>JACBWV010000364.1:16507646-16712646 GCA_013435795.1 Chlamydomonas sp. ICE-L
CCACACCAGCACGCCGCCTGCACTACACCAACAACACCACCCCACCAACATACCAACACCACAACACGACCACAACTCCACCACCATGTAATGGGACGCTTTGGGAAGAGCATGTAATGGACATTTGAGACGTGTAAATGTGGTGTTTTATTGTCTCTGTGTTGAAAACAGTAAGTCTGACAGCATGATGGTGGACGCTGACTAAGTCAAGGTGAGGAATAGCTTTGAGGAGGGCTTGTAATGGGGGCACTTTGAGTAGGGCTTGTAGTGGGCGCTTTGAGGAGGGCTTGTAATAGGTGCTCTGAGGAGGGCTTGTAGTGGAACACAGGGCCCCCGTCGGTAAAACGATTGTTTGAGGTTCAGTTCATCAATGCCTTTTCTTTTTAAGCCCTTCCTATCACGGTAGGGGAAGTCCCTTAAGCCTATTTGGCCTACCCCTGGACTGTAACATACATACAGAGGGACCCTTTTAGGAGAGCGTGTAATGAGATGTGTAAGACTGGTGTTGAATTGTCTCCTTTTGTTGACAAGTCCTATGCAAAATTAGCAGATAGTGTCCGCAACGGAATAGAGCGCACCGAAGCCACTTATTTACTAGACCGTTAGCTGATGTGTCAGGCTTCGTCTCGGGGTCGGGCGGGCGGGCGGACAACGGGGTGACCCTGGGGGTTCCCGCCCCCCCCAGAAGGGGGGGCTCCACACAAAAAATGAAAGCTGGTGACATGGTGGTGGACGTTGAACACGTTAAGGTGAGACAAGGCATTGGAGAGGGAATGTAGTGGGACATTTGAGACGTGTAAGACTGGTGTTGTAGTGCCTCCTTCTGTTGAATGGTGGTGGACGGTGAACAAGTCAAAGTGAGAAGGTGTGACCAACACCACACCAACACCACAGCTCCACAACCATGTAATGGTCTAATGTTGTCTCTATTTTTTTTATCGGAAGGATTTTCACCCTAGGAAGTGGGATCCCGTACACAAAGCAGCGGCCCAGGCCTGGCCAGTTTGGTGCCAAGCCAACTACCCTTGCTTTTCACCCTAGGAAGTGGAATCCCGTACACAAATCAGCGGCCCAGGCCTGGCCAGTTTGGTGCCAAGCCAACTACCCTTGCTTGTCACCCTAGGAAGTGGGATCCCGTACACAAAACAGCACCACCAAGGATTCAGAAATGCTGAGTAGGAAATTCAAGTAGGAAATTCACGTTGGAAAGGCGGGGCATGCCGGCCCACTGCCATGTGGGCCAAGATTATGGCCAAGGCCGAGACCAAGACCGAGACCAAGACCTTCAAGGTGGTGAAACAGGTCCACCCTGATACTGGCATCAGTTCCAAGGCCATGGGCATCCTCAACTCCAAGCCAGCCCACTGCCATGTGGGCCAAGAAGATGGCCAAGACCGAGACCAATAACTACAAGGTGGTGAAGCAGGTCCACCCTGATACTGGCATCAGTTCCATGGCCATGGGTATCCTCAGATCCTCATCCTCAGATCAACTCCAAGCCAGCCCACTGCCATGTGGGCTCGCCCTTGCACCTTTGGGGCTGTGACACATAAGCCTGTAAAAGCTGTTTCTTTTTTGGTCTATTCACGTCAGCTTCCCACCAGCTCCAATAGCCAGCCACTGGGTCAAACCCCAGGGTTGCAGTTGCATTGGAATGCCTGTCATGCCAGCTGTCAGACACACCAGCTAGCTCCAGATTTGGCCCAAGGACAGGGAAAGGGATCTGCCTAGAAGCTGCTACCCGTAGCCCCAAAAACGAAACAGTGCATGCAAGCAAATACCTGTACAGCATGCAAACGAAGACAACCATGGCTAGCAAACTAACACACCCACGGATTGTCAACGAACGCACCCACAGCCTGTAGACCCACCACTCCCACGTCATGTCCCCTCTTTTCACCTTTGCAGAAATTTTGCAACAAGCAGAAGCGAAAGCTTGTGCACCCCAAGGGCTACAACCCTGAATTGCCCGATGGAGGCCTGTAGACCACCACTCCCACGTCATGTCGCTTCTGTTCACCTCTGCAGAAGTTTCGCACCAAGCGGAAGCGAAAGCCCGTGCACCCCAAGGGCTACAACCCTGAATTGCCCGATGGAGGCCTGTAGACCACCACTCCCACTAAATTTCCCTTCTGTACACCCCTGCAGAAGTTTCGCACCAAGCGGAAGCGAAAGCCAGTGCACCCCAAGGGCTACAACCCTGAATTGCCCGATGGAGGCCTGTAGACCACCACTCCCACTAAATTTCCCTTCTGTACACCCCTGCAGAAGTTTCGCACCAAGCGGAAGCGAAAGCCCGTGCACCCCAAGGGCTACAACCCTGAATTGCCTGATGGAGGCCCGTAGACCACCACTCCCACTAAATTTCCCTTCTGTACACCCCTGCAGAAGTTTCGCACCAAGCGGTAGCTAAAGCCTGTGCACCCCAAGGGCTGCTACTCTGAATTGCCTGATGGAGGCCTCTAGACTCCCACTCCCACTAAATGTCCCTTCTGTTCACCTCGGTAGAACAAGCACACCAAGCGGTTGCTAAAGCCTGTGCACCCCAAGGGCTACAACCCTGAATTGCCCGATGGAGGCCTGTCGACTCCCACTCCCACCAAATGTCCCGCAAAAGCACACGTGCACACTATTAATCCATAACCATATACATATAATGTAATGCAATGTACCATAATATTATTTAATTCAATACACTGGATGGTTGCATACAGATAGATAGAAAGATAGATAGATAGATAGATAGATAGATAGATTGATAGATAGATCAAACTGTAACAATCACTAACATCAAATGCTACACGTGACGAGCCAAATACCCTTTTCATCTCTGTAGAAGAAGCGCACCAAGCTGATGCGAAAGCCTGTGTAACCCAAGGGCTACAACCCTGCATTGCCCGATTAAGGCCTGTAGACTCCCGCTCCTACCAAATTTCCCTTTATTTTCACCTGTGCAGAAGAAGCGCACCAAGCGGAAGCGAAAGCCCGTGTACCCCAAGGGCTACAACCCTGAGTTGCCTAATGGAGGCCTGCCCCCCCCTGATCCTGAGCGATGGATGGCCAAGTGGCAGAGAACAGACTTCAAGAAGAAGAAGGTCACCAGCCAACAACGCAAGAACGAAACTGTCAAGGGGAGCCAGGTATGCTGGGGAGAGAAATGTATGAGGTTACTGAAATGCAACCTCCACTGTTCCCACCACCCAACACCCACCAACCCAACACCAACCCACGAATTCATACGAAACTGTCAAGGGGAGCCAGGTATGCCGGGGAGAGAAATAAATAAATTAATATATATAACGCCATGAGGTTGTGGGGGCCAGCCCGTTTGGTTGCAATAGGGCCAAATTCCAAGAGTGAAAGTGATTCAATAATTAAATGGTATGCCTTATTATGAGGCGTGAGGTTGTGGGGGCCAGCCCGTTTGCTTGCAATAGAGCCAAATTCCAAGAGCGAAAGTGATTAAATTTATAAATAGAACGCCTTATTACGAGGCGTGAGGTTGTGGGGGCCAGCCCGTTTGCTTGCACTGGGGCCAACCACCAAATGCCACAGAGAAATGAAATATCAATTGATGCGTTTGTGGTGCCTGCCTGCCTTTTGGCCTACCTGCCTGCTTGCCTGCCTGCCTTTTCTTTTAACTATCTGCTTATCTGAATGGATGGAAGGATGAATGAATTGATGGATGGATGGATGGATGAATGGATCCATTAATTGATGGATGTATGGATTCATAGATGGATGTTTATTTTATGAGCTTTTGCTCACACGTCTAGGGTAGGACAATGGCCTTTCTGAAATGTGCTGGCAATACGGGACTTTTTTTAACCATCTGGTGCACTTTGGGGGGCATTACATTTAACCAAACCGCTTTTTTTTATGACGCAACAGAGGTCTGATTCTGTGCGTATGGACCGAAACGGGTTGTTCGGTCGGCGTCTTGCCAACATTTGTGCCGAAACATGGCAATACACGGTTGAAGTACCAGTACTCCCTTTAAAACTCAAGACCCACCGCCGCCTTATGGGGAGGGGTCTGGTGAGGACGAGGGCTCCGACGTTTGGTCGGACTAGGCTTGCAGCTGCCGCCCAATCTGAGCCTGTGAAGAATGACAGAGGCTTAGTGTACCGGTACTCAAATTAAATTAATTCGTATTGCAGTAGTCCTATGCTACCACATTCAATTCTATCCATTCTGATACGGTTCGAAAGAAGAAGATAAATACCATTGTGTTTAAATTCCAGAGTTTCTAGTGAATGGTTTACAAGCGTACTTTTAGGCATCTCACCAATCTGCGTGCAAGACCAGTTGTTTAGCCAAAGTATGTAACTTCAATCAGTTCGAGGAATCCGCCGCCCCAATTTCCCATTTCCTGTGCGCTGGTAAGATTATATGTGGTGTGGAGGAGCCTTTCATACTCCTACTGAAGGGAGTTCGCGCCTTACGGTCAGCGGGATGTGCATACCGCGACCAGTCACACCGGCACCAAGAGCCTAGGGTCAGTGATGGCATTATCTATATACTTTCTATTTCTCCTGGTAAATATATTTTATACCGTCAAGGATGGCGAGCAGCCAAGATACTGGCCGAAGCTTTGAAACTAAGTTCAAGAAATCGGCAATGTGACAACGACACTGAAGCACCTTAAATACTAGGCACCCTCGAGTTTAGATTTTGGCACGTCTACGAGTGTTCGAACCCTGATTTCCGATATGGGAAATTGTTTTGTATTTAACCTTGACAATTATTAGGACCACTCATGAACCCTGGCTCCCATTCATGACTAGGGCCAGGGAAAGTGAGTCATTGGAGTTATTGGAGTCTCTGGAAACGCCGAGACTTAGGTGAAAGAACTATATTTACAGAAGATTTCTTTCTAGAAAGAATGTCAGGGGCAAAAGAAAAATGGAGGGTGCAGCTCTTCAAAATCTCGAAACTGAACCATTCGAGGACCAAGCTTCCGGATTTCCGGCCCCTCATATCAAGGTCAAGATTGTTTACTGGACAATGATCTTTCCAACCATGCCAGCTCCCTGGTGGGGCTCGCAGTAGATGCCGTACTCGCCTGCAACAGATAAAAACAGCGTTAGCTTTTGCCCACCAACTTCATGCATTTGTTGTTGTCGATATGAATTACCAGTATGTAGGGATAGGCAATATGTTATCATATGATATGCGCCTACTTTGCATATTGTAGGAGTGGCACCACCATTCAAACTGAATCCTCTGTGTCGCTGGTTTGTGTCAGAAGACCCACCTCCTGGGGTGAAAGTCCTTTCACAACTAAAAAAAAAAAAATACAATATCATATGATATCATGCGATACCGGCGGTCTGACTAGGTAACTTTGGCCTGGGCCATCATATCATAAGATATTAAATCATATGATTTTTGTACGATATCATACTAGTCTTTGGTCAACATCATATGATCTGCCGTTCCCTACTAGTATGTGATGTTGCTGTTGTGTATGTTCTGTTGCTGTGTGCGGTGTGTGGTGTTGTTCTGTGGTATTGTTCAGGGATTGCCAAATGGGCTAACAGGATTTGGGATCAGGGATCTCTTGCATTTGAAGAAATTTTCGCACCAAGATGGGAGCCCTGCCATGCATCAGGCAAGGGATTTAGAGAGCAATGTGGCATCTCCTGCAGCATCCCTACAACTACCACAAGGTATCCCCACTACTACATGTAGGCCAGAAGAAAGAAGATATAACAAAAGGAGATTCTGGACTTGAAATGGGACGACCAGGTAACCGAGCAAAGAATCCCCAGTCCCATTTTTCAAGACAAATCCCACTAATGCAATTCCCGGAGGCAAGAGACGGACTTGAACACTCTCAAATGGCTGTAGGGGGGTCATGGGGGTTGGGGGCATGAAGAGAATCAGTACTAACCAGCAGTGGAGAGCTTGACAGTGTAGCTCTCTCCGGGGGCGTTCAGCAGATCATCCCTAGAGATAGCATCGGCATCAACACCAGCCTGCGGGCATCAAAAGCAAGGAAGGGGGTCTGTTCAATTCCTGAAGCCAGATCCACATCTCTCTGAAATCAAGAGGATTTACAAGGAAACACACACAACACAGGACCGTTAAAGCCAAGCACTACTGAGGACTGTAGTGCCAAGCACTGCGTAGGACAAGTGAAATTAGCCATGAGACTTATTAGGACAGGACAGTATGGCTGAATAACTTCGGCAATAAGATCATTCCCGTGGAACCCTGGACTGGGGCTGTGCAAGTCGAAGGCAGAAAGAGAGTAGGAGACCATGCAGACATTGACCAACAAAAAACATGGGATCAATAATTGAATACTTACGGGGACCTCATCCTCATCGAAGATGATGTTGTGGGGGTACCTGCAAACACGGAGAAAAGTTGGTGAGTCAGATAAGGACACATCAGTAGGAGGTAGTCGATTTCACTTATCACAGGCCGACGCATGACCAAGAAAGCGTGAAATGAACGATGACCAGGAATGAAGAGAACTGGACCTACCCAGCGTTGTTTACGAAGGTGACGGACTCGCCAGCCTTGATGGTGGTGGTGGAGGGCTCGAAGGCCAGAGAACCTGGATAGGGGAAGCAGCGAAAGAACGTTAGACTGACGTCGATGAGGTGGGAGGCTCGTAGAAGGCTCGATGAGCTTCGGCTTCTACCAGACGAAGGCACCATCACAAGATATGGAACCACACTGGTCGGATAGTCGCATCGAGGCACGAGAGCGTAGTGGCCACATGGGAGAGAAGCAACCAATTGCGTGCACATTCGTTCCCTTTTCGCACCTGGGGTCGTAATTCAGCGGGTGGAAGGGTGGGCTGATGGGATACATCTAGATAACGAGGGAATAATATTTTGACGGGCAGATAGGAAAGGGAACCGGCATCCTAGTCAGAAGTAAGCAAGCCGCAACCTCTATCCCGAGGTTCATTCTACCATCAGATTCCACAGGAAACAAGGCGTCGGCAACGCTAGGAACTGGGCCTAGAATACAGACGGGTGCAAGGAAACAAGTTCGAGAGATCCGGTGTTATCTTCGAGGAGTGAGCTGTCAAGCCTTCTCTTCTCTTCTCAAGCTTCGCATGGATTGATTGGGCATGCACCATTATGCTGCGTCAGTTTATGCGTAGGAATAAAATGTAAGAGGAAGCATCAGATCACAGCAACCAGAATGCTACAGCAACCCAATCATGCGAGCCTTATCACGTCACCCCCCACACTATAAATCGTGCAAAATCAGAGGCAATAGCAGCAATATGGGCTTGATTCACGCACCGTTGTCGGATCCCAGCTTGACGGTGGCATCAGCATGGGCAGCCATGGTGAGGGCCAGAGAAGAGATGGCGACACCAGCGACCTGGGCGATCTTGGTGATGTTGGCCTTCATGGAGGCGCGGGCCTGAACGGGCCTGGCGGAAGGGCGGACGGCGCGGGCGAGCATCTTTGAGTTTGGGGGTGAGGGGGAGAGGAGGAAGAAGTTATAGTTGGCGGAATACTGTAGTTGCCGAGCTGCAGATCATATAGAGATGGTTTGGGTTGACCCTCTGGGCCTGCCACATACAGGTAAAGGTACATAGTATAGTTGTTCGATCTGTGTGGGATACTTGTGACCTGCTCACTCACCTACCTTGCGTTTCTGAAGGGGCGGGATAAATGTGTTTAGTGCTGGTATCGCCGTTGTAAGCATTCCGGGCAAGTGGGAGTGAAAGCAGTTTCGGGTCGTGGACCTGACTGCTCGTGTCCTCTGCCATGATGTCGTGCCGCTGGCCGAGCCAGAATATCTCTACAACAATCAACTGATGAGCAACTGATCGGAACATTCGGAAGGCGTTTTCGGCAGACCTTGGGCGTGGCACGCACGGCGCACGCTGGCACAACGTTCTCCGGGCTCTGGCTGATTTTGCTGCTCCCGGTCGCTCCCGGCCCTGTCCTACGCGGGGCACCAGGGGGACACGCGTTCACGTTCTGGATGAAGGAAGTGAGGGGTGAAACAGGAAATACGCGGTTTAGCGACATGGTCGCCAAGAAGCATCGAATGTTTCCCCAAGGGAGCCAACGCCTTTGGCAAATGGGATTGCCCCGGGCACTTCACTGGTACACTGGTACTTGCTGTGCTCGGGCGGTCGACGCGACGATACTGTCATCACACGGTGGTTGAAAACGTTACATTCTGAGATGGGTGCTAAAAATAGGGAGAAACACAAAGCATAACGTACGGCATTGGTGCATTGTAGGAGCAGGTGGTGCGCATTATAAGCGTACCAATGGGACTCCCAATAAGGATATCGCCTACAATTCCGCATGAGATTCTCAAGTTCGAGCAGTGCTTGTCGGAAGTAACCGGTATGTTTTCCAGCACACATGACCAGTGTCAACTTCACAGTTATCAAGATCAATGTATGAGTATACATTATATTGCTTATTAGTTATCAATAGCTAATCTGTATTGGGGTAGGTACCGGGCTGAGTGCCTAGCACATGCAACCCAACTAGGTTGTTCGATAAGCTACCCCCAAATTTAGTAGTTATGACATTCTACCTGCAAATTTAGTAGTTATGAAATCGCAGGACAATTTGGTGGGCAGAGCACTTCGACCAGCGACTAACTAACAACTAATTTAGGAGGTAGTGACCCTTCACCACAAGCAAGCACCCACTAATTTAGGGGGTGGTTGGACCCCCCCCCACCAGCAAAGCAACAATAATTAGGGGGGTAGTTTAGGTTACCCCCCACAGCAACTAACAAAAACTAATTTAGTGAGGTAAAGTGACCCCTCCACCAACACAACCACTAATTTTTTAAGGGGGTAGTTACCCCCCCCCACCAAACAACCAACAACTCATTTAGGGGGGTAGTGACCCCCCACCTGCAACCACCCACTAATTTAGGGGGTTAGGTTAACCCCCCCAAACAACCAAACAACTAAATTTAGGGGGTAGTGACCCCCCCCACCAGCAAGCACCCACTAATTTAGGGGGTAGTTACCCCCCCACCAGCAAGCAACAACTAAAATTTTGGGGGTAGTGACCCCTCACCAGCAAGCACCACTATTTTTAGGGGGTTAGTTCCTCACTACATCACCCAGTAATAATTTAGGGGGTAGTTACCCCACCAGGCTAAGCACCGAACTAATTTAGAAGGTAGTAAACCCTCCACCCAGGAACACCAACTAATTAGGGGGTATAGTACCCCCCAACAGCAAGCCACCCAACTACTAATTTTAGGGTAGTAAACCCTTCACCAGGAACCACCCAATAATTTTAAGGGTAGTTACCCCCCACCAAGGCAAGCACCCACTAATTTTAGGGGGTAAGAGTAAAACCCTCCACCAGGAAAACCACCCCCACCTAAATTTAGGGTAGTTACCCCCCACACCAGGCAAGCACCCACTAATTAGGGGTAATGACCCTCCACAGCAACCCCCACCCTCTAATTTAGGGGGGGTAGTACCCCACACAGGGGCAAGCACCACCCACTAATTTTAGAGGGTAGTTACCACCCACCAGGGAAACACCCACAAAATTTAGGGGTAAGTTACCCATTACCGCAACCAGCACTAATTTAGGGGCAGTGACCCCTCACAGCCACCACCCACTAAGTTAGGGGGGTAGTCTCAGTTTAGTTACCCACAGCAAAAACCCCCAACTAATTCAGAGGGTTTAGTGGGACCCCTCCCCCAGCAAAGCACCCAATAATTTAGGGGTAGTTACCCCACCAGCAACAACAACTAATTTTAGTGGGAAAAAGGTACCTCCACCAGCCACCACCCCTAATTTGGGGGGTGTTACCCCCCAGCTAAAGCAAAAAAAACTATTCAATAATTTAGGGGGTAGTCAAACCCACCAACCAACAACCAACAACTAATTTAAGGTGGGTAGGTTACCCCCACCCAGCAAACTTCAGCAAGCCACCTATTATTTAGGGGGTTGAGTGACCCCCCACCAGCAAGGACCCCCCTAATTTAGGAAAAGTAGAGGCCCCTCGCGAGGGGACTCCCATTCTCTTCTATGGCGTCTGCCCACGAGGGGGGCCCCTTGGCGCCGAACAGAGGGCAGTACGCATCAAATTTTGTTAACGGTTATCGTTATGTGCGGCCACCCCTCACATGTAACAGGTTCGACCGTTTTTTTGTTTATGGCTTTTCGAAATTCGTTGTTCATATTTTCTTTCCTCCGAAAACCTTTTTCTTGTTTCTTCCGCGGGAAAAAGTATGTTCGTTCCTGGCCGTATTGCTTGTGTTTCCTGTTTTCCCTTTTCTGGGAGGTTGGTATCTATGGCCTTGGGGAGGAAGAACCTTCCGACCTCGCCATCGGGCCCGTTCCCGCCAGGGGGGCAGAGTTCCGCATACGTCTGATGCACGTAACGTTCGCCGGAAACCAGGAGGGGTGTTCTTGGAGCAATCTTTTAAAATTCAAGGATGAACAGGTGGGCAGGGAATCGTTTTCTTCCTCGTGTGATACTGAATAGGAGCCCTGGTGATCAACACTGGCCCCACAGCATCAATGCTGCTCCCCCGTGCTGTCCCATCGAAAGCTGGCACATGGACATCCTTTCCCCCTGCTGCTCCCCATGCTGCTCCCCATCGGACACAACCATGCAACATGAAACAAAACACACACACCACAAAACCACACCATAAATACCAATGCACACATCACACCAGACGCACTCCACACAACGCAACACACACACGGCTTCACACAAAAAACACTACACACACGGAACACATAACACAAAACACACGCACAACATGGCACACACACACACTCAGACACACACAACATACAACACACAAACGGCCACACCACACGGGATACAAACAACGCACACCCACACACGCATTACACCCACCACATAACATTACATCCACACACATACACACGCAAACACGCATACACACACGCACAAACAAACAAACACACACACACACATACACATACACATACTCGCACACACAACAACACAGAGATACACAGGACACATACACACCCCTGCCAACAACGGGGGCAACGCACACACAACACGGCAGCAAATCACACATACAACACACACACTATACACACACCACTCACACACCACACAACACACACACACACCAACACACACACACAAACACACACACACCACACAACACACTCAACACCCACACACACACACACACACACACACAACAACACTCTCACACACACCAACAACACAACACACACCATTACACATGGGCCCATACCCGCACACACCACACACAAAGGGATAACACAGACACATACAACCACAAACACGGCACCACAGCACAAACATGCCACACTTCAGGGCACACCCACAACCCCACACTCACACACACACACACACACACAACACACACACACTCTTCACACACACAACACAACACACACACATACACAATGGGCCCAATAAACCGGAGACACACACACACACACAGAGATACACAAGACAACATAACAACACACACGCAACATGCACACACATGCACCAGGCACACCCCCAATACAATCCCCACACATACACACACACACAAACACCACAAACAACAAACAAACAAAACACGCACACAAATACAATGACTAACACACACGCACGGGACAACATGCACTAAAGAACATACCACGCACAAGCACACACACGCACTCAGAACCAGACGCGCGCACACACACGAGCACATGCACACAGAACACCACACATGCGCACATTACACATGCACCTAATAAACAACACACATGCACAAACACGCACACACCACACAATTGTACTCACACATGGCACCAACAAAACCACGGCACAACACACATACACCACACACCGCAAAAAAAATAAGGCCACACCACCAATACAACAATAATTATACACCACGGGCACCACACCCACACGCAACCACACAACACAAGCACAAACACACCAACCCGGCCCACATAGACACACCACACGCACCACTCTCTCACACACACAACCACGCATTACACCAACATGCAACATAACACACATAAACCACACAACAATCACGCACAACACCCACACATACAACCACGCGCACACATGCAACTCAGACAACACACATTACACACACACAGAGCAAGCTTCCAAACCTCACCGAATCTTATCTCTTTGTGGTGAACGTTTTTATGTGGCAACGGTTTATGAACCACCCCTGATCTAGCAAACCCCTATCGTTGAAGATAAAATTAAGAGGATGTTGTTTGGTGTCCCCCCCTCCCTGGTCCACGCATGAAGTAGACTCAGAGTTAGAAGGGAACACATTGTTTCATGGTAGGCTATACCTTATGGCTCTGGCCGATCGGCAGAGGTTTTTTGAGGAGGAGCGTTTGCTCAGAATTGAGAAGGCACGGTTCACCCGCAGGCTGTCCATTCGTGTAACCCAGATAGAGGCTGCCCTGCAGGCACTGCCTGGGGGGGACAATTTAGCCCTTCAGGCAATAGGAGACCTCAGGATGTTGGTGTTGCAAGGTGATGAGGGTATTCAGGCATTTCTTGACAACACGGAGGGCCTCACTGGCGGAGTACAAGCTGCACTAGCGCATCACCTTAGCTTGGCAAAGAGAGCGCTCCTCTAGGCAGGAGCTCGGCTGCAACGCACTCCAAGACCAACTTGTGACTAGTTAGGCATGTCCTTTGTTGGGTTGGCGATGGGCGTATATGCCTGAATATACAGACTAGTGCAACTTGGTGGAGGTTAGCGCAGCCCTGTGTATAGCCTCCTGGTGCAGCCTGGTGCGGGGCACATGATACATCCAAGTCCAGAACTTTTTGTTTTACGTGCTACAAGGTGTGCTGGAATTGATTTGCACGGAGTGTGCTGGACTGGTTCAGCATGACTGTGTAAGCCTAATTTGGCATTGCGTGTGATCTCTTTTATTAGCGCTGAGTGTGTTTGCTTTGATTTTCAATGGGGTTGCTAGACTTGTTTAGCACTGAGAGTGCTTGCTTTTTAAATGAGCCCGGATTGTGTTAGCTTTGATTACCTCTATTACTGCAGCTCATGATTAGCATTGGGTGCGCTTTCCTTGATTATCATTAAGCGTGCTTTCTTGGATTAGTACCAAGAGACTGCTTTGTTTTGCTTCGATTAGCAATGAGAGTGCTTGCTTGAACTAAGTGCGCATGTCTTGATTAGCACGGGGTGTGCTAGCTTGGATTAGCACTTCCTTACTAAATTAGCACTGAGAAGTGCTTGCTTGGATTGGCCCTGAGCTTCCATGTATTGATTAGCAGTGGATACAGAGCGTGTGGTAATTGGGTCCTATAGTCTGCCCAGGGCTTCCTTTAAAGCCATGCAACAATTCAATTCAAATCAGAATCAGCGGGCTGGAAAACCAGAGCTAGTTGAAAAACATGTAACAATAAGGAAGTGTGCTTCATATATTTGACCATCCCGTAATTTAAACATGGTTTGCAGGAGTCCGCAGCACCGATTCCATTACATCAGTTCCCGTATTTTAGACATAGTTGCAGAAGTCACCAGCATTGAATGCATAATAGGAGTCCCCCTTAATTTATACATTGTTAACAGGAGTCAGCAGCATTGATTCAATTAGATCAGTTCCCGTTTCTAAGACGTAAATTACAGGAGTCACCAGCATTAAATGCATCATATGAGCCCCCGTAACTTAAACATGGGTTGCAGGAGTCAGCAGCATTTATTCTATTACACGAGTTCCCGTAATTTAAACAAGGGTTGCAGGAGTCACCGGCATCGCTTCCATTACACCAGTCCCCGTAATTTAAACATATGTTGCAGGAGTCACCGGCATCGCTTCCATAACACCAGTCCCCATAATGTAATCATATGTTTCAGGAGTCTCCGTCATTGATTAGATAACACGAGTTCCCGTGTTTAAAATATAGGTTACATGAATCTCCGTCATCGAATGCATAACATGAGTTCCCGTGTTTTAGACATGGGTTGCAGGAGTTACCGGCATCGCTTCCATTACACCTATCCCCGTAATTTAGAAATAGGTTGCAGAAGTCTCAAGATTTAATTAAATAACACGAGTCACTCGTAGATTTACACAATCGAGATTGCGGGGGGTGGAGTGTGTGTGTGTGCGTGTGTGTGTGTGTGTGTGTGTGTGGGGGGGGGGGGGTCTAATAATTATTTACCAGCAAAGGCTATCATATTATACAGTACTTTCTACGAGCCAACTGCCTATATTCAAAGACATTTAAGGAAGATTGAAACTGCCTTAGATCGGGTTGTAATTAGTCCTCAGCAGCGGCATTTTAGTGTTGGTAAAAGGTGACCCACCTCATAGGGTGGAATTCCTACCTCAATGTAAGGAATCAAAGCGACAATCCTCACGCATCATGTAGTAAAGCATACCATCCAGCCTAAATATATATGTCAAGGCTGGCACATCTCCGTTTGTGGAAATGCATAAAGTTCACAGAAAGGCAGGCCAGCAAGGCAGCGATCCCCCACAAAGTTCATCCATACCAACTAAAAAATAACACCTGCACTACTAATGGATAGGTAGGGAAGCCTTTGAGGGACGTCCGCTGAATGCTTGTAGTCGCAGTAGTGTACTCAGTGTTAAGAACCTTCTCCATGGATTTCATGTCGGTGTTACAACATGCACCGTCCGCCTACAGTACAACACAGAGTAGTAACCCAACCATTTTGTTGTGTTTTCTTCCCACTATGTGTGTTTTTTGTGGGTGTTGGTGGGTAGGTTTGTTGGTGCATATACAGGTGTGGTGGCAGAGGCAGGTGCCGAACAAGCAGCCCTGCCAACACGTACGTGTGTGCGTGCGTGTGTGTATGTGTGTATGTGCATGTTTGTGTGTGTGTGTGTCTGTGCATGTGTGTTTGCTTGTGTGTGGTTTATGGTGTGTATATGTTTGTTTGTGCGTGGGCTGTGTGTGTGATGTGGTTATATTGTTTGAGTGTTGTGGAGTTTGTTGGTTGATTGTGGTGTGTGGGGTTGTGTGGCCTGGTGTTTGTGGTGGCAGGGTTGGTGTGTTACGATTTGTGTGGTGTTGTTTGTTGTGATGATTATGTGTGTGTGTCTGTGCGTGGGAGGTATTGTGTGTGATCGTGTGGTTGAGGTACACTGTGTGTACGAAAAAGCATGTTTATGTGTGGCGTGTTATATGTGTCGGTGGTTGCATGTGATGTTGTGCATGGTGGTGTCTTGTGAGAGGTGTAAGTGTATGGTGTGTGGTTATGGGTTATGTGGAATGTGTGTTTCTGTTCTGTGTGTTTGAGAGGCGTGCGACGTGGTTTTGCACGTGTGTGTGTATGCATTGTATTGTAGGGTGACGGCGCGTTTGTTTGTGTGTGTAATTGGTGTTGTGTGTCTGTGTGTGTGCGTGTTGTTGTGCTGTGTTGTGTGGTTGTAGGTGAGTGTTGTTGGTGTGTGATTGTGTATGATGTATGTGTTGCTGAGTGTCGTGCGTGTTGCGTTGGGTGCGGCATGCATGTATGCATGTTTGGCGTGCGTTATGTGTTGAGTGTGTGGTATGTGTGTTGTATGTGTGTGTGTTGTGTTATGGTTGGTGTGTTGTATGTGTGTGTGTGTATGTGTGTGTGTGTATGTTGTTGTGTGTAGTGTAGACGTTGTGGATGTGTGTGTAATGTGTGTGTGCGTTTTTATGTGTGTAACTTGGTGGTGTTATTGAGTGTGCATGTGTGAGTTGTGTTGTGGTGGTTTGTGTACGTGTGTTGCGTGTGTGTGTATTGGGAGTAATGTGTTGGGGTGTGTTGTGTTTGTGATTATGCGTTCTGTGTGTGTGTCTGTTAGCGAGGTTAGTGTTGAAGTGTATTGTGTGGATGTTGTGTATGAAAAAGCATGTTTATGTGTGCGAAAGTGTGTATGTGTGGTCGTGCATGTCGTGCGTGTGGGGTGTGTGCGTGTGTGGTGACTTTGTGCATGTGCGTGTGCGTGTGTGTGTATGTGTGTTTGTGTGCGTGTGTGTGTGAGAGGTGTGTGTATGTGTGTTTATGTGTCTGGCGTGTGTTTGTGTCTGCGTTTGTGGTCTGTGTGTGTGTCTGAGTGCGTGTGGTGCACGTGTGTGAGTATGCGTGTGTGTGCGCGTTTGTTGTGTGTGTCATTGTGTGTGTGTGTCTGTGTGTGTGCGTGTGTGTGTGCTTGTGTGTATGTGTGTGCATGTGTGTGTGTGAGTGTGTGTGTGTCTGTGTGTGTCTGAGTGCATGTGTGCGTGTGTGTATGTGTGTGTCTGAGTGTGTGTGTGTGTGTCTGTGTGCATGTGTTTGTGTGTGTGTTTGTGTGTGTGCGTGTGTATGTGTGTGTCTCTGTGTGGTGTGTGTGTATGTGTTTGTGGTAGTGTGTGTGTGTGTGTGTGTGTGTGTGGTGTGTGTGTGTGTGTGTGTGCGTGTGTGTGCGTGTGTGTATGTGTTTCATGTGCATGTGTGTCGATGGTGAGCAGCATGGGGAGCAGCAAGGGGGGGGGAGGTGTTGATGTGCATGTGTGTCTATGGGGAGCAGCATGGGGAGGAAATGTCAATGTGCACGTGTGTCGATGGGGAGCAGCATGGGGAGCAGCATGGGGAGGAGATGTCAATGTGCATGGGTGTCGATGGGGAGCAGCATGGGGAGCAGCATGGGGAGGAGATGTCAATGTGCATGCGTGTCGATGGGGAGCAGCATGGGGAGGAGATGCCCATGTGCATGCGTGTAGGTGGGGAGCAACATTTGATGCTTTGGGGGCAGTGTGATCACCAGGGCTCATATTCAGTATCACATGCGAAGAACGATTCCGCGCCACCCTGTTCATCTTGGAATTGAAAAGATGACTCGGAGAACGATCCTCTGTTCCTGCGACGCGTACGTGCAGCAGACGTAGCGGACGCTGCCCCCTGGCGAACGGGCGATGGCGGGTCTGGAAGGTTCTCCCAAGCCATGGATACCCAAACTCCCAGAAAGGGAACAAGGAACACAGCATATAGCAGGAAGAACATCTTTTCGCGAAGAAACAGAAAAGGTAGTTCGGAGGAAAAGAAATATGAAAGCGAATTCGAAAAGCAGAAACGAAAACGGTCGAACCTGTACAGGTGAGGGGGCGCACTACGATAGCGTTACATTTGATGCGTACTGCCCTCTGTCTGTCTGCCGAGGGCCCTCGTGGGCAGTACGCATAGAAGAGAAGTAGAGCCCCTCGCGAGGGGCTCTACTTCCCTAAATTAGGGGGTCCTTGCTGGTGGGGGGTCACTACCCCCTAAATTAGTAGGTGCTTGCTGGTGGGGGTAACTACCTACTAAATTAGTTGTTGGTTGTTGGTGGGGGGTGACTACCCCCTAAATTATTGGGTGGTTGTTGGTGGGGGGTAACTACCCCCTAAATTAGTGGGTGGTTGCTGGTGGAGGGTTACTACCCACTAAATTAGTTGTTGGTTGCTGGTGGGGGGTAACTACCCCCTATATTAGTTGTTGCTTGCAGGTGGGGGGTAACTACCCCCTAAATTAGTGGGTGCTTGCTGGTGAGGGGTCACTGCCCTCTAAATTAGTGGGTGCTTGTTGGTGGGGGGTAACTACCCCCTGAATTAGTGGGTGCTTGCTGGTGAGGGGTCACTACCCCCTAAATTAGTGGGTGGTTGCTGGTGGGGGGTCACTACCCCCTAAATTAGTTGTCGTTTGCTGGTGAAGGGTAACTACCCCCTAAATTAGTTGTTGGTTGCTGGTGAAGGGTAACTACCCACTAAATTAGTTGTTGGTTGCTGTTTGGGGGTAACTACCCTCTAAATTAGTTGTTGGTTGCTGGTGAAGGGTCTCTACCTACTAAATTTGTTGGTGGTTGCTGGTCGAGGTGCCTTGCCCACCAAATTGTCCTGCGATTTCATAACTACTAAATTTGTGGGTAGAATTTCATAACTACTAAATTTGGGGGTAGCTTATCGAACAACCTAGTTGTGCAACCGCCCCCAAGCTATATGAAAGTGGTACGTATAGTTGACTCCAGCTATATGCTGGATACATCGGTAAACGCCTAAACGGTAGAGGGATGGATGTGAAATTATGAATCTCTCAGAGTCTGCCCGCCTCCGCCTGACCGTTTTTGTATTTATAAGAGGAATTTTCCTTACCGCCGTTTCCCAAATCTGCACAGCCTGCAGCCAAAGGCAACAACATGAAATGAGAAATCGTGTCTGTTCAGTACCAGTTACGAATTACTTCAATCCCTTCCGGCCGAAGTGCTCTACTATGAACCTTCGTGTTTTGTGGGTGTAGTGTGCTACTATATGGTGTTTAAGAATCTCTTGTGGGACAAGGCATCTGCTAGAAGCTCCGTAGGGGAACTTAAAAACACTGGTTATTTTCCTCCGAACATAGCCTGCTCTAGGTGTCAGCGTATACTACTAGGACACGAGTGCCTGATTGGCATCTGATCAGATGCCAATCAGGCACTCGTGTCCTAGTAGTACACGCTGACAATAATGCATGTCCCGGGAGGGAGACAGATTATCCAGAGGTTCCACTAATCCACTGCCAAGCTTTCGGCTTTGGTCTTACGATTGGGGGCAACTTAGTACTGATCAGACCCGCACCCCGCCTGTGTACCGCGACCTTCTGGGGAGGATCGACCCCCCCCGTTTCCCTCCCGGGTCAGGCATTGTTTGGGGAATTGGGGTTGTTCCGAGGGACAATGCATCATGGGATGCAGGCAGTTTCATAATCTATGTCTGCGACGCTTCCAAACCCTATGAGATGCAGTGGACCCTCCTTAATCTGCGTGCACCATCCAATACAGCGTGTGGAACAACCCTAGTGAGAATCCCAACGCCCAGGGGGGCGGAAGATGAAAATATATAATCTGAGACTCTCGGTTGACATTCTAACCTGAGAGCAATAGCTTGAATGCTTGATCCGACGAACAACAGATAGAAGAAGGGATTGTTTACAGACAGAATGATGGTAGATTGTCAGGTGGAGCAAGCTAGGTGTCCAAGATTTCTGCACAAAAGAAAATAAAAACTGAACCACAAAATGAAGACATTGTACAATTAGAAAACAAGAATACGGCAACTAACGACTGCACCTGTGTGAGGACAAGATAGCACGTTTGCACAAGCAAAGCTGGCCACCCTACTGCAGGCCAGCAGTCAACAGCAAGAGCTGCAGTTACAAACAAATCAACCACCCTGCGTGCAGTTTGAGGCCCTGCAGTTAAATAAAGCTTACTCTGGCTCACTGTTTTTTTTCGTGTGACGCATCGCAGATTGCGCCACTTAGTGTGACCCCAGTGCGACGCGCTGCCCCCTGACCCCTGGGGCACGAAGCATGGAGCCTGGGCGGGTTGTGGGGGGGATTTCTGGCTAGTTTAGCCCGACCCATGTGTCGCCATGCAGCAACGGAATGGCGACGGGTGGCACAAAAAAAGTGATAAAGCTACAAATGCTAGCAAATACGGAAGCAGCGCCAATATTTCGAAGGATTCCAAATTGATCATGGAACCTAAGAAGAATGTTATCCCACGAGGCACTAACCTACAAGTGCTCCTTATAAGCAGAGATTTCCTTTTCAGCTACGAGGACCAGCTTCTGGGTAGCTCCTGTTTCTGGCGATTCAGCCTAACACAAAGCTGGCTAGTGCACCAGGAAGCCAGCATAATCGCTTTTCTAGCACTGCTGATTTTTGGGGGCTTTGCCCAATGGCTCAGGAAGCTACCAAGAAGCTGCTGCTCGCAGCTGAAAAGAAAAACACTGCTTATAAGGTCTTCCCACCATAGCTTTAATTTTCAGCTACGGGCAACAGCTTCTAGGCAGCTCCCCTGACTGGCTATGGAGCCTAACCAAATGCAACCTAGTGCAACTTGAAACCAACATAATCAGCTGTCCAGAACTGCTGGAATATTTGGGCTTAGCTCAGTAGCTGGCTCATTGAGCTACCACGAAGCTACTGCTGGTAGCCGAAAAGAAAAGCCCTGCTTCCAACACACTTGCTGCCCTCACAGTGAATATCACTGATAGATGAGGAGCAAGTCAACAGTGCAGCAAGGAGGCTTGAGTAAAACCATATGGACCTCATACCACGCTCACCAGAAAGACACATGAGAACATGACAGAATACCGAAATGACATTTGGTGGCGTGGGCGGGGGCTGATCGACGAGCAAATGATGAATGTGCTTGTGTTGGCTGGCTGGCTCATTTGTGAGTATGAACAACAGCACTGCGTTTGCTCAACCTCACTGATTATTCTATTGGCTACAAGTAGCAGCTTCTAGGCATCTCCCTACCCCCGCCCTTGGGTCAAACCTTAAGCTACCCAGTGCGCATCAAAGCTGACATGACAGACATTCCAATGCAGCTCCCAGCTCAGGCCTTGACCCACTAGCTCTCAAATTGAGACAGCTCAGTGTAATCCTTTTCAGCTACGAGCAGCAGCTCTTAGGCAGCTCCCCTGACTGGCTATTCAGCCAAACTTGGCGCAACCTTAGCACCTTACAGCTGACATAATCAGCTTTACAGAAATGCTGAAACAGTTATGTGTAGCCAAGTCGTGCTTAGAAAGCTGCCTAGAAGCTGCTATTAAAAGCCGAAAAGAAGAACTCTGAGGCGGCGGGTAGCTGCCATGCGTGGCCCCAAAAAGAAACAGAGAACAGCACTGCGGTTGTTCAACCTGGAAGGAAATCAATCGGATGCGGTTGAGGCAGCAGATGGCCTGATGGTCCCAGATAACCTGATGGTCTCAGATGACCGATGGTCCCAGATAACCTGATGGTCTTAGACGACCTGATGGTCCCAGTTTACCTGATGGTCCCAGAGCGAAAGGTCCCTATTGAGTCCAGTCACTTTGGCTGGAGCCATGTAATCTGGAACCGGACACATAAAATCTACTGGCCTCACGCAGGGCCGTCCTCAAAAACCAAAGGAGGGATCGTAATCTTCTTCACGGATCACACGAATCACCGGCTGCCCACCTGCCACCGTGGAAGGGACGATCTCCAAGACCTGCGTTGCCCTATTGAGCACGCCGGATGACATCCCAACATCAATTCGCCAGACCTGGCCTTCACACTCACAGTTGGCCCCTCCAACCTGGGGAGTGTGGCCCACTACAAGACGCTTGGCCCCGACCTTTGCGAGAGCTTGCTTCAATTTGTTGCACGCGTTGTATCGGTCATAAGGGGAGGGAAAGGTCTCCTTGCTCAGTTCCCGATTCCAGAATACTGAGTTGCTGTCACCCATGGCCAGGAAGGGAGGTGCCGCTTTGCCGCCCTCGGCTGTGGTGTCCGCTCGCATCCAAGCTGCGGTCTCTGCATTGAGCCTCTTCAGCCCGTAGTTCACTGCGAACAGAAACATGGATGTATCTTGTGACAGTCCAGGGGTAGACCAAATAGGGTAAAGGGACCTGCACAAAAATGATGCCAGGAGGAACTAAACAGAAAAAGCACCGATGAGCTGAACCCCAAACAATCGTTTGACCAACGGGGGCCCAGAGTTTGTGCTACAGTGATAAATTGACTTAGCGATTCTCATCAAACAGACAAAAGGAACATATCATTGGTTATTCCATTAACGCTGCTTACACTTCCAATCCGAAATGCACCTATCCAGCCAAGTCATGTACACGCCGTCCAAATGCGTGAGGTACATATCCCTCTAGTTATTCACGTACATACCACCTGACTGAGGTACATATCACTCCAGTCATTCACATACATACCAACTGCATGAGGTACATATCACTCCAGGCATTCATATGTATGTAGACAACTCATGCACATGCATTCCAACGCCTCAGGTAAATATCCCTCAGGACATCCACAGAACCCCCCATTGCTTGAGGTACATCTCCCATTGCCTGAGGTACATTTCTCACAGATCATATACATGCCCTCCTCCTGCTTGAGGTGCACATCCATCTTATGAAATCAAATGGCTGATTACTTGGATCATAGCTTTTCTTTTCGACATTTGTTAGCAGCTTCTAGACAGCCCTCTTTTCCCCAGCATTTGCTAGCAGTTGCAGTTTTTCGGCATTTGTTAGCAGCTTCTAGACAGCGCCTCTTTTCCCAGGATTTGTTAGCAGTTAGCAATTTTCCAGCATTTGTTAGCAGTTTCAGCATTTGTTAGCAGCTTCTAGGCAGCCCCCTGAGCCAGCCACTGTGCTACACCCCAAAAGGTTAGCAATTCTGGACATTTGAATGTATTAGCTTGCAAGATGCGCTGTGTGGCGTAAGGTGTGTCTGGATAGCCAATGAGGGGAGCCGCCTAAGAAGTAGCTGCTCATAGCTGAAAAGAAAAGTGATCGCTTGGATGCCTTGAGACAACAAAAACATGTCCTGTCTCCTTTGTTCCAACTTTTACGACCATGGCAGGGAGCTTGCCTGTCGTGGTCAATAGGAGTAGTGGTGCACGTTTGTTTGGTCATGGGTCGGTATCTCCAGCCGACCCAAAGTGCGCCTACTCTTTTGTAGGAGTGGCAACACCATTCAAACTGAATCCTCGGTGCAACTGGTTTATGTTGGGAGACCCACCTCCTGGGGTGAAATTCATTTCATAACTTGAAAACATGTTGCCCAAACAGTCATGTGCTTGTGAAGTGGTCGGCAGCTAGTAGCTGTGTAGATAGCTATGGAGACACCGACATGACGACACCTGGAGCCTAGGGAGGGGCGCAGGGCGTGACCCCACACATAGCATCTAAGCTGTCACAACAATAAGTACATATTTTTAAATTCCAGAGCGCAGGTAAGCTAAGTTTATTCGTTTTTAGTGTAGATCCAAAACATGCTAATTTGTTTTAAAGAGTATCTTCAAACATAGACAAGCCCAAAACAGCAGAAGCTATACTAAAAACAAAAAGGGCATTACACCCCAAAAAAGTACACCCCCAAAAAGGGCATTAATTAACACGGGGCAATCTGTAAAAGGGAGCCAGAGCTTCATCGAGGTACTCACCATGAATGGGAAGGAGACCCCCATGGGCAAAGGCAGTGTCGTTCACCACCAATACCGTTGGGTTCTTTGCTAGTTCCAATGCCATGGGTCCACCGGGCTTGTACACAGCGTAGCGGACGCGAGCAAGCAGCCCCCAGTCAGACAGCTCATTCTCCGACAAACCAGCAAACAAGGCGGACTCTACGAAAGCTCCCGGAGTCACATATCTGAAGTCCCCACACACATTCAGACTCTCATGGTTGCCATTGAGCATATGGACTGCTCCACCCTGTTGCTTAGCTTGGAGGTCCAATGCACGAAGGAGTTTCACAATGGCTGCGTTAGGGAACGATAAGGGCTCAGAAGAAGAATGCACAAAAGATGAAGTGTTTGACTAGGTCGAAGGAGTTTCACACTGGCTGTTATAGGGAACAACAGGAGCCCAGAAGAAGAATGCAAAAAAACAAGGGTTCAACTGGCTATTGAGTGAACACTTCTGTTTCAACATGGCTCTCCAACATTGCATTCCGCTGCATTCCGCTGCATTACATTGCATTACATTGCATTACATTGCATTACATTGCATTACATTGCATTACATTGCATTACATTGCATTACATTGCATTACATCGCATTACATTGCATTACATTGCATTACATTGCATTACATTGCATTACATTGCATTACATTGCATTACATTGCATTACATTGCATTACATTGCATTACATTGCATTACATTGCATTACATTGCATTACATTGCATTGCATTACATTGCATTGCATTACATTGCATTGCATTACATTGCATTACATTGCATTACATTGCATTACATTGCATTACATTGCATTACATTGGCACAGGCAGGCCAGTGTTGGCCCAAGACAAGCTAACTCCACAACTTCTCCGGGGTCATCCTACCATCCTCACACAATCAGCAGATTGTAGATAGATGTACATGAATCATACAACATGGGATCACAACAAAAATGCACTAAAGACAAGATCTAAGAGCGTGTCGCAAGCAGGGAGTTTCGAAAATAGTAAAAAAAGTAGCTTCAACATGATACAACAAGTAAACAATTCGAGAAGTATTAGGTGGTTGACTATGATCATCACAACCATTACCATCGATTTCTTTAATATGCCACCTTGAACAAGTTTGTTTTTCGACAACATAAGCGACTGCAGTAGCTACTCGTAGCCGAAAAGAGCTACAAACATTGAAAACTTTTGCAAATGATCTTGACCGCTGCGATGCTGATAACTATAGTCATGCGCAACTTTGAGCAAGATGTTTGGGTGCGGAGGTGGTCGGAATCGAACAAACGCCTGGACGGAGGCACGGACAGACGGCGGATGGAGAGACGTAGAACAGAGAGAGAGAGACGGGGGGGACTTAGGGCTTCAGCTACGTGTAGCAGCTTCTAGGCAGCTCCTTTCCCCACCTTATGGCCTAACCTGAAGCTAGCTAGTGTGTCTGTAAGCTAGCATGTCCGGCATTCCAATGCAGCTGTAATCTTTGGGCTTGTCTCAGTCGCTGGCTAATGGAGCTGGGTGGAAGCTGCTGAAGTAGGACAAGTTGCGGTGCAAGCCAGATTTCAGGATTGTGGCGTAGGACAGGGCGGAGCACGGAGCCCTGGGGGGTACGCTGGGTAGCGTGTTGCACTGAGGTCACATCAAGTCACTTGAAATGCGACACGTCGCAAAGCAAAACTGGAAAAAGTGCATTGCCATCCAACAAGGCGTAAGAACCCCAGGTGTAAGAAACCCTAAACCCTAAGAGCCCTCACATGTTTAACCCTTTATGCCCACATGCCAGTCAGGGAATCTCAACCCCTTGATTTCATAAGCTAAACACAACAACAACGATCCACCAGTCTACACTATGTTAAATAACAAGCAAGGACTCATCAGTCGATACAATGCTGAACACAACAACAACGACCCACCAGTGTACTCAACAAAAAGCAAGGACTCATCAATCAATACAACAAGGACTCACCAACATCATTACCTCTTCACTCAATTTCACCCAGCTTAACCAATGTAGTGTCTCCATGCTCCAGACGTTCTCATCATTTTCAGTATTCAAAGCACCCACACAATACCTGTGCACTCACCAACATCATTATCCCCTCACTCAATCTCAACCAGCTTAACCAATGTAGTGTCTCCATGCTCCAGACTTTCTCATCATTTTCAGTATTCAAAGCATCCACACAATACCTGTGCACTCACCAATCACATTATCTCCTCACTCAATCTCACCCAGCTTAACTAATGTAGTGCCTACAAGCTCCAGACTATTTCATCATTCTCAGTATTCAAGGTAAACTGGGATGGGCTGGCCTGCAACAATGCTATAAGCGCAAGGCGTCTTAGGCAAGCAGGGATGGGCTGGCATATAACAACGCCCCCAATCTAGAGAGTTGAAGGTTAGGCATCTACCACCATGAATTCCACTGTTTCTTTTTTTGCATCCACACAATACCTGTGCACTCACCAATCACATTTTCTCCTCACTCAACCTCACCCAGCTTCACTAATGTCGTGTCTACACCACTCCAAAATATCGCACCATTTTCAGCGTTCAAAGCTCCGACTCAATACCTAAGCACTCATCAGAGCTGTCATTCCGCTTCTAGTAATGATCGCTACTTGAGACCCTGGTTTGGCCAAACCATCCGCTACCATGAGACTCAAATTTCGGCCCTGCCCCTCAACCCCCCTGGGCCGCATACCCAAATCGCTACCAGGCGCCCAACCTTGTAACACACCAAATCCCTGATAGCTACCAGAAGATCCCCTCTATGAAACAGAAAAAAGCTCTGGTACTCACCAATCTCATTCTCTCCTCGGTTCATCACATCTCTACCAAATCTGTGATAGCTACCAGACAAACCCCTTTTTGAAACGAGAAAATCTCTGGCACTCACCAATCTCATTATCTCCTCGGTCCATCACATCTCCCACTTGCACTAGCACAGCGTCCCCTCCACTCCAAACTATTTCATCTTCCTCGTTAATTTCAATCACCCGCGCCATTAAAAGGGAATCAATAGTCTTTTGCCAGTCGCCATGGACGTCACCAACTGCACAGTGTGAGAGGGTTCAGATCAGGTCAGGAGTTTAAGTCGAGTCAGGTAAGTGATTCAGCTCAGGTCAGGTCAGGTCAGAGGGTTCAGGTCAGGTCAGGTCTGGTCAGGGTTTAGGTCAGGTTAGGGATTCAGGTCAGGTCAGGTCGGAGGGTTCAGGTCAGGTCAGGTCAGGGGTTTAGGTCAGTTGATTCCCTGGGGCAGAAGACGCAAGTTCTACTTATGCGGACAAACTGACTCGAGTAATTCGCTTAGTTAGCTCCTTGGAGGACTTGTTATTGGAAGGCGGTGAGCAGCCCAAGGTTGCCTGTAAAATCATGCAACAACCCAATCCAATCCAAAGTGAGTTGAGGAGCAATATTCCGATTGAAAAGCTTGGTAGGGCAACCGAAGGAAGCATGCATAATTCGAAACAAGGCATGCCATACACTCCAAACCTGTGTGTAAGAAACTATATGTGACATCCTACACTGTGCTGTGAGACATGTAGAGTCTCCCAATACATAACCATGAGATGATGTGGGATCCACTATGTAGGGACTACAAGAACTGAGTTAGCGTACAACTCACAAACCCTAACTGTCTAGTGTAGGACAGGTCCCGTGGTCAAGGCAAGACCATGGGAAAGCTAGGGTCGTTCGCCGTGTCTTGGGGAGGATAACCTTGGTGTGTGAGACGCCTCTACCAACCTCCCAAGAAGCTATTTAGGTTTGAATCATAGAGACAAGGTTTATTAACGAGCAAGTTGCTCATTCCTTGCACGTGCATAAAACAAAACAAACAATATTGTATTGTGTTGATCAACCTTATCTAACTTGACAGAAAGGCAAATGATACTAGGGGACCGGGGCATGTTGAACCCTAATCCAGCACCACCATGCCTTCTCCTAAATTCACTCTCTTGCCCCAGTTTCACTGAGCCTGTGCCCCCAAAACTCGGTTGACTCGTTTCGGCACAAACGTTACTCGACTTCTAGAGGACCTAAAACAACAAGCCCTGCGCCAATTGATCGAAAGACTTAGATTATGGTCACCGACCTACAAAAGCAATGGAACGTGGACGCTTGCTAGTGATGGCAGGAGGTGCAGCGTGTTAAAACTCTGACGGTGTTATCCAAAAATATCAATTGTGGTGTGGAGATGAACGTACTTGCGACAATTCTCCCAGTAGCCTTGACGTGAGTGGCAGGGTTGTCGGGATGCTGGTGAATTGGGTCCTCGAACTTATCCTCTATAAACATGGCTGGAGCAGCGGGATCTGAAGAAGATGCAAGCGCAGAGGACGACACTGACAATTGAGCTCGCCTTCTCTCAACTGCCGTCTGCTGGAAAGCAGGTGGGGCAACGAACTTGCGCGATTGCACGCAGGCAAGGCTGTGGACATGCTTCGAACTGACATGAGTCGAGGAACGCTCGTGACGTCTACTAAGTGGTCTAGCACCTATGAATCCTTTCATTACCACGGTTTTAGGTATACAGAGCGTTCGTTGTTATAAAAAAAGAAGGAGCGCATACGAATCTCGGGATTTTACGGAAGAAAAGAAGCTAAGCTTTAAATTGAGAAATGGGCCATGGCATTCTGCGGCGTGCATGGCTAGAGTGTCGCGAATTTATGTACGGGCAGTACTGACCTGTACTGAACTTGGCTTGAGACCTGGCTTCCTGAGATCGTCACTGCCATCGGCCAGGGGTCACGGCCCCCCTCCACCACTCCATGACCAGGCTTCATGAGGAGGGGACCCGAGGGGACCCTTCTCATTAGGGCTTCTCATTAAGTCTGCCTTACTACTAGCGTAGGTACCACCTCCGAGTCCGGTTTTGAAGGTACCACCGTGCCAGGGCGGCCCTCGACTCCAATCGACTCCGCTGCTCTATTGGACAGTTTTGCCAGTGTACCGCTAAGTACCGTCACATGTTCAGGTTCTTTCACTTTTCGTCTATTCGTCTCATTCAATTGTAACAATTCTTCGACTCATAAAGTCTGCCTTGCGGGGGGCTCTGCCGTATTTAGTTTTATAAATCACTGTTCCTAATTTAACGTTCCAATATAGTTGCTCTACCCAGCCCGGATCTGACCAGTACACCTCTGTTCTTGATTTTAATTTAATTGTTTCATACTGGAAAGCCCACCTCACCTCCTGATTTAAATTGTTACATGGTTTTACAGCAAGCTTGGGCAGACTCCTTGGTGAACATGAAACGTGCCGTACACACACACCCCTTCCCGGAGCTGCTCAGAAGCTTCAACGATCTCCATCCTCCATCATGGCATGCGACGCCGCTCTGAGATATAGCTGCGTCTGAATACTCTCTGGAACGCACTGGTAGCCACCGCAGACAAGTATACTTCAATTTCGGCGATTTCGTTATCCGCAGGGATCACGCAAAAATATGCAGAGATGGCGTTGCCTCGTTGTTTCTGCCCCCTCAGGAAAGCTGAATTTCGAAAGGTTGGCAAAGGTTGGCAAGATCTGAGGGGCCTGGGCAAGATCAGAAGTTGGGTGATAATTCCGGCACGCCGATTGTGCTTTAGTTTAAAACAAATCGTTATATGGTAACGATCTCACGAAACCCGAGTAAGTGATGCCACACGGCAGTAAAGGCGAACGGTGACAACACAAGGATGACACAAGTTCGATGCAGCGTCGCCTGCGACGCTAAAAATTGGCGGAGAGTGATCGCGAGGGAGCGACAGGTGGCAACGGAAGCGAGTAAGTTACGAGGCGGTTGGCTGACGTGTCGGGCTTCATCGCGGTCAGACGGATGCGGATGGATGGATGGATGGACGAACGGACACATGGGTAACACTGGGGGCTCCCGCCTCCCAGAAGGGGGGGCTCCGCCATAAAATGATATCGGGAATGGCTTTGTTTTCACGATTTATTTGTTTTCCCGAGGTTTTTCGTCATTGCACGTTGATGGTGCGCCGAGGCCCTGTTGGTCCTTTCCTGGATCCTGCAAGGATCTGCGCACGATCGACTCGTTTTCATTCGCATTTCGTGCTATTCATCGCCGAAGGAAAGCAACTGCACTGCACTCCTAGTCGCTCCCAGTCCCCTACGCTTTCCTCCAGGCTTTCCTTATCTCGTCGGACCCGAACACTCGGCTCGCCTGAACACCTTCTCTCATTAGGGTTATTTTTAAGGAAAGAAATCATTGTCTGTATGTAGAACCATGGTGCTCCTACTCTCCAAGGAGTTTGGAGTGCTACCAGAAGCTTTTGTGCCCCCAAAATGCGCCCCCCATAAGCTATAATTTACTTTAGCACCCCCTTATCACGAAGGTACCTTGCAGAATACCCTGCCTCTCACCCTACCACATCCAATTACCAGACCTAAAACTCCTCAGACCCACGAAGAAAAGAAGGTCAATACAATGTGCTGACGATTGGTCGATTGGTGTACTTTATCCACATTTTGGCGTTAGCTACGCTGAGGCGCGGGCCAGTGTCAAGTCCGTGGGTCCGATCTGGCTGAATTAATATGACTAAATGAGTGATCAAAGCAGCTGACATTGTTGACAGTGACTGGCACCTAGCTGTTGACATCAGGCATTGTTTGCCAGGGAGCTAGCATTTGGAATCTATCTAGTTCGGTTCCTATAAATTGTCGGGTTTTCTCTCTATTGTAACAACACTATGTATGCTTTAGTAACCAACATCACCTATCGACCAGTTCAGGTGACGTTGGTTACCTCCATCTCCATCCGACTTCCCCTTCAACAATAGAATTATGCATGTTAATCAGCTAATCTAACACCGTCACGTGGCCACAAGTTTTTTTCTCGGGAGGGGATTCAGGTTTTTTAAGTCCACATGTATTCCAACGCTGGGCCGTTTCGCCTAAGGTTTTGGGCCTAAACTTTAATTATCGTTGTTATCGCACGGGGGGTACTGTCAACTGAAACGTGCAGACTGTTAGACGCCATATCTGGCGTATAGAACCTTGTAACAATTATTATTGTTATTATTAATTATCGACAATGCTTGATGCCACAGTGTGGGTTTCGAGCAAATGGAAACATTAAAATCGCTCTGAAAGCTGGCAAACATTGATCTTCAACCCGTGAAATACAACCATCCCACATTCCCCTCGATCATCAACCAGTTAATAGACCATGAAAGACTAAGTTGTTGAAAATATAATTAAATTATCAGTGTAGCACGAACTCGGGGCCCCTGTTGGTAAAACGATTGTTCACAAGTGCTAGATTAGCGTAGCAATATATTAGCCTAGCTAGAATGTACGTATTGGGTTGTATACTTTTCTTTTGCGGAATTTATAATCGTGAATCTGCAATGTTTACTTTTTTTTTACTTTTTCAGTTTTCATGAAAAACAGCTAACAACGGACATCCTATATCTTAAAACAATCATAAGTTCAGCTCAGCTCAACACCCAACACCTGTAAGTCAATGTTTCCCTTCAGTGCTGGGATGCAAGGATGTAAGTTGGGTTAATACAGAACCCGTACTTGTGGTGCTTGTTCAGAATCTTCGCGGCTAAAAGCACAATCCTGTGATTGCGCTGCTTGTTTGGACCACTGTTTCTGTTTTGGGCTACTAGCCGCAGCTTCTAAGCAGCTCCTTTCACCCACCCTTGGGCCAAAACTGAAGCTAGCTAGTGCAGCTGATGGCATGACAGGCATTCCAATGTAGCTGTAAACTTTGGGCTTGACTCAATTGCTGGCTGATGGAGCTAGGTGGAAGCTGCTAAGCGGAGCCCAAAAGTGAAACAATGGTTAATACTCTAGCTGTCGCTCTGGGCTAAAGAAGCAAGCCCACAAAAGCGACAACTAGTGATAGAAGAAATCCTTCAGAAGTTCAGCTCAGCTCAACACCCCATGTCTGAGAGTCCATTTGTTCCTGTAGTGCTCGGATGTAAGCTTGGTACTGCTCACAATCCTCCTCACTCCATAGATTCACATTTCTCAATGCAATGGCCGCATGCTGATGCTCCGTAGATCCCTTGGGGGCGTGGAGGATGTCCCTCTTGGCTTTAAGCACCTGGTACGCAAGGTCAGAGGTTCATTCAGCTACATTGGCCAGCACGGTCATTATTCAGCTCCTTACGTCATCATCATCATTGTTCAGCTACTTCGACGAGCATGATAATTTTCCAGCTACCTTGGCCAGCACGATCATTATTCAAATACTTCGACGAATGATAATGTTTCAGCTACTACAGCCAGCACGACCATTATTCAGCTACTTCGACAAGCATGATCATGTTTAGCTTCTGAGGTAAGTACGGTCATTATTCAGCTACTTCAACAAGCCAGCTCATTTAAGCTACTTTGGCCAGTACAATAAGAATTCAGCCACTTAGACAAACATGATTATTTTTCAGCTACTGTAGCCAGCATGATCATTATTCAGCTACTTTGGACAACATAATCATTATTCAGCTACTTTGGCCAGAACAATCATTTTCAGCTACTTTTGCTATAATCATCACTATTCAGCGACTGTAGCCAGCATGATCATTTCCAGCTGCTTAGGGCAGTATGATCATTTTCAGCTACTTCGGACAGCATGACCATTTCCATATACTTTGGGCAGAATGACCATTTTCAGCTACTTTTGACAGTATGATCATTTTCAGCTACTTTGGACAGTATGTTCATTTTTATGACAAGGCCCTTGAGATGACTCTAGGCTCATGTATTTGGAAGTTGGCACTGTTTCGTTTTTTACTACTCGTAGCAGCTTCTAGGCAGCTCCATTCACCCATCCTTGGGCCAAACCTGCAGCTAGCTTGTGTGTCTGAAAGCCGACATGACAGACGGAAGAAGCCTGATGGTTTATATATTACCATCTCACGTTTTTGATGGCATTTTGTTGTTGTTGTGGTATGGTACACTCATCTTCTTTGTTGTGGTACAGATACCTTTCTAACCAGACTGCAACAATCCAGTAAAAAACTTGTCCTGGAAGAGTTGCCAACCACTCTCCACACAAACCCCCACCGACTCCCCCCACTCCCCAGCACCACCCACCCACCGGCTCCACACACTCCCCTCACACTCCACCCACCGACTGACCCTCGAACGCACCTGCTCACAGACTGTTGTCAGTCTAACTAACTTTACTTGCCTGGCCTCATCAATGTACTGCCATTTAGGCAGTACACTTTTCATTTTCAGATCCTCAGCCGCACCTGCTCACAAACTGCTGTCAGTATAACCAACTTCACATGCCTGGACTCATCATTGTACTGCCATACAGGCAGTACAATTTCCATTTTCAGACTCTCAGACGCACCTGCTCACAAACTGTTGTCAATCTAACTAACTTCACATGCCTGGCCTCATCATTGTACTGCCAGACAGGCAGCAGGAGCAATCCCCTCTGCAACTTGGCTGACGGTACACCCATGATTTCACAAGTAGACTTGGTACGATCGAAGGCTTCGTTTTTCAAAGTCGTCCACCTTTGGGCACCGATAGCGGTTTGAAGCTTCTTCAAGCTCATAGCATGAGCTGTCGGGAGCGGGTCAGCAGTCAGTGCCATCAGCCCTGCCTGGGTGCGGATCTGGACTCCGAGCTGCATACAGAGAACATGATTGGTAAGATGATGGAAAACAGTATTTGATATGTAGGATAATATGCTCTTTGGTAGTTGGCCCCAGTGCAGGGAGCGGGTCAGCAGTCAGTGCCATCAGCCCTGCCTGGGTGCGGATCTGGACTCCGAGCTGCATACAGAGAACATGATTGGTAAGATGATGGAAAACAGTATTTGATATGTAGGATAATATGCTCTTTGGTAGTTGGCCCCAGTGCAGGGATCGGGTCAGCAGTCAGTGCCATCAGCCCTGCCTGGGTGCGGATCTGGACTCCGAGCTGCATACAGAGAACATGATTGGTAAGATGATGGAAAACAGTATTGGATATGTAGGATAATATGCTCTTTGGTAGTTGGCCACAGTTCAGGGATCGGGTCAGCAGTCAGTGCCATCAGCCCTGCCTGGGTGTGGATCTCCAAGTTGCATACAGAAAACATAATTGGTGTTGATCTTGGAAAATCAGCTCATATAGAAAACATGATTGGTGAATAATGGAAAACAGTATTGTACACGAAGGATAATAGGACCTTTGGTGGTTGCCCCAGTGCAAGGAAACAGGTTGGCCACCTCAACCTCACGCCTCGTAATAAGGCATACTAGTTATGTATTTATAATAGGCCTGATTGATCTTGTGGTACACCAGATCGCTGAAACGAAGCGGGGTCGGGGGTTCGATTCCCCCTACTGTCACCCTGAGCGATGCCGGTCGTTGTTAACCGCGATGGTAGCTTGTCCAGTTGAGGTGGTAGACCGTTGTCTACCCGCGTACGACGGGTTCCCTTAATACCACGCCCCACCAGGCGTTATGATTACTTTTACAATAGGCCTAGGATTCATTTTTGATGAGATGATACATAGAGTCTCCCAGGGAGGCGAGAAAGTAGTACATCTCCCTCCTCCCTACAGAATAGACACAAGCATTGGTTAAAAAATGGTGGGATACATAGCTTTTCTTTTCAGCTAGGAGCAGCAGCTTCTAGGCAGCTCCCTAAGCTAGCCACTGGGCTAAGCCCCAAGACTTCAATATGAATAGAAATACAATCCCCCCCACTCGCCAGCCCCACTGACCCACCGACCCTCATACTGCCCCCACTCCCCCCACAGCACAACTCTTACACTCCCCCCACACATACACCGACCCTCACACTGCCCCCACTACCCACACAACACTCCCCATCGCTTCAAGATGCACTACGTTGCTACAGGTTTTGCTGGGTAACAAAAAAGGGGACCTGCCGAAAATCTGCTGCTGGTAGCTGAAAAGATAAGATATGGTGAGATAATGGGCCCCTTGCGTCTTACTTCTGTTGAAGGGCTGAAAACAGTACACCATTATGCAGGGAACGGCAATATGATATTATATGATATTATATGATATCATGTCATCATATGATATCATATGATGCCAGCAGTCTGACTGGGCTAAAGTTACCATTTATATACATAGCATATGATGCAATTTGTATGATGCCATATAATCTCATACTTGCCTTTGGTCGACATCACATGATCTGCCAGTCCCTACAATTATGTCACACCTCCCTCTACTCCACTTAACCACTTAAGCACTGGAAGCATATTATGTCACACCTCCCTCTACTCCACTTAACCACTTAAGCACTGGAAGCATATTATGTCACACCTCCCTCTACTCCACTTAACCACTTAAGCACTGGAAGCATATTATGTCACACCTCCCTCTACCCCACTTAACCACTGTAAGCATTCTTGCTCCACGCACCTTTGACTCCACTCCCCTTCCTCCACACCTAAAATATTACATTATATTGTCATCGACAGGCCATTGTTGACCCAAGACAAGCCCACTCCACAACATCCGGGAGGGGTCTTCCAACTAATCCTCAAAATAAGATAGGACATATATGTAAGTTCTTATTTGCGTGCTTCCCCCACCTGCATGATGTATGTCTGTATGTTGCATGTCTGCATGTCTGTACGTCTGTATGTTGTATGTCTGCATGTCTGTACGTCTGTACGTCTGTATGTTGTATGTCTGTATGTTACAGTCTTGGGGTCTTGTTGCCAGCAAGGCCAAAGGACACAATGAATGAAGATCAAAAACTATGTTTCTCTCTTTCCCATCCCAAAGATGCATTGACCCTACTCCCTTGACTCCCATCTCTCCCATCCTAAATGTATGAGAAGAAGTGGGCGACTAACCTCGGGACATACATTTAAATGACCAAACAAAACGAGTCCAGGATCACAGGGTAACACAGTGCACGATCATCACTGTTTCTTTTGGGGCTACTCGTAGCAGCTTCTAGACAGCTCCATTCACCCATCCTTGGGCAAAACCTGAAGCTAGCTTTTGTGTCTGAAAGCTGGCATGACAGGCATTCCAATGCAGCTGTAATCTTTGGGCTCGACTCGGTCGCTGGCTAACGGAGCTAGGTGGAAGCTGCTACGCGTAGCCCAAAAATGAAACAAAGCGCACAATCATACAAGTAGCAAGTGAAGCTCATGATGGGAGTGTGATACCCATCAGAAGAAAGCGGTGGCTGTACCGCAACTGCACCGCAACTGCACATGAGGTCCAAGTTCCAGGGGTGGAAAGTTTCATGATGGAAAGCGAATTGGGGGGTTGACTCATAGCTTTTCTTTTCTGCTACGAGCAGCAGCTTCTAGGCAGCTCCCCTGGCGTGCTACCCAACAAAACCCAAAGCAACATAGTGCACCTGGAAGCTGACAGAATCATCGTTCGAGTGATATTGAAATATTGGGGCTAAGCTCAGTGGCTGGATCGTGGAGCTGCATAGAAGCTGCTGCTTGCAGCGGAACAGAAAAGCTATGGGTTGACTCAGTTTTTTTCTTAAATCTGAAAGTGGGTAATTTCTAGCTGTATGGTGTTAGGCCTCCTCCAGGGACAGTGCCTTAGAGCTTTTATAGCCATACGTAGCTTTTTAGGGCCATTTAGAGCATACAAATCGGATACAAACAAACTTTTGTATAGTGATAATTTTGCAATAAACGGGGTCAAAACTAGCGATCACTATATATAGCGCGAAAAAAGCTAGGGGGTGACTCACTAGACAGACGCACGATTCCTCCCCCTACTGTTACATACATTCAAATGATCAAACAACAGGAAGACAGGAAAAGGTAACAATGACAGACAAGATGCAAATACATAGTTATATGCAAAGATGCAACCCAAGAGGTGCTCGAGTGAGACTAGACTAGTACTGTTACATACATTTAAGTCGTATCCATTCATACATACATACATACATACATGCATATATACATACATACATTATATATACACATACACATACATTTATTGTTACATACATCCACACCTCATGCGGAGAGCATAGAAGATAATAGAGCCCCTGCACAGAGCATTTCCCCCTCTTAGGCAGCTGACCTTGCAGTTCATCAACATCCGCCTTGGCAGAGGCAAGGACCAGGTGGTGGCCGCTACTTGGGACCGTGTGGTGATCGTTACTTGAGACCCTGATTTGGCCAAACCTCCCGCTACCACGAGACTCGAATCTCAGTCCCGCCCCCCGTACCCCCCAGACCGGCCCTTCGGGCCACCTACCCAAATCGCTACCGGGAGCCCAACCTTGAAAGACACCAATTCCCTGATCGCTACTAGAAGACCCCCTCTCTGAAACGGGAAAAAGCTCTGCCCCTGAAGGGAATCAAAACCAACAAGGACAAGTCATATGCAGCGTCGCAAGCGATGCGGAAAATTGGCGGAGTGTGTTGGCAACGGAACGAAAGGTGGCAACGGTGGAGCTGACCGAAACGAGTTAGTTACGCGACCGTTGGCTGACGTGTTAGGCTACAATTTTTTCCGGTCGGACAAACAGACAGATGGGTAAACATGGGGGCTCCCGCCCCCTTGAAGAGGGGGCTCCGCCAAAAAAACTTAACCAACTTCACCTACCAGATCGCTTGTATTGCTGGATCCAACAGTAAGTACCTCCCCGCACACCACCTCATGAGTCTGAAACTCGGGGTTTACGGCTTTGGGGACAAAGCCTAGCGACAAGCCAGCTAGGGTACTGACTTCCACCGCATTAGAATCGTACTGGTTCCATGGTGTGCGACGCAACATGACATGCTGGCCGAAGGTTAACCCTGGAGGGGGAGGTAAATGTAAGGATCGGAATTGAAAAAATGTGCACGTCTAACTTCCAACGCATTTGAATCATACAGGTTTCATGCGATACGACATGACATGCTGGCCGGTGGTTAAGCCTGGAAGTGAGAATGAACATAAGGATTGGAATTGAAAAAATGTGCACGACTGACTTCCACCGCATTGAAAGCCTACTGGTTCCATGGTGTGTGAAGCAACATGACATGCTGGCCGGTGGTTAAACCCTGGAAGTGAGAATGAACACAAGGATTGGAATTGAAAAAATGCGCATTACTGACTTCCATCGCATTGGAATCGTATTGGTTCCATGGTGTGCGATGCAACATGATAAGCTGGCCAGTGATTACCCCTTCAAGTGAAGATCAACATATGGGTTGAAATTGACACGCCCCCCGTACCCCCCAGACCCAAATCGCTACCAGGAGCCCAACCTTGAAAGACACCAATTCCCTGATCGCTACTAAGAGACCCCCTTTCTGAAACGGAAGAAAGCTCTGCCCCTAAAGGGAATCAAAACCAACAAGGACAAGTCCTAGGCGCGTTGCAAGCGACGTGGAAAATTGGCGGAGAGTGCTGGCCATCAGAGCGACAGGTGGCACTGGATCAAGTGCAGATGACCAAAGCCAGGGTGTACGACATTGTTAGGGCCAGGATTACTTGCCGACAACATGACAAACAAACAAACAACACGACAGACAAGCGGACAAAGGGGTGACACAAACCCCAGCACAAGGAGCACGACTCTCAGTTAGTCAAGTCAGTAATGAGCTGCAGACTCAGCAAAACAATGCCGATACTGGTCAGAGGCACAGCCTGCCTACTGCACTGGTGTGCAACAAGGAGAGGGTACTGGGCAACCACACAATAACACAAACCCCAGCACAAGGAGCATAACACTTAGTTAGCCAAGTCTATAATGAGCTGCAAACTCAGCAAAACAATGCCATGACTGGTCAGAGACACAACCTGCCTACTGCACTGTTTTGTAACAAGGAGAGGGTGCTAGGCAAACACACAATCCCACAAAACCCAGCACAAGGAGCATAACACTCAGCAAAAGGAGACAATAATGAGCTACAGACTCAGCAAAACAAAGCTGAGACTGGTCAAAGGCACAGCCCACCTACTGCACTGGTGTGTAACAAGAAAAGGGTGCTAGGCTAACACACAACCCCCTAAAACAAGAAGCATACATGTCAGCATTGTTGGTCGGCCCCAATGCAAGCAAACAGGCTGGCCACCTCAGCGTCACGCCTTGTAATAAGGCGTACTACTTCAATCCTACTTATACATATATAAAGCTCAGCTAGTCAAGCAAATAATTATTTACAGACTCAGCAAAACAATGCCGAGACTGGACAGGGGCATAGCATAGCTTATATTTTTGGCTATAAGCAGCAGATTATAGGAAGCTCCTTGAGCCAGTCACTGAGCCAAGTCCCAAGAATTCAACAGTACTGGGGAGCTGATTCTGAGAGCTTTCAGATGCACCACAGTGCTTTAGGTTTGGCTGCCTAGAAAGCCAGGGGAGGTGCTTAGAAGCTGCTGCTCGTAGCTGGAAGAACGGTATAAGGCACAGCCTGCCTACTTGTCAGCTATACTGGCCAATGCAATCTGATCCGATGATGATCGAGTGCATTGGCGCAGTAAAGCTGACAAAAGCGTGACGCATACATAAAGCGCGTAGATATATTGGAGCAATACAGCTGACACTACTGCCCAGCTGTACAACAGGAAGAGGCACTGTTTCTTTGTTGGGCTACGCGTAGCAGCTTCTGCCCAGGTCCATTAGCCAGTGACTGAATCGATCCCAAATATTACAGCTGCATTGGAATGCCTGTCATGCTAGCTTTCAGATGAACTAGCTAGCTTCAGGTTTGGACCAAGGGTGGATGAAAGGAGCTTCCTAGAAGCTGTTACGCGTAGCCCAAATTATAAACAGTGAGAAGAAAGTTCTAGGCACACCCACAACACCTGCACCCACACCCACCCACCAGGGTTCTAGGCACACCCATTAACCACCCATTCCCATAATCACCAAGTCAAGGAGCAGAATACACCACCACAGATTGAATCATACCTTCCAAAAACAGTACCAACAACTGAACGAGAACCAGTACACTGCCGGCATCTACACAAAAAATATACCACCAACCACACCAACACAACACCCCATGCCTGTCGTCAACTGCTACTATTACTATTATAACTAGCATAGGACTTCAGACCATCCCCTTTTCTATCTCCGGCATGGATTGCATTGGATTGTTACGTGGTTTTCAGCCAACTCTGGGCTGCTCACCATCTTCCAGTTCAGAGCCCCCCAGTGCAATACCCAGGAAACCAAGGAGCATACTTAGACAGTTAAAATACTTGTCCAGGTCATACCACTGACATAGGAATGCTCTCTGTACCAGTTAGTGCACCAAACAGCTGAAGGAGAGTGAATGCATTCCCACCTTTCACAGCTTCTTGTCTCCCCTCGAATGACACGCCAGCAACGAAGAAGCGCTGATTTGGTATTTGAGTCTTCAGACTGATTCGGTAATCTAGGTGCTTTTCCAACGTGTTGGGACCGCTTGCCTCAGCATCCTTCAACGCAGTCCGGAGTCGAACTCGCACACTACTCGAGGATATAGTCCTTGGCCTCAAGCTTGAGCACAGAGGACGGAGTGTTAGAATGCACCTGCAGCTTAGCATTGTGCGGCTGAATAGGGCACGATTCGAATTGTCGCAGGTAGATAGAAGCACCCTAGCCAGACTATATTCGAAACACCGAAGCTGCTTCAGCAAATAGATCGCTTGAGTCTACTCCAAAACCGTTTCTTGTACTGGAAGCTGCTTAGCAGTCGGCCCAGGGCACGGTCCCAGGGTACACCAGGGTGCCCAGGGTAGTCGGCTGACTTGTCAACGGGCCCAAGCCATACTTTACCCCCGAACCCGCCGGAACCCATTCTCTCCTCGGCCAACCTACCCGAACCTACCCTCGACCCCATCCTCCCTCATCAATGCCAGTCCATGTAGTGGTTATCGAAGCGTGATCAGGCAGTTCCCTGTTCCCTGGCAACCGCATTACAATGTTGAATCGCAGGACGAAAATAAAACAGATGCTATGTACGAGGGGCATAGCATATCTGCTATTTTTACGCGGGACAGGTCGGTGTAACATTATATACTCCATACAGCCTTTGTATTAATTGAAGAAAAAAAGAAAATTGAAAACAGGATTTGTTCGATTTTACATTTTCCTGGTAACTTTGTTTTCCTACCGAAGACGGCGAGCAGCCAAATTTCTGGCTGAAGCTATGTAACCACGTTCAAGTTCAAGTATTAATTGTAACATATGTGTCCAACCCGCCTACAGGAATTGTGGGCCCATGAGAGGGTTCAATTTTTTACATGGAGGATTTTCGCTTATATACCATCACCTGGGCTGTAACAACAAACATTCTATATCCACACTCCAGAGGGCGCGCAAGATAGTTGTTACCAGTATTTCATATTTTATCGTTTGACACCAGTATTGTGAAAGACTGAAATGTCTTCCTCTTTTTTTATTTGCTATCGGTTGGGTGAAGCAAAGACAATATACATTTATATATGTCTATATATAGAATTATAGACCTGGGCGAAGCTGGATTTTTGAGAAGGGGCATAAGGCGCCTTCCAAACATCAAAATCAGGTGTCACGGTAATGGCATAGGGTGGTGCACCATATCATATTACAGGCCGCTTCAAACACAATTATGGGATTTTCTGATGTCTACCTGATGTAAGTGCATATGTTATTGAGATATCAAATATTGCAATATATATATTTATGTATATTTAGATATGTCTAGTTGTCCCAGTTTTTTCTTGCCGCACCCTAGTTATCGGATAACATACATTGATCTTCATCATTTGTCAGTTCGAGGTTGGGCAAGTCCCTTTAGCCTGCCTGGCCATACCTGGAAAGTAGCATACATACAAAATACATGTGATAACAGAGATCTACCGGAGTCAGGCCCTGAATGCTACTACGCTGAGCCAGGTTGAAAACTAGCGACCAACAAGCATACCTCGCTATGTAAAATGTATCAAGCTATACAAAATCGTTTCCCCTCTGTAATTTAATTTACTACCAAAGATGGCGAGCAGCCAAATTGCTGGCTGGAGCCATGTAAACAAGTTCAAGTTCAATAAGAATCCGTCCTGGATGCTTGCCGTTGGGGGCAACAAAACAAAACGGACTTCATAACATCCACCCAAGCCAGGTCGCGCGGTAGTTTGAGCTCAGGTGCAGTAGCGGACGCGAAAGCAAAAACCACAGGAACCCCAGTGCAAGCAAACAGGAAGGTTCCTTCAACCTCATGCCCCGATGCAAGGCATAACATTTTTCAAATGTCCACCCAAGCAGGGTTCTACATTTTGTTAAATTGGGTGCACAAACTTCAAATTGGTCAGCGCTCTGCGTTGCAAAAAGCGCAAAAACTGTGCACTGTGCCCACAGGGGGTTGAAAAAACTCGTGAAACGCGCAGTGGGGCTCAAATAGCGTGCGCGAAATCGCGTTTCACGCACGCTGTGTAGTTCCTTGCACGTGATCGCATCCCGTAATCAGGGGTGTGATGTATTCGTGTTTTGGTCCCGAGTGGTGTACAGGTTAGAATGGTCAACACAACCGGAGGAGTCCCGGTTCGAATCTGCCCCCCGACACTGCCCCCCGTGCACTAGAAATCCCTGGTTCCCGTGGTTTTCGCACGGGGGGTAATTGATCGCTACAATGTGCAGAAGGTTAGACGCCAAACCTGGCGTATTGAACCATGTAACAATTCTTCTTTAGTGTTTTGTTCTGGTCATGTTTACTCTGCCCGCAAACGGTGAGCAGCCCGAAGGTCTCATATAGCTTGCAGCACACAAATAACCAAAACCAAACGGGCGCATATGAGTTTCTTGATCACCTCCGCAATGACTTGCATGAAATCCTTGAGTCTTGGGCTAGCGTACGGAGACCCAACAATTGAGGCGGAATCCTTCTTGTACAAAAAGCGTGCTTGAACTGAAGCTGAGGGCACACGGTAGTTCGAGCTCAGGCGCAGTAGCAGCCTGCGAAACCCAAACCCATCATAGTAACCATTCCCCAGTGCAAGCGAACGGGAAGGTTCCTTCAACCTCACGCACCGTGACATGGCGTACGATTTTTCAAATTTCTGACGGTAGACATGTAAATAAAACACTGTGCTTCTGACTCTTGCTGGCAGCTCCCATATATCCACGGGCTACCTCCAGGACTGATACCTAACGGTATGACCCTATGAGTGCTCTCTCTCTCTCTCTCTCTCTCTCTCTCTTTCTCTCTCTCTCTCTCTCCTATGCCCTGCGCATGCCACTTGCTAAGCAGGGTGCATACACTATCACTCACACCCATGCTCTGAGTATGTTGCATGCTGACCAGGTAGCATGCACTAGCGCCCATGCCCATACTTTGAGCAGGTGGCATGCACTGTCGCCCATGGTCATACTTCAAGCAGGTAGCATGCACTGTCGCCCATGCCCATGCTTTGAGCAGGTGGCATGCTTACCATGCTCTTTAGGACAGCCCTCCATATGATCAGCACTTTCGGAGTGCTGCTGGTGACCTGACTCCCCCCCACACCCACACCCACCCACACCCACACTGGCTCACTCTCCTCCTACCCTGACATCCTTGTTCCCCCCCCCCCCCCCCCCCCCCCCCCCCCCCCCACACACACACACACCTTCCCATGCTCTTTGGGAAAGCCCCCAGGCAAGTATCCCAGCTAAGGGCCCTCATCGACGCTCTTTACAGCACTGTCCAGGAGGAGCTCAAGCACTAGGTGGGCTGCTGGCTTGTTGACGTACTATCACGCATGGCCTTGCTCTTCACAGCAGTGCTGTAACCCAGGCAAGTATCCCAGCTGAGCGCCCTCACCAAAGCTCTTGAACGCACTGTCCAGGAGTAGCTCAAGCACTAAGCAATAGGGGTCGGCTATGTCATATCATATTCGTGAATAAATAATATAATATGATATGATATAATATAATATAATATAATATAATATAATATAATATAATATAATATAATGTAATATAATATAATATTAGTCAGACGAGCCGTCTCACCAGAAGTTCAAACTTATTTGAAAGACTAATATTATTGTGACACTACAATAATATTAGTTAATATCAGTTTTCAAACACTGATATTAGTTGCAGTTCCCTACAAAGCAACGCAATGGCCTGTTGCTGCACTATCACCCATGCGTATGCTTCGAGCAGTTGGCAAGCTTCCCATGCTCTTCACAACAGCTGGAAGAGGAGGGGTGTAGCTCAGGCAGGTATCCTAGCTGAGTGCCCTCACCAACGCTCTCGAACACACTGTCCAGGAGGAGCCCAAGGACTAGGCAACCTAATGGCCTGTTGCTGTACTATCACCCATGTCTATGCTTCGAGCAGTTTGCATGCTGCCCATGCTCTTCACAACAGCTGGGCGAGGAGGGGTTTAGCTCAGGCAGGTATCCCAGCTGAGCGCCCTCACCAACGCTCTCGAATGCACAGTCCAGGAGCAGCTCAAGGACTAGGCAACCTAATGGCCTGTTGCTGCACTATCACCCATGTCTATGCTTGGAGCAGTTTGCATGCTGCCCATGCTCCTCACAACAGCTGGACGTGGAGGGGTGCAGCTCAGGCAGGTATCCCAGCTGAGCGCCCTCACCAACGCTCTCGAATGCACAGTCCAGGAGCAGCTCAAGCACCAGGCAAGCTGCGGGCTTGTTAATGCACGAGTTCCAAGTGGTGCAGTAGAGATGTTGGATGCATCGTGGGCAGCCCTCAGCGCCTGTGCAGGGGCACAACTGCGTGAGAGGGGAGAGTGAATGTGAGGTGGGATGCGCGGTGGGCTATTGAAGGCTATTTCTAGATTCTGTAGGCAATTTCATGCTGTTTCATGCTGTAGTAGGCTGTTCCAGGCTATTTCTGGCTATTTCTGGCTATTTCACGCTATTTCACACTACTTATACTATTTTGGGGATAGGCCTCTGCGCCTGCGCAGGGGCACATCTGCATGCATGCGGGAGGAGAGTAGACGGGAGGTGGGATAGGCAGTGGGCTATTGTAGGCTATTTCTGGACTGTCTGGGAAATTTCAGGCTGTTTCAAGCTGTTTCAGGCTATTTTAGGCTATTTAACACTATTTAACACTATTTTATACTATTTTTAGGATAGCTCTCTGTGCCTGTTCTGGGGCAGAACTACATGCAGGAGGAGAGCGGACGTGAGGTGGGATAGGCAGTGTGCTATTGTTGGCTATTTCTAGGTATTTTATACCATATAAGGGTTTTCAGGCTATTTCATGCTATTATGTGGATAGTCCTCTGTGCCTGTGTAGGGGCACAACTGAATGCCGGAGGAGAGTGAACGTGAGGTGGGATGGGCGGTGGAATGTTTTGAGTGTGAGGTGGAATGCGAGGTGGATCGGGCAGTGGGCTGTGATGGTTGCTAGGTGGAAAGCAAGGTGGGAAGAGTTAAGGACAGTTGAGGACTCTCTGCCGTGGGCTTAAGGTGTTCAATACAGCTTATTTCTGTGAATCCGGTCACAACACATGATATTCCATGCCATGCCATGTCATTTCATGCTGTCATGCCACACCAATATATATTTATACCGCTTGGATGAATGGGTCAATGGTAGAGCTCGTTGGAATTAGAAGGTGCGGGGTTCGAATCCCCACTGGTGCGCTTCAGTGTTTGCGGTCGCTGTCAACCACCATGGTAGCTTTGTACAGGTTAAGTAGCAGCCCATTCTCTACCGCCGTAAGACGAGGTTCCTTTAATACCACGCCCCACCAGGCGTTATCATCACTGTGCTGTGGGCTATGACTCTATGAGACATGTGTGATCTTGGTGTTAGTGTTTATGTTTGTATTTGTATTTGTATATGTGATAGTGTTTGTGTCAGTGTGTGTCTAAGTGTAAGTGTTTGTGTATGTGTATGTGATAGTGTATGTGAAAGTGTTTGTGATAGCTGATGTGTATGTGTAAGCGTTTGTGATAGTGTATGTGTACATGTAAGTGTACGTGTAAGTGTAGTTGTATGTGTAAGTTTATTGTTGTATGTGATATTTGGTGTGTTGTTATGTGTCTGTGATTGTATGTGTATGTGGTATGTTGTGGACGTGTTGTGTATGTGTATTGTGTGTAATGTTATGTGTATTGTAGTGTAGTGTGTCTGTTTCTGTGTGTGTATGTGTTGTGTAATGTTGTATGTGTTTTGTCTGTGTATGTGTATGTGTTTGTATATGTGTATGGTAATGTGTATGTGTATGTCGTGTAATTTGTATGTTGTGTTGTCTGTGTACTTTTTTCTGTGTATTTGTCTTTGGTCTGTGTCCGTTGTATTGTCTGTGTCTGTGATCTTTGTGTGTCTGTGTCTGTGCCTGTGTGTGTCTGTGTCCTGTTCTGTGTATCGTGTCGTGTATGTGATGTGTATGTGTCTGTGTCCCTGTGTCTGTGTGTGTCTGTGGTCTGTTTTCTGTGTCTGTGTCCTGTTTTGTGTATGTGTATGTGTAGTGCAATTTGTATGTGGATGGTGTTGTGTATGTTATTGTATGTGTAAGTCTATGTGTAAGTGTATGTGTATGTGTATGTGTATGTGTGTGTGTATGTGTATGTGTATGTGTATGTGTATGTGCATGTGTATGTGTGGTGTATGTGTCGGCGTAATGTGTATGTGTATCGTTCTGTATTTATGTGTATGTGTATGTGTGTGTATGTGTATGTGTGTGTGTGTGTATGTGTATGTGTATGTGTATGCTTAGCGTATGGTATGTGTTGTCTGTGTATTGTATGTGTTGTATGTGTAGTGATTTGTATGGTGTATGTGTATGTGTATGTGTATGTTTTAATTTATTGTATGTGTGTGTGTGTTTTTCATGTTGTATTGTATTGTAAGTGTATGTGTATAGTGTGTGTCACTTTTTATGTGTCTTTGGTGTTTATGTTTATGTTTATGTTTATGTGTTGTGTCTTTGTATGTTGTTTGTCTGTTGTCATTTTATAATAGTGTAGTTTGTGTTTGTTGGGTTTTATGTGGTCTTATTTTCTGTATAATGTGCTATGTGTATGTTGTCTTTTCTTTATTGTTCTTTTTCTTTTTTTTCTGTTCCTGTATGTTTGTGGTATTTTTTCTTTTTTCTAGTGTGTAGTGTATTTTTCCTTGTTGTGGTTACTTTGTCTTTGTTTTTCGTTTTATGTGCCTGTTGTTTGTTCTGTGTCTGTTTTCTGCTTTTATGTTTTATTTTTTTCTTCTTGTTTCTTTTGTATGTGTGTTTTCTTGTTTGTCTGTTTATTTGTCCTTGTTCTCTTTTCTGTTATGTTTTTGCATTTTTCTGTTGTCTGTTGTTTATTTGTGTATTTTTCTTTTTCCGTGTTATATACTTTCCAGATTTCTTTTCTGTTTCTTTTGTCTTTGTTTTTTCTTTGTTGTGTCTTTTTTTTTTCGTGTTCTTTTCTTTGCCATGTGTTATGTTGGTGTATGTGTATTCGTATGTGTATGTTGGAATGTGTCTGTGTATGTGTTGTGTATGTGTATGGTGTGTATGTGTATTTGTATGGTGTGTTTATGTGATGTGTATGTGGAGTGTATGCTTGCTATGTGTATGTGTGTGTAATGTGTAGGTGTATGTGTGTGTATGTGTATGTGTATGTGTATGTGTAAATTGTTACGTGATTGTATGTGTTGTGTGTGTGTGTATGTGTAATGTGTATGTGTAATGTGTATGTGTTTGGTAATATGTGTAATGTGTTAGTTTATGTGTAATGGGTGTTGTGTATGGTTGTATGGTGTATGTGTATGGTGTATGTTATTTGTTTGTATTTTGTTATGGTTATTTTTATGTGTGTTGTATTTGTAATGGTTATGTGTGTGTATGTGTATTTTTATGTGTCTTTGTATTTTTATGTGGTCTGTATGTGTATGTGTATGTTCTGTATGTCCATGTACGTGTGTGTATGGTATGGTATGTGCATGTGTATTTGATGTTGGTATGTTTAAGTTAATGTGTATGTGATTGTGTATGGTGTGTGTATGTGGAAATGTGCATGTGTGTGTATGTGTATGGTGTATTGTATGTGTATGTGTAGGTGTTCTGTGTGTGTGTGTATGTGTATTGTATGTGTAGTGTGTGTAATGTTTATTTTGTATTGTATGTGTATGGGTGTATTTGTATGTGTATAGTTCAATGTTGGGTATGTGTAGGTTGTGTGTTTGGTTTGGTATGTTGTATTGTGAAGTGTATGTGTAAGTGTATGTGTATGTTGGTATGTTTATGTTGTGTTTAATTTTGTGTATTTGTCTGTGTCTTTGTATTTGCTGTCTTCTGTGCCTTTTTCGTGTGTGTCTGTTATGGCGTATGTGTATTGTAAATGTTGTATGTTTATGTTCTAGTGTAGTATGTGTATGTGTGTGTAATGGTGTTGTGTATGTGTGTGCATGTGTATGTGTATGTGTATGTGTCGGCGTATGCTAATGTGTCGTTTGTGTATGTGTATGTGTATTTGTTTGTCTTGTAGCTTTTGTATGTGGTTGTTTCTTTGTATGGTTTTTGCCGTATGTGTATGCCGTATTTGTTTTTTGATAGTGTATGTGTGTGTAAGTGTATGTGATAGTGTATGTCATTGTGATATTGTATGTGTTAGTGTATGCACATGTTTTTGTGTATGTGTCTGTGTATATGTTAGTGTTTCTACACCTTGTGGTTGTATTTCTACATCTAGTGTATGTGTCAGTGTACGTGTCAGTGTTTGTGTTTCTACACCTGGATGAGAGTCGGGCGGTCTCCAGACTGGAAAGAAAACACTTACCCTGACAAGCTCACACGCCTTCTTCACGAGTGTGCGGAAGATGGGAGAGGCTAGGTAGACTGGAAAGACAAGTCCTATGCAGCAACGCAAGCGACGCGGAAAATTGGCGGAGAGTGTTGGCAACGGAATGACAGGTGGCAACGATGGAGCTGACCGAAGCCAGTTGGTTAAAATGACAGTTGGCTGACGTGTCAGGCTTCGACTTGGTCGTCGGTTAGACAATCGGACGGTCGGACAAACGGACAACAAGATGAATCTGGGGGCTCTCGCCCCCCAGAAGGGGGGGCTCTGCAAAAAACGCTTACCCTGACAAGTTCAAACGCCTTCTTCATCAGTGTGTGGAAGATGGGAGCTGCTAGGAAGATGGGAGCTGCCAGGAAGACTGGGAAGAAAACACTTACCCTAACAAGTTCGAACGCCTTCTTCATGAGCGTGTGCAAGATGGGAGCTACTAGGAACATGGGAGCTGCCAGGAAGACTGGGAAGAAAACACTTACCCTAACAAGTTCAAACGCCTTCTTCACGAGTGTGTGGAAAATAGGAGCCGCTTGTTTAGCCAGCCCCATCCCGCCCCCATGCTGCTTGTCAAACAGCAACAAGCGGTCAATGTGGAAGCGCGTGTCCATCGGATGGCTGCACTCCACGGCCACGTCCCTTGACCCAACACCGAGAAGATGCAGTGGGAGGACGTTGAGAAGGGCATGGCCAGCTCCATGGAGGCCGCAGATGTAGTCAAGCCCTTGGGCGGAGCACACCATGCTGATGGAGGGGGGCACTCGGATGTAAGATGCCACAGTCTGCAAGGGGAGGGGGTGATGATCGGGGTTGTCAACAGCGGTATCGTGTATACATATATATATGAAGTGTTCATTATAGTTTATATATAGCGTTCAATACAGTATATAAATATAATAAGTTCAGTATACTATATATAATATATAGCGTTCAACCTCGCGTTCTCAATATAGTATATATATGTAGCGTTCAATATATCAGGTGCAGTGACATAACAATGAGAAGGGCATGGCCAGCTCCATGGAGGCCGCACATAAAGTCAAGTTTGGGCGGAGCAAACCATGCTGATGGAGGGGGACACTCGGATGAATGAGGCCACAGTCTGTAAGGGGAGGGAGTGATGGGGGTTGTCAACAGCGGTATTGTGTATATATAGCGTTCAATATAGTATTTGTATAATATATAGCGTTCAAAATAGTGTAGTTCACTTTAGTATATATATAATATATAGCGTTCAACATAGTATAGTTCAGTATAATATATATATATATATATATATATATATATATATATATATATATAAAGAAATCATGGTCGTGGTCGTGGTCGCGGTCGTGGTCGTGGTCGTGGTCGTGGTGGTGTCATCATCGCGTACCCACGTGCCACGGGCGTGCGAAGTGTAACCGACTTGCAACCGACTTTCCGTACACCCAAGTCTTCGCCCAGTGATTTCAATTGCCGAAACAGCAGATGCGCTAAGCGATGCGCGCGCGCTCATTTCATGTCCACAACTGCCTCCCATACTGCGACTGCAATGAATTGCAATGAAATGAGTGAGGAGATCCTCTCCTCGGAGGTCATTTGCTGACCCTCAGATCGCTTTGCACGGCACTCGGAATAATAGTTTTCAGTGTATTGCTTCACGGAGCGACCTGCGGCTCATGCTCTAGAACTTTCATTCGGCTCATGATTCGGCTGGCCCTAGACTTTCACTTGGCTCACGCATGCGCACTTCTTTCTTCATCTCATCATTACATTCGTCATCGCATTATGCTATCACATCGCCTGAGTCGCTATCACATCGCCTGATTCTTGATTGGGGGTAGTTGACTTCCATTCTCCAGCCTTTCTGCAGGCTCTTTTGATAAATTCATCTTGCTGCGAGCTTAGACACAGGCGCGGCTCATGGTATCTCTGCACGATCTAAGTCCCTGCAACCCTGTGACGTTCTTCCGGCGTCCAACTTCCTTCTTGCTGCGTGCTCCTTGCACCGCGTGCAATACCTCTTCAAGATCTTCCCCCCACCCCACACCACTCACACCCTGCAACGATAAGGTTATTTTCGCGCTGAGCTGTAGCGAGTGCGTGACAGAGTTGACCGAGCGAAGGCCCTTTCGGGAAACAGCTTGCACGCCCAACTAGGTATCTATGCGCGAAGAGGAAGCTACAGGTAAGCCCCTCTGCTCTCGCGCAATTCCGATCTTTCAAGCTGAGTCTGAAACTGCGCAGACGTTCGTTTGCAATTTCCAAAAGTCTTCACATTTCCGCGTCGTCTGTCGAAACGTCTCAACGTCTGCGCGATTTCGAACTCAGCTGGAAACATCATAATCGCTTCTCTTAAACCCATCTGCTAAAGTGGCCGAGAGAAGATCAGATTAATGGGAACGGAGAAGCAGGGAAGTGCGTGTGTGTTGGCGGGTAAAGGGGTGAGGCAAATTTGAGATTGGGCCTGGATCGAGGTTTGGGCAGAGTGGGGACTGTGTGTGTGTGTGTGTGGGGGGGGGGGGATGCATGGGGAGGGATTAGTGTGTGGTTAGTTGGTGCTGGGGGGGGTGGTGGGGGGGGGGCAGATGCGTCAGCATTTGAAGTGGGGGAAACATGATGACTGTGTTTATGAGAGGGGTGGAGGTGAGGACATATGTGTAGCCCATTCTGTAACCCAGCCCCACGGGCACCCTTATGATTGGGGTAGGGGTGATGTGTGTCTGTGTGTGGCCACCGGCCACACGGGCTACCGTACTAGTATATATATATATATATTATATATAAAGCGTTCAATATAGCATATATAGTGCAGTGACATAGCAATGAGAGGTGGCATGGCCAGCACCATGGAGTCCGTGCGTGTACCACATACTCCATAGTAAAAAAAATGGAAAATGTACCATATACTCCATGGTACCAAAATATGTACCAGATGGAGCATATGGCTAGTACCATGGAGTTCGCACATGTTTGGGATATTGTGGGACTTGCTGGGGGTGGGTTGGAATGGTATGCGTGTGTAATACAAGGTGGGGGGCTGCTGAAGTGAAAGGGTATATGGTGTACATGTCATGCATTCACAACGTCGGGTAGCGCTAGGTCCATGATGTCAAACACTTCTCCGCTACCTTGCAGCAAACAGCGTAACATTTTAACAACAAATGTTACGCTGTTTAATTTATGTATGTACGACCTACTTCAAACACAATGTCGGGTAGTGCAAGGTCCACATTGTCAAATACTTCTCCTGTACCTAGCCACACACGGCGTAACATTGTATGTTTACGTATTTGTGTACGATCTACCTCAAACACAATGTTGGGTAGTGCAAGGTCCATATTGTCAAACACTTCTCCGGTACCTTGCCACACACAGCGTAACATGTTACATGTATTTATCAATATCGCATGCGTACCTCGTACACAATGTCGGGTAGTGCTAGGTCCTCATTGTCAAACACTTCTCCGGTACCTTGCCACACACAGTGTAACATGTTACATGCATTTATAAATATCGCATACGTACCTCGTACACAATGTCGGGCAGTGCTAAGTCCACATTGTCAAATACTTCTCCGGTACCTTGCCACACACGGCTAAAGCCAATGAAGCGTATCACCACCACAGCAGATTCGCATTTGACGGTGGAGCGGTAGGTCTCATCAGAAATCATCTCCTCCCCATTCTTGCGATGTGGATATGCCACCTTGTCACCTGCACCACAGTTTGCCGGTCACATTAGCGCCAACCAACTGCAAGTCTGTAAACAAGTACCATTCACACATGTTGACATACACCAGATCCGTATTTGCCGGTGGAACAGTAGCTCTCCTCAGAAATCATCTCCTCCCCATTCTTGCTATGTAGATATGCCACCTTATCCCCTGCGAAATTGAAATTTGAATACATTTGGAAATTGGTAGGACTTGCCACGCGCCTTCGAGAAGAAGAAAAACTGTTGTCCCCTGCAACGCAGTTTGCTGGTTCTATTAGCGTCGACCAACAGCAGGTCTGTAAACATCCATCACTCACACATACACCAGATTCACATTTCACAGTGGGGTAGTAGCTCTCATCAGAAATCCTCTCCTACCCATCCTTACTATGTGGATATGCCACCTTGTCACCTGCACCACAGTTTGCTGGTTCCATTAGCGCCGACCAACAGCAGGTCTGTAAACAATCATCACTAACACATGTTGACTTACACAAGATTCACATTTGACAGTGGGGGTGGGGGTGGAGTGTGTGAGAGTGTGATGACAGTTGGGTAGTAGCTCTCATCAGAAATCTTCTCCTATCCACCCTTGCGATGTGGATCTGTCACCTTGTCCCCCTGCAAAATTAAAATAAAGTAAAAAAATGGAAATTCCCTAGGCCTTGCCACGCGTCTTCGAGGAGAAGAAAAAATGTTGTCCCCTGCACCACAGATTGCTGGTTCCATTAGCATCGACCAACAGCAGGTCTGCAAACAACCATCATTCATACATGTCGACATACACCAGATCTACATTTGACGGAGGGGCGGTAGCTCTCATCAGAAATCATCTCCTCCCCATCCTTGCTTTGTATATCAACATGGATGTGATGTAAACAAGCATCACACACAAACACCAGATCCGCATTTGACGGTGGAGAGGTAGCTCTCCTCAGAAATCATCTCCTCACCATTCTTACTGTGTGGATATATCAACATGGATGCTGGTGTAAACAAGCAGGTCTTTTTTGTCTCGCTATATATCGCTCAATCGCTACTTTTGACCCAGTTTTGGCGAAATTATCGCTATAAAAATGTAAACAAAAATTCTTTGTGCTTTGCCCTAGATGGCCCTAAATTGCTATATTAAGCTATAAAAAGCATTAAAACGCTGTCCCTGGAGGAGGCCTAAAACCATTAAGCTAGAAAAAACCCACTTTCAGGTTTGAAACAAAAGCCCTGTAAACGAGCATCACACACAAACAGCAGATCCGCCTTGGACGGTAGAGCGGTAGCTCTCACCAGAAATGATCTTCTCACCATCCTTGCTATGATACCAGAAATGAGCTTCTCACCATCCTTGCTATGATACCAGAAATGATCTTCTCACCATCCTTGCTATGATACCAGAAATGAGCTTCTCACCATCCTTGCTATGATACCAGAAATGATCTTCTCACCATCCTTGCTATGATACCAGAAATGAGCTTCTCACCATCCTTGCTATGATACCAGAAATGAGCTTCTCACCATCTTTGCTATGATACCAGAAATGAGCTTCTCACCATCCTTGCTATGATACCAGAAATGAGCTTCTCACCATCCTTGCTATGATACCAGAAATGAGCTTCTCACCATCCTTGCTATGATACCAGAAATGAGCTTCTCACCATCCTTGCTATGATACCAGAAATGAGCTTCTCACCATCCTTGCTATGATACCAGAAATGAGCTTCTCACCAATTTGCTATGATACCAGAAATGAGCAACTCACCATACTTGCTATGTGGATACATCAACATGGATATGTTGTAAACAAGCATCACACACAAATAGCAGATTCGCATTTGACGGCGGAGCATTAACTCTTATCAGTATGAGTACTCAGGTAATTAGCTATACCCCCTGGACTGTATCAAACAACAACAACAACAACAACAACAACAACAGTAACAGTAAAAAATACAACAACACCAGTAACAACAACAAATACAACAACAGTACCACCACCACCACCACCACCACCACAAACACCACCACCACCACCACCACTAACAAGAACAGTACCACCACCACCCACAACAGTAACACCAACACCAACAGTAACAACAACAAATACAACAACAACAACAGTACCACCACCACCACCACCACCACCACCACCACCACCACCACCACCACCAACAACAGTAACACCAACACCAACTACAACAACTACAATAGTACACATTATGAGTACTCAGGTATATATATTGCGCGGACGCGAGGGGCATTATCCTGTTGGTGAACCGGTACCCAACATACTGAAAGCTGCATTGCTCATCTGCCTGTTTATATCTTTATGTCTGTGTGTCTGTATGATACAGTCATCAACCCGAGGACGTATGGAGCATTTTCCTTAAGGCCTTTGTCTGTTGGTGAACCGGTACCCTACATACTGAAAGCTGTAGTGCTCATCAGCCTGTTTATGTATGTATTTATGTATGATAACTGTGTACTGATGTTGTTGTTGTTGGTGGTGGTGGTACTGTTGCTGTTGTTGGTACTGTTGTTGTTGTTGTTGTTGTTGTTGTTGTTGCTGTTGTTGTTGTTGTTGTACCCTACGTACTGAAAGCTGTAGTGCTCATCTGCCTGTTTATGTATGTATGTCTGTATGATACAGTCATCAACCCGAGGACGTGTGGGGCATTTTCCTTAAGGCCTTTGTCTGTTGGTGAACCGGTACCCTACACCTGCAGACAACATTGCCAGGCCTCATTGAAACGAGCACCTTGAGCGCAAACCAGCTTTGTGCATTCTGCTTGTTGTACTGCCTGATCTTGCTTGCAATTCAACACTACACCAACCCATGTTGCTACAGTCCAGGGGTAGGCCAAATAGGCTATAGGGACTTGCCCAAACGTGACAGAAGGGGCACTGTTTAAAACAATCACCACACAATCGTTTTACAGACAGGGGCTCTGACTTCGTGCTACAGTGAACAATTCATTATACACACCTATTGTGTAGTGGTGGGAGGCCCTGGTACATCCAAACAGCTCCATCTACAATTACCGACGGGGGCTCTGAGTTCATGCTACAGTGAACAATTCATTATACACACCTATTGTGTAGTGGTGGGAGGCCTTGGTACATCCACACAGCTCCATCTACAATTACCGACGGGGGCTCTGAGTTCGTGCTACAGTGAACAATTCATTATACACACCTATTGTGTAGTGGTGGGAGGCCCTGGTACATCCAAACAGCTCCATCTACAATTACCGACGGGGGCTCTGAGTTCGTGCTACAGCGAACAATTCATTTGTACACACCTAATGTATAGTGGTGGGAGGCCTTGGTACATCCACACAGCTCCATCTACAAGTACCGACAGGCCTTCGTGCTACAGCGAACAGTTCTTCATACAAACCTACTGAATGTACAACCCTGTCATCCGCGTCATGGATGCGCCCAATTAATTATACACACCTAAACACACCAGGGATATTATTTTCCGGAATATATACCGATCGGAATACGAGACCCCGTTTTGCCGAAATTGCTGGAATAAGAAACCTAAACATAAGAAAAGTTTTTTTTTTTACTGAAATTGGCTAAAAATGTCCCAAATCGGCAAAAATCGGAACAAGGATCCTGTTTTGGGAGGAAAATAGGGAGGAATACAATAAAAAGGAATAAGATTTTCCAGAGATTTCCTCTTTTTTATTTGAAAAAATATCCCTGATACACACCCAATTATATGCGCCTCATTCATTATACACACCTATACGCAGCCAATTAATTATACACGCCTTTACATGCCTAATTAATTATACACACCTATTGTATATACAACCTTGTCACCTGCGTCATCGATGCGCCCAATTCATTATACACACCTATGCACACCCAATTATACACGCCTCATTAATTATACACACCTATACGCAGCCAATTAATTATACACACCTATTGTATGTACAACCCTGTCACCCGCGTCATCTAATTGTACACATCGATACGCACACAATTAATTATACACACCTATTGTATGTACAACCCTGTCACCCTCGTCATCTAATTGTACACATCGATACGCACACAATTAATTATACACACCTATTGTATGTACAACCCTGTCACCCGCGTCATCTAATTGTACACATCGATACGCACACAATTAATTATACACACCAAGTTGTATATACAACCCTGTCACCCGCGTCATCTAATTGTACACATCGATACGCACACAATTAATTATACATACCTATTGTATGTACAACCCTGTCACCCGCGTCATCTAATTGTACACATCGATAAGCACACAATTAATTATACACACCTATTGTATGTACAACCCTGTCACCCGCGTCATCTAATTGTACACATCGATACGCACACAATTAATTATACACACCTATTGTATGTACAACCCTGTCACCCGCGTCATCTAATTGTACACATCGATACGCACACAATTAATTATACACACCTATTGTATGTACAACCCTGTCACCCGCGTCATCTAATTGTACACATCGATACGCACACAATTAATTATACACACCTATTGTATGTACAACCCTGTCACCCGCGTCATCTAATTGTACACATCGATACGCACACAATTAATTATACACACCTATTGTATGTACAACCCTGTCACCCGCGTCATCTAATTGTACACATCGATACGCACACAATTAATTATACACGCCTTTACACGCCCAATTATACGCGCCTCATTAATGATACACACCTATACAGCTCAATTAATTACACACACCTATACACGCCCAATTATACGCGCCTAATTAATGATACACACCTATACGCACCCAATTAATTACACACGCCAACACGCGCCCAATTAATTATACACACCTATAAGCGCCCAATTGTACGCGCCCAATTAATTATACACACCTTTACGCTCCCAATTATATGCGCCGAATTAATTATACACACCTATAAGCTTCCAGTTATACGCGCCCAATTAATTATATACACCTATACGCGCCCAATTATATGCGCCGAATTAATTATACACACCTATAAGCGCCCAATCATACACGCCTAATTAATTATATGCACCTTTACGCGCCCAATTATACACGCCTAATTAATTATACACACCTATAAGCGCCCAATTATACGCGCCCAATTAATTATACACACCTTTACGCGCCCAATTATACGCGCCCAATTATACACACCTTTACGTGCCCAATTATACGCGCCCAATTAATTATACACACCTTTACGCGCCCAATTATATGCGCCAAATTAATTATACACACCTAAAAGCGCCCAATTATACGCGCCCAATTAATTATATACACCTATACGTGCCCAATTATACACGCCTAATTAATTATACACACCTTTAGTATATACAACCTTGTCACCCGTGACATGGACGCGCCCAAAGTCCCGCGATACTGTGTAGTACTTGATGTCGGCCGGTCGTACTGTTGCCACCCGCTGAGTGAGATCAAGCGTTTTGACGAGGAAAGTGCGCCCTTGGTGCATCCACACAGCTCCTTCTACAAGGTGGTGGTGGTGGGTGGGTGGGTGTGTGTGGGGGGGGGAGGGGGGGGGGGGAGACCTTGGTGCATCCACACAGCTCCATCTACAAGGTGGTGGGTGGAGGTGGTGGTGGTGGTGTGTGTGTGTGTGGCAGGGGGGTTATGGTGGTGGGAGGCCTTGGTGAATCCACACAGGTCCATGTACAAGGTGGAGGTGGTGGTGGGTGGTGGTGGTGGTGGTGTGTGTGTAGTGGGGGTATGGTGGGGGGAGGCCTTGGTGCATCCACACAGCTCCATGTACAAGGTGGGGTGGGGGTGGGGGTGGAGGGGGGAGAGGATGGTGGTGGTGGTGGTGGTGTGTGTGTACGGGGGTTATGGTGGTGGGAGGCCTTGGTGCATCCACGCAGGCCCTTCGTGCATCCGCACACCACACCACACCACACACCAACCCAGCAAGGCACTCCCACACTCACTCACCATACACATGATCGAAGGCGATGCACATCTCAATGTGTTCACACACCTTATTGGTGCCCTCCTCACCTCACCACACCACTCCACCACACCACACACCACCACACCACTCCACACACCACCACACATTATCCCAGCAAGTCACTCCCACAGTCACTCACCATGCACATGATCGAAGGCGATGCACATCTCAATGTGTTCACACACCTTATTGGTGCCCTCCTCACCTCACCACACCACTCACACACACCACACCACACCACCACACCACTCCACACACCACACACATTATCCCAGCAAGTCACTCCCACACTCACTCACCATACACGTGATAGAAGGCGATGCACATCTCAATGTGTTCGTACATCTTATTGGTGCACTCCACACCACACCACACCACACCACCACACCACTCCACACACCACCACACCACACACCACCCCAGCAAGGCACATCCACACTTACTCACCATACACATAATAAAAGGCAATGCACATCTCAATGTGCTTATACACTTTATATGCACCCACCCCCCCCCCCACCCCCCCCCACCACACCCCACCACACCAGCAAGGCACTCCCACGCTCACTCACCATACACATGATAGAAGGCAATGCACATCTCAATGTGCTTATACGCCTCATTGGTGCACTCCTCACCACACCACACCACCCCAGCAAGGCACTCCCACACTCACTCACCATACACATGATAGAAGGCATTGCACATCTCAATATGCTTATACACTTTATATGCACCCTCCCCACCCCACCCCACCCCACCAGCAAGGCACTCCCACACTCACTCACCATACACATGATAGAAGGCAATGCACATCTCAATATGCTTATACACTTTATATGCACCCTCCCCACCCCACCCCACCCCACCCCACCAGCAAGGCACTCCCACACTCACTCACCATACACACATCTCAATGTGTGCGTACACCTTATTGGTGGCCTCCTCACCTCACCACACCACCCCAGCAAGTCACTCCCACACTTACTCACCATACACGTGAAAAAAGGGATGCACATCTCAATGTGTTCGTACACCTCATTGGTGCCCTCCTCACCACACCACACCACCCCAGCAAGTCACTCCCACACTTACTCACCATACACGTGATAGAAGGCAATGCACATCTCAATGTGTTCGTACACCTTATTGGTGCCCTCCTCCACCACAGCAATGCTCTCTGAGTCAATACACCTCAAGCCAAAGCTAGAAGCCACATTCTCCGTACTCCCCGTGTAGTGAAGGAAGCGGGTCCTGTCACTGTGTGTCCTGTCACTGTGTGTCCTGTCACTCTGGGGGCTGTCACTGTGTGCCCTGTCACGGGGGGTATTGTCACTGTTGGCCCAGTCACTGCCACCATGTGTTAGGTAAGCATGCGCAGAGACATCTCCTCCAGCTCCGGACCCTCCCCCAGGGTGTTGGCTAGTTTGAGGTGGTGGGGTGGGAGCTGCCTGGAAGGTGGCTCTTAGCCGTGGGTGTAGGCCCAGCTGCTCTGTAGCAAGCAGCTGCTCGGTAGCTTCTTGGAGCAAGCCGTGTTGGAAGAGGCGGGAGTCCAAGCTATCGGGAGCCATGTTCAAGGGGAGCTCTGCCGCAGCTGCAATGATGTGCTGCCTCACCACCGCTAGATTGGACACATCCACCTACACGTTGGGGTGGGGAGCAGATCATTTAGTGTTTCTTTCCAATAATGCCGCTTGCAGCAGGCTGCGTTGGAAGGGAAACGTTGGGAGGCATTGGAAGAGGCGTTGGAAGGGGAGCTCTGCCGCAGCTGCAAGGATGTGCTGCCTCACTAATAATCCATTGGACACATCCACCTACAGGTTGGTTTAGGGAGCAGTTCATTAAGTGTTTCTTTACAACAATCTCGCTTGCAGCAGACTGCGTTGGAAGGAAAACGTTGGGAGGCATTGGAAGAGGCGTTGGAAGGGGAGCTCTGGCGCAGCTGCAAGGATTTGCTGCCTCACCACTGCTTCATTGGACACATCCACCTACAGGTTGGTTTAGAGAGCAGTTCATTAAGTGTACTTTTCAATTAGCCCTTCCTAGAAATCTAGAGTCGATTTTGATTGTCCGAGGTTGGGAAAGACCTTGGTTGAATCAATCCAGCCCTTAAGAACTTATGAGAGCCCCCCAAAAGCAGTGCAGCTACCTCATGTAGGCCCATTTAAGAACAAAAGTGCAAAAAAAGCCACTAAAACGGGCGTAACTTTGGCTAGAGTGGTCCGATGGCCTTCAGGTTTGTTCCTATAAACTTGTACTTATAACTACGTCGAGAATTTTGGCCTGGAAATCCGAGAATTCTTGGCGATTTGGCCTGGAATTCTCGACAAATCTCGACAAAGTACGAAACGTTTGTCCAATTCATCCCCTGAATTGCTATAAGAACTTGAATTTGAACCTGAACTTGGATGCATGGTTCCTGCTCGCTGTCTTTGGCAGTATCATATTCAATTATAATCAGGTAATTATGATCAACCTATATTATAATTTTTGATCCATTCTCTTCATACTTGAACTTCGTTGCAGGGATCCTGCTTGCCATCTTCAGCAGTATCATAGGAATGATAATGCCTTGTGGGGCGTGGTATTGAGGGAGCCCCGTCTTACGGCAGTGGAACGGGCTGCTACTTTACCAGGACAAAGCTACCGCGGCGGTTGACAGGGCAGAATCAAATTCAATTAAAACCAACATGCATTTGATATATTCTCTGCATACTTGAACTTGAACTTGGTTGAATCGATCCCGCCTTTAAGGCTGCTCTTCATCTTCGGCAGTAACCTATTCAATTCAAATACAAGCATTTTTACCAAAATGTATTTGATCCAATCTCTTCATAACCTGGCTCACAAGTCTCACCTTGGCTTCTTCTGTAGAGAGTGCAAGCAGCTCCTTGGGAAGTAATAGAACTTCAAAATAAAAAATGTAACATGACATGAAATACAAAATAAAATAAATATGAAACAAGATAAGAAATACAAATAAAATATGAAACAGGACATGGAATACAAAATAAAATAAATATAAAACAAGATACGAAATACAAATAAAATAGAATAAATATGAAACAGGACATGGAATACGAAATAAAATAAATATAAAACAAGATACGGAATACAAATAGAATATAATAAATATGAAACAGGACATGGAATACAAAATAAAATAAAATAAATATGAAACATGATACGAAATACAAATAAAATAAAATATGAAACAGTACATGGAATACAAAATAAAATAAAATATGAAACATGACATGAAATGCAAAATAAACAAAATAAATATGAAACAAGATACGAATTACAAATAAAATATAATAAATATGAAACAGGACATGGAATACAAAATAAAATAAACACAACATGAAGCAGTGGCGCCTCCATCGTCTTACCTTGGCTGATTCTGTAGAGAGTGCAAACAGCTCCTTGGGATGTGACATGAGGTGATGATCCAAGCCCCCCCTTACCCTCCCTGATGGTGGCACCATTGGCCTGATGGCCCCATGCATAGCTTTGAAGGGGGGGGGGGCGTATATCAAAGTAAAAAATAGGGACCGCGAGGGCCTTACCTTGGCTGCTTCTGTAAAGAGTGTGAGCTGCTCCTAGTGATGTGACATGAAGTAATACTACAATAACTAACATGAAACATAACATATAAATAATTAGAAAATGAAACTGGGACTCCACCAGCTTACCTTGGCTGCTTCTGTAGGGAGTGTGAACAGCTCCTTGGGATGTGACATGAAGTACTGATTCAGGGCCCCCCCTTATCCTACCTGAAGGTGGCCCCGGTTCGCCTGATGGCCCCATGCATAGCTTTAAAGGTGGTGGTGGTGGTGGTGTGTGTGTGTGTGTGTGTGTGGGTGTGTGTGGGTGGGTGGGGGGCGTATATCAAAGGCAGCAAAGAGGGACAGCGAGGGTCTCGCCTTGGCTGCTTCTGTAGAGAGTGCGAACAGCTCCTTGGGATGTGACATGAGGTGATGATCCAGGGCCCCCCCTACCCCCCCCTGAAGGTGACCCCGGTTGGCATGATTGCCCCATGCATAGCTTTAAAGGTGGTGGTGGTGGGGTGGGTGGGTGTGGGGTGTGTGTGGGGTGGGGGTTGGGGTGGGGAGGGGGGGTATATCAAAGGCAACAAAGAGGGACAGCGAAGGTCTTACCTTGGCTGCTTCTGTAGAGAGTGCGAACAGCTCCTTGGGATGTGACATGAAATAATACTACAATAAAAAATATGAAATATAACATACAAGCTCTGTAAACAAATAAATTATTAATAAACACAAAAAGAAACAGTGACTCCACCAGCTTACCTTGGCTGATTCTGTAGAGAGTGCGAAGAGCTCCTTGGGATGTGACATGAAGTACTGATCCAGGGGACCATCGAAGGCAACATAGAGGGACAGCGAGGGCTGCTCCCGCCTGCCTGCTCGGCCTGCTTGTTGACGGAGAGAGGCGATCGAGCCAGGGAAGCCTAGATGGAGGGTGACGTCCAAGGCTCCTACATCCACACCCTGTAAATAAATCAATACATAAATAATTAAACAATTAAACATATAAATAAATAAAGAAGTAAATAAATACATAAATAAATAAATCCTAGATGGAGGGTGACGTCCAAGGCTCCAACATCCACACCCTACAAACAATTAAAGACATAAATGAATGGTATGCCTTATTATTCGGAACAAATATCTAGGTAGGCCTGTTTTGCAGGTTTTCCCTTATAAGTAGGGGTCGGCTATGTTATATAATATTAGTGAATAAATAATATTATATACTCTTAGTCAGACAAGCCGTCTCACCAGAATTTCAAATTATTTGAAAAACTGACATTATTGCGACACTATAATAATATTAGTTCATATTAGTTCTTCAAACACTAATATTAGATGCCGTTCCCTACTTATAAGCCATTGTGGTGGCAGCTTATGGAAGGCACTTAACAGGCCGTAGGGGCAGTACGAAGAGAAAAACACTGATAATTTGCATGTTTCAGGTGTCCCTACCAGGGATATTTTTTCCCGCCATATATAGCGATCGCTAGTTTTGGAGAAATTATCGCTTCCGGTATACAAACGTTTTGTTTTTTGTTGTTTTGCCCTAAATGGCCCCAAAAAGCTATAAAAAGCTTTACAGGGGACTAAAACGCTGTGTGTCCCCGGAGGAGGCCTACAACCGTTAAGCTAGAAAAACCCCACTTTCAGATTTGAAAAAAAATCACTGGTCCCTACTGATGCTTACACCTCCACAGCCGCAACGGCATCATTGGAGGCCTCAGTCTTAGCTGCATATTGCGCAGAATGATTGTGACAAGCAGTGGAACAAAAAGTTGGATTTTCAAATTCCAAATTTCAAATTTTGATTTCGAAACAAATTAAAACAACATTTGCTTTTAATTTGTTTTCAAACAATCACATCAACAGCGACCTGCCTATGGCAATGTATTGTAATGTTATGTAATGCAATGTAATGCACTGTAATGTAATGTAATGCAATGTAATGCACTGTAATGTAATGTAATGCAATGTAATGCACTGTAATGTAATGTAATGCAATGTAATGTAATGTAATGTAATGTAATGCAATGTAATGTAATGTAATGCAATGTAATGTAATGTAATGTAATGTAATGTGATGTGATGCAATGTAATGTAATGTAATGCAATGTAATGCAATGTAATGTAATGTAATGCAATGTAATGTAATGTAATGTAATGTAATGCAATGTAATGTAATGTAATGTAATGTAATGCAATGTAATGTAATGTAATGTAATGTAATGCAATGTATGTAATGTATGTATCCGTAATGTGCAATGTCATATATTTTAATGTTATGCAATGCAATGCAATGTAATGTGATGCAATGTAATGCAATTAAATTTAATGCAATTGAATGTCATGTCATATTTAATGTTATGCCACCTACCAGCTCCAGGGCATTAGTAGCCACTGCCGCCAACAGGTCGCCGCGGAAGAGCTCTGATTCAATCTGGCGGCGCTCCTCTGGGCTGTAACCTCCTCGATACACCTACACCGCACGGGTTGAAGGCAGACTTTTAATGCTTTTTTTTTTTTTTAAATCTTTCTTTCTTTTATTTATTTATGCTACAAGTTCTACATTATGCGATTAGTGGCGGCGCTCCGCTGAGCTGTAGCCTCCTCGATATACCTACATCGCATGGGTTGAAGCCAGACTTTTAATCTTTTTATATATATTTTATTTTTATATTTATTAATATATTTATTATATTTACGTCTTTATTTATTTATGCTACAAGGGCTACATTATGCTGAAGTGGCGGTGCTCCTCTGGGCAGTATCCTCCTAAATATACCTACACCGCATGGGTTGAAGCCATACATTTGGATGTTGTATATATTTATTATACTGATAATTATTAATTAGATTTCATTTATTTATGCTACGAGTCCCGCTATGAGTGCCACATAATGCTTGAAGTGGCGGCGCTCCTCTGGGATGTAGCCTCCTCGATATACCTACACCGCATGGGCTGAAGCCAGACTTTTATATTTGTTTAAGTCATTTATTTATATGCATTTGTTTATTTATTTATTTATAGCTACACCACATGGGTTGAAGCCAGACTTGTATTTATGTTTAGGATAGCACTCTATACAGCCGTCAGCGTACATCAGTACATGGGTGTGGCGTACCACGTGGAAATGACAGCCCAACGGAGCCATCATCTGCTAATCCTTCCTGTCGAAGGGCCATTCGAGGACTTAGGCGAATTTTGATTCTGATCATCCGAGTTGCGATTAATTATGTCCAGTCGTGGGTATTTCGAAAATTGGCCAAATCATCATCTGCCATCATCCTCCAATCGTTCGTTAGACCTACTCAACGGCACACTTCTTTGTTAATAATTGAGACAGCTGACGCGGAGCAATCGAAGGGTGTAAAAGCGTATGGGCATTCAGTCAACACATTTCGGTGTTGCATTCAGACAACACATTTCAATTCGGGCTTCAACAGCGCGTCTTTCATCTCGTTCTATGATTGATTAGTGTGTCTTCTCCTTGACTAAAGTTCAAGAATCCATCGAGTCAAGGCGTCAGTCAAGCGTTCTCATCAGGGCTGCTGGGTGACGCGCCATAGGTGTTAATAGAAAAACTCGCAACTGGACATAATTAGTCCCAATAATTAGTCGCAACTGGACATAATTAGACGCAACTGGACATAATTAGTCGCAACTGGACATAATTAGTCGCAACTGGACATAATTAGTCGCAACTCGGAATCGAAATTCGCCCAAGTCCTTGAATCTCCCCGCCTGGCCCTTCCACAGGCAGGCGCCTTTGCTCCGTCGAGCTGGCGGTTCCACGTGGTACGCCTCGCCGATGTACTGATGTACGCATTAGCCTTACGGCTGTATAGAGTGCTATCCTTATGTTTATTTCTTTTTATTATGTATTTTTTATTTATTTCTACCTACACCCCGCCTACACAACATGGGTTAAAGCCAGACCTGTTTTTATTTGTATCTTATTTATATAATTTATTTTAATTTATTTATACTAATTTATTTGTACCAACACCACATGGGTTAAAGCCAGACCTGTAATTATCTATATTTGTATACATTATTAATGTTATTTATTTTTCTGTATTTATTTATACCTACACCACATGGGTTAAAGCCATATAAGCCATATAAGCCTGTATTTATTTGTATTTGTTTACATTATTTATTTGCATCATTTCACATCCCACCTCGAAGCTGTTGGTCAAGTCAGGGGCACTGGACTTGAGGAGCTCGCCATGTAGCAAGCCACTACCTCACACAGACGGTGGGATCTTCAGAAGGCATTGCTCTGAACAGCAATATAACACTGCAAGCTATCAATTCACATCCAACCTTGAAACTGCTGGTCAGGTCAGGGCTGCAGGACTTGAGGAGCCTACAGCCACCCACTAGCTCACTCAGACGGTGGGATATGCATAAGGCATTGCTCTGAACAGCAATACAACACTGCAAGCTATCATTTTACATCCTACCTTGAAGCTGTTGATCAAGTCAGGGGCACTGGCCTTGAGGAGCTCGCGCGTGTAGCACGCCACTAGCTCACACAGGCGCCGGGATCTGCAGAAGGCAATGCTCCTTAGGCCGTGCTGTATACACTCGGTCAGCAGTAGAGCGATTTCCACTATGGGGCTGCCTCGCTTTTGAACCTTCTCCCATGCCTTGTCTGGGCGTCCACGGATGCCGACCGCCAATGCCGTGATGCCTTCTTCACCTGTGAGCAGAAACAGGAGGTTGGTTGGTTGGTTGGTTGGTTGGTTGGTTGGTTGGTTGGTTGGTTGTGACCGCTGCCGCGCTTTTGAACCTTCTCCCATGCCTTGTTCGGGCGTCCACGGATGCCGACCGCCAATGCTGTGATGCCACCTTGTGGGGGTGGGTGGTGGGTGGGAAACTGGGAAGAAGCTGAGGGCGGTGTTTGTTGTGAGCGGACCAATATGTTGAAGGGTTGATTGGTTCTGACTACCATGCTTATGAGTCTTCTCACATGCCTTGTCCGAGCGTCCACGGATGCCGACCGCCAATGCCGTGATGCCTTCTTCACCTGTGAGCAGAAACAGGAGGTTGGTTGGTTGGTTGGTTGGTTGGTTGGTTGGTTGGTTGGTTGGTTGGTTGGTTGGTTGTGACCGCTGCCGCGCTTTTGAACCCTCTCCCATGCCTTGTTCGGGCGTCCACGAATGCCAACCGCCAATGCTGTGTTGCCCTCTTCAAACATGAGCGTAACAAAAAAAAGTTGGTTGAAGGGTTGCTTGGTTGTGACAGCTTCATTGCTTTTGAGCCTACTCCCATGCCTTGTTTGGGCCAAGGCCAAAAAAAGCCAGCCAAGGCCAGACAAAGCCAGCCAAGGACACCCAAGGACAGAAAAAGTCAGACAAAGTCAGGCAAGGCCACACAAAGCCTGCCAAGGCCAGACAAAGTCAGGCAAGGCCACACAAAGCCTGCCAAGGCCAGACAAAGCCAGCCAAGGCCAGACAAAGCCAGCCAAGGCCAGACAAAGCCAGCCAAGGCCAGACAAAGCCAGCCAAGGCCAGACAAAGCCAGCCAAGGACACCCAAGGACAGAAAAAGTCAGACAAAGTCAGGCAAGGCCACACAAAGCCTGCCAAGGCCAGACAAGGCCAGAGCAGAGCAGAGCAGAGCTATGTCAAGGGACCGGCATATCGTACGATGTTGACCAAAGGCGAGTCTGATATCATATGACATCATTCAAATTGCATCATATGATATTGTTTATAAATGGTAACTTACGCCTACTCAGACTGCCGGCATCATATGACATCATTCAAATTGCATCATATGATATCATATGATATCATATTGCCGTTCCCTACCTATGCGAGTGTTTGATCGCCAGGGTAATACACTTCATCATTTTGGGTTGCGCTTTTGAAACAACTTTTGACTCAACTTTTGGGTTGCGCTTTTTGACTCAACTTTTGACTCAACTTTCGACTCAAATTTTGGGTTGCCCTTTTTCACTCAAATTTTGACTCAACTTTGGGGTTGCGCTTTTTGACTCAACTTTTACTCAACTTTGGGGTTGCGCTTTTGAAGCAACTACCTCCTTTGGGTTGCGCTTTTGACTCAATTCAATGCGGAAAGATGCGAGATGCGCCTAGAGGGGTTTTACAAAATTGTGTCAATTGCGCAGTCGGTCTCCAAAACCTTGCGCGCTACCGCACAGTAGCGCGCGTCATGTAGTACCCTGGTGGTGTGGTGTGTGTGTGGTGGTGAGTGTGTGGTGGTGGGTGGGTGTGGATGGTGGTGTGTGTGGTGGTGTGTGTGGTGGTGTAGTAGTAGTGTATGTGATGGTGGGGTTGTGGTGGTGGTGGTGTGTCAGTGTGGTGGTGGTGTGGTAGTACCCTGGTGATCACCATTCTCACCTGTAGTGCCTGCTTCACCAGTACCATTCATCAGCTGCTCCAAGTTGCGCGGCAGTGAGGAGGTAAGGTTGGGGAGAAGTTTTGCCAAGTCAGGACGTAGCTCATCAGCACTTCCCCCCTGAGAGCCTCCCTTATTGTGACGCCTGCCCTTCCCAGGAACGTTTCCCCATTTGGCGGGCGGCGGCCTGGTGGCTGGCACGGCACTGCTTGCCCTGGGGGGCTTGCTGGGAGAGATGAAGGGCCGCATGCCATGCGAGGTGTATAACCACACAGGGCGGTTGCTATTTGTCGTCCTCTGTTTGGCGCTCGCAACAGTACCTCCGACTTGGCTCAATGCGGCCCTGGCCTCCTCTTTCACACACTCTTGGCGGTTGGCCTCTGCCTTTGCAGCACGAACGGCGGCACGTGAGGCGGCTCCAAGAGCCGAGGCAGAGACAGGAGGGGCTTCCTCAGGGCAGCCTGTGTCCTCCACAATAGTAACCTCGTCGGATTCAGAGTTCTCAGCGCGAGCGTCATCGTTGGAGTGCCTGGGGTGGGAAGTGAGTGGTGGTTGTGGGGTGGTGTGGTGTGGTGTGGTGTGGGGTGGAAGGTGAGCTGGTGGTTGGTGGGGTGGGGTCGGGAGGTAGTGGTGGTGGTGGGGGGGGTGTGAGGTGGAGGTGGGGTGGGAGGTGAGTGGTGGTAGTGTGTGTGGTTGGTGTGGTGTTGGTGTGTGTTGTAGGTGGGATAGGGTGGATGGGATGGGATGGGATGGGATGGATGGGATGGGATGGGATGGGATGGGATGGGGTGGGGTGGGTGGGTGGTGGGTGGGTGGGTGGAATGGGGTGGTGGCGTGGTTGATGGTGTGGTGGTGATGGATGGTATGGGTGGTCGGGTAGGGTGTGGGAGTGTGAGTGGTGGTGGTGGTGGTGGTGGGATTGTGATGTTGCTTAGTGATGTGATGGTTTTGGTTTTGGTTTGGTTTGGTTTGGTTTGGTTTGTTGGTTTTGTTCTGGTTTGGTCTGCTTGTGGTATTTGGTATTGGTTTTGGTTTTGTTTTGTTTTGTTCTGTTTTGTTTTGTTTTGGTTTAGGTAGGTTATGTTCTGTTTTGTTTGTTTTGTTTTGGGGTGGGTGGTGATGGTTTGTTTTGTTTTGTTTTGGGGTGTGGTGTGGTGTGGTGTGGTGGGAGGTGTGTGGTAATGGTGGGGCGGGGTGGGTTGCGATGGGGTGGTGGGAGAAGAGTTGAGGTGGTAGTGGAGGCTTTTGGCTTGGCCTGAAGCACAGGGGCGGTGGGCGCCATGGCTTTGGAGGCGACATTCCCCGTAACATTACATTTTCACTGTAGCATGAACTCAGGATCCCCGTAGGTAAAGCAATTGTGTGGGGTTCTGTTCAGCAGTGTATTTCCCTCATAGCCCCTCCTGTCATGGTTGTGCAAGTCCCCTTCAGCCTATTTGGCCTACCCCTGGACTGTAACCTACATACATACATTGGGCAGCTGATGCGTTGGGGAGGGTGGGGAGGGGGAGAGAGAGGATAGGGGTGTGGGGAAGGGTGATGGTGTTTAACAGTTGATGCGTCGAAGAGGGCAGGGAGGGGGACTGTAACAACTAACTACACAAGGGGCGGAAAGTAGAGGAATGTAGCCCCTCCTGTCATGGTTGGGCGAGTCCCTTAAGCCTATTTGGCCTACCCCTGGACTGTAGCAACTAACTTTAACTGGGGGCAGTCTGAAAAAATGCTCAATAAATTCATGTCATATACTTCCAATACTCGGAATTAATTTATCGGCTTGAATCGACTTTTGGCATAGAATGATACCTCCTGCTGGGGGCGGAAAATGGGAGATGGTGTTTACAGGTGATACGTTGGGGAGGGCGGGGAGGGGGAATGTAACAACTCACTATACATGGGGCGGAAAGTTGAGGAATGTAGGTAGTAGGCATCTCACTGAGCTGTCTCTCTGCCCTAGGTAAGGTATTGATGTAGTTAGAACTCCTGCTAGTATTTGGCCTACCCCTGGACTGTAACAACTAGCTGTACATGGGGAGCGGAAAGTTGAGGAATGTACTGCTGTGGTTAGGACTCCTGCTAGTATTTGGCCTACCCCTGGACTGTAACAACTAACTATACATGGGGGGCGGAAAGTTGAGGAATGTCGGTAGTAGGTATCTCACTGAGCCAGACTCTTTGCCCCAAGTTAGGTATTGATGTTTTTAAGACTCCTGCTTGTTTTGGCCTACCAAACCTACCAAACCTACCAAATTTGCATTTGGCCTACCAAATCTACCAAATGTGTGTTTAGCCTACCAAATCTACCAAATGTGTATTTGGCCTACCAAATCTACCAGATCAACCAAATTTGTATCTGGACCGTGACAAGTAACTGTACCTGGGGGCAGAAAGTTGAGGAATGTAGCGGGGCATCTCACTGAGCCGGACTCTCTGGCCCAGGTAAGGTATTGATGTGGTTAAGATCCCTGCTTGTGGGAGGTCATCCGCACTCAACCCAAGCTTCACCAGATGCCTGCGCTTGAACAGCTCCGAGGCAGCAGTAGCTGCTGGTACTGTGGCGGTGGGAGGTCTGGAGGCAGTGGCAGTGGCAGTGGCAATGGCAGTGGCAGTGGCAGTAGCAGTGGCAGTGGCAGCAGGTGCTGGTACTGTGGCGTTGGGAGGTCTTGAGGCAGTGGCAGTGGTAGTGGTATATCTTGGAGCAGAGTGGACACTCTTTCGTTTTTGACCCACGTGATATACAGTATCACTAGCCTGCTCTGGAAATTCGGGTCCCAAGGCAGTGGTAGTGACACGTGCAGTGGCAGTGGCTTGATAAGTGGTAGTGGCAGAGGCAGGGGCTGTGGCTTGATCGGTGGTACTGGCAGGGGCTGTGGTAGTGGTAGTGGAAGGGGCTGTGGTAGTGGCAGGGGCAGAGGCTGTGGTAGTGGTAGGGGCAGGGGCAGGGGCAGGTCCCTTGTTAGTGGCGGCGGCGGTGCTGGAGTCAGCGGCAGTAGTGGCGGGTGCCTTGCCTCGAGGAGGCTTTCTAGCCCTTGTTGTTCGGCCAACAAGTGGTGCAGCGTCAGGGGGGTGCTCAAGACCACGGGCGGCTGACCGAGTACGAACTCCCTCTACCGGGTTCTTGCTGGGCGGAAGAATATCTTGGGAAGGAAGAGTATCTTTGGAAGGAAGAGAATCTTTTGATGGATGTGTATCTTTGGAAGAAAGAGAATCTTTGGAAGAAAGTGTATCTTTGAAAGGAAGAGTATCAGCTCCCTCTACCTGGCGCTCTGCTTCTGGTCCCAGAGGTCCGGAGCTGTCACCAGCTGCTGGGCTTGCCTCCTGCGTGCTTGGCTTGGCCTGGTTTGGTTTGGCTTGGTGCACGGCTTGGCTTGCCTCCTGCATGCTTGCGTCTGCTCCGTGTTGTTGCCTCGGAGCTGCAAGCGCCCGCCCACCATCAGGCAGGCGCAAGGCGTCGGGCACTCCATGTATCTTGTGCACGCCCTCTGTCACCTGACCCTCTTTACCAACTAGTACCACAGGTACAGGCGCTCGCACTTTGTACCTGAGTCATTCAAAGGATGGATACATAAATAAATAGTACGTATTATAAATAGTATTATTACAAGGCGTGAGGTATATTATTAATTGATTATTATTATTAATTAATTATTATTATTATATAAATAGTATTATTACAAGGCCGCCGAAGGGGTATAATTTAATGAATTATTAATTATTATTCATTATTATCTTATCATCATATAATTATTTACCCGGCTGGGTACTCTTCTTAATTAATTCCTTTATTACACTTAATTATTAGTATTATTATTATTATATAAATAGTATTATTACAAGGCGTGAGGTATAATTCGTTATTATTCTTCTCTTTTATTCTTATTAGTATTATATTATCTAACTCGTTTTTCTTCCCCGGCGTGCGGTCATGTTCTTCTTCTTGTCATTCTTCTTCATTACTCCTTTATTCCTATCCAATAGTCTTCTTTCCCCGGCGGCCGGTCATTTCTTCTTCTCGTTATACTCCCTCGTTTTCTTCTTCCCGGCGTGCGGCTCTCTTCGTTCTTCTTCGTCTCTACTTCTTCTTATGCTGCCTTTCTATCCATCGTCTTATTACAAAAGGCGTGAGGTGTGAGGGGCCAAGCCCCGGTTGCCCTTGCCCCTGTGCACTGGGGCCAACCACAACAAAAAATAATGAAAACAGGCTGTTACATTTATTTGTATGAGAAGCTTGATGACTAGAAACGTTAAGAGTGAAATGAGCTGGCAAGGCAAGGAAACCAGGCCCCCGTTCCGTTACACAATTTGTTGGGGCAAGTTCGCCATTGCCTTGTTTTTTGTGTAAAATTGCCTTTCTGTTTTTGAAAAGGTTTTGGGCAAGTCCCTTTAAGCCCTATTGGGTTTGGCTACCCCTGACTAAGGAAATACAGACGTAAAACCTGACCCCAGAAGCGTTTTTGCCGGGGGAATCGAAGTTCGTGGCCAGTTTTTTCCAGGCCCGTGCCCCAGCCCGTCCTGCGAGGGAGGTAGGGGGAAGCTGGTCAGCACTTTGTTTTAGATGGTTTGGGTTTATGTGGTTTAGGGTTTATGTGGTTTAGGTTTAGGTGGTTAAGGGTTTAGATGTTTAGGTTAAGGTGGTTGAGGTGGTTAAGGTGGTTTAGGAAAAGAAGTGCTGGCCAGCTTCCCCCTCCCTGCTGACAAGCTTCCACCTGCCTGCTTTCCCCTGACCAGCTTCCCCCTCCCTGCTGACCAGCCTTTCCACCTCCCCTGCCCCCTTTCGTCCCCTACCTGCTTTTTTCCCCCCCTGACCAGCTTCCCCCTTCCTGTTGACCAGCCGTTCCGCCCCTTGCCCCTGCCCCTTTTCCCCTGACAGCTTCACAGCTTGTCCCCCCTCCCCTGGCCTGACCAAGCTCCCCCCTCTGCTTTTCCCCCTGCCCTTGCCCCCTTTCCCCCGACCAGCCTTCCCTTCCCCTACTGCGGACCAGCCTTCCCCCCTGCTGCTTCCCCTCCTCTTTCCTTCCCCTGACCAGCCTTCCCCCTCCCTGCCTGACCAAAGCTTCCCCGCCTGCTTTCCCCCTTGACTGCTTTCCCCCCCTGACCACTCCCCCCCATCCCCCTGCTGACACTTTCCCGCCCTGCCTGCTTTTCCGATGACCAGCTTCCCCCTCCACCCCTGCTGACCACTTCCCCCCTGCCTGCTGTCCGATGACCACGTTTCCCCTCCCTGCTGACCCAAGCCTCCACCCTTCCTGCTTTCCCTGACTGGCCTTCTTTCCCCCTTTCCCCCTGACCCAGCCTTTTTCCCCTACCGGCGGACCAGCTTTCCCTTCCCCTGCCTGCTTCCCGAGCCCCACCTGCTTTTTCTTCCGAACCAGCTTCCCCCTACCTGCCTGACCCAGCTTCCACCTTGCCAGCCTTTTCCCCCCCCTGCCTACTTTTTCTCCTGACACAGCCTTTCCGCCCCCTGCCTGCCCTTTCCCCTGGACCAGCTTTGCCTTCCCCCCCCCTTCTGAACCAGCTTTTTCCCACCCTGCCTGCTTTCCCCAGCCTGCTTTCCCCTGACCAGGCTTTTCTCCCCCCTACCCTACCTGCTGACAAGCTTCCACCTGACTAGCTTTTCCTCCCCTGCCTGCTTCCCATTGTCCCCTCTGACCAGCCCTTTCCCACTGCCCTGCCCTTTCCCCCTACCAGGCTTCCCCCCCCCCTGCCCTGACCAGCTTTCCCCCACATGGCCCCTGCCCCTTTCCCCCCCAGCCCCTGCCTTTTTCCCCCCCTGAAACCCAGCTTTGTTCCCCTACTGCCCTGACAAGACTTCCACCGCCTGCTTTTCCCTGACCAGCCTTCCCCCCTGCTGCTTTTCCCCGCCTGCCTTTCCCCCCCTGACCAGCCTTCCCCCTCCCCCCCTCCCTGGCCGGGCCCAGCTTTCCCCCCCTGGCCCTGCTTTTCCCCTGACCAGCTTCCCCCTCCCCTGCCTACCACTTCTTTCCGCCCTGCCTGCCTTTCCGCCCTGACAGCTCCCCCCTTCCCTGCTGACCAGCTTTCCCCTGCCTGCTTTCCCCTGACCAGCTTCCCCCTCCCCACTGCGGCCAGCTTCCCCTCCCCCTCCTGCCTGCTTTCCCCCTGCCCCTGCTTTTCCCCTGACCAGCTTTATCCCCCTCCTTTGCTACCAGCTTCCTCCCCCCTGCCTCTTCCCCTGCCTGCTTTTCCCTCCCCTGAAAACCAGCCAAGCCCCACTCGTCTCCCCCTCCTGCTGACCAGCTTTCTTCCCCCTGCCTTCTTTTTCCCTGCGCCTAACTTTCTCCTGACCAGCCCTTCCCCCTGCCTGCCCTTATCCCACTGCCCTTGCTTTTCCTGCCAATGACCAGCCCGTTTCCCTTTCCCCTCCTGCTGAAACCAGCTTTCCCCCCCTGCTGCTTTTTCCTCCCCCCTGACCAGCTTCCCCCTCCCTGCTGACCAGCTTTCCTTTCCTTTCCCCCTGCCCCTGCCTTTTTCCCCCCTGACCAGCTTCCCCCTGCGCCCTTTCCCCCTTCCCTGCCTGGCCAGCCTTACCGTCCCCTTTGCGCTTTTCCCCTGCCGGTTCCACTGCCTGCTTTTCCCCCCTGACCAGCTTCCCCACCTCCCTGCTGAACCAGCTTTCCCCCTGGCGGCTTTCCCCTGACCAGCATCCTCCCCCCCTCGCCTGCCCTGACCAGCTTTTCACCCCCTGCCCCTGCTTTCCCCTGACCAGCTTCCCCCTCCCTGACCCGGCCAGCCTCCCCCTGCCCTGCCTTTCCCCTTGGCCCCCTTGCGTTCCTCTTCCCCCTGGAAACCAGCTTCCCCCCTCCCCTGCTGACCCAGCTTTCCCCCCCTGCCTGCCATTTCCCCGGATAAGCTTTCCCCCCCCTCCCTGCTGACCAGCTTCCCCCTGCCCTGCTTATTCCCCTGACCACTTATTCCTCCCCCACCCTCCCTGCTGACAACTTCTCCCCCCTGCCTGCATTTCCCCTGACCGCCTCCCTCCCCTGCCCCTGGCCAGCTTCCCCTGGCCTGCTTTCCCCCCCTGCCCTGCCTTTCCCCTGACCCAGCTTTCCCCCTCCCTTGCTGACTCAAGCTGCCCCCTGCCCTTCTTTCCCCCTCCTGCCCCCCCTTTCTTTTCCTCCTGGAAAACAGCTTACCCCTCCTTGCTGACCACTTTACCCCCTGCCGTTCTTTCCTGCCCCGCTTGCTTTTCTTTTCTTCTCCTGACCCAGCTTCCCCCTACCTCGCCTTACAGCTTTCTTCCCCCCTGCCTTGCCCTTCCCCCCCCTGAACCGCTTCCCCCCACCCGGGCCTGAACCGAGCTTCCCTCTTCCCCTGCCTGCCCCCCCCTTTCTCCTGACCAGCCCTTCCCCTCCCACCCCACCTGCTGACAGCTTTCCCCCCTGCCTGCTTTTTTCCCCTGAACCAGCCGTCCCCCCACCCTGCTGACAGCTTCCCCCCCCCCGCCGCCATGCCTTTCCACTGACCAGGCTTCCCCCCCAACCTGCCCCCTGACCAGCTGTTCCCCTTGCCTGCCTTTTTCCCCCTGAACCAGCCCTTCCCCCCCTAACTGCTGACAGCCCCCTTTCCCCTGGCCTCTTTCCCCCTGACCAGCATCGACCAGCATCCCCCTACCCTTGCCTGACCAGCCTTCCCCCTGCACTGCTTCCCCCCCTGGAACCAGCAGCCCCCTAAACCTGGCTGACACAGTCTTTCCCCCTGGCCCTGCCTTCTTCCTCGTTCCTGCTCGCCCTGAACGCAGCATCCCTCCCCCTACCGTGCCCTTTCCCCCCCCTGGACCAGCTTCCTTCCCCCCCTAACCTGCTTCCCCCTGAAACAAAAGCTTTTCCCCCTAACTGCCTTCCCCCCGGCCTCCTCCCCCCCTGTGTCCAGCTTCCCCCCTACCCTTTGCCTACCCAACTTCCCCCCTGGCCTGCTTCCCCCCTGACCAGGCCTTCTCCCTCCTCCCCCCTAACCTCTGACCAGCTTTCCCCTCCGGCCTGCTTTCCCCCCTGACCCAGCTTTCCCCTACCTGCTTGAAACCCCAGCTGGCCCCCCTGCCCTGCCTTTCCCCCCCTGACCCAGCTGCGCCCCCGCCAAGCCGTTTCCCCCTAACCTGAAAACCCTGCCCGTTTCCCCGCCCCCCCTGCCTGCTTTCCCCCTGGACCAGCCTTCCCCACCCTAACCTCCGCCCCCCTTGAACCAGCCTTCCCCCCCCCCTAACTGCTTTCCCCCCGGCCCTGCCCCCCTCCCCCCTGGCCAGCCTTTTTTTTCCCCCACCTTACCAGACGTTCCCGATTCCTGCTGAAACCACAAATCTACCCCCTACCTGATGAAAAAAACGCATCCCCCTACCTGCTTATCCCCCTTGACCCAGCCTCCCCTCCCTTGGGGAAGAACCAGCTTCCCCCTAACAAGCTTTTTTCCCCCCTTCCTGCCTTGACCAGCCTGCCCCCCTACCTGCTTTTACCCCCCCCACTACCAGCCTCCCAATCTCCCCCTCCCTGACCAAGCCTTCCCCCCTACCAGCTTCCTCCCCCCTTCTGCTGACAGCTTTCCGTCCCCCATTCCTGCTTTCCCCTGGAACCAGCCCGTTACCCCCTGCAGATTTTCCCCCCCTACCCTGCTTTCCCCCTGCATTTGCCGTTTCTTTCTCCCTCCTGAACCAAAGCTTCCCCTTACCAGCCCTTTTTCCCCTACCCCTTAAGGCGGGTTGTTTTCACAAGCCGCAAGGCCTTGGGCCATGCCGGAGACCCATTCTTAGAAATGTGCAAGATTTTCATTCCATCAAGGCCCCAGGCCCTGCTGGGCGTGGCTCGCGTCCCGGTTTCGCGATGGTGGGCGCCCTTTTTGACAACGACAAAGGTTGGGAGGAGCCCTAGTATGAGCAGAGGGCCGGCGCAGGCGGCCGGCATTGACCAGCGCGGTATGACCCATCCAAAGGCCCTCCCACCATAGGAGTGACCCTAATAATCAAGGGTTTTAAGTTGGGTTTTTAGGGTAAATAAGGGTTTTAGGGGTTTTTAGGGTTGGTCACGGTACTGGGAAAGACACTAAACAATGGACCCTTTTGCTGTATGTTATCCAAAGGCTCCGACATAGGAGTGACCCTACAATGTGTGTGAGGGTGTGGGTGTGGGTGGGAGAGGGGGGTTGGGGGTGGAGATAGGTGTGTGTGTCTTGGGGGGGGGGGGGGGGGGGGGGGGGGGGGGCAGTGGGGAGTGGAGTTTGTTGAGGTGTTTTGTAGGGCCTACAGGTAGGTCTGTTCTGCTACCAGCTATCACAGTGCTGGAAAGCAACACGGCCAATGACCATGTCTGTATGGCATCCAAAGGCTCCGACATAGGAGTGACCCTTTAATCAAAACAGTATGGTTAGGGACTAGGGTTTAGGGTTCAGGGTTTAGGGTTTGGTCACGGGACTGGAAAGCAACACTACCAATGACCATGGCGGAATGGCATCCAAAGGCTCCAGCATAGGTGTGGCCTTCCAATCAAGGTAGTAGGGTTTAGGGTTTACGGTTTAGGGTTTGGGGTTCAGGGTTTGGTCACAGGGCTGACTTTCCCCAGCTACGGCGTACGGGAGGGTCCCCTGAACACCACGCCCCTCCAGGCGTTATCTTTTTCTGTATAGACTATCCGCAGGAGCAGCCCAGAAACTTTAAGTCAGGCTGATCCATATTTTCTGAGAACGGGGCTGTAATGGCATGTATCATGGCGATAGTTACTTTACTTTTGAGTTACTTTTCAGGTCATTCTGAGCACTTCATTTAGGGGGGTGGTGGGGGGGGGATTTTTGTCTCCTCCCGCTATCCGGATAGATATTCACGGAGCACAAACCCACCTCATCAACAACTATGATCTTGAGTTTGGATAGGAAGTGCCTGAAATCAGCATGCTTTGGTAAGAAGCTGCAATGCAACATGTCCGGGTTCGTGATCAGCAGTTGTGCAGTCGAGCGAATAACCTCCCGCTCTTCCATGGGAGTGTCCCCGTCGTACAGCTGCACTGCATCTGACTTCTCTCTTCCAAAGGCAGAAGCTACCAGCTGCCTCAGGGAACCCTTTTGATCTTGTGCGAGAGCCTTGGTTGGAAACATAAACAACGCTGATGCTGAGGGGTCTGTATGCAAGGCTTCAATGACAGGGAGGGCATAACAGAGACTTTTACCGCTAGCGGTGGAGGTCGTGACCACTGTATGGTGGCCAGAGAGGACATTGTCAATGGCTTCAGCCTGGTGACAGAAGAGGTTGTCGATTCCTTTTGCATGCAAGGCCCTGACGGATGGCTCGCTCAGGGGGGCTGAGGGCGTGGCGTAGACGGGTTGCCTGATGCCTGTACGTTCAACGTGGCAGAGCTGCAGGTGCGAGGGTGAAGGTTGGGGTTGGCGATTGTGGGTTGTGGTGAGGTGGGTTGTGGTGGGTTGTGGTGAGGTGGGGCGGGGTGGAGTGGGGTGGGGTTGGGTGGGGTGGTAATGGGTTGTGGTGGGGTTGTGGTGGGTTGTGGTGGGTTTGTGGTGGGTTGGTGGTGGGTTGTGGTGAGGTGGGGCGGGGTGGAGTGGGGTGGGGGTGTGGTGGGGTGGGTTGTGGTGGGGTGGGATGGGGGGCTGAGGGCATGGCGTAGATAGGTTGCCTGATGCCCGTACGTTCAACGTGGCAGAGCTTGCAGGTGCGAGGGTGAAGGTTGGGGTTGGCGGTTGTGGGTTGTGGTGAGGTGGGTTGTGGTGGGGTGGGGTGGGTTGTGGGTGGGGCGGGGTGGAGTGGGGTGGGGTGGGGTGGGGTGTGATGGGTTGTGGTGGGGTTGGGTGGGGTGGGGTGGGGTGGGATGGAGGGCTGAGGGCGTGGCGTAGATAGGTTGCCTGATGCCCGTACGTTCAACGTGGCAGAGCTGCAGGTGCGAGAGTAAAGGTTGGGGTTGTGGGTTGTGGGGGGTGGGGGGGGTTGTGTGTGCTTGGGTTGTGGGGGGTTGTGGTTGGGTGCTGAGGGCGTGGCATAGATGGGTTGCCTGATGCCGGTGCGTTCTACGTGGCAGAGCTGCAGGTGCGAGGGTAAAGGTTGGGGTTGTGGCTTGGTGGTTGAGGTTGGGTTTGAGGGTGGTGGTTGTGGTTTGTGGTTGTGGTTTGTGGGTAGTAGGTTGTGGGTAGTGGGTTGTGGGTTGTGGGTTGTGGGTTGTGGGTTGTGGGTAGTGGGTTGTGGGTTGTGGGTTGTGGGTTGAGGGTTGTGGTTTGTGGGTTATGGTTTGTGGGTAGTGGTTTGTGGGTACTGGTTTGTGGGTACTGGTTTGTGGTTTGTGGGTAGTGGGTTGTGGGTAGTGAGTTGGAGCTTTGGGTAGTGGGTTGTACGTAGTTGGTCGTGGGTTGTGGGTTGCCGGTAGAGGGATGTGGGTCGTGGGTTATGTTTGGGGGAGGGGGGGCACGGGACATTCAAACAAATGCGAGCCATGGTGAGGTTTGTTGTTTGTGGTTGTGGTTCGTGGTTTGTGGTTTGTGTTTTGAGGGTTGTACGTTGTGGGTTGTGGGTTGTGGGTAGGGTTTAGGGTTCTGGGTCGAGGGTTGCGGGTTGTGGGTTGTGGCCACACCCATACCTGCTGCTCATACCACTCCAGCTTACGCACATCCATCGCATCAATCTTAACACACACATAAATGTTATATGACACCCAGGGGCCACACCCCTACCTGCTGCTCGTACCACTCCAGCTTACGCACATCCATCGCATCAATCTACTCACACCCATACATGTTATATGACATCCAGGGGCCACACCCCTACCTGCTGCTCGTACCACTCCAGCTTACGCACATAGATCGCATCAATCTACACACACCCATACATGTTACATGACCCCCAGGGGCCACAACCACACCTGCTGCTCATACCACTCCAGCTTACGCACATCCATCGCATCAATTTACTCACACCCATACATGTTACATGACCCCCAGGGGCCACACCCCTACCTGCTGCTCGTACCACTCCAGCTTACGCACATAGATCGCATCGATCTACACACACCCATACATGTTACATGACACCCAGGGGCCACACCCCTACCTGCTGCTCGTACCACTCCAGCTCCTGCATATGCTCCAGCAAGGGCTCTGTCCCCAAAGGCTCTGTGCTCTTACAGCCAGCCACCTTTTTAAGGACCCTCGGAGGGCGGGGGGCCCCCTTGGGGTATGGGCCGGCAAGGAGGTCCTCCTCTGCAGCGACTGCAGACTCCGGCCTCTGCCCCAAGGGCTGCACACAGAGGGCAGCGTCACGCAACTTATGTATGGTCAAGGACTCTGGAGCAAACACGGAGCCTAGGTTTGCTGCATCATGTCTGCGCTTCATCTGAGCAATAGCTTCTTTGATAGCTGCCAAGAATCTGGCCCTACATCGGACAGCCATGTTTTTGCCACCTGCATGTACGTATGTATGTTGCAGTCCAGGGGTAGGCCAAGTAGGCTAAAGGGTTTTTTCTCGGAAACTTTGGGGGCCATTGTCTCTTGGGTGGATTGATGTTTAGGGTGATGATGATGATGATGAGGAGGAGGAGGAGGAGGAGGAGGAGGACTACATTTTTTCTTGGTGCCCTAATGGACTCCTAAGGTGCCCTCGGCTTGACGGAGTCAAGGGGGACTTACAAACATCATGCACAAAGAAGACAAGAAAAGGACAAAACCATTTTAAGGTTTGTGGTGGTTTTTCAGTGATAGCCTCTTTGATTTATTTATCTTATCACCCGTCAAACCAGAGAAGACGCAACTCACGCTCTCCAAGAAAGTCTGCCCTCCCTTTGAAGATCGAGCTTGACGTTGCTCAATTTGTAAGAAGCCAATCACCCACTGAGATTTTCCTCCTTGACTTGTGTGTCTGCCCCAGCATCATGATTTTCACAAAACAGTGCAATGCATTGGGGTGTGCATTGGCGTGCCGTGTGGCGATAAGCCATAATATCATTACTAGCATGTTGGGGCGACAATCTGGATATTCATCGTCCAACGGGATGCTGGGGCAGACGATCAAGTCAAGGAAGAAAATCTCAGTGGGTGAATGGTCTCTTACAAATTGAGCAACGTCAAGCTCGGTCTTCAAAGGGAGGGTACACTCTCGTGGACAGCGTGAATCACGTCTTTTCTGGTTTGAAAGGTGATAAGATAGCGACCAGAATTCTGGCCCTACATAGGACAGCCATGTTATAAATATTGGAGAAACAATCTGGATGTTGATTGTCCAATGGGATAACAGAATATACACATAAAATAAATAAACAGGAACTATGCAGGTGCTTAGTTAATAAAATGAAATAAAATGAAATAAAATAAAATAAAATAAATAAAACACAAATAAACACAGATAAACTAAAACACAAATACAAATACAAATAAATAAACAGGAACACCGCAGGTGCATAGGTCGGCACGTTCGATTCAGGCCACAGACGAAGAAGTTGTGAAGAAATTTTGAGAACGGCCTCGACCCCCCCCCCCCCCACCCCCTCCCTTTGGGACCCCCTCATATCTCAGCCCCCAGGCACTTGTTTTTCTTTTTTCAATGGTTTTGGGGTCTACGACCAATTAGGAGACAATTAACACCGTGCGCCTCCCCACATACGTTTTGATGGCCCCCCAAAATAAATAAACAGAAACAACACAAGTGCATAGATCCTTATCTCAAGGCCTGGACAATGACGGCCTATTCAAGATTGAAACTTGTATGTTTGAGAGGCCTCCTTGACGGACTGATAAATCCGACATAGATATATTTTGCTATAAATGTATCTATATAGGACGTTATCTCAAGGCCTGGACAATGACGGCCTACTCAAGATTCAAAATTAACACTTGTATGTCTGAGAGGCCTCCTTGATGTACTGATAAACCAGACAAAGATATATTTTGCTATCAATATATCTATATAGATATACATGTTGGGGCCATATAGATATACTTGACGCATCCTGTGTATGTTGTTACAGTCCAGGGGTAGGCCAAATAGGCTAATGAGACTTGCCCAACCTTGATAGGAGGGGCTTACAACGAAAAAACACAGATGAATTGAGCCCCACACAATCGTTCTACCGACGGGGGGCCTGAGTGCGTGCTACAGTGAAAATTGAATTATAGGAATACTCCTACGAACACTTACATTTTTGAGGCCCAAGCTGATCTGCTCCCTTTTTAGGCCTGGCTAGGTCTACCAAGTCCACGACCAGGAGGTCAGCATAGTCACAGTCTCCAGTCCCAACACTCTCCTTCCGCGCACTCCCTCCTTCCACCTTCCCTGCTGATTCTGTACGGCTTCCACTTGCTTTCCCACCAAGCTCATCATTATCCAGCACAAAGCCACCGCCACCGCCAAAGTCTGCTGCTGGTACGGCACCCCATAGTGCTGGTACGGCAGCAGTACGGCACCCTGGCGCTGGTACGGCACCCCATGGTGCTGGTACAACAGCAGTACGGCACCCTGGCGCTGGTACGGCATCCCATGGTGCTGGTACAACAGCAGTACGGCCCCCTGGCGCTGGTACGGCACCCCCTTCCCCCATCCTTCCATTGTCTGCCAGTCCAAGGGCACGCAGCGCAGCAGGGACCTGCGGCAGTCCCTGCCTCTCCCTCAGACAAACCACCCCAGGGCAGATTTCAGCCATCAGTAGGAGGTCCTCCAGCTGGGGGCGAGGGGGGGGGCAGTCAGCGCCAATATCTCCACATAGCACGGACTGCAAGGTACGCCATGTGAGCAGTACATGTGTGCTAGTCAGCCAGCGGTACACTTCGACAAGGAGATCGAAGATGTGAATAAGACGGTTCACAGACGGGGAGAACTGCCCATGGGAATCATTGCTGGCTCCGAAACCGCTCTCTTGAGCACCTGCTTTGACCCTGGGTGCTTTTTTCTTGTCTGCACCTCGCAGTGTGTGCTGTGAGCTGCATGTCATATCCTCAGCTTGGCCACTCACAGCCTCCACTATTGGTGCAGGCTGCATGCTTGCAGAAGCCTGCAAGTTCCGCGTGCTGCATACATGTCCCCCTGCTTGCCTACTGCCTACTACCTCCACTTGCTGTGAAGGGTATGTGCTTGCAGATGCATGCACGTTCTGTGTGCTGCATGCATGTCCCCCTGCTTGCCTACTGCCTACTACCTCCACTTGCTGTGAAGGGTATGTGCTTGCAGATGCATGCAAGTTCTGTGTGCTGCATGCATGTCCCCCTGCTTGCCCTATTACTATCTCCATTTTCTGTGGCGGGTGCATGCTTGCAGAAGCCTGCAAGTTCTGTGTACTGCCTGCCTGACCCTCTGCTAGCCCACCTGCTACTTCCAATTTGTGTAACGGAAGCATGCTAGCAGAAGCCTGCAAGTTCTGCGAGCTGCGTGCCTGGTCCCCTTCTTGCCCCCTTACTACCTCTATTTGCTGTGGCGGGTGTATGCTTCCAGATGCCTGCAAGTATCGTGCCCAGAAAGCTCCTGGTTGACGGTGGTTGGCGGCGGTTGACAGCCCAGCGTCTGCCTGAAAATCTGTTGCTGAATCTGGTTGATGGTGGTTGGCGGCGGTTGAGAGCCTAGGGCCTGCCTGGGAATCTGTTGTTGAATCTGGTTGATGGTGGTTGGCGGCGGTTGAGAGCCTAGGGCCTGCCCGGAAATCTGTTGCTGAATCTGGTTGATGGTGGTTGGCGGCGGTTGAGATCCTACGGCCTGCGTGGGAATCTGCTGCTGAGTCCTTCAAGGGCTCATCACTGTCAGTGCATGCACAGGTTAAGCTTCTCTTGGCTGTCTTTTGCACAACAATGCGTACATTAGCATGCACAGCAGGGCTAACATCAAGGTGCAGCTCAGGACATACATCAGCGCGGCCTGTGACCTCTTCCTTGGCACTATCAGCCATCTGCCTTTCCAGCTGCTCTAGAGCCTCCAGGGCCAGGTCATCGGGCACGCTGGAACCCACACTCATGCTGTCCTGGTTACCCACATCCGCTGCACTCACAAGACCCGCTGGTTGAAGCCCCAAATCCAGCTTGGTGGGAGTAGACGCATGCTCTGCCTCCCACTGGATCTCATGCGGTTCTAGCATGAATCGGCCAAGAGGCTGCTGCTGCTGCTGCTGCTCCTTCTGTAGCTGCTGATCATGGTTCTGCTGCGGCTGCTGCTGCTGGTGCTGCTGCTGCTGCTCATCCTGTCGCTGTAGCTGCTTATCTTGGTTCTGCTGCTGCTGCTGCTGCTGCTGCTGCCTCCCAGGATTCACTGCTATCCGGTGCTGCCCTGTTTCTTCCACATCCTGCTGAGTGAGCTGAGCAGAAGCACATTTTGGCTTAGCTTTCTCAGGTGTTGGCCTGGACGCATATCCGGGGCACAAAGAGTCAAAGCCTTTCATGGGAGATGTTGTGTCTTCATATGACCCTAGCTGGCCTGCGGTCTCAATGACATTACCACCTTCTGCTTGGCTCCCAGCCTCCCTCTCCCTAATAAATCTCTTGTTTGAACTCTTCCCTGCCCGAGGTACTGCAGTGAGATAAGTGCCTGAGGGCAGCTGCAATGAGCTTAGCTGTGTATCACTGGATAGCAAGTTCCCATTCAGATACAGGCTGCATTTCTTGGGGATCCTGCGCTTGATCTTGCCAACAGTATCATTTGCACATGCAGTTAGCAATAAAATTTCGCCGTTCAGACTCTTGATAGAGATCTGCATGCTTTGAATTGGGAGGGCGGTGGCGTTATTCCCCTCCCGCTCGCTCGCCTCCTGAAAGCTCGCCTGAAGCTTGGAAACGCATGATGCTTATTCGAAGTGGCAGCGCAATGTTGGAGAGGAGAGAAGCAGTAACTTCATATCACCACATGCAGCGCTACATAAAGGTAGAAGAGTACTCATACCATGCAACAAAAAGGCATAAGAATCAGGACGCACAGGCAAAAGTATCGCAAGCGAATTTCGCTATGTATAGACTTGCTGCGTCGAAGTCGGTGAACATTTCATCCATGGATGGACGCGTCCTGGACGCGTCCGGACGCGTCATCTGTCCCTCGACTAACTTGTCTGCCGGCCACCGTCTGCCGGCCCGTGCACGGGCCACGACGGGCCACGACAGCTGTCGCGACAGGGTGTCATTGATCCGGGACAGCAGGGATGTACCGGTCAGGGATCTGAGGGATGCATTGCTGGCACAAGGGCTGGCACGGCAACTTGTCGAGTACTGAAACCGACTGAAACTGTACAGCTGTAAGTACAGGCCAGGGGGGGTATCATCAGATGTGTTACAGCGTCACAATCATGATTTTACCTCTATTTCTTTCTTCAAACTTCACCTCGTCCCCTGATTTCGAGCACGAATGTAGTAGTGTAGCAATTGCTGCAATCCGATGGCGTGTAGAGAGACTAGGGTGTGGTCTGTGGTTTACGATCAATATAAATATAGTCTTGGGCCTGCTCGGGTGCTTGAAAAGCAGGACCAGGTAGTTTAAGTATCAGCATTCCATGTAAAGGAGCGTCTGAAGCATTCTCTGGTGTATTTATGTAGATGGGACTCCTATTTGTGTTGACCTGCATTTCCCCCTCCCTTTTAAGTTTTTTACCATGTTTTTTTACAAATATTCTTGCTTATTTGGATATCCAGATTTTGCATTGTTGGTTCTTGATTTCCTGGCATCTTTTCAGGGAGATTACTCGAGATCTGTGAAATTCCAGAAATTTGATGACTATGATGATGATGATGATGATGATGATGATGTCCTATACATTTTTCTTACTTGACAAAACTGTCACTATAACTTGTTGTTCCAATATTTCTTGCCTTTTCAGCGCTCTGGAACTTTTCAGGATGCTGCTTTCAAAATCTGGAGAATCCTATACGGTATGTAAGTCGATTTGAGCAGTTGAATTTTGATGTTTCCACATTTCCCTTCATATCTCCCAGTGTGTTGTTTCTTACATCACATTTTATGTATTACGTAATAATTGGTACTTGGACATCTCGCGAGTTACCTTTTGGGCGGAGCCCCTCCTTCTGGGGGGTGGGAGCCCCCAGAGTCACCCCATTGTCCATCTGTCGTGTTGTCGGCACTTAACCCCGGCCCCTGTCGTAAACCCTGCTTCTGTCGGCTGCACTCCATTCCAGTGCCACCTCTCGCTTCAATAGCCAACAACCTCCGCCAATTTTCCACGTCACTTGCAAAGCGGACTTGTCAATGTGCCCAATGGTCTACCACTCAGCTACATGACTGCCCTAAGGGTCTGCACTCAGCTACATGACTACCACTCAGCTACATGACTGCCCTAAGGGTCCAATATATATGGTTTGCTAATGGTGTTTCCTCGTATCTTAAATCTTAAATTTCGGAGTAAATATCTGAAAATTGGTAAGACAGATTCCAGAAATACCAGTATCGACAAAAGCGAAGAATGGAGGAATGGAGCACTCGCCATGAGGATCGAAGGTTCAAATATCTCTCTCGATCTGCCTAACGGTCTAACACTCTGCTACATGACTGCCCCCTAAGAGGTAAACATTTGGAAATTGTGACTGACAGCAGCCGCTAGCCGGGTGGGTCAGGCAAGTGTTAGCAATATTTAGGGGATGGCAGCCTGGCTAGGTTAAAGTTAGAATTAGATCCTTCGTATACAAATATCATGTGATGCAGTTTTATGATATCATACTCGCCTTTGGTCAAAATAATATATTAATATGATATGCCGGTCCCTAGTAATATTCTCCTTATCCCTTGTCAGCGTGAACTACTAGGACACGAGTGCCTCATTGGCATCTGATCAGATACCAATAAGGCACTCGTGTCCTAGTAGTTCACGCTCACAACAATGCATGTCTCGGGAGGGAGACAGATTACCCAGAGGTTCCACTAGTCCACAGCCAAGCACGCTCTCGGCTTTGGTCTTACGATTGGGGGCAACTTAGTACTGATCAAGACCCGCACACCGCTTGTGAACCACGACCTTCCGTGGGGGATCGAACCCCCCCGTTTCCCTCCCGGGTCAGGAATTATCTTAGCGTCCTCTTAGTCCCAATCCTATTTCAGTTACGCCTTGCCACAGGGCTTGGAGATGAAGGAACCTTACCATTCGCTTGCACTGGAGACTAAAGTTATCATTAAGTTATTAGGTATGTTGCCCAAACCCTCACTGTTATAAAACTGTCCAGCTGCCCTGGCGCTGTTCAGTCTCGGCATTGATTTTTGCTGAGTATGTAACAATATTCTCACAGAAAAAAATTATCACTGTAGCACAAACTGAGGGCCCCCGTCGGTTAAACGATTGTTTGGGGCTCAGTTCATCAGTGCTTTTTCTTTTTAAGCCCTTCCTATACGGTTGGGCAAGTCCCTTTAGCCTACTTGGCCTACCCCTGGACTGTAACATACATACATACGTACATACTGGAGAGGGGTGCAGTACGTTTTGCTTTCGCAGACTGCAACTGCGTCTGAGCTCGGCCTACCATGCGACAGCACTGCGGAAAGTCCACCTGCTTGGTTAAGGCATAGCCAAATAGGCTACATAGATTTGCCCAACCTCAATATTGGGAAGGGATGTACCGGATACAAAACAAGCACTGGTGAACTGACCCCCACCAAATATTAAGCGACGGGGGCCCGGAGTTTGTGCTACAGTGAAAATTTAATCATACGATTATAGCCATTCAGTGCATGATTTGGATTTGGATTTGGCTTTCGTTGCTCGTACTTTCACTTTTCCAGGCAAAATTTCCGGAAAATCTCACAATTCTCACAATTCTCGATTCTCGGGCAAAAATATCAGAATTCTGAGGCAAAATTCTCCATTTCGAGGTATGACCTATGAACTGCAAAGTGTTACGAAAACCTAAATGAAATTCATCCGCTGAATGGCTCCAACATTATTAGCACTCAGCTACCTGACTGCCCTCCAAGAGGTTTTCACTGCCATCTCTCCTTGACGTTTTTGCGGAGCCCCCTCTTCAGGGTGGCGGGAGCCCTCAGTGTCACCCCGTTGTCCGTCTGACCGTCCATCTAACCACAAGAAACCCTGGCCCTGTCGTAAACCCTGGCTACGGTCTGCTGCACTCAATTCCAGTGCCACCTGTCGCTCCGATAGCCATCACTCTCCGCCAATTTACGCCTCGCTTGGGACACGCTTAGGACTAGTCGATATGCCCAATGGTCTAGCACTCAGCTACACGCCCTCTGAGAAATAAATAATTAATTATTACACCTTATTACGAGTGAGGTTAAGGGGGCAAGCCCAATTGCTTGTACTGGGGCCAACCACCGATCCTCCACCTCCACCTCCAGACTCACCCATCCCGTCAGGGGGCTTTGGACCAGGGGCCAACCACCTCCCCCTCCCCCTCCAGACTCGTCCATCCTGTCAGGGGGCGTTGGACCAGGATCCAGAGCACCACCACTCCCAACCAGGGTCGTTCGACATGACAGAGTACGAGCCTCAGCACTGGTACAAGGGTCGTTCAGGACGCTGCGTCCTCCGTTGCAGACACAATGTCGAAGGGTCACATGACGCAACGTGGGGAGGTTCCGTTGACCAGAAGGAAAGGTCCGTTGCGTCGCAGGATGCAGGCTGTACAATTGGCTGCGTCTCAGGCAGCAGAGCTGGGGATCCTCCTGAAGTACCGTGCCCTCCACACCTGCCTTCACCCCCCACCACTTGTGCAGGCAATTTCCTCTAAGAGGTCTTGGGTGCCATCCCTCCTTGCAAAAGGATGGAGTCGCTCTTCAAAAACTGCATGCATGTGCAAGCATATGTGTATTTGTGTGCATTTGTGTGCATTTGTGCAAGCTCACCCACCCCACCCCCTCGACCTACCTCCCATCCCCCCACACACCTCCACACCCACCCACCCCACACCCACCCCTGCAACCAGGATGCACTATTTGTGTGTATTTGTGTGCATTTGTGCAGTCCAGGGGTAGTCAAATAGGCTAAAGAGAGGCATATGTAAGAAGACAGAATTGCTAATTTACATCGGATGCGTGTGCTGTATGTATGTATGTATGTATGTATGTATGTATGTATGTATGTATGTACTAGTACATTGCCCGTGTGGCCGGTGGTCACCCCCCAACCACCCAGGTCCTTTGGTCTGCTCAGGGTTACAGAAAGTGTCAGGCTCTTGTATGTCTCCCCCCTCCCACCCACCCCCCTTCCCCTTCACATGCACTCAGTCAAGACATTTCCCCCTTTGCAGCTAGAAATATGTGATGCATGCCCCCTTCCCTTACGTAATGTATGCCCCCCCTCCCCCCCGGACCTGCACGATCCCCTACTTTTCCCTAAATCTTTCCGCCCCCCAACCCCATGGCCACACACTCTCTTTCTCCTCCCTGCCCCACACACCTTCCAGCCATCTCCCCCCTCGCGCAACCCTCCCCTCCCTCTCCCCCGCACCCACATGCCCCCCCAGCCCTATCACACTCGCATACCATTCTAACCCACCCCCAGCCATACTAACAGTATCCCCCTACTTTTCCGGACCTCTCCCTGCCCCTCACCCCACCCCATCCACACACACTCGTCCCCCCCCCCCCCCACCCACCCCCCCCACCCCCCACCGTTCTTTTCCCCAACCACCGAAACGCACGCACACTTGCCTCTCTAGTCCCTACTTCGTACACGTCACTCCAGCTGCGGGCTGTAACCGTGCAGAAAGTTAGGCTGCGAACTACGGCTTGCAAACTCTCAGATTCCGAATTTGTGATGAGGCCAAGAACACGGGTTCTTCTCGTGAAGTGGTTGAGTTTCAAAAACTTCGAGTTACACACGCATCGGGTCAAACTTGCTGCAGCCAAAATCGCTGTGCTGTGCTTAACGATCGTCAATACAATGAAAAGAGAGTGCGGTGATGAGATGAGCGTTGCAGGCGCGAGCGATGGAGACAGTGATGAAGAATTCGAATTGCTCAAAGTTGTTACAACTAACTGCCAAGCATCGCAAGTGCGCCTAGTTTGGTTAGCTGCCTGGCGTTCATCTGCAGGCATTGCAGCCCCCGTGGTAGCATAAGCTTTGCGCCTGGTTTGGTTAGCTGCCTGGCGTTCATCTGCAGGCATTGCAGCCCCCATGGTAGCACGGGTTAAACATCGACGCTGGTTGTCATGGCCCCTCTCCACGTCGGTCCGAAGAGCTCGCTTTGCACACTGACTGGCTGTGTTTTCTGCTCTTCTGTCATGGTGGTGTAGCATGGTGGCATCAAGAAGCAATAGGTTGTATACCATCAGCCTTAGCGCCATATTTGCTTCAGATAGCGGAAAATCGAACAAACTCGAAGGATTGATTTTTTTGCAGGTATGGTGGGAAAAGCAGACCACGACAGCGAAACAATTGCAATCGCTCAGAATGAATAAGCGCTCCTGAATATGACGAGCGTTCAATGTAGGATCGCTGGGGGGAAATGAATCCGCGATGATTTGTTTTTAACCTTGGCAAGAGTCCGTGTGCACCCTGCCCCGCGTATATCAGTACGTCGGCGTGGCGCACCATGTGGCAATGCCCCAAAATTGGTACAGTACTGCAATTGTCCGGGGGACCCGCCCCCCCTACACACCAACGAACGAACGAACAAAAAGTTTGCAAACTATTCACAAAAATCAATGTATTTTTACAAAAATATAGATGTTGCGGCCCAGGGTTAGGCCGGATAAGATGAAGAGACTTGCCTAACCGTGACAGGAAGGGCTAAAAAGAAAAAGCATTGATGAACTGAACCCCAAACAGTTGTATTACTGTCGGGAGCCCTGAGTTCGTGCTGCAGTGATAGGTTAATTGAATGATTATGGTATGGTATGCATGTATCTCTAGGGTTCGGAGGGGGGGGGGGGGGGGGGGGGGGAGTTAAGCGCTAATAGCACAAATGGTGCTTCCTATCGCTAAAAGTGATTCCGTAATTAGCGACACCTATAGCCTGAAATAGCCCAAAATAGCCTGGAAAAAAACTGGAATAGCCAGGAATAGCCTGCGAAAAGAGGTGAGCAGTACAAGTTAGAGCCAGGTAGTACAAGTTTGCCTTGTGACGTGTTGCTGAAACTTGGGAGTCACTTTCCCTCCATGCGTTCCTCTTCAAATTTGTGCACCAGCATATTTCGCATTCCTTACTGCCCGGTTCTGAGCCTCCAGGCTCAGTAGGGACGATTGCAGGGATGAGCCATTTCCATCCCCACCTACTCGCTAAGCTTCCGGACCCCCTCCAGAACAGGTTAATTGCGCCTACTTAATTCACTCCCTAATTCAAGTCGCAAGCTGTTTCTGAGCGATAAGCAAAGGCGCTGGGGCGATTCAGCTTGCAGGGCCTGTTTTCAGGTCGGTGTGATGTCACACCCTTCCCAGTGGAAGTCAAATCACATACAGACCTGGTTGGCAGGCTGCCCACATGTCCCCCAAACTTATATCATCACACGAGACAGACCCATACAGCCTGGCCTCCATACGTGCCAATCCCACGAAGTCCAGCACCGCGCGATTCAATCGTTCATCGCTCAAGCTATTGAGTGATGTTATCTTTTTCTGAAATTTGCACTACCATGTGTCAGATAGTTTTTCCAAGACTTGATATGTGTGGCCAATGAAATAAGCATTGCAGCATATTATCCTATTGCCTTTAGGTGATAATTCAGGGCGACTGCACAATGTGTCCAGGTAACCCACCTCGTCTACTACCCACTTATGAGCTACTTCATTATGAATTCATGATGGTCAGATCATACACAATTACCACGGAAGTCAGTAGGATGCATAACAACACTCTCCTGAACATGCAGCACTTTTATGGGTTGTTTTGGCAAAGTTGTGCTAAATTAGTTTAGCCCTAGTAGGACTATTTTTATTTATTTATTTATTTATTATATTTTTATTATATTATAACTAAATTAGTCGTAGTAGTTCACTATTAGGGCTAATTTGGTCGACGATTAGCCCTAACCTCCGAATCCTAGTTACAGCTCCTCTTGTCATGGTTGGGCAAATCTATTTGGTAAACCCCTGGACAGTAACAACATCAAATATACAGCAATCATGCATACCATACTTTTGTCACCCCCTGGACTGTAACGACATAAAAAGTACAACACTAATGCATACCGTACTGCAGCCGTACTGACACCAAATTATATGGTTTGATAGTCTGACGTTTTCATGGCGAAGAGGGCGACAGGGGGTTCCGCGGAATCGAATCCGGGTCGATCAGTGCGACAAGGGGGGGGGGAGGAGGGGGGACATGCCACATGCTGATTCGTCTGTCCCAGATCCACTTAACCGGCGACGCACATAAGAGTATAAAACCGTTACAATTTCGTGTCAGTATTAAATCGCCACTACCACCCCATTTTTGTATTGAATAGATTTCCACCCCAGGAACTGGGACCCAGTATACAAACCAGCGCCACTGAGGATTCAGACAGAAAGGCGAACAAATCCCTGCATGAGTAGGAATTCAAAGTTGGAAAGGCGGGGCATGCCCGACCACTGCCAATTGTGCTTGAACACTACTACCAGCAATGCTGTGCATCCATAGTCTTGTACCTGAGGGCAGCAGGGTTGCTATGGGGGACTCCAAAATCTGCCCCATCAGATGCAAACGGTTTCAAAATCTGCATCTGTGACGCAAGACGCCTCAACTGCGTGTCACACGCCTCTAGACACACGCCTCTAGACACTGCCAATCGTGACTTGCACCACTACCCCTGGCAAAGACTCCAAGGACCCCAAGACGGCAAACCAAAAATCAACATTACCCCTGCACGTCCACCACCTACCTCTATTTTAGCCCTTGTTTCTTTTCCCATCAGCATCATGATCGAACGAGCAGACAGAACCACTGGTGTTGACGCATCGACCAAGAACATCCGTTTCAACATTACCCCTGCACGTCCACCACCTACCTCTATTTTAGCCCTTGTTTCTGTCCCCATCAGCATCATGATCGATCGAGCAGACATACCCAGTGGTGTTGACACCAACCAAGTACAACCTACCTCTATTTTAGCCCTTGTTTCTTTCCCCATCAGCATCATGATTGATCGAGCAGACAGACCCAGTGGTGTTGACGCATCAACCAAGTACATCTGTTTCAACCGGTTAGGATAGTTCCTGACCAGAAGGAGGGCAGCTTGGCGGAAGAGAGGCAAGACTCTCAACGCTGGGTAAAGGTGGGCGTCTGCAAAATGATTGGGTTGAGGGATCAGTGACAGGCGACTAGTGCAAAAGAGAGACTGCTGTTTTTAACCCACACCCACACCCACCCACACACAAATGGTTGGGTAGAGGGATCAGGGTCAAGCAAGCAAGCAAGCGAGCAAGCGAGCAAGCAAGCAAGCAAGCAAGCACATCTGTTTCAACCAGTTAATATAGTTCTTGACCAGCAGGGGGGAAGCTTGACAGAAGAGAGGCAAGACTCTCAACGCTGGGTAGAGGTGGGCGTCTGTAAAATTGTTGGGTTGAGGGATCAGGGACAAAACTCTAGTGCAAAGGGGAGAGTGCTGTTTTTTTACTCACACCCACACAAATGGTTGGGTTTAGGGATCAGGGTGAAGCGACTAGTGCAAAGGGGAGAGAGCTGTTTTTTTACCCACACCCTCACCCACACAAATGTTTGGGTTGAAGGATCAGGGTCAAGCGACCAGTGGGAAAGGGAGGCAGGTGTATTTAAACCTCACCCACAGCCACACCCACACAAATGGTTGGGTTGAGGGATCAGGGACAAGTGACCAGTGGAAAAGGGGAGATAGGTGTTTTTTTAACCACGCACACACTCACACTCTGCAAAATGGTTGGGTTGAGTGATCAGGGTCAAGCAAGCAAGCAAGCAAGCAAGCAAGCAAGCAAGCAAGAAAACAAGCAAGCCAGCAAGCAAGCAAGCAAGAAAACAAGCAAGCCAGCAAGCAAGCAAGCAAGCAAGCAAGCCAGCAAGCAAGCAAGCAAGAAAACAAGCAAGCCAGCAAGCAAGCAAGAAAACAAGCAAGCCAGCAAGCAAGCCAGCAAGCAAGCAAGAAAACAAGCAAGCCAGCAAGCAAGCAAGCAAGCAAGCAAGCAAGCAAGCAAACAAGCAAGCCAGCAAGCAAGCAAGAAAACAAGCAAGCCAGCAAGCAAGTAAGCAAGAAAACAAGCAAGCCAGCAAGTAAGCAAGAAAACAAGCAAGCCAGCAAGCAAGCCAGCAAGCAAGCAAGAAAACAAGCAAGCCAGCAAGCAAGCCAGCAAAAGAGAAAACAAGCAAGCCAGCCAGCAAGCAAGCAAGCAAGAAAACAAGCAAGCCAGCAAGCAAGCAAGAAAACAAGCAAGCCAGCAAGAAAACAAGAAAACAAGCAAGCCAGCGAGCAAGCAAGAAAACAAGCAAGACAGCAAGCAAGCAAGAAAACAAGCAAGCCAGCAAGCAAGCCAGCAAGCAAGCAAGCAAGCAAGCAAGCAAGCAAGCAAGCAAGAAAACAAGCAAGCCAGCAAGCAAGCAAGAAAACAAGCAAGCCAGCAAGCCAGCAAGCAAGCAAGCAAGAAAACAAGCAACTAACTAAACAAACAGGTGAAGCTTGGGGCTCTAGACCACACAAAAGATGGGCTCTACCAAAGAGGACATGTGCAGAAGCCACTGTTTCAGTTTTGAGCTAAGCCTGTCTGAAAGCTGCCATGACGAGCATTTGCATGCGCATGCATACACAGCTTGAATGCAATTGTGAATTGTACTTGATGGATGCCACCCCATCCCTGTTTCAGTTTTGGGCTTAGCCTGTCTGACAGCCCCAATAAGGGTGTATGCATGCGCATGCATACACGGCATGAATGCTTTTGTGAATTGTACTTGATGGATGCTACCCCATCACGGTTTCTGTTTTGGGCTAAGCCTGTCTGACAGCCCCAAGAAAATTGTATGCATGCGCATGCATACACGGCATGAATGCATTTGTGAATTGTACTTGATGGATGCCACCCCATCACGGTTTCTTTTGGGGGCTATGGGAAGCAGCTTCTAGGCAGCTCCCTCCCCCTATCCTTGAGCCAAACCTGAAGCTAGCCAGCGTGTTTGAAAGCTGACATGACGAGCATTCCGATGCAGCTGATGGCTTTGGGCAGGCCAAGGGGCTGGCTAATGGAGCTGGCTGGAAGCTGCTATGACGAGCATTCCGATGCAGCTGATGGCTTTGGGCTTGCCCAGGGGGTGGCTAATGGAGCTGGCTGGAAGCTGCTATGTGTAGCCCCCAAAAGAAACAGTGATCACGATGTACAAGCCGTTATATGGTGGTGGTGGTGGTATGTGTGTGGTGTGTGTGGTATGTGTGTGTGGTGCGTGTGGTGTGTGTGTGGTGCATGTGTGTGGTATGTGTGTGTGGTGTGTGTTTGGCTGTTATGAGATAAGTGCTGAAAGGGTGAGAGGCTTGTTGGCGGAGCCCCCCCTTCCCAGTGTTACTCATTTGTCCGTTCGACCGACCGACCGACCGACCGACCATCTGACTGTGATGAAGCCTGACACGTCGGCCGACAGTCTGGTAACTAACTCTTTTCCGTCGCCACCTGTCGCTACGTCGCGATCACTCTCCGCCAATGTTTAGAGTCGCAGGCGACGCTGCAAAGAACTTGTCGGTGTAGTGTCCATGGTTTCTTCTTTGGGCTACACATAATTCGTTCAACAATTTGTGAGGTGGGCAGATGCATGCTTATTCTTTTCTATGCTATGTGTAGCCCAAAAAAGAAACAGTACCCATGATGTACACGGCTTGTCAGTGTTGTGTTAACGGTTTCTTCTTTGGGCTACTCGTAATTCGTTCAACAATTTGTGAGGTGGGCAGATGCATGCTTATTCTTTTCTATGCTATGTGTAGCCCCAAAAGAAACAGTGCCCATGATGTACACGGCTTGTCGATGTTGTGTTAATGGTTTCTTCTTTGGGCTACACGTAATTCGTTCAACAACAACAATGATGGGTGACAGTGATGGGGGGGGGAGGGGACAATGATGGGTGACAGTGATGGGAGGGGGGGGGGACAATGATGGGTGACAGTGATGGGGGGGGGGGAAGGGGGGGGACAAATGATGTGGTGACAGTGATGGGGGGGGGGGAGGGGACAATGATGGGTGACAGTGATGGGGGGGGGGAGGGGACAATGATGGGTGACAGTAGTGATGGGGGGGGGGAGGGGACAATGATGGTGACAGTGATGGGGGGAGGGGGGGGGGGACAATGATGGGTGACGTGATGGGGGGAGGGGGGGGGGGACAATGATGGGTTGACGTGATGGGGGGGGGGTGGGGGACAATGGTGGGTGACGTGCTGGGGGGGGGGAGGGGACACGGATGGGGACAGTGATGGCGGGGGGGAGGGGACAATGATGGGTGGAAAGTGATGGGGGGGAGGGGGACAGTGGTGGGTGACAGTGATGGGGCGGGGGGAGGCGGACAACTGGAGGGGACATGATGGGTGACAGTGATGGGGGTGGAGGGGACAATGATGGGTGACCGGGATGGGGGGGGAGGGGACAAGGGGGGGGAGAGTGCTGGGGGGGGGGAGGGGCAATGCTGGGTGACGGTGATGGGGGGGGGAGGGGACAATGATGGGTGGACAGTGGATGGGTGGGGGGAGGGGACAATGATGGGGACAGTGATGGGGGCAGGAGGGGGGGGGGAGGGGGGGGGGTCAATGTATGGGTGACAGGATGGGGGGGGGGAGGGGGACAATGAGGGTGACAGTGACTTCCCTTCCCTTCCTCCTTTCAACTCTTTACGCGTGAATTACTCTCCTCTCCCTTTCCCCAACTGGAGGCGGCAAATGATGGGTGCCAGGATGGCGCCCGGCGAATGGGGGGGGGGCGGGTAGTGCGGGGGGTGGGGGAGAGGGGGGGGGAAAAAGGGGACAATGATGGGTGAAAGTTCTAATTTGGGGGGAGGGGGGGGGGACGGGGGGGGACAAGATGGGTGGAGTGATGGGGGTGGTGGAGGGGACAATGAGGGGTGACAGTGGATGGGATCCGGGACGGGGGGGGGTTCGGTGGACAGTGTGGGTGACAGTCCCCTCCTTGTGGTGGAAAGATGCTTGGGGACAGTGATGCGGGGGGGAGCGGGACAATGATGGGTGGACAGTGATGGGGGGTGGAGGGGACTGACAATGATGGGTGGACCTGATGGGGGGAAGGGATGGGGGGGGGGGGAAGGGGGGGGGGGACAATGAATGGCGTGACAGTGATGGGGGGGGGGGAGGGACAATATGGGTGACAAGTGATGGGGGGGGGCGGTGGACAATGATGGTGCAGTGATGGGGGGGAGTGGGAGGGGAAAAAGATGGGTGACAGTGATGGGGGGGGGCGGGGGACCGGGGGCGGGGACAATGATGGGTGACAGTGATGGTGGGGGGGGAGGGACATGATGGGTGACAGTGATGGGGAGGGGGCGGGGGACAATGAGGGGTGCACAGCGATGGGGGGGGCGGGGACAATGATGGGTGGACAGTGTTGGGTGGGGGAGGGGACAAGATGGGTGACAGTGATGGGGGGAAGGGGGGGGGGGGGGGGGGGGGGGGGGGAATGCATGCTTATTCTATCTGCGTTTCCCACTCCATCCATCGTCTCATCTTTGGGCTACGTGTAGGAGCTTCCACCCTGCTCCATTAGCCAGCGACTGAGTCAAGCCCAAACATTACAGCTACCTTGGTATGCCTGTCATGCCGGCTTTCAGACGCACTTGCTAGCATCGGGTTAGGCCTTAGGGTGGGTGAAAGGTGCTGCCTAGAAGCTGCTACACGTAGCCCAGAAACAAAATAGTGCTCCAGAGCCCACAAAAGAGGGGGGGGGGGGGGGGGGGGGGGGGGGGGGGGGGGGGGGCTCTGCCAAAAAATAATTTGGCGTAGAAGCAGTATGACGTCATGGTGCAATAAATAAATATATAGATAAATAAAGAAAGTATTGCACACACCTGTACAATAAATGTATTGCAAGCACCTGTGCAATACATACATAAATAAATAAATAAATAAATAAATACAAAAAGTATTGCACGCACCAGTGCAATACATACATAAATAAATAACTAAATAAATAATAAAAGTATTGCACGCACCAGTGCAATACATACATACATACCTAAATAAATAAATAAATAAATAAATAAATAAATAAATAAATAAATACAAAAAGTATTGCACGCACCAGTGCAATACATACATACATACATACATACATACATAAATAAAGACAAAAAGTATTGCACGCACCAGTGCAATACATACATAAATAAATAAACAAATAAATAAATACATACAAAAAGTATTGCACGCACCAGTGCAATACATACATAAATAAATAAATAAATAAATAAATACAAAAAGTATTGCCCGCACCAATGCAATACATACATATCTCCATAATTGCCTAAGTAAAAAAACGCCCTAAGTTTTGGTCAAGATTGTCGGTAAGAGCCGATGGCCCAAACATGCTCGGAATCGAAGATTATGTCTAGCTCAACTTTCGCGCAGTGTGTCGATACGCGCCATGGTGTTTCCGGTCCACATTCGCACGCGGCTCGCGAGCAGCCTTGGACGGGAGGTCCGGTGGCAGTAATCAAGATGTGCGATGACATTTGGTACAATCCAGATCGCGCCAGGTATGAGGTCCGCCGCGAGCTATTCCGAATCATGTTACCGCGGGACGAAAGGCTTATCAAACCCCTACCCAAGTCGGAGGATGCGCTTCCCAGCCTTGCCTCGGAATTTACTGATGAGAGCAGTTAAAACAACTCGAAATTCACAGGATCACCTCCCAATCCCACCTCCCAATTGGAGATTTACCCCCTTCCAAATCAATAATAATCAGATGTGGCTGTTGGAAATAAAAATTGAAAAAAGTTATTTTTGAATATATTTGACCTAACTTTGAATTGGAAATTTCAAGTTAAAAAAAAAAGTGAGTCTTCGTGCTCGAAGCAAAGTAGACCCAAATGAAACCAAAAATCAGTTGATGCAGGCATTGTACCACACTTAGGGCACCAACAAATGTAAAAATAATCAGTCTTTGTGGGGTCCATATCCCGTAATGCCCAATGTACTGCCATCCGAACCATGATTGTGACAATTTATATTAGGAAAGATGTGTACAATGGGCTACCAACTGTTATTTTACGAAAATTGTTTTTGATGGATAGGCTCGTTCACTTCTACGGAAAAATCGTAATGCTTAGGAGCCCCATAGTGAAAAAAATCAACATGTTTTTGCTTGCCTGCTTCCCACAAACCTGAGCGGGAACCAACTGAGTATGTATATGTTGAACTGATGTGGTTAGGTAACTTATCAGCAAAAAAAGGTTTCTTTGGACTTGAGGTAATAGGTGAAAAATATCCGTACCACTCAGGGTCGGACTTAGGCACACATGGAGATAAATAAATAAATAAATAAATAAACAAATAAATCAATACAAAAAGTATTGCACGCACCAGTGCAATACATAAATAAATAAATAAATACAAAAAGTATTGCACGCACCAGTGCAATACATATATAAATAAAGAAAGAAAGAAATACAAAAAGTCTTGCACGCACCAGTGCAGATGATCTGAACAACAACTTTATCACTGCTAGCCGATGGATTCAGAGGTGGCGCGGCATGGACTATGCTCCTTTCACCCGATACACCATCCGTCACCTCATCATGGTAGTCTCTCTGGCGCACTCCTGTTTCCATATGCAAGGAGGGAGAGTGTGTGTGTGTTGGGGAGGGGGGGGGAGGGGCTGCATGTGTGTGTGTGTGTGTGGTGTGTGTATCCAACATATGCCTTTTGAATGGTTATGTAAAATAAAAAATAAAATAGTAATAAAATAATAATAAAATACCAAACGGTACACCATCTGTCACCTCATCATGGTAGTCTCTCTGCCGTCCTCCTGTTTCCATCTGCAAGGAGGGAGTGTGTGTGTGTGTGGTGGTGGTGGTGGTGGGCTGCATGAGTGTGTATGGTGTGTCCATCCAACATATAATTTTGAAATAGTTATGTAACATAAAAAGGGTAAAACATCCGTCCCCTTTAATATAGTGAGGGCTCTCGTCGGACTTTGTTTCCATTGCAAGGATCTGGGAGGTGTTTGTGTGGTTTGTGTGTGGGGGCGGCATATGTGTGTGAATGAAAGTTTTTAAAAAATTTAAAATAAAATAAAACAAAAATAATAGATTACCAAAGGGTACACCATCAGTCTCCTCTTCATCATCATAGTTGTCTCTCTGCCTTACTCCTGTTTCCATCTGCAAGGAGGGTGTGTGTGTGTGTGGTGTTGGTGTTGGTGTTGGGGGGGCTGCATAAATGTTTGTGGTGGTGGTGTGTGCATCCAACATAAACTGTTGAAATGGTTAAATAAATTTTAAAATACAACAATAATACAATAATAATAAATTGCGAAACCAAAACGTTTTAGCTGCAAGGACCATTCAACATATTAAGCGGGGCTCAGTTCACCAGTGCCTTTTAAATAAAAAAATAAAAAACATTTTAATGAGAGACTTGATACCAAGAAACGTTAAGTTAAATTATCTACATAGCACGAACCCTGGGCCCCTGTCGTTTACAGTTTGTTGGGGGCCAGTTCACCAGTGCCTTTTTTTTACCTTCTAGAACAATTATTTGTATGAGAAGCTAATTGATAAAAAACGTGAAGTTGAATTATCTGCATAGCACAAACCCCGGGCCCCCGTCGTTGACAGTTTGTTGGGGTTCAGTTAGCCGGTTTCAGCGATACGATTGGTCTAGTGGTACACCAAACCGCTTTAACGACAAAGGGTCGGGGGTTTGATTCCCCCTACGGTCACCCTTAGCATTGGAGGTCGTTGTCAACCGCGATGGTACCAGTCGAGGTGGTAGATGTTCTCTGCCCGTGTACGACGGGATCCCTTAACACCACGCCCCACCAGGCGTTATCATTACCTTGGGGCTCAGTTCACCAGTGCATTGTTTTAACTTTTTAGACAATATATTTGTACGAGAAGCTTGATGACAAGACAGGTAAAGTTAAATTGTCTGCGTAGCACTAACCCTGGGCCCCCGTCGTTTACGATTTGTTGGGGTTCAGCTCACCAGTGCCTTTAATTTTTTTTTAACACTTTTATTTGTATGATAAGCTTGATGACAAGACACGTAAAGTTAAATTGTCGGCATAGCTCAAACCCGGGCCCCCGTCGTTTACGATTTTGGGGAGTTCAGTTCACCAGTGCCTTTTTAAAACTGTTTAGAAAATATATTTGTATGAGAAGCTTGTTGATAAGGAAAGTAAAGTTCAATTATCTGCATAGCACGAACCCCGGGCCCCCGTTGTTTGCAAGTTGTTGGAAATTCAGTTCACCAGTGCCTTTTTAAAACTTTTTAGAAAATTTATTTGTATGAGAAGCTTGATGACAAGACACGTGAAGTTCAATCAATTGCATAGTACGAACCCCGGGCCCCTGTCGTTTACAATTTTGTTGGGGTTCAGTTCACCAGTGCCTTTTTAAAACTGTTTAGAAAATTTATTTGTGTGAGAAGCTTGATGATAAGACACGTGAAGTTAAATTATCAGCATAGTTCGAACCCCGGGCCCCTGTCGTTTACAATTTTGTTGGGGTTCAGTTCACCAGTGCCTTTTTTAATTGCCTTTCCTATGTTAGAGGTTGGGCAAGTTCCCTCAGCCTATTTGGCTACCCCTGGACTGTAAAAAAACTGAACTCTTAATAAATGAATGATAACAATTCTTTGTTTATAGAGTTCTTTCCTATTGTGAAGGTTGGGCAAGTTCCCTCAGCCTACTTGGCAACCCCTGGACTGTAAAAAAAGTGAAGTGTAAATAAACGAATTTAAACAATTCCTCGCTTATAGGGTTCTTTCCTATCGTGAAGGTTGGGCAAGTTCCCTCAGCCTATTTGTCGAAGTTACGCAGGAGATCTGGGGAGTGATGAAAGATCGTTTCATCCCTCCTAAGATATATTTGGCAACCCCTGGTCCCCTGGACAGTGCAAATACATATATCAGGCTTTGGTCGCCACTTGTTACTACAAAAATGCCCTAAACATTTCTGAAAAAAGACACTGGCCTTGGACAGTACAAATACAGATATAATATATAAGCGGTAGCAGGGGGGTGGGTGGGGGGGAGGAGGGGAAGGTAAAAAAAAGGTGCTAGACCACATCCTTAAAACATGGGAGGACACCCCTCTGCAGACACCCGTCCACCCCTGTGGCTCCGGAACCCAGTTTACAGCCATTATCCCAGCCACCACTTATTATTATGGTATCGAAGTAGGTGCAATTTCTGGAAAATGTGAGGACACCCCTCTGCAGACACCCACCCAAGAAGATAAATGCAGCATTGGCTTTGTTAATGCATTTGGGCTGTTATTGTACACTCAATCTTGAACTTGAATATTATGTCATGCGCATATTCAAATTCAAATTCGAATTGTCTACCTATAATTAATGTCTTACCCTGTCTAACCTTTTGATTGTAAAGCTCAGGTGGTATGGACTGTATATCTCTATAGTTCCCTGATACGCAGACTGTGTTAGCCTCTCACAAGCTTGCGCTCTGTGCCGGATGCCAGCTGTCGCCACCACCACCACCACCACCACCCTCTACCACCCACCCAAATGCACAGACTGTGTTAGCCTCTCACAAGCTTGCGCTCTGTGCCGGATGCCAGCTGTCGCCACCACCACCACCACCCTCAACCACCCACCCAAATGCACAGACTGTGTTAGCCTCTCACAAGCTTGCGCTCAGTGCCAGATGCCACTGCACACACCGCACCATCACAAACCACCAACACCAAATGTCTTACCCTGTCTTACCTTCTGATTTTAAAGCTCAGGTGGTATGGACTGCGCTTGAATATTGTGTCATGTGCATATTCAAATTCAAATTCGAATTGTATTGCCATATTTCATGTCTTACCTTTTGATTTTAAAGCTCAGGAGGTATCGACTGTGCTTGAATATGACGATCTGTGCTTTGGTTGGTACTCTCTTCAGCTTACATATTCGGTTGGTACACTCTTCTGTTCAATATTAGGTTGGTACACTCTTCTGTTTCAATATCCTCTTCTGGTTTCAATATTATGTTGGTACACTCTTCTGTTTCGATATTAGGTTGGTACACTCTTCTGTTTCAATATTATGTTGGTACACTCTTCTGTTTCAATATTAGGTTGGTACACTCTTCTGTTTCAATATTATGTTGGTACACTCTTCTGTTTCAATATTATGTTGGTACACTCTTCTGTTTCAATATTAGGTTGGTACACTCTTCTGTTTCAATATTAGGTTGGTACACTCTTCTGTTTCAATATTAGGTTGGTACACTCTTCTGTTTGAAAAATCGGCTGGTACACTCTTCTGTTTCAATACTAGGTTGGTACACTCTTCTGTTAAAAAAAAACGGCTGGTACAATCTTGGAATGATAGGTGGAAGGTGGTTATAAGATTTCTTCATAATCTATTTATCTATTCTTTGGTGGTTGGCCCCAGTGCAAGCAAACGGGCTGGCCCCCTCAACCACACGCCTCGTAATAAGGCGTACTACTTATTTATTGATTGACTTGATCTCGAAGGTTCCACCTGGGTAACTGGAAGAGCTTTTCTTTTCGGCTACAATCAGTAGCTTCTAGGCAGCTCCTTGAGCCAGCCATTGAGCTAATCCCAAATATTTGTAGCCTTTCTTTTTGGCTACGATCAGTAGCTTCTAGGCAGCTCCTTGAGCCAGCCATTGAGCTAATCCCAAATATGTGTAGCTTTCCTTTTCGGCTACGATCAGTAGCTTCTAGGCAGCTCCTTGAGCCAGCCATTGAGCTAATCCCAAATATGTGTAGCTTATCTTTTCGGAGTTGATTATTTAGGGTTCAGTTCACCAGTGTTTTTAATTTATTGCCACTCATGGTTGGGCAAGTCCCTTATCCAATTTGGTCTGCCCCTGGACTGTAACAACATACATGGCTGCCATCAGTAGCTTCTAGGCAGCTCCTTGAGCCAGCCACTGAGCTAACCCAAATATTTCAGCAGTTCTGGACAGTTGATTGTGTCAGCTTCAAGGTGCACCAGGTCGCATTTGGTTTGCTCTGAGCTGAAAATAAAAGCTATGGTGGCTTGGTGTTACAGTAAAACACCAACATCAATGCATTCAGAAGAGTAATGATTTTCTCTTTTCAATTCAAGTCAAATCATCTGCTTAGCACGAACTCTGGGCCCCCGTCGTTTACAATTTGTTGGGGTTCAATTCATCGGTGCTTTGATTATTAACCAGCCCTTCCCAATATTGATGAAGGAAGTCTAACTAGCCTATTAAAGAACAAAAAACATAAAAAATGGGGGTCAATTCAGCAGTGCTTTGATTAGGGACCATCCCTTCCAAATATTGATGAAGGAAGTCTAATTAGCCTATCAAGAAAAAATAACAGAAAATAAGGAAGAAAAAAACTCACCAAAGTGAAACTGACCAAGCGATATTATAGCTGCTTGCCTTGCGCATGCCTTCTTCATTCAAATCATTGCTTTTGTGGCTTGAAGCACCAAGCTCCTAGCTCCACAACACAAAGAAAAGAAAAAAGGCGTACAAAGAAGAAACAAAAGAAAAAAGGAAAACAACTCACCGAGGTCACAAGCGCCCTTAGAGCTGCTTGCCTTGCGCATGCCTCCTTCATTCAAATCATTGCTTTTGTGGCATGAAGCAACAAGTACCTAACTCCACAAAAAAATAAAAAATAAAAACAAAAAGGCGTACAAAGAAGAAACAAAATAAAGAAGGGAAACAAATCACCAAGGTCACAAGCACCCTCAGAGCTGCTTGCCTTGCGCCTGCCTTCTTCATTCGAATCAACTCTTTTGTGGCTTGAAGCACCAAGCACATAGCTCTACAACACAAAGAAAAAGAAAAAAGGCGTACAAAGAAGAAACAAAAAGAAAAAACCCACCAAGGTCACAAGCGCCCTTAGAGCTGCTTGCCTTGGACATACCTTCTTCATTTGAATCAACCCTTCACTTGCTTGGCTTGAACCACAAAGCTACTACCTCTACAACAAAAAATAAAATTATAAACAAAAAAGGCGTACAAAGAAGAAACAAAAGAAAAAAGTGAAACAACTCACCAAGGTCACAAGCGCCCTTAGAGCTGCTTGCCTTGGACATACCTTTTTCATTCGAATCAACCCTTCACTTGCGTGGCTTGGACCACCAAGCTACTAGCTCCACAACAAAAAAATAAATTATTAACAAAAAGACGTACAAAGAAGAAACAAAAGAAAAAAGGGAAACAACTCACTAAGGTCACAAGCGCTCCTAGAGCTGCTTGCCTCGCGCCCGCCTTCTTCTTTCTAAGCATCCCTTGCGTCGCATGCAGCGCCAAGCACCTAGCTCCACAACAACAAGAAAACAGGAAAAAGAAAAATGGCAAAAAAAGAAGCAAACAACTCACCAAGGTCACAAGCGCTCTTAGAGCTTCTTGTCTTGCACCCGCCTTCTTCATTCTAAGCATCCCTTGCGTCGCATGCAGCACCAAGCACCTAGCTCCACACGGACTATCAGATACTGGGTCCCACCACATGACGTCGGACCACTGGCGTTGCTCCTCAAGAGAGCAGAATCTAAACTTGGACCACCACTGTGAAGGACGTAGGGGTAAGGTTGTCATTATGATATCATATGATTATATTTGTTAACTAGTTTGGGAATATAATATAATATAATATCAGGGGGGGGGGGGGGGGCAAAAAAAGTGAAATACACCATCACAAAAAAGTGCTGAGGCACCCTTCTGCAGACCCCCCCCCCCCCCCCCCCCCGGCTCCGGAACCCACTGTACAGCCACTATATCAGCCACCACTTAGTGATGTGGTGTCTAATTAGGCTCATTCTACAGGGTTTTAAAAGGCCTATCCATTGAGGTTGGTCTAGAGATCATTGGGAATGTTTGAAAGGTAGAAAATCATCATCATCATTGTTACATTGTTTGGGTGGGGCTTGGGGGTCAGTCAGTCAGCCAGTCAATAAAAAGGTCAGTAAAAAAAGCCAGTAAAAAAAGAAGAAGCAGTGAATACCCTGAGGTCTTGCTGGTACGTCGTGTCACGTGTTGGTTAGGCGTTGTGTGTGTGTGGGGAGAGTGAGAGAGAGAGAGAGAGAGAGACGATGTGGCTTGGAGGGAGAGTCGATGCCACGGACTCTCTCTCTCTTCCTCTCTCTCTCTCTCTCTCTCTCTCTCTCTCTCTCTCTCCTCTCTGCTTGGCTCTCTCTCGATCCTATCAGCCTCATTTACCTCCCCCGCCGCCCCCGCCCCCTCTCCCTCTCCTGCTTCGGCCCTTTTCCTACTCTTTGTTTTATCTTTACCCCAACTGCATATAGGACTATAAAGGACAGTTAAGTAGAGGAACACTTGGAGGAACACCCTACTTCCACTCCCATGTCATTCTAAGGGCTAGAAAAAAGTGCCTGGAAAGTACCTGATTTTTTGAAAATTTCAGATTTTTTCTCGAACCCCCCCCCCCCCCCCCCCCCCCCCCCCCCCCCCCCCCCCCCCCCCCCCCCCCCCCCCCCTCCGCAAGCCCCAAACTTTGGAGGACCAGCACTTTTTTCTACTGGGCCAAATTAAGAGATAAAACCGGATTCTTCATCCTCTTAATGATATCTACAAAGTTGGGTGATGGTGTCATTTTTGTTAGAAGTTGCCCCCCCCTCGTATAATATAATAGAATATAATATAATATAATCTAATCTAATATAATATAATATAATCTCTATATATAAAGAAATCATGGCGGTCGTGGTCGTGGTGGTGTCATCGCGTAACCGACTTAACCGACTTCCCGCCCAGCCAATTCCCGCCCAGCCAATTCCCGCTTTTAATCCCTCTTGCTTCAACTTCTGCCTGATTGGCCTCCTGCGAATTCTGCCTTATGCAACCCTCGCCTCCTGCGTATTCTACCTGTTGCGCATCCCGCCCGATTTCTCCTTTTCCCACCTGAGTTCATCCACCTGACTTCGGTAGCGCTACAGTTCGTCTTCCTACAAGCTTTTCCCCCTGCATCTCTGCAAGACCTTTCCCTTGCGTCAAGAGACCTGTCGCTGCGCACAACGGGAGGTGACGTGGTGAGTCAGCGGACCTGTCAGAAATGTCCGAATCGCATCCATCCCATGTCACAAACTTGACTGCAAATTCTTCCCACTGCATTGAGAAACATGTCGCTCCGCATTGTGCCATACCAAGTACGCATCAAAGTTGACCGAATGAAAAATATCGCTGAGCATTCTCGCCCTAACTCGACCGAACATCTCAAATCAGCAACTTGACTGCAACTTCTTCCCACTGCATCGAGAAACATGTCCTCGCTGTGCATTGTGCTATAGCGAGCACGCGGCAAAGTTGAATGGATGGACCTAGCGATGTTTCCAAGTCTCAGATCGAGTTGGCTTCGGGAGCAGTTACGGTGAACAGGATTGTTCTTCGGCCGAACTGAATACATGCTCGCTAAGAAGAAGCTTTAGTTATGTAAAGGTTGCGATTGCGCAGGTTCAGCTTTTTCAGTGGGGTCGACTATCGATCACAGCTGAGGTGCAGGGAAGCAGGTCCGATGCTTTTAGCGGAGTCGGATGATGCGCAAACGTTGTCGATGCTCTTCGTCCCGTTGCCTTTCAGCTATGGCAAAGCCCACAGCTGAAGTGGAGGGAGGCAGATATGGAGTGTGTGTGCTGGTGGGTGCGTGTAGGAGGGGAGGGGAGGGATGATAGTGGGGAGAGGGTGGGGGCTGGTGGGATGGCTGGGGTGGGGGAAGGGATGGAGTCAGGAAACATGTCAGGAGAGTAAGGGAGTGGGTTTGTGTGCGGGGGTACATGGTAAGGTGGGGGTGGGGGTGGAGATAACTGGGGGGTGGGGGGGGTGTGGGTGGTGGGGGGGTACGGTGGTGTTTGTGGTGCTAGTGGGTGCAACAGGGAGAACCATCGCCAAAGGGATACTGCGTCCCCGTCAATGTTTTAAGTTTGCATGCCTGCACAGAAACCGTTTGGCAACCCAGCCCCAAACAGTTGTGGCCACCCGGAGTGGGGNCAGACAGACAGACAGACAGGCCGACAGACGGACAGGACAGACAGACCGACTAGACATACAGGCAGACATACAGACAGGGACTAACAGACAGACAGCAAGCCAGACAGACCGACAGGCAGAGCAGACCGACAGATAGACAGTGCAGACCGACAGACAGAAGACAGACAGGAACAGGACAGACAGACAGGACACCGACAGGACCCGCAGGCAGACAGAACAGACCGGGCAGACAGACAGACGACCGACAGACAGACCAGAACAGGCAGAACAGGTACATACAGGACAGACAGACAGATCAATCAGACAGGCAGACAGACCTAGACAACCGGAGGGCAGACAGGACAGGCCGACCGACAGACAGACCAGACAGACAGACAGGCAGGACAGACAGACAGACAGACGACAGACAGACAGACAGGCAGACAACAGACTAGGACAGATCAGACCGAAGCAGACAGACAGGCAGACCAGGACAGACAGACAGACAGACAGGGCGACAGACTAGGAAGGCAAGACCGACCGGGACAACAGACAGACAGACAGAACAGAAGACAGACAGACAGCAGAAGACAGACAGGCAAGCAGCCCGCCCGACAGACAGGCAGACCATACAGACAGCAGACCGTACCGACAGAAGACCCGACAGACAGCAGACAGACATATCAGCAGACCAGTACAACAGGCAGACAGGAAATGACGACAGACAGACAGGCAGATCAGACAGACAGCCCAGACAGGACAGACAGACAGACCGACCTGGACAGCCCGGACAGACAGACAGACTACAGACATGACAGACCATTACATACAGACAGGCAGGACAGACATACATAAGACAGACAGGACAGAAAAAACCAACGTTGGTGGTTGTTGGGGCAAACAGACATACAGACAGCCAGACATGACAGGCCAGGGCAGACCGACCAACAGGACAGACCGACATACAGACAGACAGGCAGACGACGACATACAGGCATGGACAGACAGACAGGCCAGACGACGTAAGACAGGACAGGCAGACAGTCCATGACGACAGAACAGACAGACGGAACCGAGGCGGAGACATACAGACAGGACATACCGACAGAAAGACCGACAACATACCGACAGGCAGACATATCAGACAGATCAGGACAGACAGGACGGACCGACAGATACAGGACATGGACAGGACAGACACAGACAGACATGGACAGACAGACAGACCGACAGACAGACAGTAACAGACAGGACCTGACCTAAGCCATACAGACAGACCGACAGACATACAGAGGGCAGGACAGTCCAGACAGACAGACCGAACAGACAGACGACAGTACAGCCAGACAGACAGCCAACAGAAACTAGACAGTACAGAAGACAGACAGGACGACAGACCGACAGACCGGACAGTACAGGCCGCCAACAGACAGAACAGACCAAAGACATACAGACAGACAGACCGACCGTACAGACAGACAGGACGGACGATGACAGACGAACACCGACAGACAGACAGACAGACAGACAGAAGACAGACAGACCGACAGACAGAGACGCCAGACATGACCTGTCCCCTGGACAGACAACAGACAGGCCAAACAGACAGACAGACAACAGGACCGACAGACAGTACCGAACGGCCAAACAACAGACAGGACCACAGACATACAGACAGACTATGAACGGACCAGTAACAGACGACTAGGAAGGCCCACAGACAGATCAGACTCACAGACAGACAGACAGAGACAGACAGACCGACAGAACAGCACATGACAGGACAGACAGACAGCCATACAGACAACAGACAGAACAGATCAGGAAGTACAGCCAACATACATACATACAGACAGACTACAGACATACAGACCACATGGCCAACAGCCGACAGATCATACATACATACATGACAGACATACAGACATCATACAGACTAGACATAAGACAGGCCAAATACAGACAGACATGACATACATACATTCCATACTACATTACAATACAACTACATACATACATACATACATACATACATACATACATCCATACATACATACATACATACACTCCCTCTGTATAATTTTGATTTAGATATACAATGCGAAAGGTCTTGAGCTCCTCTTTCAGAATATGCAATAAAATTACTTTGCCATTTTGAGTAAGCGTCAAATTGTATTACTGCCGCCTGATAATGTATATTTGACGAAACTAGACGCTGCTTAATGTAACCATGTGTCCCTTTCTCTCGCCTCGTCTTTTATTTGTTACCTCCTCCCCCCACAAACACACACACACCACACACCATTACAAACATACTGTCAAAAACACACATAGTCGCAAAGTAGTCCCTGCTTTATGTAACCATGTGTCCCTTTCTCTCGCCTCGTCTTTTATTTGTTACCCCCTCTACCCACAAACACACACACACCACACACCATCACAAAAAAGGTAATGATAACGCCTGGTGGGGCGTGGTGTTAAGGGAGCCCGTCGTACGCGGGTGGGGAGCGGTCTCCTACCTCAACTGGACAAGCTACCATCGCGGTTGACGAACACCATTACAAACATACAGTCAAAAACACACATAGTCGCTAAGTAGTCCCTGCTTTATGTAACCATGTGTCCCTTTCTCTCGCCTCGTCTTTTATTTGTTACCCCCTCTACCCACAAACACACACACACCACACACCATTACAAAAAAGGTAATGATAACGCCTGGTGGGGCGTGGTGTTAAGGGAGCCCGTCGTACGCGGGTGGGGAGCGGTCTCCTACCTCAACTGGACAAGCTACCATCGCGGTTGACGAACACCATTACAAACATACAGTCAAAAACACACGTGGTCGCAAAGTAGTCCCTGCTTTATGTAATCATTTGTCCCTTTCTCTCGTCTCCTCTTACTGTCAATTTCTCTTCTCGAAAATTTAGAACCCTAGTACTCACTACCTAGAAATAAACTTGTATCTGTTACCCCCAACCTAACCCAACCCAACCCAACCCCAACCCAACCCAGCCCAACTCAACCCAACTCAACCACCACCCCACCACCACCACCCCACCACCTTCCAACCCAACCCAACGCAACCCAACCCAACCCAACCCAACCCAACGCAACCCAACCCAACCCAACCCAACCCAACCACCCCACCACCACCACCCCACCACCTTCCAACCACCACCACCACCACCACCCCGTCACGCCCCCAGGTCAGGGACCGATGCACCTGCCCCTTCCACTGACGCCTCGACCCCTCCGATGGTGCCCACAACACGGCTGACCATCTTCAGGGGGGGCAACATAGAGGACGTGGACTTGCGGCTTGGGACCGAGGACGGCATCGGAACCAACCGCATAGTGCACTGGTGTGGGGCCCAGTTGCAGGTGAAGCCTTAAAAATGCATTAAAAAAAAAAATATATATATATATATACATAGCAGATAAACCCTTCACAATACATACCTTTTTTTTTTTTTTGCTTGCCATCTTCAGAGAGGGCAACATAGAGAACGTGGACTTGCGTCTTGGGACCGAGGACGGCATCGGAAGTGACGGCATATTACACTGGTGTGGGGACCAGTTGCAGGTGGACCCTTCAAAATAAATTATAATTCAATGCAAATCAACCCTTCAAAAAAATGCTTACCATCTTCCAAGGGGTCAACATTGAGGACGTGGACTAGCAGCTTGGGACGAAGGACAACATCGGAACCAACCTCATAATCCACTGATGTGGGGCACAGTTGCAACTGAACCCTTCAAAACCAATAAACACAAAATCACTCCCACCCTAGGCCCCCCATAATGCCGTGAAGGAGCTTGACTACCTCAGTGGATGGAGACCATGGTTCCCCTGCTTCTCGTACCACTCATCCCCACCCCCACCCGAGCCACCCCCACCCCACACATACCACCTATCCCGCCCTCCCTGCCCTAGGCCCCCCATAATGCCGTGAAGAGGCTTGACTACCTCAGTGAATGGAAACCATGGCTCCCCTGCTTCTCGAACCACCCATCCCCACCCCCACCCCACACATACCACCCATCCCGTCCTCCCTGCCCTAGGCCCCCCTTAAAGCCGTTAAGAGGCTTGGCTACCTCAGTGGATGGAAACCATGGCTTCCATGTATATCGGTACCCTCCCCCCCCCCCACCCCACCCCCCCCACCACACACACACACCTCATACCACCCATCCAAACCCTACACGTACCACACTCCCCTCCCTCCCCTCCCTAAGCTCCCCATCATGCTGTGAAGGAGCTTGACTCACCCAGTGGATGGAGACCATGGTTCCCCTGATTCTCATACTATTCCCCCCCCCCCCCCCCCCCCCCACACACACACACACACACACACTCACACCCCACACCCCACACAAAAACACACACACACACACCCTCATACCACCCATCCGAACCCCACCTACACATCCTACCCATCCCGCCCTCCCTGCCCTAGGCCCCCCATCATGCCCTGAAGAAGTTTGACTACCTCAGTGGATGGACACCATGCCTCCCCTGTATATTTTTACCCACCACCACCACCACCACCACCACCACACACACACACTCAAACCACACCCCTCTCATACCACCCATCCCAACCCCACACGTACCACCCACCCCTCCCTCCCCGCCCTAGGCCCCCAATCATGCCGTGAAGGATCTTGCCTCCCTCAGTGGATTGAGACCATGACTCCTCTCCTGCTTCTCATACCACCCATCCCAACCCCACCCGTCCCAACCCCGCCCACTGATACCACCCATCCCCAACCCCACCCGTCCCAACCCCGCCCCACACATACCACCCATCCCAACCCCACCCGTCCCAACCCCGCCCCACACATACCACCCATCCCAACCCCCACCCGTCCCAACCCCGCCCCACACATACCACCCATCCCAACCCCACCCGTCCCAACCCCCGCCCCACACATACCACCCATCCCAACCCCACCCGTCCCAACCCCGCCCCACACATACCACCCATCCCAACCCCACCCGTCCCAACCCCGCCCCACACATACCACCCATCCCAACCCCACCCGTCCCAACCCCGCCCCACACATACCACCCATCCCGACCCCACCCGTCCCAACCCCACCCCACACATACCACCCATCCCGCCCCTCCCCGCCCCAGCCCCCCATCGTGCTGTGAAGGAGCGTGGCTTCCTCCCCCGTACATCCGCTGTCTACACCAGTCAATGGCTCCCCGGCTTATTCTTACAGCCGAACTCCCCCTGCTTCTCATACCACCCATCCCAACCCCACCTGTCCCGACCCCACCCGTCCCAACCCCTCCCTGCCCCAGGCCCCCCATCGTGCCGTGAAGGAGCGTGGCTTCCTTTCCCAAACATCGGGTGTCTTCATCAGTCGCTGGCACCACGGCCCCCCAGCTCATCGCTACGGCCTCTATGCTCCTCGCATGCCCCCCCCCCACCCCCCACCCCCCCCACCCCCCCTGTAGACCCCCCCCCACCCCCAGTACCACCCCATCCCAACCCCACACTCCCCAACCCCTCCCTGCCCTAGGCCCCCCATCCTGCCGATAAGGAGCGTGGCTTCCTCCCCCAGACCTCCGGTGTCTTCATCAGTCGATGGCACCACGGCTCCCCAGCTCATCGCTACAGCCTCTAGCTCCTCGCATACCCCCCTGTAGACCTCACCCCCCTAATACCACCCATCCAACCCCCACCCGTTCCAACCCCTCCCTGCCCCAGGCCCCCCATCGAGCTGTGAAGGAGCGTGGCTTCCTCCCCCAGACCTCCGGTGTCTTCATCAGTCGCTGGCACCATGGCTCTCCAGCTCATCGCTACGGCCTCTATGCCCTGCACTTCATCATTGAAGTCAACAACATTCCCACGCCCACCATGGACGCCTTCCTGGACGTGGTGCACCCCCTCAAAGACGGCGAATTTGTGCGCGTCAAGATGCTACACCTGGAAACTACTCAGCTGAAAGTGCTGAGCTTGAGGTGAGGTGAAGGTAACTTGAACTTGAACTTGGTTACATAGCTTCAGCCAGCAATTTGGCTGCTCGCCGTCCTCGGCAGTAAACAGAAATTGTACGCTGGGTCAGAAAGTGCTGAGCTTGAGGTGCGGGTATAGCAATGCAGCGTATGATTTGCGGTACAGTACATTGCCTTGGCGGTGCAGTACATGAAAGTGCTGAGCTGGAGTGAGGGTAATAAATAAATAGCACGCCTGAATTGCTATAAATACAGTAACTAGGGTTGTCAATATCGTTAGAGCAATTTTTGCGAGTCAAAATGTTGTACCTGAAAACTATACAGCTGAAAGTGCTGAGTTCGATGTGAGGGTAATAAATAAATAGCACGCCTTTTTACCAGGCATGTTGTTGAGGGGGCCATCCCGTTTGCTTGTACTGGGGCCAACCACCAATGGTGAGGGTAAATACAGTAGCTAAGGTTGTCAATATCGTTCTAGCGAGCTTGAGGGAGTGAAGATGCTACACCTGTAAACAACACAGCTGAAAGTGCTGAGATGGAGGTGAAGGTAACATGAACTTGAACTTGAACTTCAAGAAGTGAGGGTGAATAAATAGGTTTGTAAATATCGTGTTGGTTCCAAGGTTACCGAACTATGCTAAGCTGTATATATTGATTACAAAAGTTTCATATGGTATTGATAATAAATGGTGCATACGGAATTAATTGTAAATATTTCATATAATCATATGGTATTTACAATAAAAGGTGCAAATGGTATTTATTATAAATGTTTCATATGGTATTTATAATAAATGGTGCATACGGTATGAATTGTAAATGTTTCATATAATCATATGGTATTTATAATAAATGGTGCATACGGTATTTATTATAAATATTTCATATAATCATATGGTATTTCTAATAAATGGTGCATACGGTATTAATTGTAAATGTTTCATATGGTATGTATTATAAATGGTGCATACGGTATTTATTATAAATGTTTCATATAATCATATGGTATTTATTATAAATGGTGCAAATGGTATTTATTATACATGGTGCATACGGTATCAATTATAAATGTTTCATATAATCATATGGTATTTATTATAAATGGTGCAAATGGTATTTATTATAAATGTTTCATATGCTATTTATTATAAATGGTGCATATGGTATTAATTTTAAATGTTTCATATGGTATGTATTATAAATGGTGCATATGGTATGTATTATATATGTTTCATATAGTATTAATGATAAATGGTGCATATGGTATGTATTATATATGTTTCATATCGTATTAATGATAAATGGTGCATATGGTATGTATTATATATGTTTCATATGCTATTTATTATAAATGGTGCATACGGTATTAATTGTAAATGTTTCATATGGTATGTATTATAAATGGTGCATATGGTATGTATTATATATGTTTCATATAGTATTAATGATAAATGGTGCATATGGTATGTATTATATATGTTTCATATAGTATTAATGATAAATGGTGCATATGGTATGTATTATATATGTTTCATATAGTATTAATGATAAATGGTGCATATGGTATGTATTATATATGTTTCATATGCTATTTATTATAAATGGTGCATATGTTATTTATTGTAAATGGTTCATGTGGTATGTATTATAAATGTTTCATATGTTATTTATGATAAATGGTGCACATGGTATTAATGATAAATTGTGCGTATGGTATTTATTATAGAAGGTTAATATGGTAACCATTATAAAAGGTTCATTTGATATATATTATAAATGGCACCGCTATGTATGGTCATGTCTATAATATAAATGGTTAATTGGATCATACCGCTATGAATGGACGTGTATATAATATAAATGGTTAATAGGATCATACCGCTATGTATGGTCATGTCTATAATATAAATGGCTAATTGGATCATACCGCTATGAATGGTCGTGTATATAATATAAATGGTTAATAGGATCATACCGCTATGTATGGTCATGTCTATAATTAAATGGCTAATTGGATCATACCGCTATGAATGGTCGTGTATATAATATAAATGGTTAATAGGATCGATTAATATGATCATACCGCTATGTATGGTCGTGTATATAATATAAATGGTTAATAGGATCATACCGCTATGTATGGTCATGTCTATAAAATGAATGGTTAATATGATCATACCGCTATGTATGGTCGTGTATATAATATACATGGTTAATAGGATCATACCGCTATGTATTGTCGTGTATATAATATAAATGGCTCATATTCTTATCTGTGTTCAATAGAGCAGATGCTTCTACTGTAGTACTTTCAAAATGAAACACTACTGCTCTTGAGATATAAACCTTCGCCATGTAATGATACTCTTGTGATATGTATGTATGTTACAGTTCAGGGGTAGGCCAAATAGGCCAAAGGGACTTGCCCAACCGTGGCAGGATGGGCTAAAAAGAAAAGGCATTGATGAACTGAACCCCAAATATATAAAGGGATCAAAACATCTATAACCTACACAGAGAATCTATTGCCTCCTGTACCAGCATTCTTGCCACACGTTGCATGAAGGAGTCCCTACCGCCTGGAGGGTGACACTTACTATGTCTGCCATGGTGACTTTCCCCACCTGCGGCGTATGGGAGGGTCCCCTTAACACCACGCCCCCCCCAGGCTTTATCTTTTTTTGAAGGGATAAAAACCTTCAACATTGAATGATGCTCTTGGGATACCATTATTTTATTCATTATTTTATTTATCAAATTAATAATAAATACAATAATAAATAATTAAAATATTAATAAATAAAATAATAAATAAAATAATGGTATCCCAAGAGCATCATTCAATTTTTTTTTGGGGGGGGGGGGGGGGGGGGGGGGGGGGGGGGATATCATATTGTGGGGATTCTCGCCCAAGAATCGGGATACCATTTTATAAAAAAGGTAATGATAACGCCTGGTGGGGCGTGGTATTAAGGGAACCCGTCGTACCGGGTAGAGAGCGGTCTTCTAACTCAACTGGACAAGCGACAATCGCGGTTGACAACGACCTGCAACGCTTAGGGCGACTGAGGGGAAATCGAACCCCCGACCCTACATGCTCAAAGCGACTTGGTGTACCACCACACCAATTGATTCGCTGGAAGGGGCTACCATTTCATATCATATTGGGGGATTCTCGCCCAAGAAGATGGCTCTCTCTCTTTTTAGTTGTGAAAGGAATTTCACCCCAAGAAGTGGCTCTATCGACACAAATGAGCACCCCACAGACTCTCCTTATGACAAATCGCCTTTTCAAATCTCCCATGTGAACAAAATTGCCATTAAAAGAACCAACTTATAACAACTCTCATATTAACAAATCGCCTTTTAAAACATCTCCTGATAAACCTCACCTTGTAAAAACTCGCCGATTAACAGCTCTCCCTTTAACATCCCTGTTTCGGAAACACCGCAGGACTGTCAAAATGCATAATTCATTAATAAATAAATAGGACGACTTATTATGAGGCGTGAGGTTGAAGGGGGCCAGCCCGCTTGCTTGCACTGGACACACTGCTGCACATGGCCAGCCACCTCAAAACGGATAACAACCAGGATACTACAATGCGCGCTCGGCAGCGCGAGCTTTTTGAGCCCCACTGCGCGTTTCGCACAGTTTTTTCTAACCCCTGTGAGCGCAGTGCGCAGTTTTTGCGCATTTTGCACTACAAAGTGCTGACCAATTTGATGTGTGTGCGCTTTAAGCGCTGGCCAATTTGACAAAATGTAGTACCCTGATAACAACTGTTTCTATTCTGCTTTCAGGATGGATTTGAAGTACTGGCCGTCCTGGGAGCTGCGGCTGGACCCTCTCACATGCGACTGGAACCGACGCAACATCAGCTCGCCTCTGACGTAGGGAGCAGGGTTGTTCAGAAGGGTCCATTGCGTCGCAGCCGCAGTGGGTTGATTGCGTGGCAGCCGCAGATTGTGGATTGTGCGTCAACATGGGACAAGGTCCAATCATCTTAGCCTTTATTTTTTGGCGGAGCCCCCTACTCAAGGGGGCAGGAGCCCCCGGGGTTACCCCCTTGTCCGTTTGTGCATCCGACCGAAAAAAGCCTGACACGTCAGCCAACTTCTCTTCTTGACCAACTTACTGGCTTCGGTCAGCTCCAGTCCGTTGCCACCTTTCGTTCCGTTGCCAATACACTCCGCCAATTTTCCACGTCGCTTGCGACGCTGCATAGGACTTGTTTGTATTGCACACACTTGGTCAATTGGACTGGGTAGTCTCCTTTTAACATCCCTGTTTCTGAGCCACCACGGGACTTTCAAAACGCATAATTAATTAATTAATTAAGTTTGCCTTATTACGAGGCATGAGGTTGAGGGGGGCATCCCCTTTGCTTGCACTGGACACACTTTTGCACATACAGGGTTGCTCTACACGGTCGCGGGAGCCCCCAGGGTTAGCCATTTGTCCGACCGACAGACCATCCGTCTGACCGAGACGAAGCCTGACACGTCAGCCAACAGTCTCGTAACTAACTTGCTTCCGTTGCTACCTGCCGCTCCGTCGCGATCACTCTCCGCCATTTTTTAGCGTCGATCGCGACGCTGCATAGATCTTGCACGCACTTAGTCAATTGGACTGGGTAGAGTCTAGGGTTGTTCTGTTGCAGACGCAGATTGTGGAGGGTCCGTTGCATCTCAGAGGGTCTGGGTCCGTCTGACACATATTTTGAACGGGGTGCGTCTCAAGGAGCAGATTTTGAAACAGGCTGCATCTCGAGAAGCAGATTTTGGGGTCCCCCTGAATAACCCTGGTAGGGAGGAAAGGCCCTATCTTGTATGGCCTTAATCTTGAACTTGAACTTGGTTACAAAGCTTCAGCCAGCAATTTGGCTGCTCGCCGTCTTCGGCAGGCAAGAATTACCAGGAAAATGTAACTCGAACAATTTTTTTTTTTCATTTTTCGATTTTTTCGGGGATGGGGGGGGGGGGGGGGGGGGGGGGGAATCGAAGCAACATCAGCTTGGACTTGTACTTGAACTAGGTTGCCTCAGGAGCATCCCGTTCTCTACCGCCGAAAGAGAGGGCTCCGTTAATACCACGCCCCCCCCCCCCCCCCCAGGCTTTATTTCCAATTTACAGCCCGCCTCACGGGTAGGAGAGACCCTCTCCTACGTGACAAGAACCTAAGCAACATCAGCCCGCCCCGGTCGTGCTGAGGAGAGAACCTCTCCCACATGTGTAGGAGTTGTGGTTCAGGTGTGATTGGTCGCGGTTCAGGTGTGATTGGTCGTGATTCAGGTATGATTGGTCGAGGTTCAGGTGTGATTGGTCGGGATTCGGCATTTCCCGTCAAAGCGCTGACCTAAGACAGCCTACTTCCTTTTATAGGAGTTGCTCCGACGTTACATCGACGTTACATCGACAGGCCAATCACCACAGGGGGGGGGGGAAGGTGGGGGTCAGCCCCCTGGAGGGGGGGGGTGGGGCCTGGTCCATATTTCCACTGCACGCAACAGTAGTCTGGAAGGAGACAGTGGCATGAGTGTGAAGTTTGGTGCAGAGCTTGAGGGCGGCTACCTGAAGTATATAATTATCATGATTAGGCATAAGGGAATCGCCCATGAAAACAACCTCAGCACGGAAAACACGGAAAACAAGACCCAATTAACTAGGGTTGTTGGTAGCGATGGCCAGGGCAGACCAATTGGAGGGTCACTGACTCCCTGTAGCACGAACTCAGGGCCCCCGTCGGTTGAACGATTGTTTGGGGTTCAGTTCATCAGTGATTTTTTTAAGCCCTTCCTACACGGTTGGGCAAGTCCCTTCAGCTTATTTGGCCTACCCCTGGACTGTAACATACAAACAGGGTCATGAAGTCGTTGTTCATCCAGCCCTTCCTGAGAATATATAATTAAATATAAAATATATAATAAATATATATAATAGGTGTCAAGTAGACTTTAACATGTAATGTAATGTAATGTAATGTAATGTAATGTAATGTAATGTAATGTAATGTAATGTAATGTAATGTAATGTAATGTAATTATCATGATTAAGTGCAGTTTGGGCAAATTCATTTCGCCGAATTGGCTACCGGTACCTCTAGACTGTGACGCACATACATATGACAGGTTGGCAGGAACCAAAGCAATATCAGCACCAAAGTTGTTCAGGACGCTTCATCCTCCGTCGCAGACTCAACATCGAAGGGTTTGTTGCGTCACAGGACGCAATGTGGGGAGGGTCCGTTGGCCAGAAGGAAGGGTATATTGCGTCGCAGGACGCAGGCTATGTATGTATGTTAGTTACAGTCCAGGGGAAGGCAAAATAGGCCGAAGGGACTTGCCCAATCGTGATAGGAAGGGCTTACAAGAAAAATCACTGATAAACTGAAACCCAAACAATCGTTATATCGATGGCCCCTGGGTTTGTGCTATAGTGATCATGTAATTCTACAATATACCGTAATGCAATTATCATTTTATATGCTTCCTCTTTTTACGCTCTTCCTATCACGGTTGGGGTAGTCCCTTGAGCCTATTTGGCCTACCCCTGGACTGTAACATACGTACAGGCCAATTTCACAGCTGCGGCTCATTCTTGTGAACATGAGCCAAGGTCGTTTGGAGTGCTTGTTTTTAGAGCCCATCCTGCTAATCCACTAGGGATCTTGACCCCTCGAGGTTGATCAGGTCCCTTCAGTCTATTAGGCTACCTCTGGACCCCCGGACCTGTGAGCTCGTCCTCTGGGTCGTTGGTTAGTGCAAGGGGCACTGCTTTTCTTTTCGGCTCCCTGAGACTGCCACTCACGGGGCCAAACCCACAAGTCCCAGGAGCACTGGAAAGCTGAGGATACCAGCTTCCAGGTGCACTAGATTGCATACGGTTTGGATGAAGAGGGGGCCCGAGGAGCTGCTACTCGTAGGCGGAAAAAAATGGAAAGGGGTCCCACCTCCTCGGGTGAAAATGTACTCATCAGCAAGACAGGGGGGCAATAAAGCAGCTGCAGTTGAGGTTTTACAACAAAAATGGGGGGGGGCAAAAAGGATGAAAAGGTGGCTTCAGCCTTTCAAGGTGTCAAGTCACGAGATCGGACCATTTACATGAGGGAGAGCTCCTCGGTGTTCTTGCGGGCGCCGGACTTGAGGTTGACGTAAGCCTCGTGGGTCTCCTTGATAACCTGTAGAGGAGAGGAGATGAGGAGAATGAAAACAAGCACTATATGTATGTATGTTCGCATGTATGTACTAGCACATTGCCCGTGTGGCCATCCCCCTACCACCCAGGTTCTTTGGTCTGCTCAGGGTTACAGAAGGGGTCAGGCCCTTGTACATCCCCCCCCCTTCCACCCCCCTCTACATACACTCAGTCAAGACATTTCCCCCTTTGCAGCTAAAAATATGTAATGCATTCCCCCTTCCCTTGCGTAATGTATGCCCCCCCTCCCCCGCCCGACCTGCACAATCCCCTACTTTCCCTAATTTTTTCTGCCCCCCATCCCCATTGCCACGCCCTCTTTCTCCCCCCTGCTCTACACATCTTCCAGCCATCTCCCCCCTCGCGCAACGCTCCCCTCCCTCCCCCACACGTACACATCTCTCCCTTCCTCTTCCCCTTCACTTAAACTGTGCCCCCCCAAACCCTATCACACACGCATACCATTCCAACCCACCCCCAGCTAGACCAACAGTATCCCCTACTTTTCCTGACCTCTCCCTGCCCCTCACCCCACCCCATCCACACACACTCTTCCTCCCCTCCCCTCTCACCCCCCCCGCCCTACCCCACCATCCCTTTCCCCAACCGAAACGCATGCACCGAAACGCATGCACACTTTCTTCTCTCGTCCATACCTCATCCATTTCACTCCATCTGTGGGCCTAGATCATGCAGAAATACGAAGTGGATAAAGAGCAGGCTGCGGATTCAATCTGCCAACCAGGAAGTTTCAGCCAGTCTTCACAACATGCTAAGCAACCGATGTATCAATGCTTGAAACAATGAAAAGAGATTTGATGAGGGGTGCAAGGGCCATATCGCGTAGGGTAGGTAATGCCAGTCGAGGTGTCAAAAAATTCAAAAATATATCACAATAATTGCCTGCCAAAAAAGACATTGCGATGGCATGACTTTGGTGTAGAGGATAATAACAAATCAATTGCGAATCGGGCGAGGCAGCCTGCCTGGCAGCATGAGATTCACGTCTTGTCTGATTATTAACCTGGCGTTGATTTTCAGAACTGGTTGCGTGAGATTCTCGCCTGGCCTGGTTGTAGGTCTCGCGCTGCTGTGGGTTAGCTCTTCAGAACGACGAGGATAGGAGCGATGCAAACCAGCGTTGACGTTTAGCAGATGCTGCTAAACGTCAACGCTGGTTTGCATCGCTCCTGTCCTCGTCGTTCTGAAGAGCTCGCCTTTCGGGCTGATGAACAGCTCACCTTTCGCGCATCAAGAAGCAAAAGATTATAGACGATCTGAGCGCCACAGTTGGTCTGAAGAGGCGCTCAGAACGGATGTGGAAGAAGATAGATTCAGATATCGACACGAAATGACTGTCGATGTTTTGAAATTTGGATGGGTGGGGAACTGGGTCGAGGAGCTGGGTTGGAAGTCGGCCGCCCGAACGAAAACGAAACGAAAAAATAAAAGCCAGCCTGCGCCAGCTCGCGACCGGATAGCCAGCCAGCGCCAGCTCGCTAAAATCCATGTATGTTAACATATATTATATAGATGTCTGTCTGTCTGTATGCATGTTACAGTCCAGGGGTAGGCCTCGTGGGTCTCCATGGTCAAGGAGAGGAGATGAGGAGAATAAAAACAAGCACTTATATTAATGCATGACTGTATGTACGGACGTATTGAAAGACGGTGGGCAGCCCAGAGCTGGCTGAAAACCCAAGTTACAATCCTTTCCATTCCAAGCATGTGTGTGGTGGGTGTGATGGTGGTGGGCTGATAGTGGGAGGTGTTGGGGTGGGGGGGAATGGGGGGGGGGGGGGGGGGGGGGGGATGGGGGAAGCACAGAGAAGGATATCCACGATGGGTGTTTGTGCAACTGATACAACAACGTACAATAGCAGAACATTGCATACAACAACGTACATCAGCAGTACATGGCATACAACAACGTACAATAGCAGTACATGGCATACAACAACGTACATCAGCAATACATAGCACACAACAACGTACAATAGCAATACATGGCGTACAACAACATACATCAGCAGTACATTGCATACAACAACGTACAATAGCAATACATGGCATACAACAACGTAAATCAGCAATACATAGCATACAACAACGTACAATAGCAATACATGGCGTACAACAACGTACATCAGCAGTACATTGCATACAACGTACATCAGCAATACATCACATACAACAACGTACAATAGCAATACATCACATACAACAGCAATACATGGCATACAACGTACAAAAGCAGTACAAGGCATACACCTTACATCAGCAGTACAGGCCTGCATCAGTGGGGCAACTTACATCCATGGTGAAGGCCTTGCCCTTGCACTCGTTGTCGTAGCCGAACATGTTGGCGGGCTTTCCGTCGGGCATCTTGTAGTCGCGGAACCACTCGGTGATCTTGGTGATCTCTCCGGGAAACTCCCTGGTAGGGGTGGTGTGTGGTGTGTGGTGGGGGTTGGGGTGTGGTGGTGTGGGGGGATGGTGGGAGGATGGTGGTGGAGATGGTGGGTGTGGTGGGGATGGTGGTGGGGAGTGGTAGGATGCGGGTGGGGATGGTGGGGTGGTGGGCATCTAGTCTCGGAACCACTTGGTGATCTTGGTGATCTCTCCAAGAACTCCCTGCAGCTGTAAGACAGGTAGGGGAGGTGGTGCTTGGGGTGTGTGTGTGTGTGGGGGGGGGGGGGATGATGGTGGTGTGGTTGTGGTGGTAGTGGTGGTAGGGATGGTGGGGATGGTGGTGGTGGTGGTGGGGGGGGGATGGTGGTAGGGAGTGGTGGGTTGCGGGTGGGGATGTGGGTGGGGATGGTGGGGTGGCGGGCATCTTGTAGTCGTGGAACCACTCGGTGATCTCTTCGGGGAACTCCCTGGTGGGGGAAATGGTGGTTGGGGAAGTTGGGGAGGTGGTGGTGGTGGGGTGGGTGGGGGGGGAGCGCATCTTGCTTTCGCGTAACATTACAGAGGAATACTAAATCAGGCCAATTGGGGGGGGGGGGGGGGGGGTAGATAGAAACTAGCCACCACCATTTAGTATTTTGTAGCCGAAGCTATTGGGGTGGCAGAGCCTCAAATTTTCGCAAACATATTTTGGAAAACAATTGCTGCGCTGCCAAGGAAGACAAGGAAAATGGCGTCCGTCATGAAATGAAACACTCATGGGGTGTGCTGCTGTGTAATAGAGGGAGCTAAGTCCTGGTCTGACAGGCCAAGGCACGTGCTGTACTACTGCTGTAGGCTGATACAGGCTGTGGCACTGAGGAAGACAAGGCATGCTCTGTATATCGCCCCAATAACTGGTGCATGGTGTTGGTAAGTCGAGCCAGCAACGTTTTGGTAGGGAACGGGCATATAATATCATGTCATCATATGATATCATACAAAGCCGGCAGTCTGGCTAGGTTAGAGTTACCATTCATGTTAAAAATCATATGATGCAGTTTGTATGATATCATATAATATCATACTCGCCTTTGGTCAACATCATATGATATGCCGGTCCCTAATCATAAGCCACCCATCACTGCCACGACCATAGAACTGCCCAACACAACGACTGCTGTATCACTGCCCCCAAAACTCTCCCGATTGGCTCAATGGTTGAGTTTGTTGAAATCAGGCAGAAGGTGCGGGGTTCGAATCCCTACGGGTACGCCTTAGTGTTCGCGGTCGCTGTCTACCGCCATGGTAGCACTGTCCAGGTTCAGTAGCAGCCCGTTTTCTACCAACGGAAGACAGGGCTCCCTTGATCCCACGCCCCACCAGGCGTTATAATAACTGTCCCCCACCACTACGACCACAGAACAGTTTTACTCGGAATATTGTAAACCTTAACCCTACACCCAGAACCTTACCTCTTACCTTTTACCAGTAGTTTCTCACCTTTTACCAGTGCCTTTAGCCAGCACCTTTTCTAAGCTGTGGCAAGACTGCGCTCACACAAACACACATGGACTCGTATTTCGCATGGACTGTACCAACACAAACACTACCGTCCTCACCTCTCGACATCAGCGACGTCGTTGACCAGGTCGGCCTTGGGGTCGGCGGTAGAGATGGCAATGACCTTCCAGTCAAGCTCTCCGTCGTCAATCATGGCCAGCACACCCAAAGGCTTCACCTTGTAGACACCTCCCATGACTCCGGCGGCAGATCCGATCTCAACAACGTCAACGGGGTCGTTGTCACCCTAGGCAAAGATGTGAGGGTGACAGATTAGCCAACTCGTGAGGGTGAAAGAAGGGTGAAATTGGCAGATCTGATATCAGCAACGTCAACGGGCTCGTTGTCACCCTAGCCAAATCGTGAGGGTGACAGGTTAGACAACTCATGAGGGTGACAGGCTAGCCAACGTGAGGGTGACAGGTTCGCCAACTGATGAGATTGAAATATCTGCATGGAATGGACTCCGGGCCCCCATCGGTATCGATTTATTGGGGTTCAGTTCAGACGTGCTCGTTCAGTATACAGCCCATCCCAATATTGAGGTTGGGCAAGCCTATTTGGCTACGCCTTCAGCCAATTCATGAGGGTGAAAGTAGGGGGGACAATTTAATTCAAATTGTATAATTAAATTATCACTGTTGCACGAGCTCAGGGCCCCTGTCGGTACAACGATTGTCTGGGGTTCAGTTCATCAATGCTTTTTTTCGTAGCCCTTCCCGCCACTTCCCGGCCCTTCCCTTTAGCCTATTTAGCCCACACCTATACGGATCACTTTCTGTATACACAATTGGCCTGCCCAATCACCACCACTTGAGAGTAATTTGAAGGTCTCGCCAGCAGAAGTGAAGCGTCCCAAGCACTGGAGTGCAAATCGCATGGCTAGGTTGGTGCACGCGTGTATGGTGCTTTGCATTCCGCCCTCGATAGAGCAGAGACCCCACGGATACACCGGTCACACTTGCGGCGGTGGCGGAGGAGGGGGAGCAATTGGTCCTTCAAGGGTTCGACGAGGTCCCAAGCCTTCGTCTCACGCCACCTGAGGATGCTGCAAACATCTCAAGCACTGGTGAGCAAACAGCATGGCTAGGTTGGTTCACACGTGTCTGATAAGTCATGTGCCCGGTGCGCCTGATGTGCACTCAGCACACGATATCTCGACAGCAAAGATTTCGGGGGAAATCAAGAGCCCCACAGGCCCCCCCATCCATGGATACACACACCCAACCACTCCACCCCACTCATCACTCAAAGGTGATCACAGGAACCTTCAGCTCCGGGTGAGAGGTGGCGGGTTACAGGAAGATGTTGTATTTCAAATGCAAATTCATGTCAGGAGTGTCGTACAGAAACCTTCAGCTCGGGGTGAGCGGTGGCGGGGTCCTCCCAGGTGTGGGGCAGGAGACCATGCGATCATCTATACCGCAAGATTTGGGTGGAAATCAACAGCCCCACAGGCCCCTGCCCCCCTGCCCAAACAGACACACACCCAACCACTCCACCCCACTCGTGTCAGGGGTGACTTACAGAAACCTTCAGCTCGGGGTGAGCGGTGGCTGGGTCCTCCCAGGTCTGGGGGAGCATACCGTAGTTCCAGTTGATGTTGTAGGGGTAGAACCTGAGCTTGCCCTTCTTGATGTCCTGCTTGATGGGGTTGTAGCACTCGTCCTGCGTAAACAGACAGACATGGAATGATGAGAAGATGATTTTCTTAGGGGGCTTCAACAGATGGGACTAATGTTTTTCTTCAATTTAATGTCTTGTGTACAATGTAACAGATGCCTTGCACCGTGAACCAAGGGAATCCTTGAGCTCATTGTACACTTCAGCAGTGATCATGTTACGAGGGGTGCTGTCCTCAGCCATCTTGCTGGGGTCTACACATCTCGGTATAATAAATAACATGAATAACCAATCTCGTAGATGGAATTCTTGCCTTAATCCCAAGCGGTGTCAAATCTTTATTTACCAGTTTAATGATCGCAGGATTGTTGTCTGCCAACGCTACGCTCGCATAGAAAAAATTTCATATTATATTATAGACCTTTCTCCCAGCTGCGGCTTCCGGGAGGGTGGCCTTAACACCACTCCCCTCCAGGCGTTTTGTATTTTATTATAATAGACTTACAGTGCCCACCTCCATCTCGGCGGAAGTCTCCTCAGAGATAACCAATCAATCCTGCTACTCAATATACAAAATTTAATTTATGTACCTTGTCAAGTGACTAAACCAAAGGTACTGCCTCACGCCTCGTCATAAGGAATAACATTTATTTGTAGGGACCGGCAAATCATATGATGTTTACCAAAGGCGAGTATAATATCATATGATAGCATACAAATTGTACCACAAGATATTGTATTTAAATGATAACTTTGGCCTAGTCAGACCGCCGGCATCAAATGACATCATATGATGACAAGATATCATATGATATCATATTGCCATTCCCTATATATGTGCCTCTCAGTGGCGACCTCCTTCTCCAATTTTAATTGTTTACATTTATTTGAAATTGTTGTGGGACTTACAGTGGCGACCTCCATCTTGGCGGAGGTCTCCTTAGGGATCTCGCAGACGAAGTGCAGGTTTCCGTCCTCAGCGTAGAGGGGGATCTCGTGCCATGGGGAGATGGACTTCTCTGTGGATCAAAGTGGATAAAAAGGGGGAGTGAATGTGGATCAAAATGGATCAAATGGACAAAAATGGGAAGTGACTGTGGATTCAAATTGGATCAAAATGGGGAGTGATTGTGGATCAAATGGATCAAAATGGGGAGTGATAGTGGATCAAATGGATCAAATGGGGAGTGAATGTGGATCAAAATGGGGGGTCAATGTGGATCAAGCGGATAAAAATGGGGAGCGAATGAGGATCACAATAGATCAAAATGGGGAGTGGATATGGATCAAAATGGATCAAAAGGGGAAACGGATGTGGATCAAAATGGGGAGTGAACGTGGATCAAAATGGATCAAAATGGGAAGCGGATGTGGATCAAAATGGAGAGGGAATGTTGATCAAAATGAAGAGTGAATGTGGTTGAAAATGGATGATCGATGTGCATGGGTGATGGATAAATGGATAATCAATGATGATCAAAATGGGGAGCGCATAAGGGATTTTTAGGATGCATGTTAGCCTGCATGCCTGTGTCTGTGTTTGAGTGATTTGCAAAAGCTCTGTTGTAATTTAGAGCGCTTGTTCTGAGTGCACCCCAGTGCTGCATGCTTGCCCTTGTCAACTGTTGCACTGGGGTAGACAGGTCTACAGGCCTCACAACAGTTCTGCTTTCTACCATTTTCTTTGCATGCATGCCTGTCCATGGCAAGTGCATCATTAAATAGATGCCTGTGCCTGTGTCCATGGCAAGTGCAACATTAAATATATAATTAAGCATGCAGCAATAGATTGCACATGGATAAGTACAACATTAAACAGAGACAGGCAAGAAGCTAGATTGCACACAGAGCAGGTGCTCAGCATTTGCGAGAGCATTTGACTTTTTTACTTTTACAACTCACCTCCGGCCTTGTACATAATACGGAAGCTGCGAGCACCAGGAAATTAGGGGAGGCACATGTGAGTAATGTAGCATCAGTATCAGTATTAGAAGCATCAGCAGCACCAGTAGCACACTCACTGGCATCAGCATCACAAGCACATCCAGTAGCAACAGCATCAGAAGCACATTCAGTATCAGATCCAGGTACTGAAGCTGCAACTGATGCTACCGGGTGGCATCAGCATGAGAAGAACCAGAAGCATATACAGTAGCACATTCACACTCCACTGCTCCAAATGGCATCACCATGAAATGATGAATCTATGGAGATTAAGATTAAGAGCAGGCATCCTATTGGTTATGATCTTAGTCTACAATTGCACTCATATCTTTGAACTTGGCCAGACATCTTTGAACTTGGTCTGATCTCATATCCAATAGGCAGACAGCTGATACATGAATGCAGGGACCAAGGAAAGGGAGAATTTAACCAATATAGTGGTGCGTACTCGGTAGAGTCGGAGGCTCCCTTGTTCTCAGTGGTGAAGGCCTCAACCAGAGCCTTGGAGGCAACGCTCCTCATGCCGGCAGGGCGCATGCAGGGAGCCAGGGGGGCAATGCCCCTGACCATGGCCTGCAACAAGATAAGCCAAATAAGGTGGGATGAATAAGAGGGTCTGTAGGTTTATCTGAGTAAGTAGAAGCGAGGGGCAGGGCAGCATCTTCTATCTTTCATTTAGGCAGATGGAAGAAAGAAGACGCCAAATACGCGCTGGGATTGGGGTACTCGTCGACACAGGGGGAAATAGCATTTATCTGAGATGGCCACGGAACACTCTGGCGAGGTATGGAATAAGCTGGCATCGGATAACTGATTCGGCGATCTGTTGGTCACTGTGTGCAAGCGAACGGAGGTTGCACCTGATGATCATATCCATCACGATTAGATAGACCTCGTCACCCACTACGACATGCTGGGTGACGCGGTCATGGGGTTTGCACCGTTTAAGGATATAGAAACCAGTGATCCCAAGTAGCCTTAACAGTGCAATCGTAATCTGCACTAGAAGGCCTGGGCAAGATCATCCTAAGTCGGATGCGAGATCATGTCACCCTGAGGGCCTCCGACTCTCACCCTGGGCACGACGGACTTGAGGGCGATTCCACGGAATGCAGCGGCCATCTTGAGAAGGAAAGTAGCGTCAGCATGCAGCGCACCAACTTATCGTGGCCGGTAGCGATCATGAGAAGCCCCAGAGAAGCGGGCCCTATCTGGCATGGGACCCAGTTTGGAGACTCTTAATCTCATAATCTCAAGATCATGGTTGGCTCGAATATTCATCTGATAATCTCAAGATCATGGTTGGCTCGAATATTCATCTCATAATCTCAAGATCATGGGGGGCTCGAATATTCATCTGATCGGCCAATATTCGTCTGATCGGCTCGCAGAATAATCGAACACTGTACGAGGAAATAAAAGGTTTGGTCTGATATACCTGCAGGATAACTGCCTTGCGAAGTAGTGCAACCGCACTTCCCAAACGATGGCGAAACAATGATGATATATTTCGCCCCAACCCATGCATGGTCGGCGCAGGTACAAACAAACACCCTTGATAATGAGATGTACCTTGGTTTCGTGTTATGAGACGGTACCCATAACATAATCCATAGTAATAGTTCCGAGGCACTAGGATTTTCGTAACTGTCCATGAGGTTGCTGACTCACTGCACCACAACAAGCAGGAGTTGACATGATGAGATTTGTCGCTTGATTAATCAACAGATGTGAGACCGGAGTGCACTCCATTTCATATTTCATAACCTACGCATAATATTGTTACATAGGCAAGGGGCATGATAATCAGCCCAGGGAGTTAAAGTCGTCTATGGTAGCAGTACTGCTACCATGACTAGATTTAACATTCTTGCATAGCCGCAAGCACAGAACTACGTGGATCGTACAATGAGAATAAGCATACTGCTGTTGTTATTTAAATGAGATTTAAACCTCTGACTATATTTATCTGCCGACCTCGACATGTCTTTAAACTGTCTGCAGCACTGTGCTAAGATTCTGTACTTTGGAGTGTGGTGTAGTAGTGTTTATGCCACCCATGTTTTACTCTTCCAGCAGAGGGTGAGCAGCCTTAAGGCTGATAGACCATGTGATACAAACAAGCTATTTATGTGCTTTCCTGGTTCAGAACAACACAACTGGTTGGAAAGGCTTGATCGGTTCAACACAGCCTGAGCTGCTTCACATTGCAAGCGCACCCTAACCCTCAGTCCCTAAACTACTGCAGGACAACACACAAGTGCGACACATTGAAGCGGAATACAGCAATGCAACACTAAAATATAACTCCAAGTCAACCTTTGTTTGGCCATTTATTCGAATCAGTCAGCAGACAAAAAGCTGACAAAGGCAGTCCTGCGCAAATCCCTGTCCTCATCCAACAAAACAGGGACAGCGAAATATCCACCCAGGAATTGGAATTGTTACGTGGTTCTACACGCCTTCAGGCGTCTAACCGTATGCAGCACAGAATTCGTCCCCCCATGCGGTATATCAAACCAATATAGGATAGGTGGTTGAGAGCCTCGTCATGTCCGTCAAAGGGTTGTGAGGGAAGACAAAGCAGACTCAGAAAGCAAGGCTGCATGTTTCCAAGATCCCGAGGAATTATTTCGCTGCCGCATCATCCACTTGGCTCAGAGCAGGGCCACTGCTTCTTTTCGGGGCTACGGCTACCAGCTTCTAGGAAGCTTCTTTTCTCTGTATCTTGGCCAAACCTGAAGCTAGCTAGTGCGCCTGAAAGCTAACATGACAGGTATTCCAATGCAGATGCAAGCCTTGGGTTTGACCCAGTGGCTGGCTATTGGAAATGGCGGGAAGCTGCCACGAGTAGCCAAAAGAGAGACAGTGGCGAAGGCAACCAAGGCTGTAACGATCAGAAGATGGTTAGGAAGGCGTTATTTCCAAAAGCTTGGCATCAACGCAAACAACCTGCAGAAGGGGGAAAGCAGGCACTAAGTCACTACGAGCTACCACAGGATTGCATACAAACACCAGGGGAAAGGGGGTGCAACACTAAGTCTTGATGAGACGGCAGGGTAGCAAGCCAGGGGAGCAGCTTGGAGCTGCTGCTGGTAGCGAAAATAAAAGCTATGACTAAGTCTTGATCAGACGTCATTGCAAATTTTGACTTTGTCAAATTTTGCAATGCCATTTGCATATCTCTGGCATTGCTTTTGCCATGATTTGTCAGGGCAAAAGCAATGTAAAATTACTATAGGAATACACTCGCAATTATCACAAGTTAAGATCTCAGATAGGTTGACGAAGACTCACCCTAGCCTTGTCGCAGATAATCTCAGGTGACGAGAGCATTGTCCCATTACCAGCCTGGTTGATGCGTACGTTGACGTCTTCTAGAGTAAATTGCCAGATCTGTGCATAATTGTAATTGGTTTGAGCCTGTACTTGGGTTTATGGCCACCGGCATGAGGCAGAATGGATCCACTGACAAAAAGATGGTAGATGTCATTGACTATCCACAACAGAATCACAAATGTACACAATTGCAATTGGTTACAGCTTTACTTGGGTTTACGGCGACCAGAAAGAGGCAGGAATGGATCAACTGATATTCTTGACTCAAGCTTGTGGCTGTAAAGCCAAGTCACTTATGGAACTGGTCCTAGACAAGATGGTAGACCTCATAACCATTCAAAAGAGAATCACAAACAATGTGCATAATTCCAATCAGTTTGAGCCTGTACTTGGGTTTACGGCCACCAGCACTCCACATAGCATGCTCCCTGGTTTCTGTGGGTATCGCACAGGGGGGCTTTGAAAGACGGTGAGCAGGACGGACTTACATTTTCATAATAGCGATAGTGCTTCAAGTTGGCCTTGATCGTGGCTCTTGCTGAAACATGTGTTCGCAAAGCTTCCAGCATTGACTGCAACAAACAGTGAATGAAATCAAGAACATTAGGAACATGGCTTGCTTTATGAGAGGGTTTGTCGGGAAATGGGGGATGCTCTGTGTGAGGCATTCTTGCTCACATTCAACAGCAGACATAAAAGGGAGGTGGAATTCCATAGATCACTCAAGGATTTGGAGAAGTGTCAAGAGGATTCCTTCAGCATGGATGGAAACACTTCTTTTAGGTTATTTACTATGCGTGGATTGAGGGGATTCAACACTGTTTTATAGGTCAAAGTGCAAGCCCTTGAGCAAAACAGCAGCTAATGCATGTTGCATTCCTAGTATTCCTCAAAGTAAGATGCTGACAAGCATATGCTGAGCAGCATGGAGGAAACAGGTGAAAATGGATAGAGAGGGAGAAATAAGAAGTTAGCCTAAGCTGGGCCAATCAGATGTAGGCATTTTTCTTACCTTGTCGAATTGCTGCAACACCGAGACAGCCAACTCCTGAAGTTGGAAGAATTGGGAGGAAGCCATCAGGACAGGACTTTTTTTTCCATGGAACCATCCATCCATCCATCCACCTCCCCTCGGCGAATCTGCGCAAGACAAAGACTGTCGCATTCACTAACCTGAGTGAGCTTTCCTTCGTTCACCTGCTCCTCCAAGGCATCGCAAAGGCAATCACCCATCTGGGTCTGGCGATATAGCTCGAACGACATATCTCAAGATTTAAAGTTCAGATTTACGGAGGAAAGAAGAGATAGCTAGGTCAGGCGCTATGACGGGCCCTCATAACGCTTCCTAGACGTATGCCATGCGTACCACGTCGCATCCAGGTGGAATGGCTTTAGGGTTTGTGCCCGTTAGGGCTTGCACCTCCCTGTGCCTCAAAAAGAACCGTCAAGAACCAAAGTCGAGGCTCAAGGCACCTCGACCTACGCGAGACCTTTTTGACCTACGCGAGACAATTACAGCCCAGGGGTAGCCAAATAGGCTTAAGGAACCTGCCGAACCTCGAACTATCAAGAGCAAGTACATATAAGAAGGAGAATATAAACACTTGATGAACTGGTCCTCGACGTATTGTAAACGATATGCGTTTGGCGGAGAACCTGATGAGTTAGACTCCGTAAGTAATTTACATAGCAGGGTTGTTCAGGAGGACCCCCAGCTCTGCGTCCTGAGACGCAACCAATTTCATAGCATGCATCCTGAGACGCAACCGACCCGCAACCGACCCATAGCCTGCATCCTGAGACGCAAGCCAGGGGCCCCTGCAACCAACCCACTGAAGCTGCGTCTGCGACGTAACGGACCTTACGACGTTACGTCTGCGACGCACGACGCAGCGTTCTGAACAACCCTGATACATACACACATAAATTATGTTTGTATTATGTTTGTATTTTTGTGTAAGGAATTTCACCCCAGGAGGTGGGCCTCCCGACATAATCCAGCGGCACCGAGGATTTAGTTCGAATGGTGTGGCAACTCCTACATTAGTGGGCGCCGTTTGTGTCGGTGGGAGATACCGACCCACGACCAAACGAACGAGCATCGTCATAGGCAGGCCATAGTTTACCTAAGAGAAGCCCCCCGTTTTGATCGCCTTTACATGTTCCTGGTCATTATTTGCTTTTTACTGCCGAAGACGGCCAGCAGCCGAATTGCTGGCTGGAGCTATGGAACCAAGTTCTAGTTCAAGTAAGACAAGCCCTCTCCACAATATGGGGGGTGTTCCAACCATCCTCAAAATTACAGGGTGCAATCTAATAAATAAGGGAAATAGTACAAGGAAGGTGGGAAGCAAAGAATATAATAACAACTACAGGTATTTAAACTGTTAAACCTGCTTAGTTTGTTCCCTGGTTTCCGTGGGTATCGCACAGGACGACGGTGAGCAACCCAGAGTTGGCTGAAAAAACATGTAACCATGCAAATTCAAATCCAAGAAAGATGGGAACCAAATAATAATATAACAAATCCTTCTGCTCAATTCAGGATATCAAAAACAACTTAAATAATAATCCCCTCCACACATATGCTCATAGACAGGCCATCCCTGACCCGAGCCGGGTCCGCCCCAAACTTGTTCAAACGTTTAGTTTCACGTCTGAACCACAGATTTTGGAGGGTGTGTTACGTTGCAAGGGCCGATCTGGGCCCATGCAACGTAGGTGGTGTATCAAGAAACGTAGATTTAAAAATAAAATCAATAACATATATATATATATATATATATATATATGTATATTATTTATTTTATTATTTTAGGGTTAGGGTTGAGGGGGCAAGCCCGTCTGCTTGCACCGGGGCCAACCACCAATGGGGTGGGGGGGGAGGGGGGGCTGTCATCCCCCTGGAAAATCCCATCACACAGTTTAGCCTCTTTCATCGATTGTGAAAAGTTCCATATTGTTACAAGTGGGTGTCAGGGTTGTTCAAAGCGTTACGTTTCATGCCTCAAACACAGATTTGGGAGTAGTACTGCAGTACAACACTTCAACCCAGGTTCTTTGAGGCACTACTAGTGTAGAAGTAAGACGGCGGTGCAACCAAGGTGCCTTGAGGCACTGCTAGAACAGCAGTACAATAGTTCAGCCCACGTGGATTGAGGCAGTACAGCAGTACAACAGTTCAACCCAGGTGATTTCAGGCACTGCTAGTACAACAGTACAATAGTTCAACCCAGGTGCTTTGATGCAGTGCTAGTACAGCAGTACAACTATGCAACCCAGGCGCATTGAGGAATCTCTAGTATAGCAGTACAATAGTTCAACCCAGGTGCTTTGAGGCACTGCTAATACAGCAGTACAACTATGCAACCCAGGCGCATTGAGGAATCTCTAGTACAGCAGTACAATAGTTCAACCCAGGTGCTTTGAGGCACTGCTAGTACAGCAGTACAAGAGTTCAAGCCAGGTGCATTGAGGCACTACTAGTACAGGACTAAGGTACTAACCCCACACCCTGCATGAATATCGGGTAGGTGTGGCGAGGTACTGCAAACCATGCCCTCGTGAATATCGGGTAGGTGATACGAGGCACTGATCCGATCAAATACCCATAACCCTACATTCCAAACCCTTCATTAATATCGGGTAGGTGAGAGGAGGCACTGATGTGATCAAAGTCTGAAAGTTATGATGACGATTGAGCCCTCTCCCTCTTTGACGCTTCGCTCACCCTGCACACAGTAAAATGATTTGTTCACTTTTTAATTCCCAGGTAATTTGTTTTTACTTGTTTGTAATTTTACTGCCTAAGGCGGCGAGCAGCCACATTGCTGGCTGAAGCTAGGTAACCAAGTTCAAGTCCAAGTCCAAGTTCAAGTTCTGCCCTCAGAATGTGCGGTACTCCTGTTGCTACAAGCAAGGACTGGGAATAGAGGGCCCTCATGCAGGAGTGGGTGCCCTTGACCAATTAAAAGTGTAGCCATGAATTGGTCAGGGGTTGGGGGGATTTCACAGGGAGACACTACTACAACCCACACCCTTCATGAATATCAGGTAGGTGATCGGAGGCACTGATGCAATCAAAAACCTTCAACCCTAAACCCTTCATGAATATCCTATAGGTGATTGGAGGCACTGATGCGATCGAAAACCTGAAAACCTAAACCCTTCATGAATATCGGGTAGGTGAGTGGAGGCACTGATGCGATTGACAACCCTAAACCCTAAACCCTTCATGAATATCAGGTAGGTGAGTGAAGGCACTGATGCGATCGGAGTCTGAAAGTTCTGATGAGGATTGGTCCCTCTGCCCCGCTGATGCTTTGCTCACATTTCCCACAGAATGTGCAGTACTCCTGTTGCCACACTCAGCTTCTTGGGATACAGGTCCCTCACACTGTGATGGGTTCCCTTGACCAGTGGTAAATGCAGCCATGCGCTGGTCTGGGTTTGGACGGATTCCGGGCGGAGACGGGTGTCCCTGGCCCATGTCTGATTGTGCCATGCGTGCCATGCGTATGTTGGGGAGAGAGGCGGCCACTGGCACGAAGCCTAGACAGTATGGGAGGTGGTTGAGGGCTTAGTGTGTGACAGTACTTGCATGAGCATGTGTCTGTCTGTGTCTGTGTGCCTGTGTCTGTGTCGTTGTTTGTGTCTGTGCATGAGCATGTGTCTGTGCCTTTGTGTCCCTGGCCAATGCCAGATTGTGCCATGCGTTCCAGGCGTATGTTGGGGAGAGAGGCGGCCACTGGCACGAAGCCTAGACAGTATGGGAGGTGGTTGAGGGCTTAGTGTGTGACAGTGCTTGCATGAGCATGTTTCTGTGTATTTGTGTCTGTGTCTGTGTTTGTGTGCCTGTGTCTTTGTTTTTGTCTGTGCATGAGCATGTGTCTGTGTATCCCTGGCCAATGCCTTAGTGGCCCATGTGAGGGAGGGAGGCGCCCACTGGCATGAAGCCTGGACAGTATGGGAGGTGGTTGAGGGCTTAGTGTGTGACAGTACTTGCATGAGGATGTGTCTGTGTCTGTGTGCCTGTGTCTGTGTGCCTGTGTCTGTGCCTTTGTTTGTGTCTGTGCATGCGCATGTGTCTGTGTCTTTGTGTCTGTGTATCTTTGGCCAATGCCAGATTGTGCCATGCGTGACAGGAGTATGTTGGGGAGGGAGGTGGCAAATGGCATGAAGCCTAGACAGTATGGGAGGTGGTAAACGGCTTAGTGTGTGATAGTGCTTGCATGATGATATGTCTGTGTCTTTTTGTCTGTTTGTCTGTGTCTGTGTCTTTGTTTGTGTCTGTGTTTGTGTCTGTGCATGAGCATGTGTCTGTGTCTTTGTGTCTGTGTGCCTGGGTCTTTGTTTGTGTTTGTGTTTGTATTTGTGTATATGCATGAGCTTGTGTCTTTGTGTCTATGTATCCCTGGCCAATGCAAGAGTGGCACATGTGGAGGGAGGGAGGCGGCCACTGGCATGAAGCCTGGACAGTATGGGAGGTGATTGAGGGCTTAGTGTGTGACAGTACTTGCATGAGCATGTGTCTGTGTCTGTGTCTGTGTGCCTGTGTCTTTGTCTTTGTTTGTACCTGTGCATGAGCCTGTGTCTGTGTCTGTGTCTGTGCATGCGCCTGCGTCTGTGTCTGTGTTTGTGTCTGTGCATGAGCATGTGTCTGTGTGCCTGTGTCTGCGTCTTTGTATGTGTCTGTGCATGAGCATGTGCCTGTGTCTGTGTGTCCCTGTCCAATGCCAGATTGTGCCATGTGTGCCAGGCGTATGTTGGGGAGGGAGGCGGGCACTGGCATGAAGCCTGGACGGTATGGCAGGTGGTTGAGGGCTTAAAGCGTGACATTGCTTGCATGAGCATGTGCCTGTGTATTTGTGTCTGTGCTTGTGCATGAGCATATACATGTTTCTGTGCCTGTTTTTCAATGAGTGTGTGTCTGTGTCTTCGTGCCTTTGTCTTTCATGAGCATGTGACTGTAACTTCGTGTATGTGTGTCCACACATGTGCCTGTGCCTGTGGCAAAGGATGGCAAAGGTTCGCACCAGGCTGACAATACAATATGGAAAAGATACAGCAATATATCGCTTCAATGGGATGGCAATGATTCCCACCAGACTGACAAGAAAATAAGGGAAATATTCAACAATCCATCACTTCGATCGAGAGAGAGGGTGGCAAAGTTTCACACCAGACTGAGAAGCGGAGAAGGAAAAGATACAACAGTCACTCTATCGTTTCTAGGGGATGGCACAGGTTCGCATCAGACTGAGAAGTAAAGAAGGAAAACATACGATAGTCACTCTATCATTTCCAGAGTTAGGAGGGGGGGTCTTAGCTCCTTAGGGCTAATAGCCCAAATAGGGCTAGTTAGCCCTTGAACAAATCCCATAATTTTAGGGCTAACTTGAGGAGAAGATGAGAGAAAAAGCACATCGTCGTGGCTGGAAATGGAACGCGACGGTAACAGAGGGGTGGGGGTACGAGTAGCAGGTCTAGCAGGAACAGTACAACAAGAGCTTAGGCAGGCAGTACAGGATATCTCTGTCCTCTTCCAATTGGTCGAAGCCTCTAATATTATCGCTAGCTAATTTTCGCATTGCACCTCTCAGTAATTATCATACGCGAATGGCGACCGTCTGCAAGGGGTTACTGCCTGCGGACAAGAAGAAGGCGGCTTCAGCACTGAATGAGCTGCTGCATGATGATGGTGAGTTTCATGAGGAGGATTTACTGGGGGTGGAGAAGGTGGAACTGAGGAGTAGCCCACGCATTGCAAAGCAGCGCAGCAAGGTTTCTGTGCCCCAAGAGGGTAGGGCATGGTTTTTGTGTATTGAGTTTTGTGTATTGAGTTTTTGTGTATTGAGTTTTTTGTGGCATTGAGTTTGGACAGACCCATCCATGATTTTTGCCATATTCTGTTATTTACTTACATACTTATTTCCGTCCAATGTAACGTGTTGATATAATACTACGGCGATCTACGTTCGCTCCCACAGTTATGAGCCACTTCATCATGAACTCATGACCGTCAGATCATACACAATTGCCACAAAGGTCAGCAGGATGCATAACACAACTTTCCTACACACGTGGCACTTTTTCTGGGTTGTTTTGGCTAAGTTTGGCTCAATTAGTTATTACAATTAGGGCTAATTTAGCTAATAATTTCTAGAGGATGGCAAAGGCTCGCAGCATATTAAGAAGGAAAACATACGACAGTCACTCTATCATTTCTAGAGGATGGCAAAGGGCCAAAGGCACGCAGCATATTAAGAAGTAAAGAAGGAGAACATACGACAGTCACTCTATAATTTATAGGAAATGGCAAAGGCTCGCACCATATCAACAAGTAAAGAAGGGAAATATATGACACTACATTGTTTCTAGAGGGTGGCAAAGGTTCGCACCAGACCAACAAGTAAAGAAGGGAAATATATGACACTACATTGTTTCTAGAGGGTGGCAAAGGTTTGCACCAGACCAACAAGTAAAGAAGGGAAATATATGACACTACATTGTTTCTAGAGGGTGGCAAAGGTTCGCACCAGACTGAAAAGTAAAGAAGGAAAAGATACGACAGTCACTCTATCGTTTCTAGAGGACGGCACAGGCTCGCACCATATTGAGAAGTAAAGAAGGAAATCGTACGACAGTCACTCTATCATTTCTACAGGATGGCCAAGGCTCGCACCATATCGAGAAGAGGACCCAGGACGGGCATGATCTGCATGGTGACGGTGGCCAAGGTCTAAGCTGGCATGTCTGATCTCCCAACCGGGGGGAAGGGGAATGCGCGGGACAACCTTACTCCTGGGGAGAGGGTGGGGGCTAGGGTCCTCCTTGTGCCTGTGATTATGCAAGGGTGTTAGATGAGTGCAGGGATATTTTTCCCGCTATATACAGCAATCGCTAGTTTTGACCCCGTTTCGAGAAATGATCGTTATAAAAAAGTAAAACTTTTTTGTTGTTGCCCCAAATGGCCCTAAAAAGCTACAGAAAGCTATAAAAAGCTATATAAAGCTATAAAAAGCACTATTATGCTGTCCCTGGAGGAGGCCTACAGCCATAAAGCTAGAAAAAAGCCACTTTCAGATTTGAAAAAAAAAAACTGGATGAGTGCTCTGTGTTGGTGGTTGGTGGGTGGGGTGGTAATCATCTATCAGTCTCCAAGATTGTGTCACGTATATGCACCCACCACCCACCACCGACCCACCAGCCAATCTTACTCTGTGTACCTGTGGCTATGCATCTTTTGATGTGTTACAGCCCAGGGGGTAGCCAATAAAGCTAAAGGGACATATGATCGGAGATCAAGTACTAATGTACTATGACACATTTTAACACACCCGCGGCCCATTATCCAACCTACGCAGGCAACACGAGCTTCTCCATCACCATCATCACCACCACCACCACCCACCACCACAACCACCACCATCACCACCACCACCCTCACCACCACCACCACCACCACCACTACCCGACAATACTGTGTGGAGGTTGAGTACCATGCTCAGTTTTAGATGCTGCCCCAGTTCTCCATTCCCTACGCCGCCCCCCCCCCCCCCCCCCCCCCACTCTCCCCTCCCCTTCCACACAGCTGCCCATCCACTGCTTCCTCTGCTACCCATCCCGCTCCCCTTTCCGTGCGAACTGGGCGTCAACAAAACTGTGTTGAGGTTCAGCCCCATGCTCAGTGTTATATGCTGCCCCAGTTCTCCATTCCCTACGCCCCCCCCCCCCCCCACCCCCCACCCCTCTCCTCTCCCCCTCCACACCCGCTGCCCACCCGCTGCTTTCTCTGCTACCCATCCCACCCCCCTTTGCGTGCAAACTGGGCGTCAACAATAATGTGCGGAGGTTGAGCCCCATGCTCTGTATTGTATGCTGCCCCAGTTCTCCATTCCCTACGCCCCCCCACCCCCCCACCCCCCACACACACACCACCACCACCCTCTCCGCTCCCCCTTCACACCTGCTGCCCACCCCCTGCTTCCTCTGCTACCCATCCCGCCCCCCTAACCTTGCAAACTGGGCATAAACAAGACTGTGTGGAGGTTGAGCTCCTTGCTCAGTGTTAGATGCCGTCCCAATTCTGGTAGATGCTTTTTCACCCCTGTCTCGATCAGATGATCCAAGCTCATCGCTCACTGTCATCCCTCCTCTGCCATGTCTGCTGCTCTCTAGCATCTTCTTCAGCACTGGGTTGACGTATGGTCCCTCTGCCGACCTCAAATGGGTAGGGGATTCATGCATGTGGTGTTGTGGGTGGGCGGGAGATGTTTTCTTGCGACTATCTTGATCAGATGATCCAGGCTCCTCACTTACTGCCAGCCCTCCTCTGCCATGCCTGCTGCTCTCTAGCATCTTCTTCAGCACTGGGGGTGTTGGGTCCTCTACTGACCTCAAATTAAATGCAGCATGAGAGCCTCTTCTGTGGGAGGGGTGAGATATGTTTTCATGACTATCTTGATCAGATGATCCTGGCTCATCGCTCACTGTCATTCCTCCTCTGCCGTGCCCGCTGCTCTCCAGCATTATCTTCAGTACTGGTTTCATGTACGGTTCTCCTACCAACCTCGAATGGGTAGGGGGCTCATGCAGGAGGGGGTGTGGGCGGGTGGGGGCCTCTAGGGAGTGAGGGGGTGTTGGGGTGATGCTCTCATGCATGGGTTCCTCTACCAACCTCAAATCAGCTGCGGTGTGACAGGCCCTCTCATGGGTACGGGGGTCATGCAGGTGGGGCTCTGAGCGGGGTGGAGATGTATTTTCATGACTTTCTCGATCAGATGATCCAGGCTCCTCACTCACTGTCAGCCCTACTCTGCCTTGTCTGCCGTTCGCTAGCATCTTCTTCAGCACTGGGTTGGTGTACGGGTCCTCTACTGACCTCAAATCGAATGCAGCACGAGAGCCTCTTCCAGGAGATGCTTTTTCATGACTGTCACGATCAGATGATCCAGGCTCCTCACTCACTGTCAGCCCTACTCTGCCATGCCTGCCGTTCGCTAGCATCTTCTTCAGCACTGGGTTAATGTACAGGTCCTCTACTGACCTCATTTTGAATGCAGCATGAGAGCCTCTACCATGGGAGAGGAGGGATATTTTCTCGTGACTGTCTCGATCAGATGATCCAGGCTCATCGCTCACTGCCAGCCCTCCTCTGCCATGTCTGCTGCTCTCTAGCATCTTCTTCAGCACTGGGGGTGTTGGGGTGATGCTCTTCTGCATGCCTTCACCATGCTGCATGCAAGACCCCCCAGCTGGCGATGTTGCCCTTGCCATAATAATGGCTCTGGGTGGAGAGGAGTGGCTTGTGGTGTGGTGGCGTTGGGTAGCTATGGCCATCGCCCCTGGGGGGCCATGGCTGTGAGGACAGGGGTCCAGGGACTCCTGGGGGGAAAAGCCTGCACTGTGGTGTCTTGTATCTGTACTGCTCTGAGACTGGTTGCTTGATCGTTGGGCAGAGTGTTGGCTTGTGATGTGGTGGCGTTGGTTAGCTATGGCCATAGCCCCCGGGGGGCCATGTCTGTGAGGAGAGGGGTCCAGGGGGGGGAAGTCTGTACTGTGGTGTCTTGTGTCTGTACTGCTCTGAGACTGGTTGCTTGATCCTTGGGGAGAGGACTCAGAGCGTTGGCCACTTGGGTTGTACTGCTTGTTACTACTCCTAGCTATGGCCTCCACCATGCTGTAATTTGTTTCTCTGCGTTTGTGGCCGCCGCCATTGTGTTGTGGGGAGGATTCAGGGTTGACCTTGGCATGACCACCACCACGTGTTGGGTTCAAGTCAGATATGCCCTGAACATGCCCGACAGACGCTCTTCTGGCCTTGGTAGTGACATAGGGTGGGTCTGGGTCCTCTGACATGCCTTGGAGATGCCCGACGGATGTCCTTCTGACCCTCCCGGTGATGCAGGGTGGGGCTAGGTCCTCTGACATGGCTTGGACATGCCTGACAGATGCTCTTCTGACCCTGCTGGTGATGTAGGGTGAGGCTGAATCCTCTGGCATGCCCTGGACATGCCCAACAGACACTCTTCTGTCCCGACCGGTGACATAGGGTGGGGCCGGGTTCTCTGTCATATCTTGGAGATGCCCGATGGACGCTCTTCTGACAGTGGTGGTGACATAGGGTGGGGCTGGGTCCTCTTCAGGCACACGCTGGGAGCGCAGCGTTGCACGTTGCAGATGAAGGAGTGTCTGATTTGAAATGTCTACGATTCTTTTGAGCTCCTCACCTGTGCATGTGCATGTGTGTATATGTGTTTGTGTGTATGTGGGTTTATGTGTGTGCGTGTATACCGTACTGCTCTCAAAATTTAACGGTTTAAATTGACGTGAGCAACCTTCAAATCGTGGCGTACGGTATATTACGAAACGAAAAAACCATCAAATCGTTTTTTTTGCCTATATTAGGTGCATCACTAGAATGCACATATCTCACTGCTCAGTGGGCCAAACACTACAGTTTTTAGTGATACGAGATCCCTGGGACCTCCTGCATCTGTCTGCATATTCAGATGCCTCATCTGACAAAAATAACGAGTTTGGGAGCACAGACCCTGTGGCCATCCTTAACCACTCTTCCTTGCTCCAATTGTTTGAATTAGGACACACTGGTGATGAGGATGAGGTGCCCTTGGCCCTTCTAGGTCGCTGAGCAACACATGAACATACATTATGATTATGATTATGACATCAACTGAGCAAGAGATGATTTCAGGAGTTACTGGAAACGATTGAATGTCTCATTATAGTTATTTCAATGAGTACCGGTAGTGTTATGTTGAACAAGATGTTGGGATCATAGCAAAATTATATGTACACTCCTTGCAGGTCCTAAACCAGTGTACCCTAATATTGTACCATGAACCATGAACCAGTGTCACATGATTAAGTACAAACGTTCAGTTGCATAAATGGATTTTATTAAAATGGAAACCGTCAAATGTGTAATGTCAATTTATATTCCTATTAAAAAACCCGTCAAATGTAAACCGTCAAATTATTATACCCCCCCCCCCCAAAAAGCCGTCAAATTTTGCAACCATTAAATTTTGAGAGCAGTACGGTATGTGTTGTGAGGGGGAAAACTATTTGATAACGATAATTTCGCTAAAACGGGGTAAAAACTAGCGATCGCTATGTATAGGGGGGGGGGAAATCCCTGCTACCATATATATCACAAGTGCTCAATTATTTAGAGCCCAAGAAGATACTAGTAGCTCCTTCAGTAAGGCCCTGCACATGGGAGCTTGTCCTGGGTTGCCGGGTATTACCGGTAACAACAAAAAATTGATTAGGGAAAAGTGGAATAAAAGGGTCGTATCTTTCTCAAATTGTATGGGGATTTTTACAGCGTCAACTTTAAGAGTAGCAGAACACATAGAGCTTCAAGGCAGCTCCCCTACAGGGTTTTATTGAAGGTGCTGTATATTTCACAAGTGCTAAATTATGTCCTTCGGTGTTGTGGGGGTGCTACGTTTCAGTTTGGTCCCGGTTTCGACGAATGGCTCAATGGCATAGCTCCTTGAACGACCAAGGTGCCGGGTTCGAATCCCTACAGTTCTTCTTTAGTGTTCGCGGTAGCTGTCAACCGCCATGGTAGCTTAGTCCAGGTAAAGTACCAGCCCGTTCCCTACCGCCGTAAGACGGGACTCCCTTAATACCATAGAGTTTGGGGGTGTTACGTTAGAGTTTTGGGGTGATTTCTCTTTAGCCATTCAGCGGATCATTTGGGAATCAATTTTTCTAAACAGATACTAATTAAAACTAGAGCCTTTGGGATTGAGGGAGTTTGTGCTACAGTGGAATTTGAATCCTACAATTCTAATTAAATCGCCATCCCACATGCCAGTCAGTTGTTTGAATTGCAGGCACACTGCCACGGGCAACAAAACATGATATAAAACATAAAGTATGTAAGGTGTAACAGTCCATGGATGGCCAGACATGCTCAAGGGACTTGCCCAATCATGATATCAGCCTTTGGGATTGCTTTTTTGACCCATGATAGCTGCTAGTAGCGCTCTGAAGCCACTAGGAGCACCATGTTGCTACCTAAAAGCACCAGCTCCTTTCCTTAAAAACGACCCTGCTCCATGCAAGAGAGAATGATTACACAATCCTTGAGTACTTACTTGATTCTTGATGCTGCTGCTTGGCTTGTTGCCAGGAGTGGCTTGCAAACTGGTGCTGCCTCAACTCATCAAATGACATCTTATGCCTACGTGGGGTGCGGCGGGAGAAGACAAGGGTCCACAAAGATTTAGCAGGGGAACACATTTTTGATGATGATGATGATGATGATGATGATGATGATGATGATGATGATGATGATGATGATGATGATGATTTGATGCGGATGCTGGTGATCTTTTTCCTGGTGCCCTTCTGGACTCCAAGATGTGTTCATGAGCCATGATGCTCATAAGTACCCCTTGACTCTGTCAAGCCATGGGCACATTTGTGGCTATATATATATATATATATATATATATATATATATATATATATATATATATATATATAGCCAATAGCAATAGCAATAGCAATAGCAATACACAAGCTATACAATCTTATGCAAAGTCAGGTGTACGTGTACAACTTACACACTCTTATTCTGGTCATCATCCCAAATCATCTCTTGCCCGATCAAGCCATGCTCATTCACTTAATCAAGTCCGCTACTTGTGCATGGGCTATCGTAACGTCATTGACCTCATAATCGTCATGACTCATCATCCGTCATTGACTCATCATCATCATTGACTAATCAGTCATTGAACCCATCATCGTCGACATTGGAACTTAATAATAGTCATGGACCCCAACTCAATCACCATTGACCTCATCATCGCCTTGACTAATCTGGTCATGACACTCATACTGGTCATTGACATCATCATGGTCCATAGAACCTCCCAATCGTCATTTTGACCATCATCGTCATTGCACCTACATCATCGTCATTGACCTAATCATCGTCATTGAACTCATCATCGGTCATGACCTCATTCAATCGCTCCATTGACCTCCTCCATCGTATTGACCTCATCATCGTTTCATTGACCGTCATTCATCCGCATTGACCTCATCATAGTCATTGAACTCCATCGTCATTGACTCATCATCGTAATTGACTCTCCTCGGTTCTTGCTTCATCGTCGTCATTGACTTCATAATGTCTTGACCTATCATCACCATTTGACCTATCATGGTCATGACCTCATCATGTATGACCTAATCAATGGTCATTGGACATCATCATGGTCATGACCTATTCATGGTCAGTGACCTCATCATGGTCATTGACCTACATCATCGTATTGACCTCATAATAGTTCATCTGACCTTATCATCGTTACATTGAATCATCATCGTCACTGACCTCATCACTGCATTCGAACTCTTCATCGTCGTGACCTCATCATGTTCTTGACATCATCATCGTCATTGACACAATCATCACCTATTGACCTCATCATCGACATTGACCTCATCTGGGTCATTGACCCTATCTCGCATTGCACTCATCATCGTCACTGACTCATTACGTCATTGACCTCATCATCGTCATTGACCTCATCATCGTCATTGACCTCATCATCGTCATTGACCTCATCATCGTCATTGACCTCATCATCGTCATTGACCTCATCATCGTCATTGGGAAAAAACTCATCATCGTTCATTGGACCTCATAGCGTCATTGACCTAATCATCGTCATGGACCTCATCATCGTCATTGCCTCATCAGGTCATTGACTCATCATCGTCATTGACCTAAATTATGTCAATTGACTATCATCGTCATTGACACTACATCGTCATTGACTCATCATCGTCATTGACCTAAAAGTCGTCATAGACCTATCATCGTCATTGACCTCATTCATCGTCATTGACCTCATCATCGGTCATTGACCTCACTTCATCGCCATGACCTCACATCGTCATTGACTCATCTCCGTCAATGACCTCAATCTCGTCATTGACATTCATCATCGTCAATGACCTCCTCATCGTCATTGACCTATAAATCGTCCATTGACTCATATTCGTCATGACCTATATCGTCATTTGACCTCATCATCGTCATTGACCTATAATCGTCATTGACCTTCATCATAGTATTGAACCTCAATCATCGCCATTGACCTCATCATCGTCATTGACCTCATCATCGTCATTGACCTCATCATCGTCATTGACCTCATCATCGTCATTGACCTCATCATCGTCATTGACCTCATCATCGTCATTGACCTCATCATCGTCATTGACCTCATCATCGTCATTGACCTAATATCGTACTGACCTATCTCGTCATTGACCTCATCATCATCATGACCTATCATAGTCATTGACCCTATCATCGTAATTGACCTCAATCAATAGTCATTGACATCTCATCGTCATTGACCTCATCATCGTCCTTGACCTCATCATCGTCATTGACCTCATCATCGTCATTGACTAATTATCGTCATGACTAGTCATCGTTCATTGACCTCATCATCGTCACTGAAACCTCATCACGTCATTGAACCTCAATATCGTCATGACATAATCATCGTCATGACCTCATCAAGTCAGTGACTCATCATCGTCATTGACTCATCATCGTCATGCACCTCCTCATCGTCATTGACACCTCATTCATTCATTGACCTCATCATCGTCAGTGACCTCCTCATCGTCATTGGACCTATCATCGTCATTGACCTCTCATCGTCATTGAACCTTCATCATCGTCATTGACCCCTCATCATCATAATTGACCTCATCCATCGTTCATTGACACCTCATCATCGTTTGCATTGACCTCATCCTCGTCATTGACCTCATCATCGTCATTGACCTCATCATCGTCATGACCTCATCATCGTCATTGACCTCATCATCGTCATTGACCTCATCATCGTCATTGACCTCATCATCGTCATTGACCTCATCATCGTCATTGACCTCATCATCGTCATTGACCTCATCATCGTCATTGACCTCATCATCGTCATTGACCTCATCATCGTCATTGACCTCATCATCGTCATTGACCTCATTGCCACCATCCCTTCATTAGGTGTGTGTATATTCACACACACACGCCCCCGCCCTCCCCCCCCCCCCAACCAACACACACCCACCCCACCCACCCACACCAACCCACCCACCCCACACACGCCCGTTAACTTAGCAACTTACACACTCTTATTCTTGTCGTCGTCATCATCCTCTTGCAAGTGAAACATGCGTCTGGCCTCCTCCTTGCAGCATGAGCTAATGTATGTATGTTACAGTCCAGGACTCCAGGGGTAGGCGATTTGACACAAGTGGGGTGGAATGGTTGGGTGTGTGTCTCCATGGGCAGGGGGGCGGGGGCCTGTGGGGCTGTAAGTTACCTCTGACATGCATTTGAATTTGAAACACAAGATTTTGAAACACAAGATTTGAAACACAAGATTTGAAACACAAGATTTGAAACACAAGATTTTGAAACACAAGATTTGAAACACAAGATTTTGAAACACAAGATTTGAAACACAAGATTTGAAACACAAGATTTTGAAACACAAGATTTGAAGCACAATATTTGAAACACAAGTTTTGAAACACAAAAACCAGGGTCGACGATTTGTATACCAGTGCTTGGGTTGCCGGAATGAAAAAATATACAGATTTGGGTTTGAGGGATTAGCCTATCAAAACTGTGTGCGTATCTGTTTGTCCGTCCGTCCGTCCGTCACAAACTGCTTGTTCAGTTTCCACTTCAAATCCCAAACAAACGGCACATTATAGACTACATAACAATTATAAGACTTATTTACACCAGTGCTTGGGATGCTTAACTTCTGCTGGCAAGACCTTCAATTTTTTTTTTCCTCTCTCAAGTGGTGGTGATGGGCAGGCCAATGGTGTGTACAGAAAATAATCCTGCGTTGATCCTGTGTGTATGTTACAGTCGAGGGGTAGGCCAAATAGGCTGAAGGGACTTGCCCAACCGTGACAGGAAGTGATTATCTAGTTGTGTGTGCATGTATGTATATTGCAGCCCAAGGGTATGCCAAATGGGCTGAAGGGACTTGCCCAATCCCCTCTTCGGTCTCAACTATAGGGCCTACCAGCAGGGATTCACTCACATCTAGTATGTTTGTATGTATTCCACCCATGGTGGGCCATCCTCGATCCTCCCCCCCACCCTCTCTTTCCCGAACCACCGGCACGCATGCGTTATCCCCTTCTCCCTACCTCATCCCTTCCACTCCAGCTGTGGGCCTAGATCATGCAGATGTACGAAGTGGATAAAGAGCAGGCTGCGGATCCAACCTGCCAATAGCTTGCGAAAGCCGACCCCACTGAGAATATCGGGCATGCGCAATCACACAGCGACAATCACACAGCGACATACCTGCAGCTTCTTCTTTGCGCGTAACATAGTTGGGTCTGCAGCTGTTGTTTTGACCAGGAAATTTCAGCCAGTCCTGTATCGCAACATGCTAAGCAACCGATGTATCAATGCTTAAAACAATGAAAAGAGATTGAATGAGGGGTGCAAGGGCCATATCGCTTAGGGTAGGCAATGCCAGTGGAGGTCTCAAGAAATGCAAAAGTATCTCGTAATAATTGCCCGCCGACCAGGCAATGCGATGGCATGACGTTGGTGGAGAGGATGATAACACATCAATTGCGAATTGCGTGGGGCAGCCTGCCAGGTTCATGTCTTGTCTGATTATTAGCCTGGCGTTGATTTTCAGGGCTTGGCTGCATGAGCTTTGCGCCTGGCCTGGTTGTAAGCTGCGCGCTGCTGTGGGTTGGCAGCATCTGATGAACGACGAGGCTGGTTTTCATGGCCCCTTTCCTCGTCGGTCTGAAGAGCTCGCTGTGCGCGCTGACTCGCTGAGTTCGCTGCTCTTCTGCTTTTCTTCATATGTGCTCAAGTTTGCGTAGAAGCAACAAAGTATTGAAGGATGGAAGGATGGAAACTATTTGAAGCATGATGCGGAACGGAAGAAAGAGACGGAAATGGGCTGGAGTTTGAAAGTTGCTCGAGTTTGTGCGAAGTGAGTGCGAAAAGTTGCTTGAGTTGCTCGAGTTGCTGCGAAGTTGCTCGAGTTGCTGCGAAGTTTTGCTGCAAGAATTGAAGCGATACGCCCTGGAGGATTGGGGGGGGGGGGGGGGGGGGGGGGGGGGGGGATTACGTAATTTGCCCCCGTGAACTCCAGGTAGGTGTGCGGTCCACCGTGTGCGTATGGTGTCACCTCGAGCAGTCAGTGCCAGTCAATAGCGAAATCCATGTATGTCTACATATATATATATGTATGTATGTATGCATGTATGCATGTCTGTCTGTCTGTCTGTCTGTCTGTCTGTCTGTCTGTCTGTCTGTCTGTCTGTCTGTCTGTCTGTCTGTATGCATGTATGTATGTTGCAGTCCAGGGGTAGGCCCAATAGGCTGAAGGGACTTGCCCAATCCACTCTTTAGTCTCAACTATAGGGCCTTCCAACAGGGAAGCACTCACATCTACTTCTTCCTGTGCCTCTACTGCTGATTATCAAAGAAAAATTGTGATGACCACAAAACGCACCAAAACGCACACACACACATAACGCACCAAAACACTAACACAAAACGCACCAAAACACTCGCACAAAATGCACCAAAACACACACACAAACCGCACCAAAACACACACACAAAACGCACCAAAACACACACACAAAACGCACCAAAACACACACAAGACTTCCTGTGCCTCTCCCACTGATTATCAAAGAATATCTGGAGAGCTCGCACCTCCTCTTGGCATTTTTGTTTTTAAGGTTGGGGAAGTACGTTTAGCTCATTTGGCTACCCCTGGACCGTAAGAATAAATACATTTATATGCTATAATATATCCAGGGAGTTTTCCCCCGCTATATATTGATCGCTATTTTTGACCCCGTTTCAGCGAAATTATCACTATATAAAAGAAAAGAAAAAGTAGTTTTGCTGCCCTTAATGGCCTTAAAAAGCTACAAAAAGCTTTACAAAGCTTTAAAAAGCACTAAAACGCTGTCCCTGGAGGAGGGCCAAAAACCATGAAGCACGGAAAAAAAACTCTCAGATTAAAAATAAAACTGAATATATCGCTCAATCTGCGACGCGGCCACCAAAAACACACACAAAAACGCGCATAAAAACAGAGGCCAAACCCTAAACGCAAAAAAAACAGTGGCCAAACCCTCTACTCTAGACGCACAAAAAAACAGTGGCCGCTCCAGGTCCCATATCCTTCCCCAGTGCAGTCTTATACCCACCATACCCACCTCCATATCCATGCATTTCTCCACACCAACCACCAAGGGCATCACCCTGCCCATTCTCATCTTCACCCATCATGACCATAAACAATTAACAAATGAACCAAATCCCCCCCCCCCCCCCCCCCCCCACACACACACACACTCACCCCCACCCCACACACACCCCACGTCACCCAGCACCCCACCCCCATCACCAACACCGGACCTGTGTTTGAGCATCATGGGGTAGACATCACAGCATCGTGCAAAAGGACTCAGCTTGGCGCAATTGCCAACTACCATCCCCACCTCCACCTCTTCCCCCACCACCATCACCAACATCAAACACCGGACCTGTGTTTGAGCATCATGGGGTCCACATCACAGCATTGGGCAAAAGGTTTCAGCTTGGCGCAATGCTCTTCAGCCTCCATCACAGTTACAGCAGCCTGGTGGTGGGTGGTGGGTGGGGTGGGGTGGGGTCGTGGGTGGGGTGGGGAGGGGTGTGTGTCTGTGTGTGTCTGTGTGGGTGTGTGGGTGGGTGTGGGGGCTCAGCTTGGTGCGATGCTCTTCAGCCTCCATGACAGTTACAGCAGCCTGGTGGTGGGTGGTGGGTGGGGTGGTGGGTGTGATGGGGTAGTGGGGGGGTAGTGGGGGGGGGGGGGGGGGGGGGGGAGGAATGTGTGGGGTGGTTGGAGGTGGTGGGTGGTAGGTGCCTCAGCTTCAAGCAATGCACTTCAGACTTCATCAAAGTTACAGCATCCTGGTAGTGGGTGGTGGGGTGCTGGTGGGGCAATGGGTGTGTGTGGTGGTGGGTGGGGTGGTGGGGTGGTGGAGGTGTGTGTGGGATGGGGTGTGAGGGGTGGGGGGGGGTGGGGGTTGCTTCAGCTTGGAGTGATGCTCTTCAGAATCCATCACAGTTTCAGTAGCCTGGTGGTGGGTGGTGGTGTGGTAGTGGGTGGGTTGGGTTGGGTTGGGGTGGGGGTGGGGGTGGGGTGGGGAGGGGTGGGTGGGGTGGGTGGGAGTGGGGGTGTGGGGTGCCTCAGCTTGGAGCTACGCTCTTCAGCCTCCATCACAGTTACAGCAGCCTGGTGGTGTGTGGTGGGTGTGGTGGGTTGGTCTACCCAATGCTTCAAGTTTTTGTCATGCTTGTATCCGTATCCATACCCATACCCATATTTCATATTAGCAACCAGAGCACAGCAAGAGCACTGCCGGTCCATCTACTGCCACACTCCATGCACCACTTCTCACGTCTACCCAATGCTTCAAGTTTTTGTCATGCTCTTATCTGTATCAATATTCATACCCATACCCATACCCATACCAGCAGCTGCCGGAGCACAGCAAGAGCACCACCGGTCCATCTACTGCCACACTTCCTGCACCATTTTTCATGCCTACCCGATGCTCTAAGTATTTATCCTGCTTGCATCTGTATCAATATTCATACCCATACCCATATTTGCAGACAGAGGACAGCAAGAGCGCCGCAGGTCTATCTAGTGCCTCACTTCCTGCATTACTTTTCATTCCTTCCCGATGCTTCACGTAATCGCCGTGCTTATATCCGTAGCTGTCTCCATGCCCCTATTTGCAGCCAGAGGACAGCAAGAGCGCCGCAGGTCCATCTACTGCCCCACTCCCAGCACCACTTTTCATGCCTACCCGATGCTTCACGTTTTCGCCATGCTTGTATCCGTAGCTGTCTCCATACCCCTATTTGCAGCCAGAGCACAGCAAGAGCGCCGCAGGTCCATCTACTGCCCCACTCCCGACACCACTTTTCATGCCTACCCGATGCTTCACGTATTCGCCATGCTTGTATCCGTAGCTGTCTCCATACCCCTATTTGCAGCCAGAGCACAGCAAGAGCGCCGCTTGTCCACATAATGCCTCACTCCCAGCACCACTTTTCATGCCTACCCGATGCTTCACGTATTCGTCACACTTGTATCCATACCCATACCCACTTCGGCAGCCAGAGCACCGTCGGTCCATCTACTGCCACACTCCACGCACCACTTCTCACGCTCACCCGATGCTTCAAATTTTTGTCATGCTTGAATCTGTATCCATACCCATACCCATATTTCATATTAGCAGCCAGGGCACAGCAAGAGCACCGCCGGTCCATCTACTGCCACACTCCCAGCACTACTTTGCATGCCTACCCGAAACTCCAAGTATTCGTCATGCTTGTATCCATACCCATACATATACCCATAACCATACCAGCAGCTGCCAGAGCATAGCAAGAGCAGCTCTGCTCCTTCTATTACCACACTCCCTGCACCACTTCTCATGCTTACCCCATGCTTCAAGTGTTCGTCATGCGAGTATCCATACCCACAACCATACCAGAAGCCAGAGCACAGCAAGAGCACCTCTGGTTCTTCTAGTGCCACACTCCCTGCCCCACTTCTCGTGTCTACTCGATGCTCCAAGTTTTTGTCATGCTTGTATTCATACTCATACCAGCAGTCAGAGTATCTTGTATCTGTATCCATACCCATACCCATACCAGCAGCCAGAGTACAGCAAGAGCACCACTGGTTCTTCTAGTGCCACACTCCCTGCCCCAATTCTCATGTCTACCCGATACTTCAAGTTTTTGCCATGCTTGTATCCATACCCATACCCATATTTGCAGACAGAGCACAGCAAGAGCACCGCTGGTCCATCTAGTGCTTCACCCCCAGCTCCACTTCCCATCCTTACCCGATACTTCACGTATTCATCTTGCTTGTGTTGAATCCAATCCTGGGTTCTTGCATCTCGGCATACGTCCGCTGCAAACAGAAGTGGGGTGGTGGGTGGTGGGATGGTGGGATGGTGGGGTGGGGGTAGTGGGTGATAGAGTGGGGTCGAGGTAGCGGGTGGTGGGGTGTGGTAGCGGATGGTGGGTGGTGGGGAGGGGAGGGGTGAGGGTGTGGGGGGCAATCCTGGGTCCTTGCATCCAGGCATCAACCCACTGCATACATAAATACAACATACATGCAGCATGCATACAATACATACAGCATACATACATACATGCATACAACTTACATAAAATGCAAACAACATGCAATACATACAAGCTATATATATAAAGAAATCATGGTCGTGGTGGTCGCGGTGGTCGTGGTGGTGGTGGTGGTGTCATCATCGCGTGCCCACGTGCCATGGGCGTGCGAAGTGTAACCGACTTGCAACCGACTTTTCGTTCACCCAACTAGCAACTCCCCGCCTAGCGGAATTTTCAAATACCAAAACTGCAGATTCGCTAAGCTAAGCGCGCGCGCTCATAGCATGTCCTCAACTGCCTCCGATACTATGAAGGCAAGACATTTAGAATCAGAAGATCCTCTCCTCGGAGGTCACCAGCCGACCCTCATATGGCTTTGCATGGCGCTCGGAATAATAGCTTTCAGTTCTTCACGGATATTGCGACCATGATGCATGGCAACGGTCCTAATGGGCAGGAGGGCCCGCAACACCGCCAGCCAGCGCTCAAAGCGAGCTTGCCAGAGCAAGGAAGACAGGGAAATAGCCAACAAGCGTCGACGTGATGCCCGCGCTGGCTGGCGCTACGTCATGCTGGTAATCTCGCAAGGAGTCAGGAACGAGCTACCGTGCCTGAGAAGGAACACGAAGCTGGTAACCAATCCAGGCGCCAAGACTATGCTGCCCAGCCTGAGGAGTTATGCCAGGATCATAATCAAGCCAGACCTTCATATCGTTATGCTTTTTTTCTCCGTCTGCGAGCGTTGCCACCATTCATATCACGCATGCGCAATTTTGCCATGCCATCGCATCACATTCGTAGTGATTGGCAACCAGTTGCGATTAATTACCTTAGTTCAGATCGCCATGGCCATTCCGTCCCCCTGGACACTCTCGCGCTTGCCACGACCATCCCATCTTTGCAAGCTCTTTTCGTTGTATATAATATGAAGTACGTTGCTGCGATTTTTGCTGTTCTGAGTTGACCGAGTCTCGACTGGGGCACTGTACGAGAAGACGAAGCTGCAGGTTTGTTGCCATGCAATTGCACCGGTCCGGTGTTCTCGGGGCGATCGGAATCTGAGCGCTCGCAATGTTGGTAGGTTCGAAGCACAGCGGGTCCCTCTTTCTGCACGATTGAATCCCACAGGGTGAAGTGAAGGGTACGAGGTAGGGAGGAGAAGATTGTGTGTGCGTGTTGGTGGTTGGGGGAAGGGAGGGTGGTGGGGGGGAAGGTGAGAGAAAGAGAGTACGTGTGGATGGGGTGGGTGAGGGGTAGGGAGAGGTCAGAATGGGGGGGGGGGGGGGGGGGGGGGGGGGGGGGGGTGGGGGGGGGTATGTGTGTATGACAGGGTGGGAGGCCACACCTGCAGCAGAAGGGGAATAGGTAGGGAGAAGAAGTGTGTGTGTGTGGGTTTGGGGGGAGAGGCAGGGGAGCGTCGAGCAAGGGCTGAGATGGCTGATTTCTTGACTGTGTGTAAGGGAGGGGGGGGGGGGAGGGGGGGGCATACAAGGGCGTTACCCGTTATGTAACCCAGACCAGACTAGGACCCATGGCCTGGGTGGGGGGTGGCCACCGGCCACACGGGCTACCGTACTAGTACATACATACATACATACATGCATACAACTTACATACAATGCAATAACATGCAATACATGCATACAACTTACATACAATGCAGACAACATGCATACATACATACGATGCACACAACATGCATGCATACATACATACATACATACATACATACCTGCATACAACATGCATATATCATAAATACAACATACAACATCCATCCATCCATCCAACATACATACATACATACAACATACATACATACATACATACATACATACATACATACATACATACATACATACAACATACATACATACAACATACATACATACATACATACATACATACGTACATACATACATACATACATACATACATACATACATACGTACATACATACAACATACAAACAACATACATACAATTCATGCGAATGAAGTAGAGTAGTTTATCAATGAATAATACGCGAGTTATTTTTTTAATGCCCTTTTTCGCCAGCTAAGATCATTATTTAATTTATGGAGCGCACTAGGCGCAGACATTCTGTTCTGCCTGTATGAGTGATGCCACTCTGAGTATGAGAGTGCATAGAGGACACTAGCTCAGACACAACAGTGAACGGTCCTTCACAACATCTGCTATCTGGCCCTAGGACCTGGACAAATCTTTTATCTTGTTACAGTCCAGAGGCATCCCAAATAGGCTAAAGGGACTTGCCCAACCGTGACAGGAGGGGATCAGGAGATTAGAACGAAAAATCACTGGTAAAATGACCCCCAAACAACCGTTTTACCGACGGGGGCCCTATTTTCGTGCTCTGTGAAATTTTAATTTTGCGATTCTTCTCAACTGTCTAATCCTTATATACCATGTAATCAAACCAGATTACCAGAACCAAGGGCATTAAAAAACAAAGCAAGTATGGTTGAAGGGGGCAGGGTGTACGTTAGATGGCCCAAGTGTACTTGGACTTGAAATTAAGTGTGGCTGATGTATACTTGAACTTAGATGGCTAGAGTATACTTGAGCTTGAAATTAAGTGTGGCTGAAGGGGGCAGGGTGTACGTTAGATGGCCCAAGTATACTTGAACTTGATCTTGGTTACTAAGCTCTGCCTACACTTGTATGCTAGGTGGCCCAAGATTATTTGAACTTGAACTTGGTTACTTAGCTTCAGCCAGTAATTTGGCTGCTCGCCGTCTTAGGAAGTAAAAACAAATACCAGTAAAACTGTAAACGTGATCAAATCGTTTTTTTCCTCTCTCATTTGTACATTTTTTCTCAATCACAGAGAGAGAGAGAGAGAGAGAGAGAGAGAGAGAGAGAGAGAGAGAGAGAGAGAGAGAGAGAGAGAGAGAGAGAGAGAGAATGTAGTATTTCTGACAAGCGTGAGCAGCAGGGCTTTTCTTTTCAACTAATAGTAGCAGCTTCTAGGCAGCTTCCTGACTCATCCACTGGTCTGTGTGCCAATATTTAACAGGTGTGAAATACTGATGACGTCAGCGTCCAGGTGCAGTAAACTGTGTTAGGTTTGACCGGATAGGCTGGTAGAGGAGCTGCCTAGAAGCTGCGGCTGGTAGCTGGAAAGAAAAGCACTGGTGGGAAGCTCACATAAGCCACGGGTTTGGTTTAGTTTGATTGCATGGTATCTCAGCCTTCGGGATGATCACCGTCTATGTGTGTGTGTGGTGTTGGTGGGTGTTGGTGGGTGTTGGTGGTGGTTGGTGGGAGCTGGGTGGCAAGCTGGGAAGAAGCTGAGGGGTGTGAGTACATGGACTACCAGCCCTCAGGATGCTTACCGTCTGCAGGTCTGTGTGTGGTGTGTGTGGTTGGTGCTGGTGGTGGGTGGTGGTGGTGGGTGGTTGGAGCTCATGTATCCAGAATGCTGTCGCACCAGGCATCACCCACCAGTGTGTGTGTGTGGGGGGGGGGGGGGGGGGGGGGGGGTCGTTGTGGGTGCGGGTGTGGAGGGGGAGGGACGTGTGAGGGCAAGGTGTCCAATGTTGTGCTGAACTTAGATAAAAAGTAATGATAACGCCTGGTGGGACGTGGTATCGTGTGGCTCGTTGATAGCTCGAAGATGGCAGCAGTGAGGAAGGAGATGGATGCAGTGGTTGGGAACATGGCATTTGAGAAATCCATGATGCCACCTCCTCAGCTGCCTATGGGCAAGGGCAAGGGTAAAGCTTGAATCCTCAGCTACATTCCCTATGGGCATATCTGCATTTATTAATGATAACGCCTAGTGGGGCGTGGTATTAAGGGAACCCATCATACGCGGGCAGAGAACAGTCTACCACCTCGACTGGACAAGCTACCATCGCGGTTGACAACGACCTGCAACGCTCGGGGTGACCGTAGGGGGGATCGAAACCCCGACCCCACTCCGTTTTCGCGATTCGGTGTTCCACTAGACCAAACGTATCTCTGAACTTAGATAGTCATGTAAGCAAAGGATTGCCACAGGCCTCAAAAAAATAGGAAGAGAAAGGCCAGGGGTGTACGCATATCCAGATATCCTAGTTTCAAATTAATAACATATCACTGACTAGCCACAACAGAAAAAATAGTCACCATATAACGGCCCCTTGCCCCTAGCCCCTAGCTACTAGCCCCTAGCCACTGGCCGCTAGACCCTAGCCACTAGCTACTAGCCACTGGCCACGAGCTCCTAGCCCCTAGCTACTAGCCCCTAGCCACTAGCTACTAGATACTAGCCACTGGCCACGAGCCCCTAGCCCCTAGCCACAAGCCACTAGCCACATTAGTAATAATTCCTCTTATTTCGATCAATTCTAGTAATAATACCTCTTATTTCGATCAATTCTAGAAATAATACCTTTTCTTTCGATCAATTCTAGAAATAATACCTTTTCTTTCGATCAATTCTAGAAATAATGCCTTTTATTTCGATCAATTCTAGTAATAATACCTCTTACTTTGATCAATTATAGTAATAATACCTCATATTTTGATCAATTATAGAAATAATACCTTTTATTTCGATCAATTCTAGAAATAACGCCTTTTATTTCGATCAATTCTAGTAATAATACCTCTTACTTTGATCAATTCTAGTAATCATACCTCATATTTTGATCAATTCTAGAAATAATACCTCTTATTCCGATCAATTCTAGTAAAAATACCTCCTATTTCGATCAATTATAGTAATAATACCTCTTATTCCGATCAATTCTGGGGCAAGATCCCGCTTAGCCTCCATCTCATGCACGCGCCCTTGAGCAAGGTAGTCATCAACGGTTGCGATCGGGGCTACCAAATCCTGTTGTTGGCAAACAGGATCAAGAGTGTGGGCAAACATGTGTAAGAGCAAATGCAAGTGGTGGAGTTGGTGTGTGTGGGGTGTGTGTGTGTGGGGGGGGGGGGGGGGGGTATGTGTGTGTGTGTGTGAGAGAGAGAGAGAGAGAGAGAGAGAGAGAGGGAGAGAGAGAGAGAGAGAGAGTTTACTGTGCGGCTGGACCGCAACTTAGTTGTGGAACACCATTCACATAAGGTGGGTGTGGGGTGTGGAGTGGGGTGTGAGGAGTTGGGGGGTAAAGGATGGTGGACATGAGTCAGACAGTATTACTGGATTTTTTCTTGGCAGCCTCATGATAATGCGGACGGTAATATTCAATGGTTGTGGTACCATGAAACAATGAAGGGGTGGATACAGAAGATTTTGCTTGTTTGTGCCTCACCCTCTCCCCTTGTCCACATACCAACCAATCAATGCCACCCCAACAATCCAAACTATCTAACCCAGAGGTAGCTGTAGTTAACTCAGGTCAGGTACAGGGCAATACCAACCAATCCATCCTGCCATCCCCCAACAATCCAAACTTTCAAACCAGGAGGCCTCTTTAGTAAGCTCCTATCAGGTACAGGGCAACAAGAATGTTGCCAGCACACATCCTGCCAGCACTGTTCCACGTCCATCCTAAATTGGACATCGCTTAAAACCATGGCGAATGTCACGGAGTTAGGAATTCCGCGGCTCCGATATCATGCGACTTCTTGACTGATTGGGTGACTTCCAGAAACTCGCAGGAATGCGATGCCACCCTGCACAGCAGCGTCGGGAGTGGCGACTCACCTCTTGATAAGCTGTCGTTGCAACGGCCCGATGTAAGGCGTTCTTTGCTACAATTCTCTGCACGCAGGTTCATGGAGGTTGCGCTCATGAGCAAGAGGATTTCAATTAGACAGGAACGCGCTCTCCAAGTCCCCAAGGATCATCACCCCTCCATCCTCGGGTGGGTGGGGGCACCCGCCACCCCCGCCCCAACCCAGTCTGACCCACCCCTCCCTCTCTAGCTATGCTCTTGCCTATGCCGCTTGGGCGATTCAAAATCATTCACTGATCCATGCATAGCTCTGCCGCACCTCTTGCAAGTCCATCCCGCTTCGCGAACGAAATCCAGACGAGATTAACCTGAATTCTGACCAGCGTGCAGACTGAAACGCTGTAAACAACGTTGCATAATTGATTGCTTGGCTATACTAATTGTGGTTATCGTTTCCAACAGGGAATCCTTGAGCTAGCGAGCGGCTGGTGAAATGATTTCATGATAACGAACGTGGTCCGCACTCGCGACTGGGCGCGCCCATCGCCCATGGCATGGCACGTGGGCGCCATGTCTCCGCGTTCTCGAGGTAAACGCTTACGTCGACAGTTGTTAGTTAGCGCTTCCGGAACTCGTTCCGGAACGATCAGCCAGCAATCCAGCATCAACTGGATTGGCTTTCTTGTGCTGGTGATGTGACTCCGGAATAGTAGGGTGCCCTGAAGGGCCCCCTCATCCCCTGGGGTCATGTGAGTCAAGTAGCAATGGCAGCCTCCTTCGTGAAAGATGCACAAGCAGGCACAACTTAATATTTGGGGGGTCAAGAATCAATATAGCACGACTATTACGCACCAATATTTCATTTGTTACACATTAGTTATTGCATAATGCATTCTGCTTGGCTTTGAAACGTTTGCGCAAATGGCATTTGTTATTAAACTTGGTGGCCTGTAAGGCTAATGAAGTTAATAGCTCACTGAATCCCCGAAGTTCCATGGTCGAGGCTACAGTTGCTGCGCTGTGAGAAACAGCAGATTCCCTTGTCAAGCACAATGCGATGATGCAATGAGCTGCGAGAGGCACGGAGATGCGAATTTCCGAAGGGGAAATCGTAGACATGCTCCAGGTCCCTAGATTGAGTCCACAGGATAGGAGGAAAACGACTAAGGGCAAGTCCTAAGAGCGTGTCGCAAGCGACACGGAAAATCGCTTTAGCAGTCACCGGCAGGGAGTTTCGGAAGTAGTGGAGAAAGTAGCTACTCGTAGCCGAATAGAGCTACAAACATTGAACAACTTTTGTGAAGGATTTTGACAGCTGCGATGCTGATAACTCTAGTCATGCACACTCCAACTATGAGCAAAAATGGTGGGTGCGGAGGTGGTCGGAATCGTTCAAACTGGACATCTGTCGGACAGACGGACAGCGGACAGCGGACAGACGGCGGAGAGAGACACGGGGGGACTCTAGGGGAGGCTGAGGGGTCCAGAGGGGGCTAAAGCGAGAAAACGCCGCGTCCACAGTCCGCAACCCTGAGATCCGTACGCGAACAAGTGCCCTCCGAGGTAATCCGCCCCCAACGAGAATCGAACACGAGTCCCATAGATGTGTAGGCAGTCAGTCTAACCGGCTAATTTGACCGGTTTTCTTGGGACAAATCTGGAGAATGTGAAGAAATCGCGTATATCAACAATTGCACCATTCGAACTGAATCCTCGGCGCCGCTGGTTTGTACCAGGTCCAGAGAAGGAGGATCCACCTCCTGGGGTGAAATTCCTTTCACACAAAAGAAAACTTGGACATTCTCTCCTGTCTTGGAATATTGGCTTATGCACCAGAGATTATATTCTGAGTATGAGACCCCACCCTAAATTGGAGAAAGCATTCATTTCAGATTGGCCAATGCGCTTCCAGAACCGAGAGGCATACCACCATTGTCTGCAATCTATCACGTCTCGAAGAAGTCAGTTAATTAAGTGCTATTTTTATAAGCTCTCTCTGTTTTCTACTTGGGGCAAGTCCCTTAAGCCTATTTGGCTACCCCTAGACTGGAACAACATGCACATGTGTCATGCGCCCCACTGTACTATCGGACCAAAGCAGGATATGACTTCAAAACTGATCGAATTCTGATGATTTGATTTGAATTGTTACATGGTTTTCAGCCAACTCGGGTCTGTTCACGCCGTCTTCCAATTCCAAGTCACCCCGAGCGAAGTCGGGGAACATATTGAGCGGATTACACCGGTTAAAGACGTGTTCAGGCCTGGTTGGTATCGCTTCTTCGATCCGGAAGTGTAACGAGCCAGACGGTCGTCTCAGGTCCCGAAGTCGAAACGTGATCGATGGAAGCCCTGCCAGGGTCCAGGCTGGATGGATGGAAGGTCGCTTGCTCTGCCGACAGGAAGCTCGAGGGGTTTCCCTACCCACCAGCCACCAACCCACACACGGTGCGGCTGCATCTATTCTTTGAGGTATCGAACGAACCCTTGTTCCCCGCTCTTTCTAAATTCCGTTTTCGTAAGGCAGAGATTCTGTAAATCCAAGCGCTCGCCCTCATCTCATTCCTCTCCTCCCTCGCTGTTGAACCTGTCTACTACTACGCTCGTTCTTATCGGACCTGACAGCCTCCAGTCTGAAGGCTTAAAGCGAGCTCTTTCTCCCCCCCCCCCTCCCTCTCCCTTTCTCTCCCTCTCTCTCCCCCTCTCTCCTCCCACCTCCCTCTACACGTCCGTGTGTCGATCGAGTGTTGTTTCAACCTCCGTACCTGCATACGAATTTCCCCCGGGCTGCTGGTTTCAAGTTTTCGACGAAGCGAAGACAAGAAATTGGCACCCAAGGACACAGACACGGGCTCCACCCACACCGACGGACTCCACCCACGGACTCCACCCTCACCGACGGACACAGAACCCGCCTACGGCCACGTCGCGGCTCGTTGATATCAGACCCACCGCACCCGACCACCTGCCTCGTCCCATTCGTCTTAGCGTCTCGCCAGAAAACACAACGTAATGGGTGCTGTCTCAAAATCCCGCTTTCCAGGAGGATGGGGGCTGCGCTGTTTTGTGGGTCAGAGGCCCGAGCCAGGTACGACAACGGTCTATCTATATCAGTGTTTCTTTTTGGGGCTACTCGCGGCAGCATCCAGCCAGCTCCATTAGCTAACCACGGGTTAACCCCAAAGCTGACGGCTGTTTTGGAATGTCCATAATGCCAGCTGCTAAACGCGCTAGCTAGTTCCAGGTTTGGCTCAAGGACAGGGCAAGGGAGCTGCCTAGAAGCTGGTATGAGTAGCCCCCAAAACAAACAGTGTTATATATCATACATGTGTATAAGGTGGGCAGAGAGATTAAGGAAGTACAAGTAGCATAGGTAGGAAGGGGGGTTAAGGAGGGCAAGGCATTTTCAAGGTGCTCGGTTCGGGATTTCTTTACATAGGTCAAACCGAGGGGTGGGGTGGGGGGGTGGGGGGAAGGAAATCTCATATACCTCATCATCGCTTTCAATAGAGCTTCTCCTCAGGATCCGATGACACTTGTTTTTGACCCCAAATAAAGTTGGACAGGAATTTACAGGTCCCCAAAGTTACTCGGGTGAAACCTTGGTTGTTTTGACCAAGCAAGGGATGTACACATAGCTTGGAGGGTTCTCCATGAAGTCCAGTTTTCAAAACATGGTTTGAATTCAAATTGAGCTAAGAGCAGTGGCCAGTGTCCAAGTTGTCAGGATCTGACTCATATTTGTATGTTTACAGTCCAGGGGTAGCAAAATAGGCTAAAGGGACTTGTCCAACGCTCTCGAAAAACAGGAAAGGCAGTTCTGATATGAATCTTCTGTGCAGGGATCTGATATGCATGTTCTGTGCAGGGATCTAATATGCAGGGACCTGATATGCAGGCATCTGATATGCATATTCTATGCAGGGATAGCCAAGTAGGCCCTGAACCAGGTACTGTGTGTGTTTTACAGTCTAGCCATCAGTCTAGTTAATGCATAGCTAAATAAGCTAAATAGACTTGCCCAAACTCAATATTGGGAAGGGCTGTATATAAATAAGCTCTGGGTGCCTACTCTTTTGTAGGAGTGGCCACATCATTCTAACTGAATACTCGGTGCCGCTGTGCGTTGGGAGACCACACTGGGGTGGAATTCCTGTCATAAACAAAAAAGTGAACTGAACCCCAACTTGAACCCCAACCTGAACCCCAACTTGAACCCCAACCTGAACCCCAACCTGAACCCCAATTTGAACCCCAACCTGAAGCCCAACCTGAAGCCCAACTTGAACCCCAACTTGAACCCCAACCTGAAGCCCAACCTGAAGCCCAACCTGAACCAGGTACTGTCATGAGATATGTAATGACTTCCTTGCATTCAGATTTAGAGGTATATCTGAGGTACATCTGAGGTACATTCTGATCATGCAATGACTTCATTGCATTCAGATCTAGAGGTATATCATGTGCAGCATGTTTGTATTCTGGAAGCACGGTGACCAATCTAAAATGATTAAATGAAGGCTTCCTTCATGACAATGAGCTCACCAAATTTAGAGTGTTGGAGCATACTCTGAATAGAATATCTCTGGCGCACCAGCTAATACCCCGAGAGGAGAGAATGTGCAAGTGCTGCGGTGTGAATATAATCTCTCTGGCGCACCAGCTAATACCCCGAGACAGGAGAGAATGTGCAAGTGCTGCGGTGTGAATATATAGAAAGGTGAAGCACACTTCCTACTAGAATGCCCCATCTACTCACAACTCCTCCTCCAATTGTATGAGCTGGTTAGCAGATAATATAATCATTACCGGACATCAGGAAGGGGGGGTACAATCTCTCCCAAGACACACAACTACATTGCTCACCAACCATGATAACATGAATTGCAACATCTTTGAACACACCAACCAGGATGATGTAGCTAGATTCGTCATTGCAACATCTTTGAACACACCGGCCAGCATGATGTAGCTAGCATGATGTAGCTAGATTCGTCATTGCAAATGTTTTGAACACACCGACCAGCATGATGTAGCTAGATTCGTCATTGCAACATCTTTGGAAACAATGACCAGCATGATGTAGCTAGATTCGTCATAGGATGCCAACGACTTAGAAAGCGTACACTATGCAGAACCTAGTGAAACAACAGTTTCATGCAAAGCAGCACTCATTCCATATATATATATATGGAATGAGTGCTGATAATTATACTCGCTTGCTGCAATCTTGCCTTTCTTTTTCTGAAGATTTGTTGAAAGATGCCTCCCGGATGTTGCGGAGCGGGCTTGTCTTGGGCCAACAATGGCCCGTCGATGACAATCATCATAATAAGATGTATGTTACTGATCCCAAAACGATTTCTGTCTATCAGGTCTGCTAGAGTCAGGTGCCAGGCTAAGTGATGCCCAGGTAGGTAACCCAAGCCAAGCCAAGTCACCCAAGCCACCCCCAGTGGACATCGTCCATGAGGCCAGGGCCCACTACCTTCGCAAAGCCAAGAGCCAAGGTAACCCAAGCCAAGCCAAGCCACCACCAGTGGACATCGCCCATGAAGCCGCGGACCACTTCATTCACAAGGCCCAGGCGTCACCTCGACTAGGAGCTGAGGAGCAGCTGTCCCCCACCCACACCTGGTCTCCGACATCAGATGATAGCAGCGCAAAGGTTGTGCTCAAGAGCTCCCAAGTTAAATTGCTCCAGGCTGTACCTTACTATTCCATGAAGCAGGCACAGAAAGAGACTGTACAAATATCTGGTAAGTTCCACATTTCAGAGTTTTATTATTGCATCAGCCTTATTTTTTAGTCACTACTCCATTAAGTCGGCACAGGGAGAGCCTGTTGAAATACATGGTAGGTGATGACAGCATGTAACACTGTAATGCTCCAGGCAGTACCTCACCACTCCATGAAGCATGCACAGAAAGAGACTGTGCAAATATTTGGTAGGTTTCACATTTTTATTTAATCAGCCTTATTTTTTAGTTACCACTCCATGAAGTCGGCACAGGGAGAGCCTGTTAAAAAACATGGTAGGTGATGATAGCATGTAACACTGTACTGCTCCAGGCAGTGCCTTACTACTCCATGAAGCACGCACAGACACAGACTGTGCAAATATCTGGTATGTACCACATTTCGGAGTTTTAATTCAATCAGCCTTATGTTTTGAAGATCTATTTGTGCTTTGCTTGTCTTTTTTTTAAGCTAATATTCCATGAAGTTGGCACTGGGAGAGTCTATTGAAATATCCAGTAGGTGATGACAGCATGTAACACTGTACTGCTCCAAGCTGTACCTTACTACTCCATGAAGCACGCACAGAAAGAGACTGACAAATATCTGGTAGGTTCTACATTTCAGAGTTTTTATTTATTTAATCAGCCTTATTTTTTAGTTACTACTCCATGAAGTCGGCAGGGAGAAGCTGTTGAAATACATGGTAGGTGACGACAGCATGTAGCACTGTACTGCTCCAGGCTGTACCTCACTACTCCATGAAGCACGCACAGAAAGAGACTGTGCAAATATCTGGTAGGTTCCACATTTCAGAGTTTTAATTTAACCAGCCTTATTTTTGAATATCTATCAGTGTCTTATTTGTTGAAGATATATCTGTGTTTTGCACTGCCATGGTGACTTTCCCCAGCTGCGGCGTACGGGAGGGTCCCCTTAACACCACGCCCCTCCAGGCGTTATCTATTTGTGTTTTGCTTGTCTTATTTTTGAGTTACTACTTCGTGAAGTTGGGACCAGAGAGATTGTTGAAATACACGATATGTGATGATAGCATGTAACACTGTACTGCTCCAGGCAGTACCTTACTACTCCATGAAGTCCGCACCGGGAAAGGCTGTTGAAATACACGACAGGTGATGATAGCATGTGACACTGTACTGCTCCAGGCAGTACCTTACTACTCCATGAAGTTGACACTGGGAGAGACTGCTGAAATATCCAGTAGGTGATGACAGACTGTAACACTGTAATGCACCAGGCAGTACGGTATAACTCCATGGAGAAGGCCCTAGAAGATACTGTTGAAATATCCAGTAGGTGATGACAGACTGTAACACTGTAATGCACCAGGCAGTACGGTATAACTCCATGGAGAAGGCCCTAGAAGATACTGTTGAAATATACAGTAGGTGATGACAGAGTGTAACACTGTAATGCACCAGGCAGTACGGTATAACTCCATGGAGAAGGCCCTAGAAGAGACTGTTGAAATATCCAGTAGGTGATGACAGAGTGTAACACTGTAAAGCACCAGACAGTACGGTATAACTCCATGGAGAAGGCACTGGGAGAGACTGTTGAAATACATGGTAGGTGATGACAGCATGTAACACTGTCCTGATCAAGGCAGTGCCTTGATTCTCCGTGAAGTCGGCACTGGGAGAGACTGTTGAAATATCCAGTAAGTCGGGAGTAGGTGGTGACAGAATGTAACAATGTAATCCAGGGAGTAACTTACTAATCCATTAAGTCGGAACTGGGAGAGACTGTTAGAATACACGGTAGGTAATGAAAAAGTGTAACACTGTACTGCTCCAGAGAGTACCTCACTACTCGATTAAGCAGGCACTGGGAGGGACTGGTGAAATATCCAGTGGGTGGTGACAGAATGTAAGAATGATAGATACTTATATAGGATCAAATAACCTCCCCCACAGCTACATGTGGCCTTTTCAGGCTTATATGTTGTGGACTGGAAACTCTGTGGAAGATTGATGAATATTTAATTTGTGCATAGGTTGCTTGCTAAACTACTCAATCGGCATCACAAATATGTTACTCATAATTGATGAATGTATTAATTTGTGCAGGGGGTGCTTACTATACTACCCGATCAGCATCATACTTATATAACCCACAATTGATGAATGTTTTAATTTGTGCAGGGGGTGCTTACAAAGCTACTCTATCGGCATCTCACGTATGTTACTCATAATTGATGAATGTATTAATTTGTGCAGGGGTTGCTTACCATACTACTCTATTGGCATCACAAATTTGTTACTTACAATTGATGAACATCTGCATTTGTGCAGGGGGTGCCTTTTTAAAGCCTTCAATGTCAGAGGGAGGTAGCAACCATCCCCTTCCTCATACATCGGAGCCACTACAATTTGCTGGCACTGGTGCAACTTCTCGTCAGAGGAGCACATTAGAGGAACTCCCCTTTGTAGGAAGTCTACAAAGGAAGTCTACTTTCACTGAGGAAGGCACTGGTGCAGTGTCTTACCGGAGGAGTACTCTGGATGACCCCCTTGCATCAAGCCAACAGCTTCTTCTCCTCCCCCTGCAACAGAGAAGCTTGCTGAGCAATGGGGGTAGGAACAGCAACAACAAAGATACGGCAGAGTATTCCGGCAGTCGCAGCGGTCGGCTGGATGGAGATTCCTCTGAAACAGACCGACCGAGTAGGCAATCTCCACTGATGGAAGCAGATCTTGGTCAAGGCATTGCAACCAAGAAGGGGTGCGTAAAGTAGGGTAGAGTGGAGTAAAGGTCGGTTGTATGGAGGTTCCTTGGAGGCAGACAGACCAAGTAGGCAATCTCTGCTGATGGCACTAGATCTCAGCAAAGGCATTGCAGCCAAGAAGGGGTGAGTAAAGTAGGGTAGAGTTGAGTAGCAGTCGGTTGGATGGAGATTCCTCTGAGGCAGACAGACCAAGTAGGCAATCTCCGCTGATGGCATCAGCTCTTGTCCAAGGCATTGCAGGGGCAGGGCAGGGCAGGGCAGCCTTGGGTAGGGTAGGGTAGGGTAGGGTAGGGTAGGGTAGGGTAGGGTAGGGTAGGGTAGGTTAGATTAGGTTAGGTTAGGTTAGGGTAGGGTTGCAATGTCCAGTAGGGTACCAGGAAAAAACAAAAAATACTCATTCTTCAGCACAATCCAGGCACCCACTTCGAACACGTTTTTATTTTATTCTATTGAAACTGTTTTCACCCCAGGAAGTGGGACCCCGTACACAAAACAGCGCCCTCTAAATCTTGTGCTGGCTTACACCCTCGGGGAACTATGGTGCTGTGTAAAGACACTGCTTCATTTCCTTCGAAAAAAACTTGCTGTCCACTATCTATCCATGGTGCACCCTAGGGCCTCAACACTGCCAGTATCACCCCAAAAGCTCCTGGGAGCACCATGGTGCTACGTAAAGACACTGCTACATTTCCAGCCCTTAGAAAATCCCTGTTTGCAAACCTCTAAATATTGTTCTTGCCAACACCCTTAGGGAACTATGGTGCTGTTTGTAAAGACACTGCTTAATTCCTTTGAAAAAAATCTGTTTGCAAACTTCTAAATCTTGTCCTTCCTAACACCCGCAGGCAATGTGGGAGCAAGGCATCAGACTCTATTGCCAACCCATACCTTTCCTTTTTGAGAGAAGAAACCGCCAAGTCCTCCCCCCAGTACATGGTTGTCTCAAGCCGTAGTGGTAAACAACTTCTACAAATGGAAATCAGCCAAGATTCAGTGACCCCAACCCACAGACTCTCAGGTTGGTGTTCTTTTTCTTTCTCTTTTTTGTTCACGATGCCTGACAATGTTCATCATTTCCCCTTGAATCAGTCAGGGAGGACAACTCCCCCCCACCCCCACCCCCCACACACACAAAGTCGACGAGTACATGAGAGTCTCAATACCTAGTGGGCACCAACACCTCCAGCTGGAGATCAGCACAGATTCAGCGGCCCCATCCCACAAAATCTCAGTAGTTGTCTTCCACATTGTTCATAATTTCCCCTTAAATCAGTCAGGGAGGAAAACTCCAGCCCCCCCCCCCCCCCCCCCCCCCCAAAGTAGACAAGTTCATGATTGTCTCAATCCCTAGTGGGCACCAACGCCTCTAGCTGAAGATCAGCACAGATTCAGCGGCCCCACCCCACAGATTATCAGGTAGGCATTGCGTATCAAATCGTGCCAATTAATTTTGTGCTCATGATGTTCATACGTCCCTCTTGAATCTGTGAAGCTATGGGCACATTTGGAGTGCAGTAGGAAACCAGGACAAATGTCACCATCATCATCATCATCATCATCATCACCACCACCATTATCAACATCATCATCATCATCAGTGCGAATCAAATTGTGCCAATTCCACTCCATTTAGTCTTTTTCAGGACAGTACTGCTGGGAAAACACTGGCGGTGGTTACCCCTGGTTTTGCCCGGGGGTTTACGGGTATTTGAAATATGAATGCGTCCTGCGGAATCTTACGTCGCGCGGCTGAATACTCCATTTCACCCACTACTGTGTGGGAAATGCGGCATTCCACTCCATTTAGTCTTTTTCAGGCTTTTATGTTGTGGCCTGGGAATTGTGTGGACATTATGCCTCACATTCTTGCTTCTCTGCCTGATTTCTTTTTTTCTCTGTTGCTTGTCCCCTTGTTCCTTTGTTTCTAACCTTGTTTCTTTGCTTCTTTGCTTCTTTGTTGCTTATCCCCTTGTTTCTATGTTTCTACCCTTGCTTCTTTGCTTCTTTGTTGCTTATCCCCTTGTTTCTATGTTTATACCCTTGCTTCTTTGCTTCTTTGTTGCTTATCCCCTTGTTTCTATGTTTATACCCTTGCTTCTTTGCTTCTTTGTTGCTTGTACTCCGTGATCTTCAGGATGGTTGTAAGACCCTCCCAGATGTTATAGAGTGGGCTTCTCTTGGGTCAAGTAGAACTTTGTAACGTTAATCCAATGGTTTGATGCAGTGCTGGATCTTCGCCTTTCCCTCCTTGGTGTTGAAGCTCTGCTAGTTGGATATCATCATCATCATCATCATCATGTTCATCATCACCATCACCACCAGCATCATCATCATCAACATCTCTCCTCCTTATCATCATCATCATCACCCATGCCTCCTCCTCTTCCTCCTCCTTGCCTTTTCCTCCTTGGCGTTGATGTATCGCTGGATCTTGGGTCAACTATGGCCTGTCTATATTGTTGTATTGCTGGATCGTTGCCTTTCCCTCCTTGGCGTTGATAATCTACTAGTTGGATACTTTCACTTTATTGCTGTCTTGCTTCTTTGCCTCAAGGGCTCTTATCAAGCACTTAAGATCTGGACCCCTCCAAATCATAAGTATATGACAGAGGACCTGAGAACAAGTACTTTTAGACAATTTAATATTTTCATTTATGTATATATTTTATTTTCATTTATTTTTATATTTTTATTTGTATGTATGAGATATTGATTATACATATTTAATATTACAGAGGACCAAGCCAATTAGACAATTTAAACTTTTCATTTAATTATATTGATTATTTATATTGATTTAATATGGAGGACCTGTGAACAAGTACTTAAGACCATTTAATATTATATGTATGTATATATTTATTTATTTGCATACATTTATATATTATATTTATTTAATATGGCGGAGGACCTGAGAACAAGTACTTCGAGACAATTTAATATTTACATATGCATATATTTATTATATTGAAGTTTACATCCTTATGCATCCCCCCATCTGAAATGCTTACTTATCCTTTTACAACCTCCCATCCTCAATCTGCTCACCCGCAGGACCTGAAAACATGTACTTCTAGATGATTGAAGTTTAAATCCTTATACAACCTCCCATCCTCAATCTGCTCACCCGCAGGACCTGAAAACATGTACTTCTAGATAATTGAAGTTTAAATCCTTATACAACCTCCCATCCTCAATCTGCTCACCCGCAGGACCTGAAAACATGTACTTCTAGATAATTGAAGTTTAAATCTTTATGCACCCCCCCATCTGAAATGCTTCCTTATCCTTATACGACCTCCCATCCTCAATCCCTCCTTATCCGTGTACAAACTCCTATCCTCAATCAATCATTATCCTTATCCTTAAATCCACCAACCCACACACATCCCTAACACAAATCCACCGACCTGCAGTCCGCACACACACCCCACACACATCCACCAGCCCACACACACATCCACACCCACACAAATCCCTATCCTCAATCCATCATTATCCTTATGCAAACTCCCATCCTCCCATCTTTAATCTTATTTCCTCGGGTTTAGTTCCCCGCTTGAGCAGCCACCAACCACCAACAACTACTCACCAGGTATAGTTCTCTGTATGAGCAGCCACCAACCACCAACCACCAGGTATAGTTCTCTGTATGAGCAGCTACCAACCACCAACCACCGGCCACCAGGTATAGTTCTCTGTATGAGCAGCCACCAACCACCCACCAGGTATAGTTCCCCGCATGAGCAGCAGCTGTGTGAAGGTGAAGGAAGCTCTGGAAACAGCTAAGGAGCAGCTTGCTGCCGCATGCCGCTTAGCACTCCTCCGTCGCCGCTCTAACCATAATTCCATTCCCAGCAACTCATCTGAGGTTGGAAGGAGCAGCCGCCTATCGGGTCAGCGTGGTGGTGGTTATAGTATTGGAACGAGTGAAGTTACCTCTCTTGAAGATGAATTTAACGAGTTTGGGCGAGAAAACACGAGGTGGTCTACATTTCAGTCGGGCTTGAAAAGAGTCTCTACTATGCTCAGTAATGCGAGTGGTGTGTTCAGTGATCTGCCCTGGAGGCTGAGTACCTCCACGAGGCAGATTTCTTCCACGATCCAGTCCCCAGCAGTGCGCAACTCACAACGCAAATGCAGCAGTGTCACCCAGCCAGTCCTAGACAGCCCCACAGATGGCCAGCGTGTTAACTGCAGCAGCCCAGTGCTTGAGAGCCCCGAGGATGCTGGAAAGAGGCCTTCTATTTGGTGGTAGCCAGGCAGACCCTTGTGGTGGTGATGAGGATGGTGATGAGGATGAGGATATTGATGAGGATGGGGATATGAGGATGAAGATGAGGATGAAGGTTACATTGGACTCCAGAAGTACCTGAAACTGCAACTGCACCCAGAGTCAGAGATTTTCCCCCGCTACCTATCCCGATCGCTGCCTGAGACCCAGTTTTGGACTCTGTCCCTGGAGGAGGCCTAAACCGTGAAGCTACCATGTAACCACTGTCTAAACTGAAAACAAAAGTCTGCCCCTAGTGTGCATCCATGACTCAGAATTATATAAAGTCTAGCAAGTAGAGGTACAATACCCTTATAACCTATTGTAGCCAAACAGGCCACACATACCCTGCGGCAGCCTGCACCCTGTTCAGGTTGTTCAACAGGTGTTCAGGGTGTTAAACACCTGTTTATGTACATCATTTGGTAAACATGTAGTTGTTGAACAGGTGTCTAACACCCTTAAGACCTGATTAACAACCTGAGCAGGTGCAGGCTACCATAGGGGTACACCCTGAGTATACACCGGGAATACATCAGTAAGCGTGCTGCTTACTGTAGCACAGATTCAGGGCCCCCGTCGGTCAAACGATTGTTTGGGTTCAGTTCACTAGTTTGTTTTTGTTATAGCCCCTCCTGCCATGGTTGGGCAAGCCCCTTTAGCCTATTTGGTCTACCCCTGGACTGCAACAACAGATATGTTGATAAGCTGTGGCTCTTAGCTCCTGGAGCGTAGTGGTCCTGAAGTGGTCCTGAAGTGTTGAAGTGCTCCTGAAGTGGTCCTTAAGCAAGACTCCCCCAGTCTTTGCATACATGATGTACTCCATAATTCAGTAGTGCTCTCTCAAATATGGGATAAAAAAGCTTAGCTTGCATTAAAAAAAGGTGTCATCCCTCTGGGGTAAATCGTAACCCATTTTTAATATAAGAGGTGGACCCCTTATTAGACATTGTGCTGAGGATGAGGCGATTGGTGTAGGTGTGAAGTGGTCCAGAAGCAAGAATCCCCCAGTCTTTGCATACATGACGTCCTCCATAATTCAGTAGTGCTCTCTCAAATATGGTCTAACAAATTCTTAGCTTGCCCTTAAAAAAAGGGGGATCATCCCTCCGTGGTAAATCCTACCCCCCTTTTAATATGAGGTGGACCCCCTCTACTTCCTCTTCACCCTCCCTCCATCTCTCCCCATTCCCTGTTTTCTTACCCTTGACCCGACCTCCATGCCTCTCCCTCCCCCCCCCCCCCCCCCCCCCTTCCCCGTCCCTCTTCCTTTTATAGATTGTGCTGAGGATGAAGAGATGGGTCTAGGTCTTTGCTCATCAATCTTGGCATGTAGTATATGTATGTATGTTCCAGCCCAGAGGCAGGCCCAATAGGCTAAAGGGGCTTGCCAAACCGTGACAGGAAGGGCTTAAAAAAAAGCATTGATGAACTGAACCCCAAACAATCGTTTTACCAACGGGGGCCTGAATTCGTGCTACAGTGATAATTTAATTAGACTATTATAATTAAATCAGCATACCACATGTAGTAGAAGCATGAGAAGACCAATCATCAAATTGTAGCCGATAGTAGCCCCTAGTAGTCATCTATTGTGCCGTCATAAGTCATTCTGCAGAACAATGAGAGGTTCAATGATCAGATCGTATAGCCGATTCATCTATTTTACCATCATAATTCATTGTGAAGAACAAGAAGTACATATCAAATTGTACTACTGATTCATCTATTGTTCCATTATGAGTCATTGTGCAGAACAAGGAGAAGTGCTATTATCAGATTGTAGTCCTGATTCATCTAATGTACCGTTATAAGTCATTGTGCATGTTGCCTAATTTGAACACATTCCTGTCGGGACTCTAGTCCACACTGGGTAGGGACAAGGTGCTCAATGTTGTGCATGGTGTGCATGGTATCCATGTTGAGCATGGTGTGCATGGTATCAATGTTGTGCATGGTGTGCATGGTATCCATGTTGAGCATGGTGTGCATGGTATCAATGTTGTGCATGGTGTGCATGGTATCAATGTTGTGCATGGTGTGCATGGTATCAATGTTGTGCATGGTGTGCATGGTATCAATGTTGTGCATGGTGTGCATGGTATAAATGCTTTATATATATTAGTACTTTGGCTGCATGAAGTGCCTTCAAGAATACCCTGATCCTGTGTGTTGCAATCATTGAGGATAGTGATGTTCTCTTTCAAATGGGAAGGGGATATTCTCACGGTCTTCAGGTTTAGGTTTCCTCTGGAGGTCCCCTGAAGATATTATCTGGGGTTTAGTTTTTTCTTTGGTTATGTCGTGGTTTTAGGGTCTATGGTGTCCTGTGGAGATCCTACGTCCACCTTTGATGTGGATACTGGCGAGTTGCTGTTTTTGCAGTAGTTGTATTGGTTACGGGTCTTTTAGCGTGAAGGCTATTTTGCCGTCTGCTGGCAGAGTAAACATAGGTAGTACAATGCTTGTATTGCAGTAGTTGCATCAGTTACATGGTCTATAAGCGTGAAGGCTGCCCACCGTCTGTGGGCAGAGTAAACTTGGGTAGTACAATGCTTTTATAGCAGTTGTTCTTTTGGTTACATGGTCTATCAGGGTGACGGCTGCCCACCGTCTGCCGACAGAGTAAACATGGTAGTACAATGCTTTTATAGCAGTAGTTATTTTGGTCACATGGTCTATCAGCGTGAAGATTGCCCACCGCCTGTGGGCAGAGTAAACATGGGCAGTACAATGCTTGCATCGCAGTAGTTGAATCGGTTACATGGTCTATCAGCGTCAAGTTTGCCCGCCATCTGTGGGTACAGTAAACATGGGTAGTACAATGCTTGTATGGCAGTATTTAAATTGTTTACATGGACTATCAGCGTGACGCAAGGCTGGTCACTATATGTAGGCAGAGTAAACAAGGGTAGTACAGTGCTTGTACTGCAGTAGTTGTATTGGCTACATGGTCTATCAGCGTCAAGTTTGCCCGCCATACGCGCGAACAGTAAATATGGGTAGAACAATGCTTGCACAGCAGTTATTCTATTGGCTACATGGTCTATCAGCGTGGAGGCTGCCCACCGTCTGCCGACAGAGTAAAAATGGGTAGAATAATGCTTGCATTGCAGTAGTTAAATTGGTAACATGGTCTATCAGTGTGAAGGCTGATCATCATCTGTGGGCAGAGTAAACATGGGTAGTGCAACGCTTTTATTGCAGTAGTTGAATCGGTTACATGGTCTATCAGCGTCAAGTTTGCCCGCCATATGTGGGCACAGTAAACATGGGTAGTACAATGCTTGTATTGCAGTATTTAAATATGGTTATATGGTCTGTAAGCGTGACACAAGGCTGGTTACTATATGCCGGAAGAGTAAACATGAGTATCACAATGCTTGCAGTTCTTTGTGGATGGAGTACTTCTTTTGGTTGCACGGTATATCAGCGTGTAGGCTGCCCAACATCTGCTGGCAGAGTTGACATGGATAGTTCAACGTTTTCTTATTTCGCAGTCCTGGACAACAGAGTGAGGTTGTGCACGATGGCTTTAGTTTGAAACAATTATGTTCCTGCTTCATTGAATTTATCATGTTACTCCCTGTAATGTTCGGCGAGCGGCCAAATTGCAGGCTGGAGCCATGTAAACAAGTACAAGTACGGAGATAGGTCTCTCGACACAGATCAGCGACCCTGAGGGTCTTGAGCAGGGTTGTTCAGGAGGACCCCCGGCCCTGCGCCCTGCACCGCGCTGCCGCGCACGCTTAGTAGTACCCTGGTCCTGGATGGCTCAAAGCTCAGGGGAACAGGGCTGGACTCTCCAAGAAGCAAATGGATTGCTATACCAGGTTCAGTGTGGTGGATGTGCTTTTTGTGCTTTTGAGTCATTTGATGTCGTTTGCCGGTATTAGCTGGTGGATGGTAGGAGCTTGTTTCTTGGAATGCCTTGATTAAATTATTGTAATAGTCACTGTCTTACCATGTACCGAATTGGATTTTATTTATCTTTTTTTTTGCATGGTTTCTGAGCAAACTCTGGACTGCTCACCGGCCTCATATTTCAAGTCCCTGCGTGCGATATCCTCGGAAAACAGATGTAGGATGGATGGATGGATGGAGAAAACAAGGAGAATACTATGCGGATAGACAGTAGTTATATGTTACAGTCCAGGGGTAGGCCAAATAGGCTAAAGAGACTTGCTCAACCATAGTAGTAAGGGCTTACAAATAAAAAACACTGATGAAATGAACCCCAAACAATCGTTATATTGATCGCTTCATTGAATTTATCATGTTACTCCCTGTAATGTTCGGCGAGCGGCCAAATTGCAGGCTGGAGCCATGTAAACAAGTACAAGTACGGAGATAGGTCTCTCGACACAGATCAGCGACCCTGAGGGTCTTGAGCAGGGTTGTTCAGGAGGACCCCCGGCCCTGCGCCCTGCACCGCGCTGCCGCGCACGCTTGGTAGTACCCTGGTCCTGGATGGCTCAAAGCTCAGGGGAACAGGGCTGGACTCTCCAAGAAGCAAATGGATTGCTATACCAGGTTCAGTGTGGTGGATGTGCTTTTTGTGCTTTTGAGTCATTTGATGTCGTTTGCCGGTATTAGCTGGTGGATGGTAGGAGCTTGTTTCTTGGAATGCCTTGATTAAATTATTGTAATAGTCACTGTCTTACCATGTACCGAATTGGATTTTATTTATCTTTTTTTTTGCATGGTTTCTGAGCAAACTCTGGACTGCTCACCGGCCTCATATTCCAAGTCCCTGCGTGCGATATCCTCGGAAAACAGATGTAGGATGGATGGATGGATGGAGAAAACAAGGAGAATACTATGCGGATTAGACAGTAGTTATATGTTACAGTCCAGGGGTAGGCCAAATAGGCTAAAGGGACTTGCTCAACCATAGTAGTAAGGGCTTACAAATAAAAAACACTGATGAAATGAACCCCAAACAATCGTTATACCGACGGGGTCCTGAGTTGGTGCTACAGTGATCATTTAATTAGACAGTGTAAAGACTTGTCCAGGTCATTAATGCATTGTGTAAAGAAGAATCCCATGTAATGTATGCGTGGGCCACCATAACAATGCAAATAAGTAAATAGCAGGCCTTATTACGAGGCGTGCGGTTGTTGGGGCAAGCCTGTTTGCTTTCACTGAGGCCAACCACCAAATAGGACTGTATATATGTAAGTTACAGTCCAGGGGTAGCCACTTAGCTATTCAGCCCTCGGGGACTCGCCCAACCTCAAACAATTCAGATCAACTCAGATTTCCAGGAGGGGCTAATGGAGATAAACATGTCGGGATAAAATATATTGAAACAGGTTGTTGGTGGAGCCCCCTCTTCAAGGAGCGGGACCGACCATCCCACCATCCATCCATCCGTCTGACCGCGCTGAAGCCTGACACGTCAGCCAACGGTCTCGTAACTAACTCACTTCCGTTGCCACCTTACCCGCACCCGTCGCTCCGTCGCGATCACTCTCCGCCAATTTTTAGCGTCGCAGGCGACGCTGCATAGAACTTGTTTTCAAATGTCGAAGACGGCGACCAGCTTAATTTCTGGCTCTTGTCGTATAACCAGGAATACAAAAGAGATAGAACTCTAAAATAGTAAATTGAAGTTACCTTGAGCATTACACTCCAGTATTGGTATAGACAGAGAGCTTTCTGGCACCCATCCACCCAGTCAACCCGCACTGCCTGGGTGTCAACATTCCAATGCCAGGGCAGGAGTCGCATGAGGGGTTAGGCAGCCGATCAGGAGAAGAAAGGCAGCTGTCGCTAGGCGTTGGAAGGCTGCATGCTCAGCGAGTCAGCCTAAGGGATCTGGCTCGGCCAGATCACTCGTAACCGCGACGTCATTTGATGGTCGAGTGCGGGTCCACATCTGGTAATTAGGATTTAAGTGGGCTCAGGGAACGAAGCAGGCGACGTAGCAGGGTAAATAAATAGATAACGCATGTCGGCGTCGGCATACATCGAAAATAAATCGCGAGAATGGGGGAGGGTGAGATGTCCTGAAGCTGCTGACTGCCAAATAAGACTGACAAATGACCTAAGATATCCATCACATGTTACGTTGGGGTACAGGGAGTGTGTTAGGCCCTAACGCGCTTTTGGTCTGGTCTCGGGTCAGCGTCTCGGGACATCATCAATACCCGTCGTTGGCAGCTCGTTGCAGTGCTCAAAATGGCTACCGCTTTCCCGCAAGTTTGCAATGCTAATCACAATCTAGAACCAGTTCTGAAGAGCAATATCGTCGATTCCCTTTACTATACCAAAACATGCGAGCAGCTGCTGTCCTGGTCGGACGTGGTGGACGAGGTTTATGAGACGGTAACCCACGCGGAGCCTTGGATGAGCGGTAATGCCCGAGGTCCTTCCGGATGTTTCTGCTTGATGTACAGATTGTTCACTCTTAAAATCAACGCAAAGGAGGTGAAGGACTTGCTCGAGCACGAGGATTCGCCTTATATCCGAGCGGTAAGATAGCAACTGTCCCCCACCAATCAGTAGCTTCCTGCCAATTTCTGTCCTTGCTTGAATTTCCATCCCCGCCGCTCAGCTCTTTCAACGTTGAAATTTGACTATTTGACTCCACCCTTCCCTGTTCCCCTAGCCTTAGCCACGCCTGTTAGCTCTATCTTCGTCTTCTCGACTCTCTCCTTGGACTAAATGTGCTATGTCGGCGGTACAGGTGGGATTCCTCTTCTTGCGCTATGTGGCGGATGCCAAGACACTATGGGGCTGGTTCAGCCCTTACGTGGATGACGACGAGGTGAGCAACCCGCTTATAATCTTGTCATGGGTCAACACTGGCCTGTGAATGACTCAGCTAAATAAAATTGCATTGCTGTTGAATAATGCTTTGTCTCCCATTCCTCATCAGATCTCTCAAAGAATCATCCATCCTTGAAGCGTGAAATGTGCTGACCACTTATCATTGTGAGGGTGTGCTCCTTCAATCCACACCTCAAGTCCCCTTCCATCCCCATCTTTCAGTCAACCAAATGCACTGAACCCTCGCCCACTCCACAGACCCATGCATACGCTTCCCACACACCCATGCATGCACTTTCTAATCACCCAAGCATCCAATTTCTGCACACCCATGCCGCCGCTTCACACCCCTTTGCACACTGTTTAATACACCGCCACCTTCACCGGCTGACCCTCACAAATATGTTCACTACTGTAATATACCAATATAGGATTGCTTATGTAAAATATCAGTGGTTTCACCAATAACTACAGTTCCTAATCATCTCCCCAACTTCAAAATCCACTCCCAAACCAACAAGATAAGCTTGCTTATGCAGCCAGCTGATACGTCCGCACACCACCATGGTACTGCCTAGTTGAGGATGACCTTTCCTGCAAGCTCAAGTGGCTCCAGCGTTGGGTGTTCATGTGGTGAGCATTGTTTCTTTTTGGGGCTACGCATGGCAGCTTCCAGCCAGCTCCATGAGCCAGCCAATGGGTCAAGTCTAAAGCTTCCAGCTACATTAGAGTGCCCTTCATGTCAGCCTTCAGACTCCCTGGCTAGCTTTAGGTTTGGTCCAAGGACGAGGAACTGGAGCTGCTTAGAAGTTGCTACGCGTAGCCCTAAAGAAATAGCGGCTGTGAGGGACAGAGCATAGCTTTTCTTTTCATCTAAGAGCAGCAGCTTCTAGGCAGCTCCCCGGGCTCTCTCTACATCCAAACGTTCAACAACCCAGTAACACCTGGAAGCTGATGTCGTCAGCTTTCTATTGATCTTGCCATATTTGGATTTGGCCGGGTGGCAGTCTCAGGTAGCTGCCTAGAATCTGCTGCTGGGAGCTGGAAATAAAAGCTACAGGACAGAAAGCTCATCTTAGGCCTTCACAAATGTGCTGACAACCACATGATGTTTTGGCGGATCTTCGTATCTAACTATCTACCTAAATATATATAACGTCTGATTACGAGGCGTGAGGTTGAGGGGGCCAGCCCGTTTGCTTGCACTGGGCCCAACCACTCCTACCTACCTATTTACCTGTCTCTCTGTCCGTCCACTCATCCACCCATCCATTTGCCATGCACATACTTTCTAAGAGACACCTTATGTGCTGTAGGAATTTGCCCCAAGCAGTGATGGAAAGACTACGACAATGGGAGAGTTTGTGAGGGACCTACTTCTTGAGCAGGTGAGATAAATTGGCACCACCAAGAAGGTGAGCCCACGCCACATGCAATGAAAGCTGTCCTCGCTGCTCTTGTCATGGTGAGCAACTGTTGGGCTGGCTGCGGGGTGAAGTGGATGGGTGTGGGTGCAGAAATGCGTATTGGGGTGGGAGATCGCGCAGGCTGGGCTTGGAGGCTGGGAGGCGGAGGGTGGAGTAGACTGAACCTGAAGGCTGGGGTGTGGAAAGGTTGTCTGTTTGTGTGTCTGTGGGTAAGGGGACATTGGGCCACCGGTTGCAAGCAAGGGGAGGGAGGGCTGTGGTCTGCATGAGTGGAGGGGGAGGGGAGAGGAAGGGGAGGGCTGTGGTCGGCATGAATGATCTTGGATCTGGGTGTTGTGAAGGGGAGGGAGGGCTGTGGTCCGTAGGGATGGACTTTGTTATGGGTGTTGTGTAGCTGCATGTCGGACTGTTGATTGAGCACTGCTTGGCGCACTGTCTAACTTTTTCCCACTCCCTTTGCAAGGTTGCGCCCATGCCAGCCTGAGCTACATGCTGCAGATGTCCTGCCCCTGTCATGTTAGCCCGGCTAACCTAGCCGCTGTGGCAGCAGAGCCCCGTATCGCTACAGGTTGATACTTGCATCTTGTCCTACTGTCATGCATACTTGCAGCTTGTCCGCCTGTCATGCACACTTGCAGCTTATCCCACTACCATGCATACTTGCAGCTTGTCCGCCTGTCATGCACACTTGCAGCTTGTCCTACTACCATGCATACTTGCAGCTTGTCCTACTGTCATGCACACTTGCAGCTTGTCCGCCTGTCATGCACACTTGCAGCTTGTCCTACTACCATGCGTACTTGCAGCTTGTCTTACTACCATATCCAAACCTGGCCTCACACGTAACAGATCACCATTTAACAAAGCAATATAATGGCACCGAACGACACAAGCAACATATCACCAGTGCATATAGCACCGTATAGGCTCCCCTCCTGAAACGCCCCAGATCACAAGCCCTCAAATCATCAAACATGTACCTAGCCTCACAACGAACACATCACCAGTGCACAATGCAACACAATGGCACCAAACGTCATAATTAGCCGATCACCAGTGCACAAAGCGCTGTATAGGCTCGCCACCTGAAACGCACCAGATCAGAGGCCCTCAAAGCATCGCACAGGCACCTAGCATCACAAGTAACATATGTCACAAGCACTCAAAGCATCACACAGGCACCTAGCCTCACAACCAACAAATCACCAGTGCACAAGGCAACATGATGGCACAGAACGACCCAAGTAACGTATCACCAGTGCACAAAGCACCACATAGGCTCCCCTCCTGAAACCACAAGTATACAAAGCATCACACCGGCACCTAGCCTCACAACCAACATATCACTAGCGTACAATGCAACATGATGGCACAGAACGACCCAAGTAACATATCACTAGTGCACAATGCAACATGATGGCACAGAACGACCCAAGTAACATATCACCAGTGCACAAAGCACCACATAGGCTCCCCTCCTGAAACACACCAGATCACAAGTACTCAAAGCATCGCACAGGCACCTAGCCTCACAAGTAACATTTATCACAAGCACTCAAAGCATCACACAGGCACCAAACAACCCAAGTAACAGATCACCAGTGCACAAAGCGCTGTATAGGCACCCCTCCTGAAACGCACCAGATCACAAGTACTCCAAGCATCGCACAGGCACCTAGCCTCACAACCAACGTATCACTGGTGCGCAATATAATGGCACCTAGCCTCACAAGCTCCCATCATCTCCAACTCCTCCTTCTGTCTGTCTAACCCCCCACTCCCCTCCACCCTCCCACCCCACTTCCTGCAGTACTATTTCGAGACTATCTTCCCTCGCATCCCAAAGAAGGTAATGGACGAGATCATGGAGGAGCTGCATAACATGGGCCTGCCTACGACAGGAAAGGGCAACGGTGGTAGTGGCGGCGCCAGTCGGCGGGGTACGGATGATGGAAACCGACGACCCGCCTCTGTGAAAGCCTCCCTCTCAGTGGCAATGGGGCAGAGGGCCCCAAACAGGGCCGGTACTCGCGAAGATGGGGGTCGACGAGGTAACCCCTCCACACGCGCTCCTGAAAAGGAGAGGGACGCTAAGCCTGCAGTACGCGCCGAACCTCGGCGGGATGACATGTAAGTGCTGATCATGGCGTCGACTCCCTTTAGTCTGGGAGCTTCTTTTAAATCCTTAATTTGAAATGCGTAATTACAATTCTTAATTCTAAGTGCTTAATTTAAATTGTTTCATTTCGAATTCTTAATTTGAAGTTTTTTCCTCTGGGGTAATTTATTTTGATCCTCTGACATTTATCTTTGTCCTGGAAAGGTTCCCGCCAACACCCATTACTATGCCCCTACGGCTAAAAATAAACAGAAAAGGGCGTAGGGATTATACGGGTTAAGGCTGGTTAAGGGTTCAAAAAAAAAGAACGGCTGAAAATATGGCAGTTTGTTTCAGGAGTGGAAGAAGATGTTGACCAAGACCAAGTGGTCAACATCTCCCTTCAACATTTGTGGTGGTTTTTGTGGCCTTAGCAGCTTGTTTCTGGAGGGAAGGGAGATGTTCATCAGATGGCAGGTGGGGGGCAGTTTTTTCTTTCGTCTTAAGGCTATGTTGGTAGCCACAAGTGGCGACCCAAGCCTCACTCTAGGACGGTGCGGGAGGTGGATGGAGGATCTGTGAGTAGTCTCACAAGTGGCCGGCATATGATGTTGACCAAAGGCGAGTATGATATTGTATATAACTGGCCACTTCAGACTAGCCAGACTGCCGGTATCATATGATGACGTGACATGATATGATGTGATCATATTGCCGTACCCTACTGTCATGCAATCTCACATATCTTCTCCCTCCACTTACTTCCCCCCATGTGCCCTTTCCTTCTCTACGTGTGACTGCTCTTTCTTTTTTCTATTTAGCTCTACACTAATGTTGTGCGTGATAGTTGTATCATTGGGCAATAGACCCTCAAATATATTTGTATGCGATGCAACAGACCTTACACGCCTTCTGATCCCACCCTAGCCCCAGTCTCTCTGCTCCTCCTCCCACACGCCTCCTGCCCCCACATGCCTACCCCTGGTCTTCCTCCTCCTCCTTTCACACACCCTCTCATACCTTCACACGCCTTGTCCTCCTCTCACACCCTCACAAACCCTGACACATCCTCCTCACACACCCTCTCTGTACTCACAGGGACCGTGCACCAGCCAGGCCACCAGCTCGAGACTTTGACCGAGACCGGCGAGACAGGGACGCGGACCGGGCACCAGCTATAGACAGGGAGCGGGACCACGACCGGCCCAGGGACAGCCGGGACAGGGACTTTGACCGGGCAGGGGGCAGGGGGGGCTACGACCGAGGACGTGGGGGCGACCATGATAGGAGCAGGGACCGAGATAGAGGCTTAGACAGAGGCTCTGATAGGAGTGTGGACCGGGATAGGGATTTTAACAGGAGGGGGGACAGGGATAGGGACAGGTCAAGCGACCGACGAGGTGGCGGTCGTGATGTGAATGACGTGTTTAGGTCGTCAGCTCCATCGGGCGGTCGTGACGTAAGTGACGTGTTCAGGTCGTCAGCTCCATCCGGGGGTCGTGATGTCAGTGATGTGTTCAAGTCATCAGCCCCAGGCCGAGACGTGAGAGACGTTTTCAAGTCAAGGTACTAAGACCCTGAGGTAGGGGTGGCCGCCATGTGAGAGACATGTTCAAGTCGAGGTCAGGGTACTTCAAATGGCCAAGTTGGCCAGCGCTTTAGCAGACTTGAAACAAAAAAAACTGCGCTTTGCAGTGCAAAAAGCGCAAAAATTGCTTGCAGCGCCCACTAGGGGTTGCAAAAAACTGCGCCTAAAGCGCAGAGGGGGTCAAGAAGTCAGCGCTCAAAAGCGCAAAAGCGCGCGCTTTGAATTACCCTGACTAGAATGGTTCGATAACATGGTCTATCAGCCAGACTGCTCACTGTCTGCGGCAGTTTAAACGCTACTACAGTGCACTGGTTGCTGCTGAGTACGTAATGCAATCACACAGGGTCAAGCACATAGGCAGAAGGCATAGATTTGGCCAACTGGCCATCTTCATTTGCTTGTTCTACCCACGGTCCTGAAGTGATAATGATGATTACATTTTTCCTGGTGCTCACAGCTCAAGGAACCAAATAAACAAATAGTGCGCCTTGTTACAAGGTGTGAGGTTGGGGAGGCCAGCCCGTTTGCTTGCACTGGGGCCATCCACCAAGAAGGGACCAACGTGTGTACTTAAGCTTACTTTCATGGCTCCAGGGTACTACTAAGCGCACGCGGTTTTTTGAACCCCTCTGTGTGTTTCGCGCAGTTTTTAAACCCCATGTGGGCGCAGTATTTGCGCTTTTTGCACTAAAAAGCGCTGACCAATTTGACGTTTGTCCAGTTTAAGCGCTGACCAATTTGGCAAGAAGTAGTACCCTGCGTGGCTCCAGCCTTTAAAGCTGCTGGAGCATTCGGCCGTAACATAAACATTTGGATCATCAGCATTTGTATGCTTTATGTTGCGGTTCGTTTCTTGATATTTTATTTGTGGCGGATGGGATTCTTATCATACAGCGTCATGGCCTCGTGCGCTGGTCCCTCGAGCTTTTGGTTCAACAGAACCAAACAAACTGTAACGATTTGATTGGGTTGAAGCATCTTCCATTAAATATAGTACCGGCTGTCCAGGGCGCTGCGTCGCAGGCGCAACGTTGATGGGTCCGTTGCGTCCTTGTGCGCAACATAGTGGGGGCCCGTTGCGTCGCATCTTCAGTGTTTCGTCGCAGGGCAGGACTCAGGCTTTGGGTCAGTTATGTTCCAGGACGCAGGGCCGGGGGTCCGCCTGAACCACCCTGCTCTAGACCCTCTGGGTCGCTAATTTGGGTCGAGAGACCTATTTCCGTACTTGAACTTGTTTACATGTGATGGCTCCAGCCAGCAGTTTGGCCGCTCGCCGAACATTACAGGAAGTAATATGATAAATTCAATGAAGCATGAACATAATCGTTTCAAACTACAGCCACCGTACACAACCTCACTCTGCACTCCAGGTTAAAAATTATCGCACTGTGTTCTAGGTCACCTTGAATTGAAATGTTTTTACCCGAGGAAGTGGGACCTCGTAAATAAAACAGAGCCAACTTAGAATTCAGGAAGAAAGGTGAATTTGCCCACGAGCTACCTAGAAGCTACCAAGTGCAGCTAAAAGTTAAGGCGTATGTCAGTATGTGACTGGAATTTCCCAAACTAAAGTTTGCAGCTAAAAGCTTTTTACACTTCACACATTCCAACTCCAGGAGCTAGAAAAGCTTAAACTTAGGTACATGGCTCCAGCCAGCAATTTGGCTGCTCGACGTCTTAGGCTGTAAAAGCAAAATTATAATTAACAGTTTTTAATATGCAGACATGAGTTTATTGGTTGAGCCAGAATGTAAGCAAAATCGTGCAGACCGATTATGAATGTTTTCATCTCCCCAATCCCCAGACCTTTTCTTTTTTCCTGGTAATTGTATTGGCGGAGCCCCCTCTTCAAGGGGGCGGGAGCCCCCAGGGTTACCCCACTGTCCGTTTGTCAGACCGACTGCCCCCCCCTGAGACGAAGCCTGACACATCAGCCAACGATCTCGTAACTATCTCGCTTCCGTTGCCTCCTGAACAGTCGCAGCCATTTGTTTGCGTCGCTTGCGACGCTGCATAGAACTCGTTTTTACTGGTGGAGACGGCAAGCAACCAAATTGCTGGCTGAAGCTATATAACCAAGTTCAAGTTGTGTTTTGCTTGGCTTAAACAAGCTTTGCGCTTCTGGAACAAGACCATACATAAAGAACCTGAGGATCTCATTAGAATGGCTCTTGAGGAATCTTTTGACTCCAACACTGGCTGGGTTCATGACTTGCGTTGTGCTCTCCACAAGCTAGGATCCAGTTAAAACATCAACATTTTGGAGGCTGTCGATGTCGAAGGTATTATGTCTGAAGTTTTTGAGTCATGGAGGTTTAAGTACCCAAGTGACACCAATGCAGTTAGAGACATCCCTGATGAGAGAAGGGTTGGCTTTAAACGCCTCCGATACCAAAAATGGTTTGCAGCCAACAGCAATGATGAGAATGGCTTGATTCCCTTTACATCCGCCTTACATAAGCAGGATCAGATTCGTTCTATAGCACAGTTTAGAATGGGTTCCCATTGGCTGAACACAGAAAGAATGAGGGTGGTGGATAGAGCACACATCCCTCGCTCAATGAGACACTGTCAAATGTGTGGGTTCCAAAAACCTGAGGATGAAATGCATATGTTTGAGTGCCCTTTTTATAATGATATTCGCCTCCGCTACCAGAAGCTGTTTACAGATATTTATAGGCATGTCCATGAGGATACCAACTTAACCGTATGGAATGTGGAATTCTGCGATTCCACATTCAGAACCTTTATGAATGGAAATGGCACTAAGTCTTTTTGGAGCAACCTAGCCGACTATCTTTCTACTTGTAGAAGAGCAAGACAGGAAGCCCTGGACTGCTTAGTGGCACCGTAATTTATCATCCCTTTTTTTCTTCTTCTTGTGACTTCTCATTTGTTAGCTTCTTACCTCCGCCACTGTAAGTGGTTGAGATCTGGGTCCGGCTCTAAGGGGTTTAATACCTACGCCACCAAAACGGTGGTTGGGAGTTTGGTTTGTTTGTCCTCGACACACCCCTGATGTAATGGGGTTTTTTGCTTTGTGGGTGCTTTTTCTTTTTGTTTAAAGCACAGAGTCTCATACACCCTCGCGGTGTCAAGTAGACTTTAACATGTAATGTAATGTAATGTAATGTAATGTAATGTAATGTAATGTAATGTAAGTTAAAACCCAGACATGGGCATCGAGCACTGTCGATGATTAAAGTTAAGGCCCAAATCTGCCCCAATCCTTAGGTCGGCCCAGATCCCGAAATTGTCCATGCGCCATGCCAGCGACCGGGCTGATCCGGAGTGCATGCGGGTTTGTGTTCAGGCATGTTGGTACCATATGATATCAACCCATATCCCATACGCTAACCGAAATTGAGCCATATCAAGCCATCAACGCACACATATTACATCAATATATATCAAGCCATATCCCAAGCGCTGACCGAAATTGCCCTTGCGCTATGCAAGCGACATTGCTAGGGAGGGAGTGCGTGTGCGTGTGTGTATGGCGGAGAGTGTCCGCGAGAAAGCGACATGTGGCAACTGAAGCAATTTAGTTACAAAGCCGTTAGGTGACGTGTCAGCCTTTGTCCCGGCCAGACGGTCGGTCAGACGGACAAACAGACGGACCAATTGGTAACCCTGGGGGCTCACGCCCTTGAAGAGGGGGCTCTTCCAAAAACTGATTGGATCAACTATCTATGACTAATGTAAAGAATGAATAGAAATACTCATAGGAATCTACCGTCCTATCACAACACATGGAGCTGACAAGGCTGTGATGCCCTGAAGCTGTGGCTTACAACCGATCAGATTCAAGGACTGCAGGTTGCAACAGGCAGACAAGGCTGTGATGTCCTGCAGTTGCTCGCAACCTTGCAAGTCCAGCTTAAGCAGATGACAACACGCTGACAAGGCTGTGATGTCCTGAAGCTGTGCACAACCTTTCATTATCAGGGACTGCAGGCTGCCACAAGCTGACAAGGCTGCGATGTTCTGCAGTTGCTCGCAACCTTCCAAGTCCAGCTTAAGCAGATGAAAACACGCTGACAAGGCTGTGATGTCCTGAAGCTGTGCACAACCTTTCATTATCAGGGACTGCAGGCTGCCACAAGCTGATACGGCTGTGATGTCCTGCAGTTGCTCGCAACCTTGCAAGTCCAGCTTAAGCAGATGACAACACGCTGACAAGGCTGTGATGTCCTAAAGCTGTGCGCAACCTTTCATCTCCAGGGTATGCAGGTTGCTGCAAGCTGATAAGGCTGTGATGTCCTGAAGCTGTGCACAACCTTCCAGTACCAGCTTAAGCAGATGACAACACGCTGACAAGGCTGTGATGTCCTGAAGGTGCGCACAACCTTCCAGTTCCAAGGTATGCAGATTGCATAACGCAGACAAGGCTGTGACGTCCCGAAGCTGCTCACAGTCCACCAGGTTCAGATATTGGAGACTGGAACAGCTTGACAAAGCTGAGATCTCCTCAAGATAATACCAATAGGACAGAGACAGCTCATGAAGGTTGCTACACGCCGACCCTTGCTGACCCCAGACATGGCTGAAGCATGGAATGTACTCAATCCCTGCACAACCGAACAGATCCACGACTTGCAGAGCAAAGCACTCTGACAAGGCTGTGATGTCCTGAAGTTGCGTGCAACCATACAATCTTAGAGTGTGCAGGTTGCAGCACGCTGTCAAGGCTTTGATGTCATGAAGTTGCTCACAATCTTCCAGCTCCAGGGTATGCAGGTTGCTGCACGTTGCCAAGCCTGCAAGGTCCTGAAACTCCTCACAATCATTCACCTTCAGTGTATGGAGATTGGAACATGTAGACATGGCTGAGAAATCCTGAAGATGATGATACATGATATCATGTAGATTCAGAGATCGCAGATTGCAACACGTTGACAAGGGCGTAATGTCATCAACGCCTACACAACCAGACAGACTCAGTTCTTGCAGATGGGAACACGCTGATAAGGCTGTTAGCTCCACTCCGGTCTGCTGATTAATCCAGTACAGATCCAGGGTTCGCAGATTGGTACATGCTGATAAGGCTGTGAGGTCCCAAAGAGCCCCACAAGTATCAATTTTCAGGATTTGCAGATTAGGAAATTTTGACAAGAAGGAGAGGTCCTCCATTTCCCCTTCATCCATGTCCAGACATAGGTCATTCAGATTGGACCACAGGGACATGGCAGCGATGTCCTGAAGCCTGGCACAGTCATCCAGACTCAGCGTACGGAGATTGCAGCACCCTGACAAGGCTGTGATGTCCTGAAGTTGCGCACAGCCGCCAGATAGATGGAGGTCAAGCAGATTACAGCACCCTGGCAAGGCTGTGATGTTGCAATCATTGAGTTCCAGAGTATGCAGACTGGAACAAGCCGACAGGGCTGTGATGTCCTGAAGTTGCGTACAACCAGACAGACCCAGGGTTTGCAGATTGCAACACACTGACAACGCTGAAATGTCAGTCAAGCAATGCCACCTGCTTAGGTCGAGGGAGCGCAGGGCAGTGCAGAACTCCAACGCGGCTAGACTGGTGTCGGGGAAGCCATATAGGGTAGCATCCTCAAGCTGCGTCAGCGCTGTGAAGGGAGACAAGGTAGCAGACACCGAAAGGTCACTCAGCTCTTCTTCTCCAGGTACAGGCGGATCATCCATAAACGTCACCTCTAGGGCACGCAAGCTGTGAGGCAAGCTAGACAGGGCAAGGCCCCTGGTGGCTCTGAACACGCGCACTCTACGAAGCGCTGAGTACTGGCAAAGAATACTCATGTCTGGATCACCATGCTTCTGCAGGGCAACATGAAAGGGATAGGTGTGTGTGTGTGCTGGTGAAGGATGCTCATGTCTGGATCACCATACTTTTGCAGGGCAACATGAAAGGGATATGTCATACGTGTGTGTGTGTGTATTTGTGTGTGTACTGGTGAAGGATGCTCATGTCTGGATCACCATGACTCTGCAGGGGAACATGAAAGGGACATGTGTGCGTGTGTGTACTGGTGAAGGATGCTCATGTCTTGATCACCATGCTTCTGCAGGGCGACGTGAAAGGGATATGTGTGTGTGTGCATTTGGGTGTGTGCTTCCTGGTGAAGGATGCTCATGTCTGGATCACCATGCTTCTGCAGGGCAACATGAAAGGGTCATGGCTTGCTCAGAAGGGGCTAGTCATCTTAGCTTAGAGTTACCTCTAGACAGGATCAGTTATATGTTGATACCTTTGCATCAAGCAGGGCAACAAAGATGATATAACAGATACATATGGCTTCTGGCTTGTGAATCAGCCAAACCTAGAGCAACATAGTGCACCTTGAAGCTGAAGTAATCAGCTTTCAAGCGCCTCTGAATTTCTTGAGGCTTAGTCCAGTGGCTGGCTCAGGGAGCTGCCTGGAAGCTGCTGCTAGTAGCCGAAAAGAAAAAAACAGTGAGCATACCTCAGGCACTAGGAGCATTTACATTTTGATCATGAGTTTTGTGAAGGAGCAACCTGGAGCGCAAGTGCTGTAGTGTATCATAGCTATGGGTAAGACGTGCAGTAGGTCCCTGGTTAGGCGGCATCATACTGCAGGGTATGACATCGGATCATGCCTATAGGAAGGATGATGCATCAAACTCATAGCTATGGGTAAGACGTGCAGTAGGTCCCTGGTTAGGTGGCATCATACTCTAGGGTATGACATCGGATCATGCCTATAGGAAGGATGATGCATCATACTCATAGCTATGATGACACATCATAGCCAAGGGTATGACGTTCTGTGGATCCTTAGTAAAGTTCCATCATACCTGGGTATGACGTGGTATGGTGTGTACCTTCATGTTTTGGGATCTTTGGGGGTTGCTTTGGGGGGATAAATGTGTGTGTGTGTGTGTACGTGGCGGTACGTGTGTGCTTGTGGGTGTGGGTTTGTGTGTGAGTGTGGGTGTGGGAGTGCATGTGTGTGAGTGGGTGGGTGGGTGGGATGGGGGTGGGTGGTCAATAAGATGGTAGTAGCACCCCAAAGGCTACTAGAAGCACCATGGTGCTACGCCAAGACACTGGTTCCTTTTCTGAAGCAACAATCTGATTGTTATCAGAACTGTGCAACTCGTGGTCGTTGAAGCATGGTCATGTATTGTAATATGACCTTGTAGGGGGTATGACCTTGTAGGGGGTCTGGGGGTGCCGAAATTAGATTACCCTGTTGTGTCAATCATATGCTAAGGACGAAGAATTCGAATTCCGAACCCCACACTGCCTAGTTTAGAAAGTTGTGCGCCAAGGCTGAAGAGGGAAATCTTCCTGATGCTGGCGCGAGTGGTCGGCGGTGACGGAAACGTTGACATGTGGAGTGCTGCCAGGTGCGTATTTTAGGGCAGCGGCGAGTTGTTGCATGACATAGTCCTTGCATGCTGGAGCAATGCTAGGTGTCGCATGTTACAAGAGTGTAGGGCTCGTGGCCGCCTCATGCCACACTAGAGCCTAGGGGGGTCTCCATGTGTATGGGATGTTCATGGGTGCGTTTTTTTTTTGGTGGGGGTGGTAATTCATGCATACTACATGGCCACAGCAATATGGCTTAGCATCTGTCTTGAAAAAATCATGCCCAGCTAGCAATAACCATGCCACCTGTTGATCATGTCAATCAAGACAAGCGACCATGGGGTCCATGGGGTGGGTTCTTATTTTGGTCCTGTTTTGATGCGTTCGGACTTTTGTTTTGTAATTTAGTCATCAGAAAGGGAGAGGAGCCTTCTTGATTTGGATTGGGTAGGGGTCGGGCATGGGCACATGGCACATGGACATGCATTGCACCCATGCATGATGTTATGTTTCATACCCTTTCCAATTAAGAAATAAATGCGAAAAATCATTGTAAGGGGTAAGATAATATCGGGACCCCCTATTGGACAATTCCTCCCCCTACTCCCCCCCCCCCCCCCCCCCCCCCCCCCCCCTTCCCTTACACAAGCATAATGAAGACTCACTCCGTTGGTGTCACCATCCCAGGTTAAGCATTGTGTAGTAGCTTCAACTGCCTGGCAAGCTCGTTTGGACACCAGTCTCCACGTGCTTCTTGTCTCCGAGTCGAAGCAAGGCAGCAGAGCTTCGTGGCACATCCACAGCGCATTGACGGAAAACCGCCCTTCGAAGACATCTTCTTGGGCCGACAGGCTTTTCCGCGCCATGTTGCTGCTCTATTTGCGCAGCCTGACAAAGTCTCGAAGGAAAAAGATAGACGGGAGGAAGAAGCGTGCGCGCGTGTTGTTGTCACAATTTCTGGTCGCTAGCCCGAGGAAACCCCAAATCGTATCTCGACGTATCGAGCAGGGCACAAGGGGTTCAGAAGGTCGGAGGAATGAGTTGCTGGGAGGGATCGAGTTGAAAGCGATGAAGTTTTGTCACAGCCCCTGTAAAACAGGTGCAACATGAGGCGAAGCCGGGAGTATCGCACAGCTCACCCCTCACCCGCCCTCACCAGAGATCTCGATCCTTCCCAGAAACTCATTTACCGACCTTCTGGTCCCCCTTTGCTGCTCTGCTCAATACGTCAAGATTGGATTTCGTCATATCAAGTTTCCCTCTGTCCAGCCTGGTCTAGCGAACAGAAATTGTAAAAATAAAAACGCCCGCACATCTCCTAGCGTCTTCGTCCTCTTCTTCCTCCTGTCTTTATTTTTCCTTCGAGACTTTGTCAGGCTGCGCAAAATAGAGTAGCAACATGGCGCAGATTAGCTTGTCGGCCCAAGAAGATGTCTTAAAAAAAAAAAAAACTGGAGGGGCGTGATGTTAAGGGGACCCTCCCGTACGCCGCAGCTGGGGAAAGTCACCATGGCAGACGTAGTAAGTGTCACCCTCCGGGCGGGAGGGACTCCTTCATGCGACGTGTGGCAAGAATGCTGGTACAGGAGGCGATAGATTCTCTGTGTAGCCTAGAGATGAGTTTGTCTACGTGTTCGCGACTGATCCCTAAGGTGGAGAGATTGGTAATAGTTGTGATTGGTATGGTACCAGTGGTACCTATGGTGAAGACTAGGTAGTGGACAAGGAATCCTTATTGTCGAAGGATACGTTGGAGCTCCTTATGCTGAGCGCTCTTTTCCTGGAATTTGATATGGTGGTTAGTGTCTGAGCAGTAGCCCAGTTCAACAAGGTAGGCTTTTCTTGGTTTGGATTCGTCGTCAATGAGGAGGAGATCAGGCCTGTATTTATCCCATATGGCTTGGGGAAGATCAGGGGGGTTGAGGGTGGTCGGGGGTCTCGTGGGAATAAGATGTCTTAATCGAAGGGCGTTTTTCCGACGATGAGCTGTGGATGTGCCACGAAGCTCTGCTGCCTTGCTTCGACTCGGAAACAAGACGCACGTGGAGACTGGTGTCCAAACGAGCTTGCCAGGCTGTTGAAGGTACGGCACAATGCTTAACCTGGGATGGTAGCGCCAACAGGGTGAGTTGCTTCTTCTTCAGTCTGTGTAAGTAAGGGGGGGGGGGGGGGGGGGGGGGGGGGGGGGGGACTAAGTTAATATTATAATACATGACCATGCTTCAACGACCATTAGTTACACAGTTCTGATACCAATCAGGTTATTGTTTCAGATGAGGAACCAGTGCCTTGACGTAGCACCATGGTGCTCCTAGTAGCTTTTGGGGTGCTACTACCATCTTATTGACCCCCAAAGCAACCCCTGAGGACTCCCAAAACATGGAGGTACATACAAAAGCACTTGCGCTGCAGATTGCACCTTCGAGAAACCCATGATAACAATATAAATCCTCCCAGTGCCTGATGTATGCTCATGTTTTTCTTTTTCAGCTACTAGCAGCAGCTTCTAGGCAGCTCCCCGTGCCAGCCACTGGGTTAAGCTTCACAATTTCAGCAGCGCTTGAAAGCTGATTACTTCAGCTTCAAGGTTGCTCTAGATTGGCTGATTAGTCAGCCAGGGGAGCTGCCTAGAAGCTGCTGATCGTAGCCGAAAAGAAAAATAGTGGGTATGCTCAAAGCTAGGGTGGCCAGCCCCTTATTACTTACAGCAGTAACTTGCTCAAGCTACCGGGTGACCACACCAGGTGATCTACCAGGTGACCGAACCCCTCCTGGAGGGGGGGGTGGCACGCCTGAGTTGCGGGTTTTCGGGCTTGAGGGGTTGCAGGACTGTGGATACATGCCACGGGTTCATGCGCAGGTGGCGTGGGGCGAAGGTCTCTGTAGACGTCGAACCCATAGGTATTATTAGGGCCACCAGTAGTACGGGTGTCGTACCAAGGTTGAGCCATCATCGGGGCGGGTAATCATACGCATGCATTAACAATTGAATGCAAAACTCTACTCATACATCATTTGACTGTCTATGTGCAGCTTCTAATGTTGAAGCTTTGAACAGCCAGTGTGTAAGTTTGCAGGTTTTAACTCTAACTTTATTAACCCAATAAAATCACACAAAAGCATCGACAATTGAATACACCCCTATGTAACTTGACTACATGTGCGCAGTTCGTAATTCTGCAGCTTTCAACACTAACTTTCTCAACCCAATAAAATCATGCAAAAGCATCAACAATTGAATACACGACCCTACTCATATGTCAATTGACTGTCTGTGCGCAGCATGTAAGTCTGCAACTTTTGGCACTTACCTGCTCAAGGCAATAAAATCGTACAAAAGCATCAGCAATTGAATACACGACCCTACTCATATGTCAATTGACTGTCTGTGCGCAGATTGGAAGTCCGAGGCTTTTAATACAAACTTGTTCAAGCCAATAGAATCATGCATGAGCACCAACAGTTCAATACATTACATTCAATGCATGACCACCATTACAAGACCATGACTTCGTTCTGATACCAACATTTAACTGATGAACCGTTCTGATACCAACATATAACTGATGAACCGTTCTGATACCAACTTATGACTGATCTCGACCTGAGGTAACTCTAAGCTAAGATGAATAGCACCTTCTCAGCAAGCCATGTCCCTTTCATGTTGCCCTGCAGAATCATGATGATGAAGACATGAGCATCCTCCACCAGTACACACACACACATATCCCTTTCATGCTGCCCTGCAGAAGCATGGTGATCCAGACATGAGCATCCTTCACCAGTACACACACACACACACACACACACACACACACACACCTATCCCTTTCATGTTGCCCTGCAGAAGCATGGTGATGGACATGAGCATCCTTCACCAGTACACACACACACACCTATCCCTTTCATGTTGCCCCGCAGAAGCATGGTGATCCAGACATGAGTATTCTTTGCCAGTACACACACACACACACACACACCTATCCCTTTCATGTTGCCCTGCAGAAGCATGGTGATCCAGACATGAGCATCCTTCACCAGTACACACACACACACACACACACACATATCCCTTTCATGTTGCCCTGCAGAAGCATGGTGATCCAGACATGAGCATCCTTCACCAGTACACACACACACACACACACCTATCCCTTTCATGTTGCCCTGCAGAAGCATGGTGATCCAGACATGAGCATCCTTCACCAGTACACACACACACACACACACCTATCCCTTTCATGTTGCCTTGCAGAAGCATGGTGATCCAGACATGAGTATTCTTTGCTAGTACACACACACACACACACACAAACACACACGCACACACCAATCCCTTTCATGTTGCCCTGCAGAAGCATGGTGATCCAGACATGAGCATCCTTCACCAGTACACACACACACACACACACATATCCCTTTCATGTTGCCCTGCAGAAGCATGGTGATCCAGACATGAGTATTCTTTGCCAGTACCCAGCGCTTCGCAGAGTGTGCGTGTTGGAAGCCACCAGGGGCCTTGCCCTATCTGACTTGCCTCACAGCTTGCGTGCCCTAGAGGTGAAGTTTGAATATCTGCCTGCCCCTGAAGTTGAAGGGCTGAACGATATTTCGGTGTCTGCTGCCTTGTCTCCCTGCACAGCGCTGACGCAGCTTGAGGATGCTGACCTAGATCGCTTCCACGACACCAGTCTATCCTAGCCGCGTTGGAGTTCTACCCTGCCCTGCGCTCCCTCGACCTAAAACGTTGGTTCTGCTTGACTGACATTTCAGCGTTGTCAGTGTGTTGCAATCTGCAAACCCTGCATCTGTCTGAGTGTATGTAACTTCAGGACATCACAGCCCTGTCGGCTTGTTCCAGTCTGCATACTCTGGAACTCTCTAATCGCAACATCACAGCCTTGCCAGCAGGGTGCTGCAATCTGCGTGACCTCGATCTATCTTTCTGCTCGCAACTTCAGGACATCACAGCCTTGTCAGGGTGCTGCAATCTCCGTACGCTGAGTTTCCCTGACTGTGTGCAAATTCAGAACCTCGCAGTTTTGACAGCATGCTGCAATCTTCATACCCTGCATCTGGATGACTGTGCCAGGCTTCAGGACATCGCTGCCTTGTCCACGTGGTCCAATCTGAGTGCCTTATGTCTGGAGTCCGAGTCTGAGGAAATGGAGGACCTCTCCTTCTTGGCAAAATTTCCTAACTTGCAAATCCTGAAAATTGAAAGTTGTGGGGATCTTTGGGACCTCACAGCCCTATCAGCCTGTACCAATCTGCGTACCCTGGATCTGGTCTGGACTGCTCAGCAGCCTGGACTGGAGCTGGCACCCTTATCAGGGTGTTCCCATCTGCAAGAACTGAGTCTGGCTGATTGTGCAGCAGTTGATGACATTACACCCTTGTCAACATGTTACAATCTGCGTACTCTGAATCTACAGGATGTTATGTATGAGGATCTTCAGGATATCTCAGCCCTGTCTACATGTTCCAATCTCCATACAGTGAAGATGAATGATTGTGACGAGCTTCAGGACCTCGCAGGCTTGGCAGCGTGCAGCAACCTGCATATCCTGGAGCTGGCAGATTGTGAGCAACTTCGTGACATCTCAGCCTTGACTGCGTGCTGCAACCTGCAAACTCTAAAAATGTATGGTTGCAGCCGAATTCAGGACATCACAGCCTTGTCAGATTGCTTTGCTCTGCATGTCGTGAGTCTGATAGGTTGCTTTGACATTGAGCGCATTCCAAGCTTCAGCCACTTCAGGGGTCAGGAGAGGTCGGCGTGTAGCAATCTCCATGAGCTGACTCTGTCCTCTTGTTTTGATTTTGAGGATATTTCAGCCTTGTCCAGCTGTTCCAATCTCCAATATCTGAATCTGGGTGACTGTCAGCAGCTCCGGGAAGTCACAGCCTTATCAGCGTTCTGCAACCTGCATACCTTGGAACTGGAAGATTGTGCACACCTTCAGGACATCAAAGCTATATCAGCTTGCCGCAACCTGCATACCCTGAGCATGCGAGGTTGTGCACAGCTTCAGGACATCACAGCCTTGTCAGCGTGTTGCCATCTGCTTACGCTAGACATGGGAGGTTGTGGGCAACTGCAGGCCATCACAGCCGTGTCTGCCTGCCGCAACCTGAGGTTCCTGGATCTGTGCGGTTGTAAGCAACTGCAGGACATCACAGCCTTGACTGCCTGTCGCAACCTGACGTCCCTGGATCTGAGTGGTTGTAAGCATCTGCAGGGCATCGAAGCCTTGTCAGCTTCTGTTATTGCGACATGAGGAAAATTCCTATGAGTGTTTCTATTCATTCTTTACATTGTCACAGACAGGCCTTAGTTGACCCAAGCAGTTTTGTTTACATAATTTGGGCCTAAACTTTAATAAACAAAAGTGCTTGATGCCCAGGTCTGGGGTTCGAGAAGATGAAACCATGCATAATCGGTCTGCACGATTTTGCTTACATCCTGGTCAACCAATAAAATCATGCGTCGTTCACATTTAGATTTTGGGGGTAGAGCCATTACAGGTTTCATCCACCTGAGTTAGGGGAAGGTACCTTTATAGTAGGGACTGCCCCTCCAATACCTGAATAGACAAAGGGCTGTATCAAACCCATCCAGGTTTTAGGGTTTCAGGGTTTTCCAATACATGAATTAACAAATACTAAAATTACCAGAGGCGGTGGCCTACCAGTGCCTGAATAGTCACAGGGTTGGACTTGAATTTAAACCTTGAATTTGGATTCAAACTTTGAACTTGAATTCAATTATAACTAAATGTGTAAACCAGAGGCGGTGGCCTATCAACTAGACTGAACTAGAACCTGACATGCACAAGTACCAAGCACCAATACCTGAATAGCCAAAAGGGTGGCCTTAACTTGAATTAAAATAATAACTAAATATGCAAATCAGAGGCGGTGGCCTATCAACTGGACAGAACTAGAACCTGACATCTGCATGTTGGTCGGTCTCTTGGGGCTAAGACCTCTGCGATGGATACGCCGATGCGCTCATGTTTGTGATTTGGGGTCATTTGGCGAAAAAGCCGGTCAAATTAGCCGGTTAAACTGCCCGCACTAACATCTTAGGGACCCGTGTTCGATTCTCGCAGGGGATGGATACAGATGAGTCGCATTCCATGAACGGGAGGGGGGTCGCCTTACCTCTGAGGGCACTTATTCACGTACGGATCTCAGGGTTGCGGACTGTGGACGCGGTGTTTTCATTTGTCGTTTTCCCCCTGTCCTGTGGACTCAATCTAGGGATCTGGAGCATGTCTACGATTTCCCCTGGGGAAATTCGCATCTCCGTGCCTCTCGCAGCTCATTGCATCAGCTCATTGTGCTTGACAAGGATGTCTGCTGTTTCGCACTAGTACCTGCAGGTTGCGCAGAAGCAACTATAGCCTCGGGAGTTGCAGCACCTGCCTCCATGGGACTTCGGGGAGTCAGTGAGCTATTAACTTCATTAGCCTTACAGGCCACCAAATGCAATAATAGTGTAGTAATGTAGTTATGTGTAACTAATGAAATATTGGTGCGTAAGAGTCGTGCTATATTGATTCTTGACCCAGGCCAGGCCCTCAAATATTAAATTGTACGGATGAGTCTGGGATGAATGAGCATTTGTTTTAATCTGCCTTTTTTTGCTTGTGCATCTTTCACTGCTAATTGACGAACATAACACGACCCCCCTGGTGCAAGTTTATATTTAATTCCACAAAAGTTTTGCACGGGCGAATGTTTATACACAATAGACATTGGCATTCCTGGCGATGTAAATTATAAGTAGTACGAAGGAAGACAGCACAACCGCCTGGGCCGACCATCAGGGTACCCTACTATTTTTAAACTGTCTAAACCGCTCAGTGAGTCTGCTCCCTGGTTTCCGTGGGTCTTTGGCTTGGTTGCAATTTTGAAATTTCAGTCCGTCTGGACCTTGCACCCTATCACGTATTCACGTGTCATCCTGGTGCCAATGCCAAACAATGCCAACCGATGCCCGAGCCAACAGTCTGCGACACCCGAAACATGAAGAATCGTGCATGTCGATGCTTCAGCCAAGCCAGCGCTGTCTAAGAAACATTAAGTGTTGTATGTGACCGATGCTTCTTGAACTTGAACTTGGTTACATAGCTTCAGCCAGCAATTTTGGCCACTCGCCGTCTTCGGCATTACAAAAACTAATACCAGGACAATGTAAACGCGAACAAATCACTTTTTCATTTTCCCCCTCTTCTTCTGAAGGATAAAAAGTACAGAAAACGAATCTTATCTATAAAAATGACTTGATCCAGTCTCTTCATACATTTATGGATGAACAGAGGAATCTTCTCTTGACCTTCAACTTCGTTCCGTCACGGCCATATTCGATATGATCAAAGTTGGAATGGGTGAACTTTGAGTGAGTATGGTAGTCGACAAGGGATGCGTTTTCCCCTTGAGTTAGTGTTTGTATTTTTGTTGACGGCTTTACGCTTTTTGACTGCTCCAAAGGGCCTTGATACTTAACTACTTCTGGATTGCACATCAGGTAATATAGAGGAATCATTTTGCTCTCAGTTTTGTTTTGTTTTGTTTTCTTGTGAAAGGACTTTCACCCCAGGAGGTGGGCCTCCCGACACAAACCAGCGACACCGAGGATTCAGTTCGGATGGCGTTGCCACTCCTACAAAAGAGTAGAGTTTTTACTGCTGGAGACGGCGAGCAGCCAAATTGCTGGCTAAAGATATGTAACCAAGTTCAAGTTCAAGTTAAACCCCAGACATGGGCATTGAGCACTCATTGTCTATTATTATTGTTTAGGCCCAAATCTGGCCCAATCCTAAAACCATCATTAGCCAGGTCGCCCCTAATCCCGAAATTGTCCATGCAAGCGACCGGTCTGACCCGGAGTGCATGCGGGAGTGTGTTCAGGCATGTTGATACCATATGGTATCAAGCCATATCCCATACGCTGACCGAAATTTAGCCATATCAAGCCACCAACGCACACATATTACATCAATATATATCAAGCCATATCCCATACACTGACCCAAAGTGTCCATGCGCCCTCTGTTTTTCTTTCCGGCTACGATCAGCAGCTTCTATGCAGCTCCCCTGGCTTGTGAATCAGCCAAAACTAGAGCAACCTAGTGCACCTTGAAGCTGAAGTAATCAGCTTTCAAGCGCAGCATAAATTTTCAGGCTTATCCCAGTGGCTGGCTCAGGGAGCTGCCTAGAATCTGCTGCTTGTAGCCAAAAAGAAAAACAGTGCATGCACCATGCTAGCGACCGGGCTGACCCCCTCAACCTAACGTCTCATCATAAGGGGTAACATTTATTCATTTATATATTTACACATGTGGTTGTGATTGCACCCTCGAGCCTTTTCATGAGGCGCATTATTTATTTTTTTAATTACACAGGTGGTTGTGGTTGCAAACATAATAATATACATAATAATAATATATGAATAACTGTTTCGTCTCGTCAAAAGGCGAAACATGTCTTCATATATAAGTTATATCAGTAATCAACTCCTTTCATATGCCTAAGACATTTACCTAAGCCTCTTCAGAGACAAGGGCCGACAGTCAAATAAGCGGGTGAGAAGCATGTAAGCCAATGCTAATGCCAATGCAATAAATAAACTACCAATTACTCTAGTATTCATCCTTGGGGCCTCAAGGGGCATGCATGTTTGTTACAGTCCAGGGGTAGGACTGATAGGCTAAAGGGACTTGCCCAACCGTGATAGGAAGGGCTAAAAAGAAAAAGCATTGATGAACTGAACCCCGAATAATCGTTTTACCGACGGGGGCCCTGAGTTAAGCATGGGATCTGGCCAGATGTGCTGGTGGTAAATCTACTCTGTACTCTACTTTATACTGTACTCTATACCATACATCTATACTATACATCAGGGTACTACATTTTGTCCACTTGATCAGCGCTTGAAGCGCACAAACGACAAATTGGTCAGTGCTTTATAGTGTAATTAGTGCATAAACTGCGCGCTGCGCCTACAGGGGGATGAAAAACTGAGCGAAACGCACAGTGGGGCTCAAAAAGCGTGCGCCAAATCACGCTGCCGCGCGCGCTTTGTAGTACCCTGATATACATCTATACTCTGGAACCATTCTTTAACGTTGGGAGGTTCACCAAATTGGGTGGCTTATAATTACTGGCTTCCACTGTTTCTTTCTGGGGCTATGCGTAGCAGCTTCTAGGCAGCTCCCTTAGGCCAAACGTGAAGCTAGCTAGTGCATTTGGAAGCTAGCATGACAGTCATTCCTATGTAACTGTCATCTTTGGGCTCGACTCAGTCGCTGGCTAATGGAGCTGGGTGAAAGCTGCCATGCGCGGCCCCCAAAAGAAACAGCTGTAGATTCAACATTTATACCCCCTTTCATAGCAATGCAAATAATTGGCTACAATATGGTAGGTCTCATAGTGTGTTTATACTACCCATGTTTACTCCGCCTGCCACAGGTGAGCAGCTGGAAGGTGGATAGGCCATACAAACAATTCAGTCCTATGAAGGTCTTCTTTGACCCACTATTTTTCTTTTTGGCTACCAGGACCGGCTTCTGAGCAGCTCCCTGACTGCCACTGGGCCAAACCCAAAGATTCCAGTCGCACTGGAAAGCTGACAATATCAGTTTCCAGGTGCCTAGGTAGCATAAGGTTTGGATGAAGAGAGAGCCCAGGGAGCTGCATAGAAGCTGCTGCTCATAGCTGAAAAGAACAACTTTGCTTCGGCCCCTGGGCTAAATTTAAGGAATGAACTCAGTGTCTTTACGTAGCACCAGGGTGCTCCTAGCAGCCTTTAGGGTGCTACTAGTACCTTATAGGCCCCCCAAAGCATCCCCCCGAGGCTGTAATGTAGCACCCCCCCAAAACGAAGGTATAGAATTTATTAGGTGTGCTACAAGTGACAGCTAAAATACAACTATGATGGGCACCAGATGGTGGTGCTTGCGTTTATCAAAACTGGAGGTGCTTGATTTAAAAGCACTGGATGTGATCGAGTGTATACACACTGGAGGTGCTTGAGTGTATACGCACTGGAGGTGCTTGCGTTTATCAGCACATTATGTGCTTGAGTGTCTACGCACATGATGTGCTTGCGTTTATCAGCACATTATGTGCTTGGGTGTATATGCACATGAGGTGCTTGCGTTTATCAGCACATGAGGTGCTTGGTTCTATACGCACTGGATGTGCTTGAGTAAATACGCACTAGAGGTGCTTGAGTTTAAAAGCACTCAGGATGCTTGCGTTCTTGACTTTATAAGCAACTCTGGCAATCCAATACAATCCAATTCAATTAATGTCTTGTATGGTCACCAGGTACTCTCGCAATGTAATCAATCCAATCCAATCCAATTCAATCGATGTCTTGTATGGTCACCAGGTACTCTGGCAATGAAACCAATCCGATCCAATCTGATCCAAGTCTTGTATGGTCATCAGATACTCTCGCAATGCAATCAAGCCAAGCAGATCCAATCCAATCCAATTGATGTCTTGTTTGGTCACCAGATACTCTCACAATGTAATCAATCCAATCCAATGCAGTCAAATTCAATCGAAGTCTTGAATGGTCACCAGATAGGCTCGCAATCTTATCAATCCAATCCAATCCAATCCAATCCAATCGATGTCTTGTATGGTCGCCAGATATTCTGGCCATGAAACCAATCCAATCCAATTGATGTCTTGTATGGTCACCAGATAATCTCGCTATGTAATCAATCCAATCCAATCCAATTCAATCGCAGTCTTGTATGGTCACCAGACACTCTCACAGTGTTACCAACCCAATCTAAACTGTCTAATCCACTCAGTGTGCTCCCTGGTTTCCGTGGGTATCGCACAGGGGGACTTGGAATTGGAAGACAGTGGGCAGCCCAGGGTTGGTTGAAAAACCATGCAACAATTCAAGTTCAAATTCAAATCTAAGTTCAAATGCTTCGAAGAGCTACAAGAATGAAGATGGCTGAGAGAAAAACATGCAAGCAGTCTGACGATGAGCTGACCCTAAACCCTAAACCTTGATGTCTGCAAGATTGAAGATGGCTGAAAGAAGTACATGCAAGCAGTCTGACGATGAGCTGACCCTAAATCCTAACCCTTGATGTCTGCAAGATTGGAGATGGCTGAAAGAAGAACATGCAAGCAGTCTGACGATGAGCTGACCCTAAACCCTAAACCTTGATGTCTGCAAGATTGAAGATGGCTGAAAGAAGAACATGCAAGCAGTCTGACGATGAGCTGACTCTAAACCCTAAACCTTGATGTCTGCAAGATTGGAGATGGCTGAAAGAAGTACATGCAAGCAGTCTGACGATGAGCTGACCCTAAACCCTAACCCTTGATGTCTGCAAGATTGGAGATGGCTGAAAGAAGAACATGCGAGCAGTCTGACGATGAGCTGACCCTAAACCCTAAACCTTGATGTCTGCAAGATTGGAGATGGCTGAAAGAAGAACATGCAAGCAGTCTGACGATGAGCTGACCCTAAACCCTAAACCTTGATGTCTGCAAGATTGAAGATGGCTGAAAGAAGTACATGCAAGCAGTCTGACGATGAGCTGACCCTAAACCCTAACCCTTGATGTCTGCAAGATTGAAGATGGCTGAAAGAAGAACATGCAAGCAGTCTGACGATGAGCTGACCCTAAACCCCTAAACCTTGATGTCTGCAAGAATGAAGAAGGCTGAATGATGAACTGTACACCACTGCCCCCCCCCCCCCCCCCCCCCCCCCCCCCCCCCCACACACACACAAAATGCTGACAGTCTGGCGATGATTTTTGATGAGAGAACAGCCAAAAGCATGAGAAGATGCATAACTGCATATCCTCTCATTTCCCTTCCTGTGACCAAAACCCAGCACTTTTATTCAGAATTCTTGAGGCCATGTTGGTAGCCACAAGTGGCGACCCAAGCCTCATTCTAGGACGGTGCGGAAGTATTCCAGTGCGATCTCGTCAAGAGAGGGTTCATAACACAAAAACTGGATCAGTCTGTAAACTATCTAATTCGCTTTGACCTGGACAAGTCTGTAAACTATCTAATTCGGTTTGGCATGGACAAGGCCTTAAACTATCTAATTCGGCTTGGCATGGACAAGTCCTTAAACCATCTAATTCGGTTCGACCTGGACAAGTCTTTAAACTATCTGACTGATGATTATAGCGAACTCATGATACCACTGGGCTACACATGACTATCCCCGTTCCGACGAATGGCTCAGTGGTTGAGCTCCTAGAAAGAACGAAGAATTTGCCGGGTTCGAATCCCTACGGATGCGCCTTAGTGTTCGCGGTCGCTGTCAACCGCCATGGTAGCTTTGTCCAGGTAAATTAGCAGCCCAGTCCCTACCGCCGTAAGACGGGTCTTCCTTAATACCACGCCCCACCAGGCGTTATCATTACTATTTTAGCAGTTCTGGAAAGCTGATTATGTCAACTTCAAGGTGCTCGAGGTTGTGCCAATTTTGGCTGAATAGCCAGTCAGGAGAGCTGCCTAGAAGCTGCTGCTCGTACCTGAAAAGAAAAACACCGATCTCACGCTCTGGTCTTTCAATCAACCCTGCACCCGGCTACCTCTTGCTTCAGGTTTGGATGAATAACCAGTCAGGGGAGCTGCCAAGAAGCTGCTGCTCGTACCTGAAAAGAAAAATACTGCTGGGCACACCCAACTTCCATGGGCCCCCCTTTCCCCAATGTTTCCATAATATTAATATCGCGCATTTCATTACCGATAATACACATGCATTACGGGCAGAACACACCCAGGACAGGCATCTCAGGGAGGTGCTGTCTAACTACAACCTTCCACCAATCCCCGTTCAATGAATGCCTCAATGGCTGAGCTCCATGAACGACGAAGGTGCCGGCTTTGAATCCCTACGGGTGCGCCTTTGTGTTCGTGGTCGCTGTCAGCCGCCATGGTAGATTTAGCCAGGTAAAGTAGCAGCCCGTTCCCTACCGCCGTAAGACGGG
>JACBWV010000364.1:16717646-16925146 GCA_013435795.1 Chlamydomonas sp. ICE-L
ACCCACCCACCCCCCACCCACAGGCTTGTAATTTTGTCCGGTGGTGTATTAACGGGTACCAACCCACCCCCCCCCCCCCCCCCCCACCCACCCACCACAAGGCTATTTTTTTATACGTTTGTCCTGGGTGTTGGTATACGGTAACCCCCTCCCCTCCCCACCCACCCCCCACCCCCAAGGCTTGTACGTGTGTCCTGGTGGTGTATTACGGGACCCCCTTCCCCCCCCCCACCCCCCCCCCCACCCACCCAAGGCTGTACGTTTGTCCTTGTGGGGTATTACGGGGTACCCCCCTCCCCCCCCCCACCCACCCACCCACCCACAAGGCTTGTACTTTGTCCTGGTGTGTATTCGGGTAACCCCCCCCCCCCCCACCCACCCACCCACCCACCCCACAAGGCTTATAACGTTTGCCTGGGTGTGTATTACGGGTACCCCCTCCCCCCCCAACCCCCACCCCCACAAGGCTTGGTACGTTTGTCCTGGGTGTGTATTACGGGTACCCCCACCCCCACCCCCCCCCACCCACCCCCCACCCCACCCACCCACAAGGCTTGTACGTTTGTCCTGGGTGTGTATTACGGGTACCCCCTCCCCCCCCCCCCCCACCCACCCACCCACAAGGCTTGGTATGTTTGTCCTGGGTGTGTATTACGGGTACCCCCCTCCCCCCCCCCCCCCCACCCCCACCCACCCACAAGGCTTGTACGTTTGTCCTGGGTGTGTATTACGGGTACCCCCTCCCCCCCCACCCCCACCCCCACAAGGCTTGTACGTTTGTCCTGGGTGTGTATTACGGGTACCCCCACCCCCACCCCCCACCCACCCCCCACCCACCCACCCACAAGGCTTGTACGTTTGTCCTGGGTGTGTATTACGGGTACCCCCTCCCCCCCCCCCCCCCCCCCCACCCACCCACAAGGCTCTAACGTAGCCCCCCCAAAACACCAAGGTAGGCAGAGTAGCACTTGAGCTACTAGTAGCACCTTACTTGCTTGCAACCTGCGATCTAACCCTAGCACTTGCAAGTGCCACAAGTAGCACCTTCAGTAAAAGCATCCCCCAAGGATCTAACGTAGCAACCCCAAAACACCAAGGTATGCAATGTATGTAATGCAACACTTGGCGCATTCCTGCTTTGTTCATCCTGCTTGTTGCACTGCCTTATATTGCTTGCAACCTGCGATCTAACCGTAGCACTTGCAAGTGCCACAAGTAGTACCTTCAGTAAAAGCAACCCCCAAGGCTCTCCTTAGCACCCCAAAACACCAAGGTATGCAGAGCAGCACTTGAGCTACTTGAGCACCTTGAGACAAGTCCTAGGCAGCGTCGCAAGCGACACGGAAAATCGGCGGAGAGTGTTGGCAACGGAATCGAGTGGACTGAGTCTACGCCGCAATGTACATGACTGAAGGACACCCAACAAATGTAAATTCAGTGGTTTGGGGCTCTGTGTACTGCTGCACTGCCTGTACGCTACCTCCCATAGCCTGCCATCACCATTACTTGTAAAGGAAGATGTGAGCTATAGGTCTACTTACTTTTTATTTTAATGAAATTTGTTATTAGAGCAATTCACTATGATTCATTCCTTATGAAAAAGATTATTCAATAGTAGGGAAGCCCACATTTAAAAATGAGCATGTTTCAATTGACCTGGTTCCCACCAATTGAGCAAACCCAATTGAGTATTTATATATTGAACTGATGTGGTTGAGAAAGTTTATGCCGACAAAAATCTGTCTGTGGACTGGAGGCCATTGGCTAAAACCATGCGATTCAACCTGACCAAGACTTTGGCACCTATGGAAAAACTCACAGCAAAAACACTTGCACAAGCACTTGCAAGAAGAAGAAAAAACTAACAAAAACTGACCGCAAGCACTTACCGCATGGCTGATTCTCTTTGTAACTAGTTTGTGTTTATGTTTTTTTGATTTATACTTGTAACTAGTTTATATTTATGACGTATGATTTATAATTTATGCTTGTAACTAGTTAAAGTTTATGTTAATGTTCCCTGCACTTACCACTTGGCTGGTTCGCTTTGGTTGAGAATTGGAAGACCCTCTAGACATTGATTGTCCGCGATTCATATTCATGTAGTGGACACCGTTGTTGGCAGCAGCTGCAAATGGGGGTTGAGCGTTGGGGTTAAAGGGTTGGGGGTCGAGGGGTGGGGTTGAGGGTTGAGGTTGAGGTTTGAGGTTTGGGGGGTTGGGGGGTTGGGGGGGGGGGTAAGGGTTCAGGATTGAAGTTGAGGGTTGATAAATAATCATCATCCAGGTCATCGGGTCCTGGTTGTCCGCGCTTCAGATTCATGTGATGGACTCCGATGTTGGCTGCAGCTGCAAATGGGGGTTGAGCGTTGGGGTTAAAGGGTTGGGGGTCGAGGGGTGGGGTTGAGGGTCAAGGTTGAGGTTTGAGGTTTGAGGGTTGGGGGGTTGGGGGTGATGGTGGTGGTGGTGTGTGGGGGGGGTAAGGGTTGAGGTTTGGGGTTGAGGGTTGATAAATAAGCATCATCCAGGTCATCGGATCCCGGTTGTCAGCGCTTCAGATTCATGTGGTGGACTCCGTTGTTGGCTGCACCTGCAAATGGGGGTTGAGGGTTGGGGTTAAGGGTTTGGGGGTCAAGGATTAGGGTTGAGGTTCGAGGTTGAGGGTGGGGTGGGGGGTTAAGGGTTAAGGGTTTGGGGGTCAAGGATTAGGGTTGAGGTTCGAGGTTGAGGGTGGGGTGGGGGGGTAAGGGTTAAGGGTTAAGGGTTAAGGGGTTCAGGGTTGGGGGTGGGGTGGGGGTGGGGGGGGGGTAAGAGTTAAGGGTTGGGGTTGAGGGTTGATAAATAAGCATCATCCAGGTCATATAATCCTTTCGAAACAAGTCCTAGGCGTGTCGCAAGTGACGCGGAAAAATGGCGAAGGGTGTGGGCTATCAGAGCGACAGGTGGCACTGGAATCGAGTGCAGCAGACCAAAGCCAGGGTTTACGACATATTTAGGGCCTGGGTTACGTGCCGACAACACGACAACAGGACAAGCGGTATGACAACAGGACAAGCGATACGACAACAGGACAAGCAGTACAACAACACGACAACAGGACGAGCGGTACGACAACAGGACAAGCGGTACGACAAACAGTTTTGTTTTCAAACCTGAAAGTTTTTTTTTTCTTTATGGTTTTCGGCTCCTCCTCCACGGACAGCATTTTAGTGTGGTGGTGGTGTGTGGGGTGGGGTGAGGTGGTGGGTGGGTGAGGTGGTGTGTGTGGGGGGGGGGGGGAGTAGGTTGGGGGTGGGTGGGGTGGTAAGGAGGATGGGGAGGAAGAATGGGGAGGGGAAGGGGTGAGGTGGTGTGTGTGTGTGTCGGGGGGGAGTGGGTTGGGTTGGGGGGAAGCGGGAAGGAGGCTCGTCTGGACAAAGGGGTGACTCTAGGGGTTCCCGCCCATCAAAAAGTGGGGCTCTGCCAAAAAGAAAAAAAAATCTTATTGCAGCCCGACCATTCAGTGCAGGCATTCTAGGAGCTAACCCAGAAACTCACTCGCATTGCTTTGGTCGGTGACAAAATAGCAAAAAACAAAATCAGCAGCACATCAATCAACACACTTACCTGGCAAAAATTAGCAGTACATCAATCAACGCACTTACCTGGCAAAAATCGGCAGTATATCAATCAGCAGTACATCAATCAACACACTTACCTGGCAAAAATCAGCAGTACATCAATCAGCAGTACATCAATCAACACACTTACCTGGCAAAAATCAGCAGTACATCAATCAGCAGTACATCAATCAGCAGTACATCAATCAACACACTTACCTGGCAAAAATCAGCAGTACATCAATCAGCAGTACATCAAGCAACAGGAAAGTTTAGACGATTCAAAGTCACCTTCACCATATATAAACCTTCACCATATCTGATTCCACATCTATCAATATCTATCCCAAACACCACATCTGATTCAGTGCAGGCGTTTAAGGAGCAAACCCAGCAACTCAATTGCAAAGCTTTGGTTGTGAGACAAGCGGGGTGTCCGGGTATGAGGCCCCAAACAGGGGGGGGGGGGGGGGGGGGGGGGGGGGGTCTCAGGGGTGAAATTAACAACCTCCGATGATGATCTGATAACTGTATTCTTAGCCTTTACCCAGCTACCCACTCACAGTGCTTTGGTTGGGAGACAAGCGGGTTATCCGGGTATGAGGCCTCAAAGTGTGTGTGTGTGTGTGTGGGGGGGGGGGGGATAACAACTTCCAATGATGCGGTCTGATAACTAGAGTTATTAGCCTTTACCAAGTAACTCACTCGCGATGCTTTGGTTGGGAGACAAGCGGGTTATTCGGGTATGAGGCCTCAAAGTGTGTGTGTGTGTGTGTGTGTGTGTGTGTGTGTGTGTGTGTGGGGGATAACAACTTCCAATGATGCGGTCTGATAACTGTATTCTTAGCCTTTACCCAGCTACCCACTCACAGTGCTTTGGTAGGGAGACAAGCGGGTTATCCGGGTATGAGGCCTCAAAGTGTGTGTGTGTGTGTGTGTGTGTGTGTGGGGGGGGGGGGGGGGGGGGGATAACAACTTCCAATGATGCGGTCAGATAACTAGAGTTATTAGCCTTTACCAAGTAACTCACTCGCGATGCTTTGGTTGGGAGACAAGCGGGTGATCCGGGTATGAGGCCTCAAAGTGTGTGTGTGTGTGGGGAAGGGGGGGGGGGGGGGGGGGGGGGGGGGGGGGGGATAACAACTTCCAATGATGCGGTCTGATAACTGTATTCTTAGCCTTTACCCAGCTACCCACTCACAGTGCTTTGGTTGGGAGACAAGCAGGTTATCTGGGTATGAGGCCTCAAAGTGTGTGTGTGTGTGTGTGTGTGTGTGTGTGTGTGTGTGTGTGGGGGGGGGATAACAACTTCCAATGATGCGGTCAGATAACTAGAGTTATTAGCCTTTACCAAGTAACTCACTCGCGATGCTTTGGTTGGGAGACAAGCGAGTTATCCGGGTATGAGGCCTCAAAGTGTGTGTGTGTGTGTGTGGGGGGGGGGGGATAACAACTTCCTATGATGCGGTCTGATAACTAGAATTCTTAGCCTTTACCCAGCAACTCACTCGCGATGCTTTGGTTGGGAGACAAGCGGGTTATCCGGGTATGAGGCCTCAAAGTGTGTGTGGGGTGGGGTGGGGTGGGGGATAACAACTTCCAATGATGCGGTCAGATAACTAGAATTCTTAGCCTTTACCAAGTAACTCACTCGCAATGCTTTGGTTGGGAGACAAACGGTTCTTCTCTGCCAGCTGGGCTTGAGCTGATGTCAACGCTACCAAGCTCTTCTCAAGCTTGGAGATACGGACATTGGTTTGCTTGGCTACCAGCATCAGTGCCTTGGCTACCTCGTCAATCTGAAGCAGTCGGGGTGAGTGGAAAATAAGTTTTGTTTGGCATGGCCCACATATTCTGTTTTGTAGGAGTGGCAACGCAATTCAAACAGAATCTGCAGTGTTGCGGGTTTGTGTTGGAAGACCCACCTCCTGAAGTGAAATTCGTTCTACAACTAAAAAAATAAAAAGTAAAATTGGCCAGGGGTTATTTGCTGACAAGGTCATTATTTGATTCATATTTAGATATACAAAGATTGCTTTGCTTGGTCACCAGCATCAATGCTTTGGCCGCCTCATCAATCTGAAGCAGTTGAGGTGGGTGGAAGAGTGTTTGTTCGTAGGCACGAATCATCGACATTTTAACGATTTTCATGTTTGTTCACCAGCACCAGTGCTTTTGCGGCTTCGCCACCTCGTCAATCTGAAGCAGTCGGGGTGAGAGGAAAAATACGTTTTGTTTGGTAAGGCACACATATGGCCATGGATTATTTGCTGAGAAGGTAATTTATATTTATATTTAAATGTACAAAGATCGCTTTGCTTGGTCGCCATCAACAGCATTAGCCGCCTCGTCAATCTGAAGCACTTGGGGTGAGTGGAAGAATACGTTTTGTTTGGTATGGCCCACATATGGCCATGGATTATTTACTTTGCAGGTCATTTTTATTCATATTTGCATATACAAAGATTGTTTTGCTTGGTCACCATCATCAATGCCTTGGCGGCTTAGCCACCTCGTCAATCTGAAGCACTTGGGGTGAGTGGAACAGTGTTTCTTTGTAGGCGCTATTCAGCGACATTTTAAAGCTTTTAATGTTTATTTACGAATCTGGCCATCGACATCTCAGGTCTGGTTAATGTTTTCGGATTCTGAAATGTTGGCTGGAGCATCGGTCATGTCCGATACTTAATGTTTCCGAGCGACCGGCGGATTGGCTGGTCTTGGCCACACACACATGGAACCCTCTGCCCCCTTATCTCCCTCTCCATTGCCCTCCCACTGCCCCTCTGGACCCCTCTGCCCCCCCCTATCTCCCTCCCCCTCCCACTGCTCCTCTGGACCCCTCTGCCCCCCATATCCCCCTCCCCCTCCAACTGCCCCTCTGGACCCCTCTGCCCCCCCTATCTCCCTCCCCCTCCCACTGCCCCTCTGGACCCCTCTTCCCCCATATCTCCCTCCCCCTCCCTCTGCCCCTCTAGACCCCTCTGCCCCCCCTATCTCCCTCCCCCTCCCACTGCCCCTCTGGACCCCTCTGCCCCCCCTATCTCCCCCCCCCTCCCACTGCCCCACTGAACCCCTCTGCCCCCCCTATCTCCCCCCCCCTCCCACTGCCCCTCTGAACCCCTCTGCCCCCCCTATCTCCCCCCCCCCCCCCCCTCCCACTGCCCCTCTGGACCCCTCAGCCCCCCTATCTCCCACCTTGGTGAAGTTAAAGCCAGGGGGAAGGTCCATGCTTGAAGTGACACTGGCCCTCCCTTGGAGCTCATGTGACTCCTGGGTGGCCCCATTCACCGCATGGCCTCACACACATGGACCCCTCTGCCCCCCCTATCTCACCCCCCCTCCCCCTCCCACTGCCCCCCCTATCTCCCTCCCCCTCCCACTTCCCCTCATGGAGCTCATGTGACTACTGGGCGGTGCCATTGCCCGCATGGACCCTTCTCCCTCCCCCTCCCCCTCCCACTGCCTCTCCGGACCCTCTGCCCCCCTATCTCCCACCTTGGTGAAGTTAAAGCCAGGGGGAAGGTCCATGATAGAAATGGCACTGGCCCTCCCTTGGAGCTCATGTAACTCCTGGGTGGCGCCTTTCACCGCTTGACCACACACACATGGACCCCTCTGCCCCCCCTATCTCCCCCCCCCTCCCACTGCCCCTCTGAACCCCTCTGCCCCCCCTATCCCCCCCCCCCCCCCCCCTCCCCCTCCCACTGCCCCTCTGGACCCCTCAGCCCCTCTATCTCCCACCTTGGTGAAATTAAAGCCAGGGGGAAGATCCATGCTAGAAGTTACACTGGACCTCCCTTGGAGCTCGTGTGACTCCTGGGTGGCGCCATTCACAGCATGGACCTTGGCCAGCATAGCCTTCAACACTTCGGTCTCTCTCTTCAGTTCCTGCGAGGTGGAAGGGTAGATGTTTTAAACCCATTGTCATGTGCTGATATTCCTGGACTGTTACATGGTTCTGTTAATTGGATTTTCAGCCAATCCAGGGCTGATCACCATCTCCCAAGTATAATACCCCTCGTGCAATAAATGGAAACCAGGGATCACACAAAACAGATTAGACAGTTTAAATACCTGTCCATGTCATGTGCTGCTATGCCTGGACTGCTGTTTGTAGGGCACATTTTTGTATTGCTATTTGTACTGCTGTTTGTAGGCCACGCCTTTGTATTGCAATTTGTACTGCTGTTTGTGGGGAATATTTTTGTATTGCTATTTGTACTGCTGTTTGCAGAGCACCTCTTTGTATTGCATGTTGCGATGCATACAGTCTTCTATTTGCTGTATGTTTGCATGTGTGTGTGTTTGTGTGCGTTGTATTTTTATGTTATGTTTGTGTGTGTTTTATTGTTATGTTATGTTTGTGTGTGCTTGTATGTGTTCTATTTATATGTTTGTGTATTTTCTATTTGCTGTCTGTTTATGTGTGTTTGTTTGTGTTTGTGTTTGTGTTTGTGTGTGTTGGCATGTTTCTGTGTTTGTCTGCTCGTGTGTTTGTTTGTTTGTGTGTTTGTTTGCATGTTTCTGTGTTTGTCTGCTCGTGTGTTTGTTTGTGTGTTTGTGTATCTGTTTGTGTGTGTATGTGTGCATGAGTGTGTGCATGCAAGTCTGCATGTCTGTCTGACGAGGACTAGCAGCTGCAACACAACCAGCAGCACCAGCACCAGCACCACCAGCCCCCAGCTTCTTCATCTCCTCCTGCAAGTCAGCCTGTTTGTCTGGTGAGGAGTGAAAAGACTCCACTACTGCCTGGAAGCTTACCTGAATGTCCTTCCTTGTCTCGTCCACAGAATGCTTGCCATTTGCAGGAGCACTAGAAGCACTAGCAGCCGCAATACCACTATGCACATGTGTGTGTGCATGCAAGTTTGCCTGTCTATCTAGTGATGAGTGAACAGACTCCACTGCTGTCTGGAAGCTTACCTGAATGTCCTTCCTTGTCTCGTCCACAGAAAGCTTGCCATTTGCAGGAACACTAGCAGCACTAGCACTAGCAACCGCAACACCACCAGCCCCCAGCTTCTTCATCTCCTCCTGCAGGGCCCCGATCTTCTCCAACAGGCCCTTGTTGAGTGCCTGCAGGGCACGCATCATCTCGTCCCTCGGAACATAATCCAACTTGGATGAGTCTCTGGCAGCTGGGGATGCAGCAGAGGCAGCGGCACCGCCCGCTGCCTGGGCAGCAACAGATGCTACAGCCATGCCAGCTAGCTGCTGCTGCTCTTGCTGCTGCTGCAGCTGCTTCACAGCTTCCACTTGCTGCTGCTGTAGCTGCTTCACAGCTTCCACCTGCTGCTTCACAGCTTCCAGGGCAGACTCTAGTGTAGAGGTTCGCTCAACCGCAGAGTGGACGCTGGCACCCAGCGAGGCGTTAGTTTCTTGCCCGGCTACTGGAGGTGCCGCTGCCTGCTGCATCTGCTGCACCTGTTGGGCCTGTTTGGCTTGTGCACTTGCCTCCTGTACTGCCACAGCCAGCCCCTTCACCTGCCCCTCTGCTGTGGCCAACCGCTCACTGAGAGAGGCCTGCGCATTCACCTGGGCTTGTGTAGCATTCACCTGGGTCTGTGTAGCAGCCACCTGGGCTTGTGCAGCATTCACCTGGGCTTGAGTAGCCTTCACCTGGGTCTGTGTAGCATCCACCTGGGTCTGTGTAGCAGCAACAGTTGTGCTCATGCGGAGGCTAGCATCTTTCAGCTCCTGCAACTCCTTCTTTAGGCTCTCTAGCAAAGCGGCGGCTGCATTGCTCTGCTCCACCACCTTCTGCACAGCTTCCTCGCTGGGGGGACTGCAAGCACCAGTGCCTGCAGAGCGTCCTGCAGCAACACTAGATGCTGCACTGGCAGCAGTCGTTGCGCCAGCTGTAGCCTCAGTTGCTAATGCCGCTGACTGCTCCACCTTGGCTACTTTCTTCTCGAGGGTCAACACCTGCGCCTTCACTCGGGACACCTCTTCAGAGATAGGACCCCCTCCAGCAGGGGCAGCAGCAGCAGCAGCAGTGGCGGCAGAGGCAGTGGACTGGACAGCTACCACTGTTTGCTCCAGAGCAGCCACCTGCGCCTTGAGGGCTTGCAACTCAGCAAGTCCAGGGGCAGCGCCAGCTGGCTTCTCCTGAATGGCTGCCACACGCGCCTCCAAAGTGGCGACCTGCTGCTTCAGAATATCAGCGTCTGCTGAAGATGAGCCGCTTACCACAGCTGCACGAGCACTGGCTGCCACGGCCGTACCAGCAGCGATGGCTGCAGCACTAGCTCCCGCTTGCAAAGCTGCAACCTTGCCCTCCAGCTCCTTCACTTGGGATTGCAGAGCTGAGGTATCAGTGTAGGATCCTAGGGAGGCCCTCTCAGTAGCCACCGGGGCTGAGAGGGCAGCAATCTGGGCCGCCAGATCATCTAACTTGGCCCTATCCACAGACCCATCGGTGCTGGAGGAGGAGACCGGAGCCGGGGCAGAGGCAGCTGAGGTGGCTTGGCCCTGTGATGCCACCCTCTGCTCTAGCGTACCCAGTCGTGTGGTCAGGTCCCGCGACAGGCCATCTAGTTGGCTTTTCTGGCTGGCGGCAAGGCCCTCCATGTTGGTCACCTTTACTGATAGCTGCTGCACCTCTCCTGCTGATGCAGTGGCTGTTGTAGCACTGGCAGCAGCACTTGTGGACACAGCTGCAGCCGCCGCAGCCCCCGCTGCTGCTCGAGAGCTGGAGTCAGGTTTGTTTATGTTCTTTTCAAGCGCCTCGATCTTCTTGTGCACCGCAGCAAGGCCTGCTTGCTCAGCAGCCACATTGGCAGCCAGGCTGTCAAGCTTTGAGCTCAACCGGGTGAGGTCTGCAGCAGTAGCTGGGGTAGCAGAGGCCATGGGGGGGGCTTGTGCTGCTGATGGCCTTGTGACAGCGCTGGCTGCAAGACTAGCAGCACTGAGCATCTCCACCTGCTGTTGTGTCTGGGCCAGGGCTTCGTGGTCTGCGGCCACACCTGCAGCCAAGGCATCTAGCATGTCAGCCAGCAGCTTTATATCGACAGCAGTGGCTGCATGTGGCACAGCAGGACTGGGTCGACTAGATGCACCTCCAGGTGGGGCAACAGTGCTTGTTCCAGCAGCAGCAGCAGTAGCAGCAGCAGCAGTTGCCTTGACCTGCTGGGCCAGATCAGCCGCGGAGGCAACTGTGCCTGTTGTAGCAGCAGCAGCAGCAGCAGCAGCAGTAGCTGCCTTGACCTGCTGGTCCAGATCAGCCACAGAGCCAGCTATGGTTGACATCCGCTGATCCACACCTGTAAGGTGGGCTTGGAGTTTCTTCCTCTCCTGAGCCCCAGTGAAACTGATGCTATCCACCTTGGCAGCTAGGGCTTGCATCTCAGCGCTGGTCACTGAACCCCCTTGAGCATCGGCAACGCCTGCTATGGCAGCGGCACCAACTGACGCAAGAGCCACACCTGCTCCACTCTTTCTGCCTTCTAAGGTCTGAACACGAGCCTGTACCTGGGACAGGGTCTGCTGCACTGAAGCCTGCTGTTGGGCAATGCTGGCAGTCAGCTTTTTCACTTCAGCTGAGATTGCTGCCACCCCATCCACACTACCCTGAGTGGTAGCGGCTGCACCTGCAGCAGCTGCAGCAGCCACTCGGCCTGAATCGGATACCTTCTTTTGCCCTGGCTCAGACTTGGCATCAGATGAGTGTACCAAAGTTTCGACCACAGCCAAGCGCTCAGCAATACTGGGCTGGGCTGCCCCGCCAGGTTGGACTAGTGATGGCCCGACAGACTGCTCCAGCTGGGCCACACGCCTCACCACGTCTGACAGGCTGTCAGCCTGTGAGCCTACAGGTGCTGGCACTGAACCAGGCTCAGGAGGTTGGGAGGGGGAAGACGCAGCAGAGGTGGTTGGGTTGGTTGGTATGGATGAGACTGTCTGCTCAAGGCTGGTTAGCTGCTGTGTTGCTGATGCACTGTCAGTCTGCAGAAGTTGCACAGAACCTTTCAGCTCAGAGTGTGCTTGCTGCATTGCACTCTCCACCCTCTGCAGTTCCGCCTTGCTGGCATAGGTTTCGGAGCCAGATAGAGTAGAGGCTCCAGCAGCAGCAGCAGCTGTGCTGGCCAGTGCAGCTGCTGCCTGGCTGCTGGCAACCTGCTTGCTCAGCTCAGTTAGAGCTTTATCTTGGGCAGCCACAGCCTGCTCGGCCGTTGCCAACCTATCGGCCATAGCTGGGAGGGGGTCTGAACCAGCTGGGAGGGCGGAAGCAGAGGTAGAAGCCGGCGGTTGTAACTCCTTTACCTGCTCCCTCAGCTCAGCCAGAGCTGCAGAGGTAGACTCAGCTTGGCTTTCCCGCTCGGCGCTTCGGCCTTGCTGAGCAGCCTGAGCAACACCCAAGGCTGCAACGGCTGTCGCCACGCCAGACGCCGCTTCAGCCTGGTGTTGTTCCAACACCTGGAGCTGTTTCTCCAGCAGCTGCACCTTGGCTGCCAGCTTCTCCACCTGCGTACTGTCCACAGGCTGAGCAGACTTCATGGAAGGATGAGACTCGGCCCCCTGTAGGCCCACCTGAGACGAGGAGAGTTGGAGCTCATGTAGATAGGTAGGTAGGTAGGTAGGTAGGTAGGTACGCAGGTAGATAGGTAGGTAGGTAGGTAGGTAGGTAGGTAGGTAGATAGGTAGGTAGGCAGGTAGGTAGGTAGGTAGGTAGGTAGGTAGATAGGTAGGTAGGTAGGTAGATAGATAGGTAGGTAGGTAGGTAGGTAGGTAGGTAGGCAGGTAGGTAGGCAGGTAGGTAGGTAGGTAGGTAGGCAGGTAGGTAGGTAGGTAGGTAGATAGGTATGTAGGTATGTAGGTAGGTATGTAGGTAGGTAGGCAGGTAAGTAGGTAGGTAGGTAGATAGGTAGGTAGGTAGGTAGGTAGGTAGGTAGGTAGGTAGGTAGGTAGGCAGGTAGGCAGGTAGGTAGGTAGGCAGCTTGGTAGGTAGGTAGGTAGGTAGGTAGGTAGGTAGGTAGGTAGGTAGATAGGTAGGTAGGTAGGTAGGTAGGCAGGTAGGTAGGTAGGCAGGCAGGTAGGTAGATAGGTAGGTAGGTAGGTAGGTAGGTAGGTAGGTAGGTAGGCAGGTAGGAGGTTAGGCAGGTAGGTAGGTAGGCAGGTAGGTAGGTAGGTAGGCAGGTAGGTAGGTAGGTAGGTAATAGGTAGGTAGGGTAGGTAGTAGATAGGCAGGTAGGTAGGTAGGTAGGTAGGTAGGTAGGTAGGTAGGCAGGTAGGTAGGTAGGCAGGTAGGTAGGTAGGTAGGTAGCGTAGGTAGGTAGGTAGGTAGGGCGGGTAGGTAGGCCGGCCAGTTGCAGGTCGGTAGGTTTTTTTGGGTCGGTAGGCAGGTAGGTAGGCAGGTCGGCAGGTCGGTAGGCAGGTCGGGAGGCAGGTAGGTAGGTAGGTCGGTAGGCCAGGGTGGAGGTAGGTCGGTCGGTAGGTAGGTAGATAGGTCGGTAAGGAGGGGAGGCGAGGGGGAGGGAGGGGAGGTAGGGAGGGAGGGAGGGAGAGAGGGAAAGGGAGAGGGCAGCCGGACAAGCCCAATCAAGAACACTAAAAAAAAAGAAACAAAAAAACACCAACAACGAAAAAAAAAACCACAAAAACAAACCCAACCACAAACAACAAACCACCAACACCCACACAACCCCAACTCACCCCCCCCAACAACCCCCCCCCACCACCCCCCCACCCCTCCCAGGTCAAGATGCAGATTCAAGCCTCCATATCAGTGCAGGTATTTATCTGCCAAGCAGAATTATGTTCAATTTATCAATGTATGGCTAGCTAGATTTTTAGCTGTCACCTGTGCGATTTCAATCTGAACCCAGGGGTGCGGTGTATTAGTGAGTATACTTTCCTGGTAGAACAAATAAATCATTTCACCCCCCTCAGACCCCACTGCCACCACCTACCAACCCACCCATCTCCCAATCCACCCACCAATTTCCCAATCAACGCACCTACCTTCCAACCTAACCACCCACCTTCCCACCCACCTACCTACCTGCCCACCCACTGCCCAACCCACCCTTCCACCTACCTACCCACCCACCTCTTTCAGCCCCAACCGCTGCCACCTACCCAATGCCCTTGAGAGAAGGCCGCTACACCCCCTTCAGCCACACTCCCCTAATCTACCAGCTACAATCCATTCGGCTACACTCCCCTTATCTACCAGCTACACCCCCTTCAGCCACACTCCCCTCATCTACCAGCTACAATCCAATCGGCTACACTCTCCTCATCTACCAGCTACACCCCATTCAGCTACACTTCCCTCATCTACCAGCTACACCCCCTTCAGCTACACTCCCCTAATCTACCAGCTACACCCACTTCAGCTACACTCCCCTCATCTACCAGCTACACCCCATTCAGCTCCCCTCCCCCCATCTACAAGCTACACCCCATTAAGCTACACTCCCCTCATCTACCAGCTACACCCCATTAAGCTACACTCCCCTCATCTACCAGCTACACCCCATTAAGCTACACTCCCCTCATCTACCAGCTACACCCCCTTCAGCTACACTCCCCTCATCTACCAGCTACACCCCATTAAGCTACACTTCCCTCATCTACCAGCTACACCCCATTAAGCTACACTCCCCTAATCTACCAGCTACACCCCATTAAGCTACACTTCCCTCATCTACCAGCTCCCCTCCCCCCATCTACAAGCTACACCCCCTTCAGCTACACTCCCCTCATCTACCAGCTACACCCCATTCAGCTCCCCTCCCCCCATCTACAAGCTACACCCCATTAAGCTACACTTCCCTCAGCTACCAGCTACACCCCATTAAGCTACACTTCCCTCAGCAACCAGCTACACCCCATTAAGCTACACTTCCCTCAGCAACCAGCTACACCCCATTAAGCTACACTTCCCTCAGCAACCAGCTACACCCCCTTCAGCTACACTCCCCTCATCTACCAGCTACACCCCATTCAGCTCCCCTCCCCCCATCTACAAGCTACACCCCATTAAGCTACACTTCCCTCAGCTACCAGCTACACCCCATTAAGCTACACTTCCCTCAGCAACCAGCTACACCCTGTTAAGCTACACTTCCATCAGCAACCAGCTACACCCCATTCAGCTCCCCTCCCCCCATCTACAAGCTACACCCCATTCAGCTACACTTCCCTCAGCTACCAGCTACACCCCATTAAGCTACACTCCCCTCATCTACCAGCCACACCCCATTCAGCTCCCCTCCCCCCATCTACAAGCTACACCCCATTAAGCTACACTCCCCTCATTGACCAGCTACACCCCATTAAGCTACACTTCCCTCATCTACCAGCTACACCCCATTCAGCTACACTTCCCTCAGCTACCAGCTACACCCCATTCAGCTACACTCCCCTCATCTACCAGCTACACCCCATTCAGCACACCCACCTGATGCTCTAGCTCCCCGAGGTTGCATTCAAACGCCTGAACGATGGATGAGAGAGAAACCCTCACCTATACCCCCACCCCAACCTCCTTGCTGCAGGCCACCAGTGCAACCCTCACCTACACCCACACCTACACCAACACCCACCTGACACTCTAGCTCCCTGAGGTTAGATTCAAACGCCTGAACGATGGATGAGAGAGAAACCATTTGGGCAGCAAGGGCCGCATCATGTCCTGATGTAGCTGATGTAGCTGATATAGCTACATGCTGTTCTGATGTAGCTGCTTGGCCGGAATTACTATTTTGCATTCGATACCCTCGCTCTGTTTCAGCCTGCTCTAAGGTAGCAAGGCGCATTAGCACAGGCTGCATCCAAGGGGGCATGCCCTACATGATGGAACAAATTATAGGGTGGGTGGGTGGGTATGGGTGGGTATGGAGTAAAGATTGAGTGGGTGGGTACTATCAATAGGGGGGGGGGAGGGGGGGGGGGGGGGGGGGCGTCAGCCTGCTGGAAGGTAGCAAGGCGCATCAGCACAGACTGCATCCAGGGGGGCATGCTCTACATGATGGAACAAATTATAGGGTGGGTGGGTGGGTATGGGTGGGTATGGAGTAAAGATTGAGTGGGTGGGTACTATCAATAGGGGGGGGGGAGGGGGGGGGGGGCGTCAGCCTGCTGGAAGGTAGCAAGGCGCATCAGCACAGACTGCATCCAGGGGGGCATGCCCTACATGATGGAACAAATTATAGGGTGGGTGGGTGGGTATGGGTGGGTATGGAGTAAAGATTGAGTGGGTGGGTGCTATCAATAGGGGGGGGGGGGGGGGCTTCAGCCTGCTGGAAGGTAGCAAGGCGCATCAGCACAGACTGCATCCAGGGGGGCATGCCCTACATGATGGAAAAAATTATAGGGTGGGTGGGTGGGTATGGGTGGGTATGGTGTAGAGATTGAGTGGGTGGGTGCTATCAATAGGGGGGGGGGGGGGGGGGGCTTCAGCCTGCTGGAAGGTAGCAAGGCGCATCAGCACAGACTGCATCCAGGGGGGCATGCCCTACATGATGGAAACAGAATATGGTGGTTGGGTGGGTATGGGTGGGTATGGGTGGGTATGGAGTATAGATTGAGTGGGTGGGTGCTATCAACAGGGTACTTCCGAGCGCGCGCTTTTGCGCTATGGCGCGCTACCTTTTTGAGCCCCACTGCGCGTTTCGCGCAGTTTTTTGCAACCCCCTGTGGGCGCAGCAAGCAATTTTTATTTATCAAGTGCGCCAAAGCGCTGGCCAATTGGGTCAATGGAAGTACCCTGGCTATCAATAGGGGGGGGGGGGGGGGGGGGGGGGGGATCTGCTAGGTCTAATGTTGCAAGGCGAAAGAGCACAGGCTGCATCGAAGGGGGCATACCCTACAGGATGGGAAATACAATATGATGGTTGGGTGGGTGTGGTAAAGATTGAGTGGGTGGGTGCTATCAATAGGGGGGGGCAATATCTGCTAGCTCTAATGTTGCAAGGCGAAAGAGCACAGGCTGCATCCAAGGGGGCATACCCTACTGGATGGGAAAAAGAATAGGTTGGTTGGGTGGGTGCTATCGATAGGGTGGGTGTGGGGGTGTGTGGGGGTGGGGGAATCTGCTAGCTCTAATGTAGCAAGGCGCATGAGCACAGGCTGCATCCAAGGGGGCATACCCTACTGGGTGGAAAACATAATAGGGTGGGTGGGTGGGTGGGGGTGTAAAGATTGAGTGGGTGGGTGCTACCATTAGGGGGGGGGGGGGGGGGGGGGGGAAAGGGTGCTTCTGTCATATATAGTCCAGGAGAAGGCCAAGTAGGCTGCAGGGACATGCCCAACCGAATCAGGCCATCGCGGACCATTTCACTTGATTGAACGGCAGGTCAGGGTAGAACACAGCACAGCGCACAGCATAGCACAGTACAGCACAGTATTGCACAGCACAGCACTGCGCAGTACAGCACAGCAGAGCACAGAACAGCTAAGCACACAGCACAGTGCACAGCACAGTACAGCACAGTACAACACAGCACACCGCATGGCACAGCACAGAGCACAGTGCATATCATATACACAGCCAGCCAGAGCACCTCCCCATACACACCAGGTCCAAGAAGTCCTCAGGCTTGCTGCCAGTCATTCTAATCATGTGGATCGGGGGCGTGTTGTACATGTGGTTTGGACAGGTGAGACAGCACAGCACAGCACACTGCTCACAGCACAGCACACAACGCACTGCACACAGCATATACCACAGCCAGCCAGAGCACCTCCCCATACACACCAGGTCCAAGAAGTCCTCTGGCTCACTGCCAGTCAATCTAGCCATGTGGATCGGGGGCGTGTTGTACTTATGGTTTGGACTCAGGTGAGACAGCTTTACAAAGACCTCGACATTCTCAGAGTCATTGGAATTTTGCCAGGCCAGTGGCCTATCAGCATGGTTTCCAGTAGGCGGGCGTGGGGGAATGCCGTGGGACTGCAGCAGTCAAAATCAGCAGTGGAGTTAGCAGAGACAGAGGTCAACAAGTTTTTTTTGTTTTCAAATCTGAAAGTAGTTGTTTCGCTAAGCCAGTGGCTTCTCAGCGTGGTTTCCAGCTGGCGGGCGTGGGGGAATGCCGTGGGTCTGCAACAGTGAAAATCAACAGCGGAGTTAACAGCAGTCAAAATCAACAGTGGAGTTAGAAGCAGTCAAAATCAACAGTGGAGTTAGAAGCAGTCAAAAGCAACAGTGGACTTAGCAGCAGTCAAAAGCAACAGTGTACTTAGCAGCAGTCAAAAGCAACAGTGGACTTAGCAGCAGTCAAAAGCAACAGTGGAGATAGAAGCAGTCAAAATCAACAGTGGACTTAGCAGCAGTCAAAAGCAACAGTGGACTTAGCAGCAGTCAAAAGCAACAGTGGAGATAGAAGCAGTCAAAATCAACAGTGGACTTAGCAGCAGTCAAAATCAACAATGGAGTTAAAAGCAGTCAAAATCAACAGTGGACTTAGCAGCAATCAAAAGCAACAGTGGAGTTAGAAGCAGTCAAAATCAACAGTGGACTTAGCAGCAGTCAAAAGCAACAGTGGAGTTAGAAGCAGTCAAAATCAACAGTGGACTTAGCAGCAGTCAAAAGCAACAGTGGACTTAGCAGCAGTCAAAAGCAACAGTGGACTTAGCAGCAGTCAAAAGCAACAGTGGAGTTAGAAGCAGTCAAAATCAACAGTGGACTTAGCATCAGTCAAAAGCAACAGTGGACTTAGCAGCAGTCAAAATCAACAGTGGACTTAGCAGCAGTCAAAATCAACAGTGGACTTAGCAGCAGTCAAAAGCAACAGTGGAGTTAGAAGCAGTCAAAAGCAACAGGGAATTAGCAGGCAGTGCAAAAGCCAACAGTGGACTTCGCATCAGTCAAAAGCAAACCAGTGATTAGCAGCAGTCAACAAAATCAAACAGTGGACTTAGCAGCAGTCAAAATCAACTGGGACTAGGGAAAGCCTGTCAAAATCACAGTGGATTAGCAAGGCCAAGCAGTCAATCAAAATCAAGTGGACTTAGCAGCAGTCAAAAGCAACAGTGGACTTAGCAGCAGTCAAAATCAACAGTGGACTTAGCAGCAGTCAAATTCAACAGTGGACTTAGAAGCTGTCAAAATCAACAGTGGATTAGCAGCAGCAAAAATCAACCAGTGGACTTGAAGCAGTCAAAACAACAGTTGGACTTAGCCTCAGTCAAAAGACACAGTGCGACTAGCAGCAGTCAAATCAACAGTGGAGGAGCAGCAGTCAAAGCAAAACCATGGACTTAGCAGGCAGTCAAAAGCCAACAGTGGACTTAGCAGCAGTCAAAAGCAACAGTGGACTTAGCAGCAGTCAAAATCAACAGTGGACTTAGCAGCAGTCAAAATCAACAGTGGAGTTAGAAGCAGTCAAAATCAACAGTGGACTTAGCAGCAGTCAAAAGCAACTATGGATTTAGCAGCAGTGAAAATCAACAGTGGACTTAGCAGCAGTCAAAAGCAACGGTGGACTTAGCAGCAGTGAAAACCAACAGTGGATTTAGCAGGAGTGAAAATCAACTATGGATTTAGTAGAGACTGATAGAGGTCGTCCAGGGATTTTTCTTTCAAATCTGAAAATGGTTTGTTTTTTCTAGCTTCATGGTTTTAGGCCTCTTCCAGGGGCAGCGTTTTATAGGTGTTAGGAAAAATAAATCCCTGAGATTGACTGGAAAGACACACACACACCCTCCACCCCACAGCCCCTTCCTCCCCCACCCCACCACACCCTTCACTCCACAGCACTCCCTGGAATCCCTCGCGGATGCACTAAAAATCAAATCCCCGAGGTTGACTGGCGAGAAGACGTTGGTTGAGCAGTTCAACTTACATCCACTCACCCGCCCATCATCTAACTCACCCACCCACCAACTAACCCACCCACCCACCCTCCCATCCACCAACTCACCCACCCACCCCTGAGATCGACTGGCAAGACGACGTTGGGGGCAGGTGGATGGGAAAGGAGATGAGTTTGGGTGGTTTGTGTATGTGTATGGCTTTGTCTTGGGGTTATGGACCACCATGCAATTTATTTGTTGTTGTGTTTTAGTTTTTGTTTCTGTTTGTCATTGTGTTCCTGCCTGTCTTTCTCTTGGGGTTATGGATCACCATGAGGTTGAAGGGTCCAGCCTGTTTGCTTGCACTGCGGCCAACCGCCTACCCTGGAAACAAACCTTTGATTTCCGGAGGTCACTCTGTGCTCCCTCTTTAATGTGTTCAAAACGTTTATTCCGCTCTTTTGGCCCAGCGTGTATCCCCCCTTCCCCTGCGCTGTTCCTGGGATGAAGCTGGGGCACACTTCTAGAGAGTGGATCATGGGCAGTAGAAATTATTGGTGCCCTCCCAGACGAGGTGGGGGCATTGCCTTTCGCCGACTGGGCAGTGCGTGGATCCTCGGGCATCCCCGAGGATGAGAGGGAGATGAAGGTGCGGGCGCGGCGTGCACCTTGCTGAGACAGGCCAGGGAGCCTTGACGGTGGGCTATGTACAGGGGCTTGGCTCAAGCCCTGGGGGTGGTGTGTGGGTTGGTGTAGGGTGGGGGGTGGGGGGTGGGGGGAGATGGGGGTGGGGGAGATGAGGGTGGGGGCGGGGGGTGGGGATGGGGTGGGGATGAAGGGGTGGGGGTGATGGGTGGGGGCGGCTGGGTGGGTGGGTGGGTGGGGGGCAGTGCCAGGCTGTGAATACTGCAGTCGCTCATCCGTCTATCCTTTCGACGGTCTATTCATTTATTTATTATGTTGTCATGGGCAGGCCAATCAAGACGCTTCACAAGCTATCCCCACAACTGCCATTACCAAACACAAGCACCATTGCTTTTCATTTCTTCTCAGCTATGAGTAGCAGCTTCTACAGTAAAAAAATTAATACAGCTCACCGCCCCTATAGTAATATAATATAATACAGCTCACCGCCCCTATAGTAATATAATATAATACAGCTCACCGCCCTACAGTAAAATAATATAATACAGCTCACCGCCCCTATAGTAATATAATATAATACAGCTCACAGCCCTACAGTAAAATAATTAATACAGCTCACCGCCCCTATAGTAATATAATATAATACAGCTCACCGCCCTACAGTAAAATAATTAATACAGCTCACCGCCCCTACAGTAAAATAATATAATACAGCTCACCGCCCTACAGTAAAATAATTAATACAGCTCACCGCCCCTACAGTAAAATAATATAATACAGCTCACCGCCCCTACAGTAAAATAATATAATACAGCTCACCGCCCTACAGTAAAATAATATAATACAGCTCACGCCCCTACAGTAAAATAATATAATACAGCTCACCGCCCCTATAGAAAATAAATAATTTACAGCCTCACCAGCCATACTTGTCACAAATAATATAATACAGCTCACCGCCCTACAGTAAAATAATATAATACAGCTCACCGCCCTACAGTAAAATAATATAATACAGCTCACCGACCTACAGTAAAATAATATAATACAGCTCACCGCCCTACAGTAATATAATATAATACAGCTCACCGCCCCTTAGTAAAATAATTAATACAGCTCACCGCCCTACAGTAAAATAATATAATACAGCTCACCGCCCTACAGTAAAATAATATAATACAGCTCACCGCCCTACAGTAAAATAATATCATACAAGCTCACCCGCCCCCTACAGTAAAAAATACTATAATACAGTCACCGCCCTAAGTAAAATAATATCATACAGATCACCGCCCTACAGTCAAACATTAATACAGATCACCGCCCCCCCTACAGTTAAAAATAATATATACAGCTCACCGCCCCTACAGTCAAATAAATAATACAGCTCACCGCCATACAGAACAATACATATAATAAAGCTCAACCGCCCCTCAGTAAAATAATATCATACAGGCTACCGCCTAAAGTAAATAATAATCAGCTCACCGCCCTACAGTAAAATAATATAATTACCGCTCACCCGCCCCTACAGTAAAATAATATAATACAGCTCACCGCCCTACAGTAAAATAATTAATACAGCTCACCGCCACTACAGTAAAATTAATATAATACGTTCACCGCCCCCCTATATTAATATATATAATACAAGGCGCACGCCCTACAGTAAAATAATTAATACAGATCACCGGCCTACAGTTAAAATAATATAAACAGTCACCGCCCCTATAGTAATATACTTATAGTACAGCTCACCGCCCTACAGATAAAATAAAAAATTAATACAGTTACCGCCCCTATTAAGTATATAATATAATACAGATCACCGCCCTACAGTTAAAATTAATATCATACAGCTCACCGCCCTACAGTAATTATAATTACAGCTCAACGCCCTTACCCTACAGTAAAATAATATAATACAGCTCCACCGACTACAGTAAAATATATAATACCGCTCACCGCCCTACAGTAAAAAATATAATACAGCCACAGCCCCTATAGTAAAATAATATATACAGCTCACCGCCCCCTACAGTAGTACAAATAATATCATACAGCTCACCGCCATACAGACAAATAAAATTAATACGCTCACGACCACAGTACAATAATATAATACAGCTCACGACCTACAGAAAATTAATATCATACAGCTCACCGCCCTACAGTTAAAATAAATAATCAAGCTCACCGCCTACAGTAAAATAAGTATAAGACAGCTCAACGCCCCTACAGTAAAATAATATAATACAGCTCACCACCTACAGTAAATAATATAATAAAGCTCACCCGCCTACAGTAAAATAGTATATACAGCTCACCGCCTACAGTAAATAATATAATGAATATAACCGGCCTACAGTGAAATTAATTAATAAAGACTCACCGCCCTACAGTTAAAAAAATATTAAACAGCTTCACCGGCCTATCCGATAGAATATAAGATATGATACAGCTCACCCCTACAGTAAAATAATTAATAAAAGCTCAACCGACCTTCAGTAAAATAATATAATACAGCTCACGCCCCTATAGTAATATAATAAATACAGCCTCACCGCCCTACAGTAAAATCAATATAATACCAGTCACCGCCCCTATAGTAATATAATATAATACAGCTCACCGCCCTACAGTAAAATAAATAAACAGATCACCGCCTAAAGCTAAAAAATATAATACAGCCCACGCCCTCTACAGTAAAATACATAGAATAAGCTCACCGCCCTACAGGTAAAGTATTAATAATACGGCTCACCGCCCCTACAGTAAAATAATCTAATACAGCTCACCGCCCTACAGTAAAATAATATAATACAGCTCAAGCCCCTATTATAGTAAAATAAGATAATACAGCTCACCGCCCTTACAGTAAAACTAATATAATACAGCGCACGCCCCTTATAGTAAAATAATATAATACAGCTCACCGCACCCCTACAGTTAACAAATATAATACAGCTCACAGCCCCAATAGTAAAATAATATAATACAGCTCACCCCCCATAGTATATAATAAATACAGTCACCGCCCCTACAGTAAAATTATATAATACAGATCACCGCCCTACAGTAAAATAATTTATATGTACAGCTCACCGCCCCTACAGAAATAATTCCAGCTCACTGCCCCCTACATGTAAAATAATTAATTAAAGCTCAGAGCCCTACAGTAAAATAATATATAAGATCACCGCCCTACAGTAAAATAATATAATACCAAGCTCACCGCCATCCTACAGCTAAAAATAATATAAACAGCTAACCGCCCTAAAGTAAAATAATATAATACAGCTTCACCGCACTACAGTTAAATAATATAATACAGCTCACCGCCCCCTAAGTAAGAATTAATACCAGCTCACCGGCCCACAGTAATATATATAGAATACAGCTCACCCGCCCTAACCGTAAAAATAATATTACTACAGCTAACCGTCTACAGAAATAATATAAGACGCCTCACCGCCCGACCTAAGTTAAGTATATATATAATACAGCTCACCGCCCTTCAGTAAAATAAGATAATACAGCTTCACCGCCCTATAGTATAGCATATAAACTAAGCGCACCCGCCCCCATTAGATATAATATACTACAGCTAACCGCCCCTTGCCCTACAGTAAATAATTAATAACAGCGCAACGCCCAGTTTAGACCCCATTAGTAATATAAATAATACAGCTCACCGCCCCTCCCTATAGTAATATAAGATAATACAGCCACGCCCCCTACCCCTACAGTAAAATAATTAATACCGCTCACCGCCCCCGATAGTAATATAATTAAATACAGCTCACCGCCCCCACTACAGTAAAACAAACAGCTCACCATCACGCCCTCGTAAAATAAGCTAATACGCTCACTACTCTCTACAGTCACATATATAATCCAGCTCACCGCCCCTATAGCTATAATAGAATACAGCTCACCCCATACACTCACCGCCCTTCATTAAAATACTAAATAAGCTCACCCCCCTATAGTAATTACTATAATACAGCTCACACCGCCCCATTAGTAATATAATATAATACGTGAACCGCCCTACAGTAATATTAATACAGCTCAACCGCCCCATTATTAATATAATATAAACAAGCACAACCTTACACTCACCCCCAACCGCCCCTATAGTAATATAATATAATACAGCTCACCGCCCTACAGTAAAATAATTAATACAGCTCACCGCCCCTATAGTAATATAATTAATACAGCTCACCGCCCTACAGTAAAATAATTAATACAGCTCACCGCCCCTATATAATAAAAGAATACACTCCCCCGCCCTAGCATAAAATAATTAATACAGCTCACCGCCCCTATAGTAATATAATATAATACAGCTCACCGCCCTACAGTAAAATAATTAATACAGCTCACCGCCCCTATAGTAATATAATATACTACGCTCACCGCCTACAGTAAATAATTACCGCCCACCACCCCTATAGTAAATATATATAATACCGCTCACCTCCCTACAGTAATTAATTATACAGCTCACCCGCCCCTATAGTAATATAATATAATCACAGCTCACCGCCCCTATTAAGTAACATATGTAATACACTCAACGCTCACCAGCCCCGATAGTAATATATATCTACAGCTCACCGCCCTACAGTAAAATAAGTAATACACTCACCCGCCCCCCTCAACAAAAAAAATAGTAATCTAATATATACAGCTCACCGCCCCAATAGTAATAAATATAATACAGCTCACCCCCACCGCCCTACAGTAGAATAGCTATAATCCAGCTCACCGCCCTACACTAAAATAATATAATACACTCACCGCCCTACGTAAAATAATTAATACAGCTCACCGACCCTATATTACTATAAGATAATAACAGTCACCCCCACACGCGCCCTACAGTAAAAGAATTATCAGCTCACCGCCCTATAATAAATATATAATACAGCGCACACCTAACATACAATAATTAATATAGCTCACCGCCCCTATATTATAAATAAATACAGCGCACCGCCCTACAGTAAAAAAGAATTAATACAGCTTACCGCCCCTACATAATATAATATAATACAGCTCACCGACACAGTAAAATAATATAATACAGCACCCCCGCCCCTATGTAATATAATATAATACAGCGCACTGCCCGACAGTAAAATAATTAATACAGCACACACCGCCCCTATAGTAATATAATTACTACAGCTCGCCGCCCTATAGTAATAATATAATACAGCTCACCGCCCGACAGTAAATAATATATACAGCTCACCCGCTACAGTAAAAATAATCATAATACAGCTCACGCCCTACAGTAAAATAATATACTACAGCTCACCGCCCCTAAAGTACTATAAATATCACAGCTCACCGCCCTAACAGTAAATAATAATACAAATCACCCGCCCCTATAGTCTAATATATAATACCGCTCACCGCCCTCAATAGTAAAATAAATTATGACAGCTCACCGCCCCTATAGTAAATATAATTTAAAAATACACTCACCGCCACGTAAACTAATTAATACAGCTCACCGCCCCTCTAGTAATATATATAAATACAGCTCACGCCCTAACAGTAAAATAATTAATAAGCTCCCGCCCCTTCGTCATATAATATATACTACAGCCACCGCCCTACAGTAAAATAATTAATACAGACCCACCGCCCCTATAGTAAATATAAATAAATACCGCTCACCGCCCTACAGTATATATATAATACAGCTCACCCCGCCCTATAGTAATATAAATAAACAGCCACACCGCCCTAACAGTAAATAATTAATACAGCTCAACCGCCCCTAGCGTATATAATATAATAAAGCTCACCGCCCTACAGTAAAATAATTAATACAGCCTCACCGCCCTTATTAATATATATATACAGCTCACCGCCCTACATTAAATAATTAATACAGCTCATCACCGCCCCTATAGTAAATATCAATAATACAGCTCACCGCCTACAGTAAAATAATAATACAGCTCAACCGCCCCTATAGTAATATAAGTTAATCCAGCTCACCCGCCCTATAGTAAATAATTATACAGCTCACCGCCCCTATAGTAATATAAATATAATACATCTCACCCACCGCCCTACAGTAAAAATTAATATCGCTCACCCACCGCCCCTATAGTAATATAATATATAACAGCTCACCGCCCTATAGTAAAATAATGAATAACAGCTCACGCCACCGCCCCTATAGAATATAAATTACTACAGCTCAGACCGCCCTACAGTAAATCATAATACAGCTCACCGCCCCTATAGTAATATAATATAATACAGCTCACCGCCCTACAGTAAAATAATTAATACAGCTCACCGCCCCTATAGTAATATAATATAATACAGCTCACCGCCCTACAGTAAAATAATTAATACAGCTCACCGCCCCTATAGTAATATAATATAATACAGCTCACCGCCCTACAGTAATATAATATAATACAGCTCACCGCCCCTATAGTAATATAATATAATACGCGCACCGCCCTACAGGAAAAAGATTATACAGCTCACCGCCCCTATAGTAATTATATAATAAGCTCGACCGCCCTACAGTAAATAATTAATACAGCTCACCGCCCTATAGTATATAAGCTAATACAGCTCACGCCTACAGTAAAATACTATAATACAGCTCACCGCCCCCTATAGTAAAATAATATAATACGCTCACGCCCTATAGTAATTAATATAATACAACAGCTCACCGCCCTACAGTAATAATTAATACCGCTCACCGCCTATAGTACTATACTATAATACAGCTCACTGCCTAGCATAACAATAATTAATAAACTGCTCACCGCCCCTATGGTAATATAAGATATACGCTCACCGCCCTATAGTAATATAATATAATACAGCTTCACCGCCCCTACCAGTAAAAGAATATAATACAGCTCACCGCCCAAACAGTAACATATATAACAGCTCACCGCCCCTATGAATATAATATAATACAGCTCACCGCCTACGTAAATATTATACAGTCCCGCCCCTATAGTAATAAAATAGAATACAGCTCACCGCCCTACAGTAAATAATTATACAGCGCACCTCCCCTATAGATATAAATAATACAGCTCACGCGCCTCCCATAAACATAAGTAATAAACAGCTCACCCCGCCCTATATAATATAAGATAATACAGCTCAAGCCACCGCCCTACATAATATATATCATACACTCACCACGCCCCTATATAAATAATATTTACAGGCTTACCTCCCCTATCAGTAATATAATATAATACAAGCTTCACACCACCGCCCTAATAACAGTCACATAATGTCATACAACTCACCGCCCCTATAGTATGAGAATATAATACAACAGCTCACTGTCGCCACGTAAAAATTAAGTAATACCAGCTCATCACCGCCCCTATAGTAATATAATATAATACAGCTCCCCGCCCCTATTTAATATAATATAATACAGCCACCGCCCGACAGTAAAAAATTAATACCAGCTCACCGCCCTAATAATATATATATAAGACAGCTCACAACCCCCTACAGTAAAATAATTACATACAGCTCACCGCCCTATAGTCCTAATATAATACATCTCACCGCCCTACCATAAAATAATATAATACAGCTCACCTCCCCTATTTAAAATAATATATTACAGCTACCGCCTAATAGTAAAGTAATATAATACAGCTCACCGCCCTACAGGTCACATAATGTAATGCCAGCTCACCTCCCCTATAGTAAATATACTATAATACAGCCCCACTGCCCTACAATAAATAATTATACAGCTCACCCGCCCCTTAGTATAAATATAATACCGCTCACCGCCCCTATAGTAAATATAATATAATACCAGCTCCCTCCCTACAGTAAATAATATAATACACTCAACCGCCCTACATAAACTAATATAATACAAATTACAGCTCACCGCCCTACAGTAAAATATTTATACAGCTCACCGTCCCCTATAGTAATTATACTCAAATACCCTCACCGCCCTACCAGTAAATAATTATACAGCTTCACCGCCCTATAGTATAATATAATACAGCCACCCCCTACAGTAAAATAATTAATCCAGCTCACCGCCCCTATAGGTAATCTAATATATTACAGCTCAAAGGCCGCCCTACTGTAAAATATTTAATACAGCTCACCGCCCTATAGTAATATACTTAATACAGCTCCCGCCCTCACCCAAACCGCCCTAACCGTAAAATATTAATAGAACAGCTCACCGCCCCTGACAGTATATAGTATAATACAGCTCCCGCCCCTATAGGTAAATAATTAATCCAACAGCTCACCACTCCCCTATAGTAATTATCATATAATACAGCTCACCACCCTACAGTAAAATAATTAATACAGCTCCACCGCCCCTAATAATATAATATAATACCGCTCACCGCCCCTATAGTAATATAATATAATACAGCTCACCGCCCCTATAGTAATATAATATAATACAGCTCACCGCCCTACAGTAAAATAATTAATACAGCTCACCGCCCCTATAGTAATATAATATAATACAGCTCACCGCCCTACAGTAAAATAATATAATACAGCTCACCGCCCCTATAGTAATATAATATAATACAGCTCACCGCCCTACAGTAAAATAATTAATACAGCTCACCGCCCCTATAGTAATATAATATAGTACCGCTCACCGCCCTACAGTAAAATAATATAATACAGCTCACCGCCCTACAGTAAAATAATATAATACAGCTCACCGCCCTACAGTAAAATAATTAATACAGCTCACCGCCCCTATAGTAATATAATATAGTACCGCTCACCCTCTGATCAAAAGAAGATCCAATCCTCTCTTGTATATCCTGGGGTGTGATACCTGCTGCTGTGCACGCTGCATGGAGTGCATTCACGCAGTGCTCGCATTGTAGCTTTGAGGAGCCGAAGGGGGTGTAGGTGGTGAAGAGCACTTCACACCTATGCTTGTCGAAGGGACCTGAGGAGGGGAAGAAGAGCTTAGGGTTTAGGGTTTAGGGTTTGGGGTTTAGGTGGTGAATAGCACTTCACATCGATGCTTGTTAAAGGGACTTGAGGAGGGGAAGAGGAGCTTAGGGTTTAGGTGGTGAAGAGCACTTCACATCGATGCTTGTCAAAGGGACCTGAGGAGGGGAAGAGGAGCTTAGGGTTTAGGATTTAGGGTTTAGGTGGTGAAGAGCACGTTACATCGATGCTTGTCGAAGGAACTTGGTTAGGGGAAGAGGTGAGATAAGACTCAGCTCAAACGCACCACAGCGGACCATGCTGCGTAGCATTGAGCATTGAGCATGCAAACACACAGATGAACAGGATCCCAGGCAGAAACCACAGCGATGCGCCATACTCCACTACGGTATAACACGGAGAGCCCCCCCCCCCCCACCCCACACCCCACCCCCCCACACCCCCCCACACACACACCAACCTCACAAACCACCGCACAACACACACCTACCTACCCACAAGCACCAAGCACACCCACTTGCAAGAAAACCCACACACAAGCCACCAACCCCACAACCGCACAAAACACCCTACCTACCCACACGCACACAAGCACACCCACTTGCAGGGAAAACACACACACCCCAACCCCACAACAGCACACACACGCCTACCTACCCACAAGCACACAAGCACACCCACTTGCAGGAAAACACACACACCCCAACCCCACAACCGCACACACACGCCTACCTACCCACAAGCACACAAGCACACCCACTTGCAGGAAAACACACACACCAACCCCACAACCGCACACACACACCTACCTACCCACAAGGCACACCCACTTGCAGGAAAACACACCCCCACCACCAACCCCACAAACCGCCACACCACACCACCTACCTACCCACAAGCACACCCACTTGCAGGAAAACACACACACACCAACCCCACAACCGCACACACACACCTACCTACCCACAAGCACACCCACTTGCAGGAAAACAAAAGCAAAAGCACATCCGTCAATGTGCTCCACACTCATGTAACTAAGGAACGGCAAAATGATATCATATGATACCGACAGTCTGACTAGGCTAAAGTAACCATTTATATACAATATCACATGATGCAGGTTGTATGATATCATACTCGCCTTTAGTCTACATCATAAGATATGCCGGTCCCTATATAGATAGCACAAGTGCTCAATTATGTACCTTCGTTATTTGGGGGTGCTATGTCAGAGTCTGTTGGGGTTTTGCATTTGGAGCCCAAAATGTTGCAAGTAGCACTGTGATTCCCGGTACAGAGTTTCCCTCGTATCCCCAAAAACTGCAAATAGCACCCCAAAAGCTGCAAGTAGCACCCCAAAAGCTGCTAGGAGCACCCAAAATCCTTAGGTGCACCTCAAAAGCTGCTAGGAGCACCCCAAAAGCTGCTAGGAGCACCCCAAAAGCTGCAAGTAGCACCCCAAAAGCTGCTAGGAGCACCCAAAAGTCCTTAGGTGCACCTCAAAAGCTGCTAGGAGCACCCCAAAAGCTGCTAGAAGCACCCCAAAAGCTGCTAGGAGCACCTCAAAAGCTTTGAGGTGCACCCCAAAAACTGCTATGAGCACCCCAAAAGCTGCTAGGGGCACTATGGTGCTACGTTGAGACACTGATTATTTTTCTTAGATAAAACCCTCTGACTCACCACTGGGTGCTGCAAGACCCAGCTCCGTAATCAGCAGGTTGAATTGGGTTTGCGACATCCTCGGAACATGGCCAGATGCAACTGGGGGCATGGCATGTCCTGAAGGGGACCTGCAGAACTCCAAGAAGAGGGGCCAAAAGTGGTCCCCAAATCGTTTGAGAGACATGCTGGTGGGTGCTCAGGACACCCAAATTAGGCCTAGCTGGTATGCGACCCTGTTTAAATCAGGCGAAGGGACACTGAGTGCGCTGAGCCTGCTTATGTCCAGAGCCTGCTGTTATGCTGAGCCTTCGTCCCTGTGGACAGGGGGTCACGAAGACCTGAAGTATTTTTTTGAGGGAATCGCTAGGGGCTGCACTGTATGTTGATTCCTCTGTCCCAATGGCTGTTTTCGGCTGCGCAGTTACGCTTCAATGCAGAATGTGGCAGCCCTGCTATTGGAGGCTATGCGCATTCGCTTGCTGGGTTTAGAGCCATGTGCCACCACGTTCCGATTCTCCAACCCGCGGCAATTTCTTCGGCTCTAAGATCCTTATCCACTGTGAGTTGCAACGCACGCTACACGTTCCCAAGTTGCAACGAAAAGAGCTTTTGCAGCGGGGGAGGTGCAAGGACCGAAAATAAATGAATGGTAGGCAGCGGGCTTGAGGATCGATTCTGAAAAGAGGAGCTGAGACTGTGCGCCTACTAGTTCGAGATGGAAAAAGCTGGTTCAAGTACGAGCGCGGAGGAGAGCCAGGAAAGAGGTGAAGCTAGAAGGCGAAGGGAAGGGCGAAAGGGAAGATAGTGTGAGCCAACGAGTACGAACAGCAGAGTTTCATGGGGAAATGGTACTTATAATTCCGAAGCCTAGCGATAAGTGGGCTCTATGTACATGGCCGACCACGATCAGAAAGCAACGTGTGCACTCGTTGCAGTAAACATGTCTTTTCGGCAGGTAGGCCAACAGCCACTCTCTAGTCTGGCGGGGGCGGGGGCGGGCCAGGAAAAACAACGGAAACTGTCCTACCTGTCATGACCCGTCCAGCCTGTCGGCCCTACCCAGAGGGGACCCGGCACGAACCCAGTTATCATTTTTCAACCACTTTTCCCACGTCGGAGTGACAGCTTGTTTCCAACCAGTTGGAGGTCCGGTTGAGCGGCGGTTAAATTCGTTATTTTCGGCGCTAACCGGTGTTTGGTCGGAAACACAAAAAGTTGAGGTCCGGTTAAAAACCAACTGCCCCGGTTGGTTCAACGGCGCACCCCCCCCGCCGTTGAAGAAAGCTGAGGGGCGGTTAAATTCGGTTGTTACATTAGATCTGGTGACGTCACGAAATTGGCGCGCGCCTCTTAAAAATCATGCTGCTTTGGAGTGCCGCATCCTTTCTTTCTTTTTCGGACACTCATCATTGATCGCACGGTTTCACCAAGATGGATTCGCAGCAGCAGGGCACCGTCCCTGCCACGCAATTTTCGACTGATCTTCCTGAGGGGCAGGCGCAGATGCGTGTTCTAGATCTGGACCCGCGCCAGCAGGACGAACTACGCCAATTTAAGGTGCATCGGCTGCAACAGCTGCAACAGCAGCAACAGCAGCAGCATCAGCAAGGAGCGGGATAAACGCTGAAATCAGCGTCTGGATAGCGAGGAAGTGCTGCGCTGCGCATTTGACACGTTGATCCATTTTGAGATGACCTGGCCAGATGCAAAAGACTGCTCAACTGGTGGAATGTTTCCAACCAGTTAAGGGTCCGGTTAGAGGTCGAGTCTAAACCCTCCGAAACACAATCCTTAACCGGACCTCCAACTGGTTGGAAACAAGCTGTGAGCCAGGGGTGAGCTGGAGTGAGCTGTAGTGTGTTTGCCAGTACCAGAATCTGACCTGTCCCGACTTGAGCATGTCACCAGCCTGGCAAATCGTATTTCGGCAGGGCCCATGGAGCTAGGCCAGCACGCGGCACGCGCCGGACCTCGATAGGGGGCGGCATTCGCGCGGCATTCCACCTAGCTCCCGAATGTCGAGTCCAGTGCAGCTAAGTCACCAGAGACAAACTTCCATCAAATGGAACTTGAAATGTTTCGGATAAAGCACGTTCGATCAGGCTGCGAACGCTCGCAACGTCCAATGAGTGGAAGTTCGACGCGAATCCGAAACGAATTAGAACTTAGGAATTTGGCTCACAACTTGGGAGTTCGAACTAGAATTAGGCCTGAATTAGGCCCATAAATCGTAGCGTTAAGAAAGCCCATAAACCGTACGGCGTACCGGCCTACGGCACAACCCTGCTTCTGAGTAATAAGAGAACACCGGAACACGTAACACGGTGTTCCGGAACACGTAACACGGTGAAAAGATAGCGTAAGGCTAACGCGTACATCAGTACATCGGCGTGGCGTACAACGTGGAACTGCCAGCTCGACGGAGGAAAGGCGCCCGCCTGCGCCTGCGCGCCTGTGGAAGGGCCAGGCGGGTAGATTCAAGGATTTGGGCGGATTTCGATTCCGAGTTGCGACTAATTATGTCCAGTATGCGAGTTTTTCTACGTGCACCTATGGCGCGTCGCCCAGCGGCCCTGATGAGAACGCTTGACCGATGCCTTGACTCGATGGATTCCCGAAATTTAGACAAGGGGAAGACAAACTAATCAATCATAGAAACGAGATGAAAGACGTGCTGTTGAAGCCCGAGTTGATATGTATGATGCCCGTCCGACCGACCATCCGACCATCCATCCGTCTGACCGCGATGAAGCCTGGCACGTCAGCCAACGGTCTCGTAAACTAACTCGCTTCCGTTGCCACGCACCTGCACCTGTCGCTCGCGAACACATCTCCGCCATTTTTTAACGTCGCTTGCGACGCTGCATTGAACTTGTTCGACCCTTCTTCCCCGCCCTTGTTCGTCACTTCGTCCTTCGTCCCTACTTTCCGTCGAAGCGTTTCGCTGCTTCTCAATGCACTAGACTCAGTAGACTGGTGTGCACGCCCGCTGCACCGTGCTAGAGAGGCCACTGCTTGCATCCTTAGCCAAACGTGAGTAATCGTGAAGACGTTTTCTTTTTGTAGCGGGAGTACATAAAAAAGGGGTACACCTTAGGGACACCGATCCCTAAAAACCTGAGGAGCCCTTCCCCCCCCCCCCCCCTAAATAGAAATAAGAGGTACTACGGGGTACCTGGGTACTACCTGAAATTATATATGGATACTTGGTCTTTACAATATGGCGCACACAATGGCATCCTCACAATTCCCACACAGGGATTGTGTGATAGTCAAAATTCAGTTTTGCACCCCTCTTTGTGGTGGGGATGGGGGGTCGAGGGTGGGGGGTGGGATGGGGGGCAAGGGGTGTGGGGTGTGGGTGGGGGGGTGCGGGGTGGGGGGGGGCATACCACCCATACTCACCCATTTGCCCACGAAGCCACCCAGCCACCCAGCCACCCACGGCTCGTTTCTACTAAGTTGATGGTTTTGGTAGAATAGCTGTACGTGGATGACGGCAACGGTAGAAAAACTATAGGAATGCTTGTAGGAGGGTATGGTGCAACCCATTGTTTGGGCTAAGAAATCATTCCAAAATTACATCACATGTTTCAATAATCCAACTTTTCTTAAATTATTTAACTGTCATTTTTACTTTTAATGCCAACTTTTCTTCTAATGTTGAACTACTGTTTTCTACTCTCAATGGAAAACACACAAGAAAACATTATATGTCTCAACAATCCCACTTTCCTTATAATTATCACTTTGCCAGTTCATTTCGAACATTAAATTTTCTTTGAATGTTTAAGTAATTATTTTGTTCCTTTATCTGCCCCCTAGGTGCTGAACCTATGCCCTCGGGAGTTTCTTGATGTTAATTTTCTGCATCCATTTATCAGCATGTATGCTGATGTAACCAGTAAGAAGGAAGATCCATGGTTTGGTTGCAGAAAAATATTCTGATTCATGTGGCTGCAAAATATCTAGAAAATTCCATGCACGCACACACCAGGGTTGCTCAGGGGCCCCCCTAGCTCTAACAAATTGTACAGCCCAACCAACCAATTTCATGGCCTGCGTCCTGAGACGCAACCGACCCAAAACCGACCCATAGCCTGCATCCTGCAACGCAACCAACTCACCGAAGCAGTGTCTGCGACGCAACAGACCCTTCGATGCTGCGTCTGCAACGGAGAACGCAGCGCCCTGAACAGCCCTGACACACACCTCACACCCCCTACCCCCGCCCGCCGCAGGTATGTTTTGTATGCTAATACCATACATACATCCATGCCTCCCCACCCCATCCCCCGTGCAGGCATGTTATTGTATGCTACTGCCAAACATACATCCATGCACCCCACCCCACCCCCCCATGCAGGCATGTTATTGTATGCTACTGCCATACATACATCTATGCACCCCACCCCCACCCCCCCCCCCATGCAGGCATGTTATTGTATGCTACTGTCATACATACCTCCATGCCATCCCATCTCATCTCTGCTGCACAGAGAATACATTGCCTCCTGTACCAGCATTATTGCCACACGTTGCATGAAGGAGTCCCTACCGCCTGGAGGGTGACACTTACTATGGCTGCCATGGTGACTTTCCCCAGCTGCGGCATAGGGGAAGGTCCCCTTAACACCAAGCCCCTCTAGGCGTTATCTCTTTTTCTACATGCCCCCCCAACCCCCAACCCCCTTGCAGGCATGTAGTCATAGGCTACTGCCATACATACATTCATACCCCCCCACACACACCACCACCACCACACACACACACTCCCATGTACCCACCAATCAATGCATACATGCAATAATCCATCCGCCAAGATCATCAACCCCCGTACATACATTTGTGCACCCAACCATGCTAATAGTGCACTCTACTTGCTTGTATTTAAATAGGCGCCTACCCGTCGTTTTTAGGTGCTCGTGTGCAATGCACCCCCCAGCCCACTTACCCACCCACGCATACATGCATGCATACATACATCTGCCCATACATGCATGCACCCACCCATTCAGGCATACGTCCACCCATGCATCATGTACACTTTTCGGCGCAGAAACGAGTACCCCCCCCCACACACACACACCCATCACCATCACCACACACACACACCACCACCACCTACCCCTAGCTCCTGCCCACTAACCTACCTAAGCTGATGAGCGTATGCATGCTGCCCCCTCATTCATGTAACCAGCATATATGCAACACACAATTAGTTACCCACCAAATTCCCAACAACCACCAGGCTATGAACCCATCAACCAATGCCTTACTACTGCGACCCATGCCTGCTGCTGCCCATGGTGCTCCCGCTGCTTCTGCTGATTGTAGCCGCTGTCATCTAATTTTTAGCCTTGATCGAATTCGATATGCCAGATCTGCAGCTTCGAGACTAAATTCGCAGGACGATATGACGAACTGGTTAACTTCGCTCGAAAACTGGTTAGCTTCCCTCGAAAACAGAACCAGCACTGTCAACTTTAAGCTCTTCCTGAGACAAGACGCTATAAGAAGCGAAGGGGTTAAGAATGTGCTTTCGAGCGGCCCAGCACCGCGAGGGCTAGGCGCTATCTTGTTCGTGCCGATTATGGACATCTTGTTGAAAATAATAGAAAATTATCGGGCCTTATCGAAAAAGGAAAGTACCCATACATTTTCCTAGTAATAAGGCGCATGCATTAGACCACGGGCATTTGTTTGTTTAGAAGCGCGACGGTTCTGACAAGCTCGCGAGTATGATAGGCGCCCTCGGGTCCTGACACGTGACGGGCGATAAGTGGACGCGGGCCGGTAGGAAAGTACTAGGGCAGTGTACCCGTCGTACCGACGGCAGGCCCCCTCACTCCCCCCCCGCCCCCCAAATGGAATGACTTTTTGAGGGCCAACCACCCAATAATATCCCTTCCCCATCCACATTAGGTGGCTTGTCATCGTACACTGTTGCCATCATGGCATGATCATCCCCATCACACGGACACTTGATTCCCAGGTGGCCACAACATACATGTACAAGCAACACCATTACCAACCACCCACATGCATGCCCCCCCCCCCCCCCCCCCCCCCCCCCCCCCCAAGAGCAGCTTGATTCCATCCAAACGAACACAGCGTTGCCTTTCAGATTTGCCCGAAGTGAGAGGGCAAGGGGAAATAGCAACCAGGCAGAATGTTGGGCGCATACACTTCCCACCCCACACACTGATGAACCCAAGAGTCGCTCGGTTCCTACAGAGCACACACATCGCTGCAGGAATAAATTCGATGCCCATCGGGTATCAGCTATGCCCGCACTGGAATTAAAGGGTAGGGGGGAAAAGCAGGGAGCGGCTGATAGTCAGAGCTGCGGGAACAATCTGCATATAGCGCGAAATTGCTTGGCATTGATTCCGGCAGCGAGTAGAAGCAGCTGTCAGTCAGACGTCCGGGAACAATCTGCATACCGCGCAAAATTGCTTTGCATTGATGCCGGCAGAGAGTAGAAGCAGCTGTCAGTCAGAGCTCCTGGAACAATCCGCATACAGCGCGAAATTGTTAGGCATTGGTGCCGGCAGAGGGTAGAAGGGCACGCATTCCCGCCAATTGGCTGCCATAAGCGCGCCCAGTTAGAGCTTTGTTCTTGTTGCGAGTGATAACACCTGCTTGGGTGAGGAATCAGAGCTCCCTTTGTGGCGGGGTCAAGACATTTTCAGATCGCGGAGCACAGAGATAGCGCTAAGCGCAGAGGCAAGGAAGTGTAGGTAAAATGAGCTTCGTCATGGACTGAGTTTGAAAAATGAGCGAGATTGGAAATTGACGGGTGTGATGAAAATCGAGGCTTGTGGGGTGGAAATGTGCCAGATCAGCAATCGTCGATTGAGGCGAAAGTTAGCCAGATCAGCAGGAAAATGCTTGCCAGATAAGCGAAACCACTGCCAGTTAAGCCCTGAGCCCCGGACGGACGGACATTGCAACTTTAATAGTATAGATTCTACGCCGGGATCCACTTAGCAGAAAAATCCACCCAGCCACCCATTCACCTACCCGCCTAATGTCTCAAATAAAGTATCGCCATGATATATGCCATTAATCAGGATCGGGATATGCTGATTCAGGATCAGCATGTCGCCATGGCTTGCGCATGGAGTTCCTAGACTCGTGAACAGCCTTCAGACTGCTTCGGCTTCCAAGACCCTTCTGTGCAGGATCATTTAACTGCGCCCGAACTCCACACGCACAGCAGCATCCTCGTGTTCATCTTCTGGCTTTTTGTCATGATTTCGACACGCACTCGCATCATACCTGCGTCCTGCCCTTCCAGCCTAGCTAGTCCCAGTCATGCTCATGCTCATGCTCATGCTCAACTTGGTTGCGTCTCGACTCTCAAGACGCAAGACTCATGACGCAGATCTGGTTTTCCTCCTGAATGAACAACCCTGGTGGTGTCCTGATTTCCTGAAATGGCAAAGATTGGGTGTGTGTGTGTTATGGTACGACTTAAACGTCGTACTGAGACTCTGAGAGTGGCGAAGTGCGCTTTCGGTCTGAGTTTTCACTGAACTCTCAGCTTGTTTCCAACCAGTTGGGGGTCCGGTTAAGGATTGTGTTTCGGAGGGTTTAGACTCGACCTCTAGCCGGGCCTTAACTTTCGGGAAGATGGTTGGAAACGTTCCACCAGTTAAGCAGTCTTTTGCACCTGACCAGGTCAGTTCAAATGGGTCAACGTGGCAACTGCGCTCTGCAGCACTTCCTCGCGATTCATACGCTGATTTCAGCGTTTATTCCACTTCTGGCCGCTGCTGGTTGCCTCAGGAAGATCAGTCGAAAATTGCGTGGCAGGGACGGTGCCCTGCTGCTGCGAATCCATTTTGGTGAAACTGTGCGATCAATGATGAGTGTCCGAGAAAGAAAGAAGGATGCGGGACTCCAAAGCAACGTGATTTTTAAGAGGTGCGCTCTAACTTCGTGACGTCACCATATCTCATTCATCAACCGAACTTAACCGCCCCTTAACTTTCTTTAATGGCAGGGGGGGGGGGGGGGGGGGGCGCCATTGCACTAACCGGGACGGTTGGTCTTTAACCGGACCTTAACTTTTTGTGTTTCCGACCAAACACCGGTTAGCGCCGAAAATAACGAATTTAACCGCCGCTTAACCGGACCCTTAACTGGTTGGAAACAAGCTGTCTGTATGGCTGGCACGACGGTAGCATAGCCACCTGCCACTGTGTGCAGTACAGTTCCACTATTTGTTGTACTGCCACTAGCCTTCTCTCAGTTGCCTCGCAAGCCGACTTGCGAGTATCTTAATATCAGTTTACGATATTGACCTCTACGATTCTTCAGTTTTTGCGTCTCTTGCGGTCCCCTACCAAACAGGAGCGATCCCTATTTCAGTTGTTGTTTTTATTGGTTTACCAACCTGGTGCTTCAGGCTTTATTGGTTTACCAACCTGGAACTTCAGGCACCAGAATTGCATGTACAAAGACAAGACAGCATGGATTGCCCATGCCATGGATGGTTCCCCACCAAACAAGAGCCGCGCATAAACTATTTGTTTTGTATTACATCTCTGGCGCATTCTTGATGGTCGCTGCCAGGAGCCGAAGCTCCATGCAATCGAGAAACCTACTAACGAACCCTTTTCCCCCCCATGCAGGTACTCAGGACAGCTACCTGCTCTTATCTATCGGGACCTGCCCACACCCTGCCCGCAGAACCCGCCAAGTCTGGAACTGCGCGGTTGCCCTTCGACCGTACGGCCCTGTTTGAAAAAACGCGTCCTCGCGAGATGCTCGTCATATGATCAGACCCCTGTAGAGTCTACACATTTTCCCGCCTACTTTACTGCTTGCTTTCTCTCTTCCGCTGGCACAACCTTAAATCACAGCCCTTCTTACCTCTCTCAGTTTCTCAACCTATCCCCTCACATCCGAACCTCTCCCGCCATGAAAAAATACGGACCGGCTTTGATGCATGCCATCAGTGGGGACAACGCAACAGGTAATTACCTTCCCGCTCACTTTGAAATCGATTACCCCGCTTTTTCCAACACCGAATCTCCATGTCAATCAGCTTCTCGGCTCCTCACCCACTCATGCCCCCTGCACCACCCACAACGCACCGATCATACCGATCTAGGCCCCATTGACGACTCTGCAAAGTTCCCCCCATTGCCAACACATTGCCATCCCTTTAGCCAGCATAACCACCCATGCTGGATTCTAAGAGCCTCTTTGAGGATACATCTCTTTAGCCAGCAAAACCACCCATGCTGGATTCTAAGAGCCTCTTTGAGGATACATCTCTTTAGCCAGCAAAACCACCCATGCTGGATTCTAAGAGCCTCTTTGAGGATACATCTCTTTAGCCAGCAAAACCACCCACACTGGATTCTAAGAGCCTCTTTGAGGATACATCTCTTTAGCCAGCAAAACCACCCACACTGGATTCTAAGAGCCTCTTTGAGGATACATCTCTTTAGCCAGCAAAACCACCCATGCTGGATTCTAAGAGCCTCTTTGAGGATACATCTCTTTAGCCAGCAAAACCACCCACACTGGATTCTAAGAGCCTCTTTGAGGATACATCTCTTTAGCCAGCTAAATAACTATACTTTTAATTCCACAGGCAGCCGCCCCTGCCCCAGCAGCTGGACCCAGCCAGCCCAGGAGACAGTCAGCTCCCACCAACCAGTGGAAGGAGGTGACCAAGAAGACTGTCTGGAAGAAGCCATAGGGATTTTATGTGCACCTATTATGATCCCCTGCTTCTTAGTCATAGACTTCTATAGCACTCTCCTGATTGTCCCTCTCCTTATGGCTACTTGTTGGATCATAGGGTGTACCAAGCTATTGACATCAGTACAGACTACACCCACTATTGATAAGTCAATCGTGAACAGCTTCCTTCTTCTGAAACTCTCTGCAAAGCAGAATTCTAGCTGTGAACCTAATAGGAAATCCTGTACTCAGGACATTAGAACCTTGACTCATCCTACCTGGGATACAGCTCCTAGGGGAGGTAGACCTACTTCCAGACTTCGTTCCACTCCTGTAAACAGCCCTAGCTATTGGGAACCCCAAATAGACTGTCACTGTCAAGTTCATTCTATTAACGCCTACCTCGGATACAAGGCCCTGGACTACAAAGAGGTCCTACAGTTCTCCATAAACCTCAACACACCACGTCACTAACTACACTCAACATGAGTGGGATCTAGAACGTTGCTATTTCAACAAACTAACCGGTAACTACACAATCCCTTTAGTCAACTATTACCTGGCTAACAAGAAATCTCACTTAGGCTCTCTCACTAGCCACAGGAACTCACAAACATATACTCCATCCCATCCTCCCCCTACTACACCAACAACTGAAGACACATCTGAGAACTATTCTGCAGGAGTTATGCCTGGCAGCACTAAACAGCAAATTTTATCTCGGCTTCCTCCCAGCTGCACAAGGTTTATCCTCCACTACAACTGTGGATATGGACATGCTACAACCATTAAGCAAATTAATGGTAAGTGGTGGGACATGAACTCTGAACACAACGGCCCTAGTCTTCTCCACTCACAAGATTGGATAAAACTCCAAGGGCACATCTACACTCTTACCAAAACATCACCCTCCTTCCTTTCACACCCTTTTCAACCAGAAATTAACCACACACCAGGCCACCCTACTAGGGAGACTGTTGACATGATCTGCCCTACTAGTAACACCACACCCACTCACAACCGTCCTGACTCTCCCCACAGTATGGACCACATAACTTCCCCATGGCCTGCAGAACTCACAGATCACAACTTACCAGATCAGGATAACTCCTCAGATCTAACTTTCTCTGATCTCCTAGACTTCACCCTATCAGATCAAGAAGATCCCATAGACTCCCCCTCTTTAAATCAAAAAGACCCCACAGAAACTATTTACTTAGTCTCTGTCGATGAGGAACCTCCCAGATCAAAACAAAAAACATCTCCTACAAAGAAAAATAATTTAACTACCAAACGCTTACACCCCTGCACACACCAGATGCACAACACACCTCTCCCTATTCCTAGCAAAGTTGTCCTTCCTGACTTCACTAAGTTTCGCCAATGCAGAATTTTTGGGGCAGAACCTCCTACAAAGAAACCTGCTCCTTCCAGACTCACCACCAAAACTCTTCCAACGAAAAGAATTAAAATTACTCATACTACTTCATATCCTGTTCAACAACAGCAAACTGCACTCTATCTCACTAACATTATCACCTCCAACTGCAGAGGCATTTTCTCATCCTGGGAAACACTCTATGACCATATTCGAACTAATGAGCCAGACATTGCTATTCTCACCGAAACAAAACTCACCTCCAACAATACAGGCATAATTAATATGATCAAACAAGACCTCTCTTACTACCACTTTCATCACAGCAGCAAAACCATTAAGCAAGCTACCAATGCAGACAACATTGTTACCCGCTCAGCTGGAGTCATCACACTTATCAAAAAGACTCTTACTGCACACCTAATTAAACATGAAATCCCTACTGACATAGCTGGTCATCTCACTCATCAAACTATTAACAACATCACTCACATCCTAGGTGTCTACATGCCCTGCAATGATCCTGCCAAAAGAGCCCGCATCTATGAACACATCCACTACATCATATCCCAGAACCCCTCTCACCACTATATTGCAGGGGGAGACTGGAATGCAGCTTACTACCTTACTGATAGAAGCAACACAGTCCATCACCTGGAGGACCAGCCTCACTACCAGCATCTTAATAAATATTCAATTCACATCCAACCATCTCCACGCTCCCATACTTATTCAGACAACACCTCCTACAGCAGCAGGATAGATGACATCATTCTCATCAACCCTCCACCTGCAACCATGGTGACAGAAACCACACACCAAATGGGAGACACACTTGACCACTTGACCCTGGAACAACATATTACCTCCTCTCTCTTTCCACCTCACAACCTGGACACACCACCTCACAATCCAACACCCCAACTGCAACTCCCTCTCAAGCAACAGGACATGGCCAAAGCCAAAGAGGCAATCTCAAATAAATTTCTCCATCAATTTCAACACAGCCACATCAACATAAATAAAGCCTGGACTATAGCACAAACTTTACTGGGAGAAGATAAAACATCTGCACACATCCAATCTATTAGACAAGAACTCACAGCCACCATGCCAGAAAATCTTAACAGCATGGCAGATCATCTCATGATCACTTTACACCAAGCTCTTTCCATCATGACTGACATCTGCCCCATTAAGTCTAGCACACCAGGCATTTTTTTGCCCAGACAAACTGCTAAAACTTACAGACGTCTTAACTACCATATTAAACACATTAAAGCACTTCGAACAGCCTCCACCCACCTTGACCAACAACAATACATGGAGCTCAGAAGCACACCTCATACGGCAGGTACATACTCACCTACCACTAAAATCAAAATACAACAACACCTACAAAACCTACTCCTCCCTGACTACTGCCTCTCTCTAACTGCTGATATTCAACAAAGTATTACAGAACTACGTCACATGCAGGCTGCACTCAAAGAGGAGAGAGCAACTGCCTCCATCAAGAAATTCAGACGCCGCCTTAGCACACAGGCACGACAAACTCACAGGTATATTTTCTCTCCTGAAAACTACACACACACACCCACTGCCCTTCTGGACGCATCCTCGAACACACTTAGCACCAGTACCCAGGGTCTCCTGGAAGTTTTGACCAAACACATGGGTAAACTTATGTCACCTCCCACACCACCCATCTTAGATGATTATACCCGACATGCCACTCCCCCTCCATGGGAAACACACACAGACAAATACCACCTTGAAACTCCAGCCAACTCCATACAAACCACTGCCTCCCCTTACACCTATCTCTCCTCCTCAACCACCTATGATGACTGCATCAGGAAACTCTCCACTAACAAAGCCACAGGCCCAGACTGGCATACCTAATGAACTACTTATGTGCCTCCCACAGGAAATGCACCTCACCATACACAAACTCATGCAGCTAGTATGGATCCTGGGAGAAACACCAGACTGCTGGAAAATCTCCCACACAGTCATGCTCTACAAAAAATCAGATCCTTGCTTACCCCAAAATTACAGGCCAATAGGCCTTAACAATGCTGTAGCCAAACTCTGGACCTCTCTTGTTACCAACACTATTACTACCTACTCTGAAACCAATCACATTCTCAGTGCCTGCCAAGAGGGTTTCAGAAAAGACAAAAGTACCTATAGACAACTCTTGACCCTACTCCACAACATTGAGGATGCTGCCCTCTTCCACCAGGACCTTTATGCTGCCTACTTTGACTTTAGCTCTGCCTTCAACATGATTGATCACCAAAAACTTCTCTGCATTATGCACAGCTTGGGTTATACCCATGATACTATAGATACAATTAAAGGAATTTACACAAACTCTACTACACATATCCTCCTTAACAATACATCTGGCTCCCCTATCCCCATCACTAGGGGCACTATCCAGGGGGACACTCTCTCCCCCTTACTCTTCATTATTTTTCTAGAACCCCTACACAGATGGCTCCGTTCTGGAGGACGAGGATACAGAGCAGCATCCCTACCCTCCACAACAGCAGATGAAAACCACACTAGCAGCTTGGGGTATGCTGATGACACTGCCGTCCTAACCGGCAGCTCAGAGGACCTTCGCATCCAATGTGGTAAAGTTCAAAATTTTAGTATCTGGTCGGGCATTCCTCTTAACGCCACTAAATGTGTGGTTAGTGGCATACTCCACAAATCACACCCACTCACAACAACACTCTCAAACAAAGGCTAGAAAAAATTCCTCTAGGTAATTCCTATGCTACCTACCAGCCGCCAGACCAAGCCTATAAATACCTGGGGGTTCACATCTCACTCACCTTAAATTGGAAAACTCAACTTCACTCTACTATTGAAACCATCCACAACAAAGGCTTGAGTATCCTCACTAAAGCTAAAAATAGGGCAATCCCCACCCAATGTCTACGAATAATCTCACAATGTGTCAGAGCAGCTATTAAATACCCCATGATAGTAGCTCCCTTCTCACTAACCGACATTCATGTCATTGACAGAGCAGTATTAAAAACAGTAAAACTCTGCTGCTCCCTTCCTAGATCCTTTCCGACAAGAGCACTCCACCTCCCTAAAACAGAGGCAGGACTAGGGGTGCCTTCTCTACTCACTGAATATACTCAGATTACTGCAACAGCCCTCACCCAGTCCATGAACGACCAAGGTCACCTGGGAATTCTCACCAGGGCTCTTCTTGACAAATCAACCTCCACCATGACCACTCTAAATCCTCTCTCTCTCTCCAGCAAGCAACTTAAATACATGTCCCTAGCCCGCCAGCTGGAAATTATTAAAAAATCTGACATAATAATTTCTTGGAATGACACAGAACTCCTTGACAAACTTAACATACACTCTCTCCCTCTTCCACCACAGGCAATCCCTGTCTCACTAATGACTCCTTTTCACGACCTGGACATCTACTCATACCACGACCTGGTCACCCCCATGGGAACTCATCTTATCAGCACTACAGACCTCTCTCTTATTACTTCACACAAAATTACTAAACACCACAAACGATCCCTGAACCGCCTCACCGCACACCTCTCCTCCTTCCAAACCGTCACTCCTCCAACTCACTCTGACCCACTACCCCTCTCCCACAGGCAACTTGCGCCTGGCTACGCAATTTCGCAGAACACGACAGACAACGTTAAATTTCCTGCTCCTATCGAATCCTCCACCCCACTTACCCAGCGCTACCAACCTCACGCCTCCGTTACTGATGCAGACTACGAGGCGGACCCCACTGGGGACCTGGAAGGAAACCAATGGTGGGCGTGGCCCACGCAGATCGCAGGCAGTCACGCGCACCAAGCATGGGGCTGCCCCAACAGTGACGCCACTTGGTCAGCGCGCCACTACTTGTGCAAATCCTGGATTCGACACTCCTCCTCCTCCAAATTCTACCGCGCATATAAAATAACCTCCACCTCGCACCCTGACAGGATCCGCGAGGCCATGACATTCCCAGCCAGCAGCGCACCTGCACCACCGGCGCGCCTGCTTCACCTTACTTACGGATCTCAGTACAGAGCCCTGCACATTACGAGCTGGCGGGGCAAGCGCTCTTACAACGACGACAAACTTGCCACCACCACCGTTGTCCACGTCCAATGGGCCCCAACCATCATGCACAACGACCATATCAACTCCTACACTCGCATGGGATACAGCATCCACCATTGCACACCTCTCACCCCCACTACCTCCACCATACACTGGAAGCCTCAATCTCACCATGCGGCTCACCTTGTTGAACTGGTAGGACAACCAACATATGACCAATTAACCCACACCTTTAAAACCACTCCTCCGATAACCACATACCTCAATCCCAGGAAGGACATCCACCTCACTAACCTCCAGCAACAAGGCCAATGGGCCACCTCCCCAGGATTTAATGCTGACAACCACAACCTTGTTCACAAACTTCTGAAAATTGACACACACGACAGGCACCCAGACTGGGACATTCAACCACCCTCAGCCTACATTATACAAACAGGCATCCTTACTACTCTGGATGGCCAATCCACACACACACATACCAACGTTTCATATCTTTATAACCCCACAGGTCACTGTCTTGGGCACATTCCCAACGACAGGCTCACCTCTCTTAAACAAAACTATGACCACTTTAAAAATCACCACCCAACCAAATGGAACCAACTGACCCAAGGAGGAACATACCACACTGACCTAGCTGCCCTCTTCACCAGATACAGAGCTGCTCCTGCTGCCACTAACATTCTGTCTCCCTTCCTCTACCAAGCAGCAGCTGCTCTGGGCATTACTCACCATCGTACCTCCAATCCTCTTAGCTACGACCCAAGCCTCACCAGCTTCTCTTCTACCAGCCCTGCTGACCAGCTCTTTGGCTCCAACCAAGACCCCTACCATCTGGACTGGGGGCTCACTGGTGGACATTCCCAATTCCACCATACAAGCACACCAAGCTCTAAGGTGGGCTCTAGCTAGTGCTGACCATGCTGAAAATACTCTCAGCCCTACCTGCACCCTGATGCTCCTCCCTGATGACCTTGCTGCCCCTTACAAAACTCTCCTCCACCACTCCTGGATCCACTACATTGACTCTAGACCACAGTCTGAATTTTATACTACCTCTGAAATATGGCTTGGCAGCAAATCTCACACCCCACCCTCCACTCAAAAATTACACCTCATCCTTATATGCAACCCTCACAGCCAAGAGACTTACTTTCCTAAACTCCCAGACTTAATTGACCAATGGACATACTACATGCAAAGCCTCTCCTCATCCTGGGAGCCCTCTACTATCACACCACCTTCCACACTTACTTTCACTGACATTGTCATCACCTACCCTCGGAAACTTAAATCTCTGGCCAAAAATCTCTGGCAACCTCTACTCTACCAACACCCTCCCCCCTCTCCTCTTACCATTACCCACCCCTGTTTTTACCTTGCTACCCCCTCCTCTGGCCTCCAGGTCTACACAGATGGTAGCCTAATAAAAGGTAAACCAGGGCATCCTAGCAAAATAGGTGCTGCAGTATATGTCCCGGCTGCAGGACAAAGCTACACCATCAACCCTGGGGGAATAGGGGCCACCAAAACTAACAACCGGGCAGAACTGGTAGCCATCCACCAAGCCCTTCTCAACATTGATTATGACAAATCTCTTACCCTTCATACAGACAGCCTCTGCTCTCTTCAACTCATAAAAGAATGATTCATGACCCCACCACAACAACCCGTTCCATTCATACTGAATTACTGCAATCAATTCAAAAACACCTCATTCAACGCATCCTGCATGGCTCACACACCACCCTTTGTAAAGTCCGTTCCCACACAGGTATCCTTGGAAATGACAGAGCAGACACTCTGGCACGCAAGGCAGCTGAGCACCCTACTTCAACTAATTTTACTGATAACACTGGGGAAATCCCCCGCCACAATGTTTACTGGCCTACAGTTCAACCTCCTCGTACACCCATGGGAGATATCCCCCCAAGAATTTTAGCACCTAACCTTACACAAGGTATCACCTCTAACCTACCCACTAGCTGCCACCTTGGTCAACACCCTCTTAAAGGGATTTATGCAACCACCTGGGCTGAGAACACCCCCCACCAACTTCCTCAAGCAAGTAACAAATTTTGGACCTCAACCCTTATCCAGCATAAAACTAAATTCCACATCCTTAAAGCCCGCTGGGGTAGACTGTGGAACCGTAAACTTGCATTCCGCTGGAAACTCCCTTATACTACCAGCACTCACCCACCCACGAACTCCCTATGCCCCATCTTCCACACCTGTGAGGACGGAGCGGGCCACATCCTGGCGGGTTGCACACACCGGACTTTCAAGGGGCTCTACATCAAGAGACATGACGCCGCAGTGCGACTCATCCAAAAGGCCATCTGCACAGGAGCCCTAGGATCTCGCAGAATGATCATGGACGCTGGCAAGGAAGAGGACCTTCCGAGGGGGGTCCTGGGCAAACGTCTCCCCGACTGGCTACGCCCCTCCACTATTACTTTAGCGGATTGGAAGAGGATGAGACCTGATCTTGCCGTCCTACCTGACATAGACTCTCCTACCTGTATGTCTGATAAAGAACTCTGGATTCTTGAGCTTGGATACTGCTCTGATACTAATCACGCTACTAAGTTTATTACTAAACATGCCCAACATGTTGAATTAGTCAATGGCCTTCGATCGGCTGGATACCTTGTTCACTATGAAGTTATTACCGTTGGTACAACTGGTACTATTCCTACCTCTTTTTTGACTTCTATGACCACTCTTGGACTTCAGAGATCCTGTGCCCTCAAACTGGCGGACACAGTCCATTCTCACACCATTACTAGTTTCCAGAGTATTTTACAGTGCAGACGCTTTATGGAAACACACCCCGGGTCGATACCCGGGGACTAGCACACAGACCGTCCCCCCTCTCAGGTTTTGTCTTACCGGCTGTATTGTGCCGGTGCTCCCCAACCGGGGTGAAAAACCCCCGTAGTAAGCTGCACTGGCATGATGGGGCTACGGTGCCTGTTGTCCAGGCATCGGTGGTAATTATTTTTACTGAGATGGTCCTACGGTGACTATAGCTAGCTCCGGCTTACGCTATGGTGTCCTTAACTTCACGTCCTGTGAGTAACGGTTCTACACGGATGTAACAATTTCAATTTCAATTTCAGTCAAGAAGCAATCAGTCGATAAGCAGGTAAAGTCAATGGGGTCAGTGTTATGGAGGGGAAGAATCAGGAAATCTAGAAATGTTATTCACCGGGTTTCACCGGCTCACCTAGAGTGACTTAGAGTGCACAGGTCTACCTCCCTGCTGCACTGTTCTGCGATGCCGCTGCCAGCTATGGCACGGACTCTGATGCCGGTACCCTGAGGTGCCGTGCCATCTCAGTATTTCCTCCTAGCGCATTGATCGAATGCTTTATCTAACTGTAAAGATCTTATCCTTACTGTCTTACCCTCGTCTCTGTGCTCTGCACATAACTCCGGAAATTCACAGGTTACGGTCCCATTCGCTTTAGATTGGCCTTGCTTTAACGGTATCCCGAGCAAAGGACATTTTGATTGTTGTCGTGCGGAACGCTACAGTTGAAAGGATTGAGTAAGGCTTTCCAACCAACAAGAACCTCCCCGTTGGGATACCTTTTCTTGTGCGCAACCATCATCCGCGTTCGGATTGATTATGCTCCATTGAGCCTCAAGCTGTCTTCCAGCACACCCCACTGACAACACATCTCCAAGACCACTGCGCCCCCACCACACCCCTTCCCATCTCCCACGTCCCGTTGCGTAAGCAACCTCAGCCGCTCTCAACCACCTCCTGACCTATCATCTCTCCAGATCTCTCCCCAGTTGGCCTCCACCTCCAACCCTTTCCCCTCCCAAACCCTCCTCACACCCTCACTCCAGTTGCTTGCAACCTCCGCCGTCCCCTCCCCCTCAATCAAGTACACGTACCCCAGATCTTGAGTTTTTATCCTCTACCCAGATCTCCTACTCCCCACTCCCCAACTTTCCCCTCAAACTGCTCTTTCCTTGCGCCGACGCACCACCATGGACATGCCGCAATGCACCAAGTTTGACGGTAAGGGAACACTTGACACCTTCGCAACCTGGTACAAAGACATGACCAGCCCTATGCTGGACAACATCTGCAGGCACTCGGTGCTTGATGGAGACAGAGATTTCATTCCGCTGTCAGAGCCGATAGATGGCATGCACTATCTTTCCTCCCCCGATAGTAGGATCACTGCGGTCAGCAACTTTCTTGCTATGGACCACATTTGCAACTCAGTCCATTCATCTATTGCTGCTATCCTTCGAGACCGCACAAACAATGCGGCATCTGCCTTGCGTTACTTGAGAAACGAGTATGGATCAGGGTTCATGCTCGTCCCCCTTATCCAAACTCCCATTCCCACAACTCTCAAATCCCTGAACTTCTCCCGCCACTCCATCCATCGCAATGCAGCTCTTCCCGTCCGAAGAGCATCCAGGTCTCCATCTGACTCAAATGCGCCACCTCCACCGCCATTTAGTTGTGGATGCTCCACCACCGTAACCAAAGATGCCGCTATGCCCCAACGATCCTCTTGCCCCCTGCCCTCTGGACGACGCCAAACTCCTGGCTCAGCTCCGCAGAAGCGCAGAGAAACAACTGGAGAAGGATCCCAACTTCTTCAAGGACATCAAAGAAGGTCGCTACAAAGCGCAACCTCAACCGCCTCCTGGCCCATCCAGACCGATTCCAACAAACCAGCCGACTGCGACTGGCATCCCCTCATCGGCGGGCAAAGAATTCTGGATAGGCGATGATGATCCTGCTGAGATGCCTGACCAACCTGGAGACCAGGCATCTGCTGCACCTGAGGTGCCCCCTGTCCACCCGGATGCCCATCTGCCTGGGTGGTACCCAGAATGGAAAGAAGACATGATCAAGCGGCGGGACGCCATGATTGAGGGTCCAGCCCTCTGCCCTATCCTGCTGATGATTTTGTCCTCCACACTGTCTCAGAGATAGGAAACTCCCCCACTCTGCAGAACACCCACAGTAGTGGAGACCAACGAGACCATGATCCCACTCCTGCTGATGATCCTGTCCTCCACACTGTCTCAGAGATAGGAAACTCCCCCACTCTGCAGAACACCCACAGTAGTGGAGACCAACAAGAAGATGCAACTACTTCTGATCCAGATACCCCTGAGCACCCCTCCGTCCGGCACTACATTTATGTGCTTCTATCCCTCTCAACCCATGGCAAATGACTGGGTACTCAGTTCTGATTCCATCCACCACCTTACCTACAACAAATATTCTCTCATCAGAATCACACCTCTCTCTCCTCCAGTACCAGTGTTCTTCCCAGGGCATCCCCATCCACGCATGTGCTCCTCCACAGGCACAGCTGTCGTCCAAGCAAGGAATGGCCTGGTTCTGACCCTCAGAGATGTTCATATATGTCCCATTGAATATGACCCCATACCACTCATTATCCCACATATTGGCATTCCAATGCAACTCATAAGCATCCCAGCTATGATGAGACAAGACTATGATCTTACCCTTTCTTTGGATGATTGCCAGGCTACCCTATATATGCCTCCCCTTCCAAGAAGACGATGAGCCTGGACCATCACCCCAGCCTGTCCTGATCTGCCCCAACAGTGCAAAGGGGGGAGTGTATGCTACAGATGTGTTCTATCCCAAGCCTACTGATCATCCAGATCATGACAGCCCAGTTGACTCATGGTACCTAAACCCTAACGTCATGGTACATCACTTATGCTCGGCAGGAAGAGCCAAGTGGACTCAACGGTTCAAGGCCTCTGCAGACAGCCTACATGAACTGGCATCACCTCCTCCAGCTCCTCCTCCTCCACCGTCACCACCTCCTCCTCCTCCTCCACCGTCACCACCAGCTCCTGCTCTTCCCCCTCCTCCTCCACCGCCTCAACCAGCTCCTGTCTCCCCTCCACCTCCATCTCCTGCTCACACACCACCTTCTCCTTCCGCTGGCCCTACACAGTCTACTTCTACCAATCCTATCCCAACCTGCTCTCGCCTGCCCATGTCTCATACCAGGAAGAGAGATCAGAGAAAACCAGATATGACATGCTGGAACTGTGATGGATTTGGACATAGCTCACGGCAGTGCCCCTCACCAGACACAGGCCTGGCTTTTAAACCACCCCTGGACTCCCTTCTCATGCCCAAACCAACTGGTCCTCCTGTACCAGTGCCTCCAGCAACCTCTGAGCATAGAGCTCCTGCCACTGTCAGATACCAGAAGAGATCCAATGGTGAGCCTTCCCCAGATTGCCTGTATTGGTCAGACTGCCACAGAGAAGCAGGATATACAAAGGCCATGCCAGATAGTGTCCCTAGCAGTAGCTAGGATGATGATGACGTAGATGTTAATAAACAGCTGGCCCACATGAAACCTCAATGATGGAGATCTATAGGAAAAGGTACCCATCTGTAGCCAGCCAGCAGGCAGATCAGCCACCAGTAGAGCCACCAGTAGAGCCACCAGTAAAGCCACCAGTTGAGCCACCAGTAGAGCCACCAGTAGAGCCACCAGTAGAGCAACCTGCAGATCCACCTGTAGAGCTAGCCACTGCCACCCAATCCTTGCTCAAAGAGGACATACTCCTCCAGACCATGGCCCCTACTGGCATCACTGACTTCTCTCCAGGTAGCACACCAACCACCTCAGAGCCAGGTTCCCAAGCTGACATACAGAACAATGCCCACATGTCTGCTGTCAGTTACACCCTTGAGAACCACCAGGAGGGATACTACCCCCTGGGGGAACTGATGGAAATATTAGATCACATGATGCTATTGCCCACCCCACCCTGCATAGTCAACATGCTCAGGGTCCCCTTGTACACCTTGATCCACGATTTCTATGCAAGGTACAGGCACCTGAGGTCCCAACCAAACCAAGTCTGGAGAGAGCAGGATATGCCCACTAACCCTGCCTCTGTCATTACCCCTATCCACATGCACTCTAAGCTCCTGGCCACCCTCATATATAAGTATGACACCTGTTCTGCCAGCATGAAAGATAGATTGAAGTGGACCATCTGCCTGCAGGCAGCAATGGTCAGTGCCTACTGCAATGCAGCCCACAGGCAGCCAGGGCTCCTCATGCAGTCCCATCAGATCAGGACAGATGAAGAAACCAGTCCTATCCTGATCTATGTTGATGATGCCATAATGACCTGGAACCACCAGGACTGTTTCATCCTCAACCTCTGCCCTCCCGTCTTCCACTCTGACCCCACAGCTGACCTTTGGGATGACCTGCACCAGGCCATCACAACTAGGCTAAAGAGAGATGGGTTCTACCAGATCCCATACCCAGTTGATGACACATGAACACCTAAGGAGACATAGTTGATAGTGGCCAGCCAGCAGTTGCTAAGTTGATAGTTAAAATCTGATTTCCTGCAGTTTCCTAGATTTGACTTCCCGTCAGTTACACATATACCTCTTACCTCAAATTAGTTTGCTGCCTGCCCCTCTCACTTATATCTAATATACATATTTTCCTCAGTCCCTGAGTCCCTCTAGTTTTCTTTTAACTCCTCTAATTCCCGGAATTCTCCTATATGAAGAATACCAGGAATTTGGGGGGATGTTATTCACCGGGTTTCACCGGCTCACCTAGAGTGACTTAGAGTGCACAGGTCTACCTCCCTGCTGCACTGTTCTGCGATGCCGCTGCCAGCTATGGCACGGACTCTGATGCCGGTACCCTGAGGTGCCGCGCCATCTCAGTACTTCCTCCTAGCGCATTGATCGAATGCTTTATCTAACTGTAAAGATCTTATCCTTACAGTCTTCCCCTCGTCTCTGTGCTCTGCACATAACTCCGGAAATTCACAGGTTACGGTCCCATTCGCTTTAGATTGGCCTTGCTTTAACGGTATCCCGAGCAAAGGACATTTTGATTGTTGTCGTGCGGAACGCTACAGTTGAAAGGATTGAGTAAGGCTTTCCAACCAACAAGAACCTCCCCGTTGGGATACCTTTTCTTGTGCGCAACCATCATCCGCGTTCGGATTGATTATGCTCCATTGAGCCTCAAGCTGTCTTCCAGCACACCCCACTGACAACACATCTCCAAGACCACTGCGCCCCCACCACACCCCTTCCCATCTCCCACGTCCCGTTGCGTAAGCAACCTCAGCCGCTCTCAACCACCTCCTGACCTATCATCTCTCCAGATCTCTCCCCAGTTGGCCTCCACCTCCAACCCTTTCCCCTCCCAAACCCTCCTCACACCCTCACTCCAGTTGCTTGCAACCTCCGCCGTCCCCTCCCCCTCAATCAAGTACACGTACCCCAGATCTTGAGTTTTTATCCTCTACCCAGATCTCCTACTCCCCACTCCCCAACTTTCCCCTCAAACTGCTCTTTCCTTGCGCCGACGCACCACCATGGACATGCCGCAATGCACCAAGTTTGACGGTAAGGGAACACTTGACACCTTCGCAACCTGGTACAAAGACATGACCAGCCCTATGCTGGACAACATCTGCAGGCACTCGGTGCTTGATGGAGACAGAGATTTCATTCCGCTGTCAGAGCCGATAGATGGCATGCACTATCTTTCCTCCCCCGATAGTAGGATCACTGCGGTCAGCAACTTTCTTGCTATGGACCACATTTGCAACTCAGTCCATTCATCTATTGCTGCTATCCTTCGAGACCGCACAAACAATGCGGCATCTGCCTTGCGTTACCTGAGAAACGAGTATGGATCAGGGTTCATGCTCGTCCCCCTTATCCAAACTCCCATTCCCACAACTCTCAAATCCCTGAACTTCTCCCGCCACTCCATCCATCGCAATGCAGCTCTTCCCGTCCGAAGAGCATCCAGGTCTCCATCTGACTCAAATGCGCCACCTCCACCGCCATTTAGTTGTGGATGCTCCACCACCGTAACCAAAGATGCCGCTATGCCCCAACGATCCTCTTGCCCCCTGCCCTCTGGACGACGCCAAACTCCTGGCTCAGCTCCGCAGAAGCGCAGAGAAACAACTGGAGAAGGATCCCAACTTCTTCAAGGACATCAAAGAAGGTCGCTACAAAGCGCAACCTCAACCGCCTCCTGGCCCATCCAGACCGATTCCAACAAACCAGCCGACTGCGACTGGCATCCCCTCATCGGCGGGCAAAGAATTCTGGATAGGCGATGATGATCCTGCTGAGATGCCTGACCAACCTGGAGACCAGGCATCTGCTGCACCTGAGGTGCCCCCTGTCCACCCGGATGCCCATCTGCCTGGGTGGTACCCAGAATGGAAAGAAGACATGATCAAGCGGCGGGACGCCATGATTGAGGGTCCAGCCCTCTGCCCTATCCTGCTGATGATTTTGTCCTCCACACTGTCTCAGAGATAGGAAACTCCCCCACTCTGCAGAACACCCACAGTAGTGGAGACCAACGAGACCATGATCCCACTCCTGCTGATGATCCTGTCCTCCACACTGTCTCAGAGATAGGAAACTCCCCCACTCTGCAGAACACCCACAGTAGTGGAGACCAACAAGAAGATGCAACTACTTCTGATCCAGATACCCCTGAGCACCCCTCCGTCCGGCACTACATTTATGTGCTTCTATCCCTCTCAACCCATGGCAAATGACTGGGTACTCAGTTCTGATTCCATCCACCACCTTACCTACAACAAATATTCTCTCATCAGAATCACACCTCTCTCTCCTCCAGTACCAGTGTTCTTCCCAGGGCATCCCCATCCACGCATGTGCTCCTCCACAGGCACAGCTGTCGTCCAAGCAAGGAATGGCCTGGTTCTGACCCTCAGAGATGTTCATATATGTCCCATTGAATATGACCCCATACCACTCATTATCCCACATATTGGCATTCCAATGCAACTCATAAGCATCCCAGCTATGATGAGACAAGACTATGATCTTACCCTTTCTTTGGATGATTGCCAGGCTACCCTATATATGCCTCCCCTTCCAAGAAGACGATGAGCCTGGACCATCACCCCAGCCTGTCCTGATCTGCCCCAACAGTGCAAAGGGGGGAGTGTATGCTACAGATGTGTTCTATCCCAAGCCTACTGATCATCCAGATCATGACAGCCCAGTTGACTCATGGTACCTAAACCCTAACGTCATGGTACATCACTTATGCTCGGCAGGAAGAGCCAAGTGGACTCAACGGTTCAAGGCCTCTGCAGACAGCCTACATGAACTGGCATCACCTCCTCCAGCTCCTCCTCCTCCACCGTCACCACCTCCTCCTCCTCCTCCACCGTCACCACCAGCTCCTGCTCTTCCCCCTCCTCCTCCACCGCCTCAACCAGCTCCTGTCTCCCCTCCACCTCCATCTCCTGCTCACACACCACCTTCTCCTTCCGCTGGCCCTACACAGTCTACTTCTACCAATCCTATCCCAACCTGCTCTCGCCTGCCCATGTCTCATACCAGGAAGAGAGATCAGAGAAAACCAGATATGACATGCTGGAACTGTGATGGATTTGGACATAGCTCACGGCAGTGCCCCTCACCAGACACAGGCCTGGCTTTTAAACCACCCCTGGACTCCCTTCTCATGCCCAAACCAACTGGTCCTCCTGTACCAGTGCCTCCAGCAACCTCTGAGCATAGAGCTCCTGCCACTGTCAGATACCAGAAGAGATCCAATGGTGAGCCTTCCCCAGATTGCCTGTATTGGTCAGACTGCCACAGAGAAGCAGGATATACAAAGGCCATGCCAGATAGTGTCCCTAGCAGTAGCCAGGATGATGATGACGTAGATGTTAATAAACAGCTGGCCCACATGAAACCTCAATGATGGAGATCTATAGGAAAAGGTACCCATCTGTAGCCAGCCAGCAGGCAGATCAGCCACCAGTAGAGCCACCAGTAGAGCCACCAGTAAAGCCACAAGTTGAGCCACCAGTAGAGCCACCAGTAGAGCCACCAGTAGAGCCACCAGTAGAGCAACCTGCAGATCCACCTGTAGAGCTAGCCACTGCCACCCAATCCTTGCTCAAAGAGGACATACTCCTCCAGACCATGGCCACTACTGGCATCACTGACTTCTCTCCAGGTAGCACACCAACCACCTCAGAGCCAGGTTCCCAAGCTGACATACAGAACAATGCCCACATGTCTGCTGTCAGTTACACCCTTGAGAACCACCAGGAGGGATACTACCCCCTGGGGGAACTGATGGAAATATTAGATCACATGATGCTATTGCCCACCCCACCCTGCATAGTCAACATGCTCAGGGTCCCCTTGTACACCTTGATCCACGATTTCTATGCAAGGTACAGGCACCTGAGGTCCCAACCAAACCAAGTCTGGAGAGAGCAGGATATGCCCACTAACCCTGCCTCTGTCATTACCCCTATCCACATGCACTCTAAGCTCCTGGCCACCCTCATATATAAGTATGACACCTGTTCTGCCAGCATGAAAGATAGATTGAAGTGGACCATCTGCCTGCAGGCAGCAATGGTCAGTGCCTACTGCAATGCAGCCCACAGGCAGCCAGGGCTCCTCATGCAGTCCCATCAGATCAGGACAGATGAAGAAACCAGTCCTATCCTGATCTATGTTGATGATGCCATAATGACCTGGAACCACCAGGACTGTTTCATCCTCAACCTCTGCCCTCCCGTCTTCCACTCTGACCCCACAGCTGACCTTTGGGATGACCTGCACCAGGCCATCACAACTAGGCTAAAGAGAGATGGGTTCTACCAGATCCCATACCCAGTTGATGACACATGAACACCTAAGGAGACATAGTTGATAGTGGCCAGCCAGCAGTTGCTAAGTTGATAGTTAAAATCTGATTTCCTGCAGTTTCCTAGATTTGACTTCCCGTCAGTTACACATATACCTCTTACCTCAAATTAGTTTGCTGCCTGCCCCTCTCACTTATATCTAATATACATATTTTCCTCAGTCCCTGAGTCCCTCTAGTTTTCTTTTAACTCCTCTAATTCCCGGAATTCTCCTATATGAAGAATACCAGGAATTTGGGGGGATGTTATTCACCGGGTTTCACCGGCTCACCTAGAGTGACTTAGAGTGCACAGGTCTACCTCCCTGCTGCACTGTTCTGCGATGCCGCTGCCAGCTATGGCACGGACTCTGATGCCGGTACCCTGAGGTGCCGCGCCATCTCAGTATTTCCTCCTAGCGCATTGATCGAATGCTTTATCTAACTGTAAAGATCTTATCCTTACAGTCTTCCCCTCGTCTCTGTGCTCTGCACATAACTCCGGAAATTCACAGGTTACGGTCCCATTCGCTTTAGATTGGCCTTGCTTTAACGGTATCCCGAGCAAAGGACATTTTGATTGTTGTCGTGCGGAACGCTACAGTTGAAAGGATTGAGTAAGGCTTTCCAACCAACAAGAACCTCCCCGTTGGGATACCTTTTCTTGTGCGCAACCATCATCCGCGTTCGGATTGATTATGCTCCATTGAGCCTCAAGCTGTCTTCCAGCACACCCCACTGACAACACATCTCCAAGACCACTGCGCCCCCACCACACCCCTTCCCATCTCCCACGTCCCGTTGCGTAAGCAACCTCAGCCGCTCTCAACCACCTCCTGACCTATCATCTCTCCAGATCTCTCCCCAGTTGGCCTCCACCTCCAACCCTTTCCCCTCCCAAACCCTCCTCACACCCTCACTCCAGTTGCTTGCAACCTCCGCCGTCCCCTCCCCCTCAATCAAGTACACGTACCCCAGATCTTGAGTTTTTATCCTCTACCCAGATCTCCTACTCCCCACTCCCCAACTTTCCCCTCAAACTGCTCTTTCCTTGCGCCGACGCACCACCATGGACATGCCGCAATGCACCAAGTTTGACGGTAAGGGAACACTTGACACCTTCGCAACCTGGTACAAAGACATGACCAGCCCTATGCTGGACAACATCTGCAGGCACTCGGTGCTTGATGGAGACAGAGATTTCATTCCGCTGTCAGAGCCGATAGATGGCATGCACTATCTTTCCTCCCCCGATAGTAGGATCACTGCGGTCAGCAACTTTCTTGCTATGGACCACATTTGCAACTCAGTCCATTCATCTATTGCTGCTATCCTTCGAGACCGCACAAACAATGCGGCATCTGCCTTGCGTTACCTGAGAAACGAGTATGGATCAGGGTTCATGCTCGTCCCCCTTATCCAAACTCCCATTCCCACAACTCTCAAATCCCTGAACTTCTCCCGCCACTCCATCCATCGCAATGCAGCTCTTCCCGTCCGAAGAGCATCCAGGTCTCCATCTGACTCAAATGCGCCACCTCCACCGCCATTTAGTTGTGGATGCTCCACCACCGCCACCAAAGATGCCGCTATGCCCCAACGATCCTCTTGCCCTCTGCCCTCTGGACGACGCCAAACTCCTGGCTCAGCTCCGCAGAAGCGCAGAGAAACAACTGGAGAAGGATCCCAACTTCTTCAAGGACATCAAAGAAGGTCGCTACAAAGCGCAACCTCAACCGCCTCCTGGCCCATCCAGACCGATTCCAACAAACCAGCCGACTGCGACTGGCATCCCCTCATCGGCGGGCAAAGAATTCTGGATAGGCGATGATGATCCTGCTGAGATGCCTGACCAACCTGGAGACCAGGCATCTGCTGCACCTGAGGTGCCCCCTGTCCACCCGGATGCCCATCTGCCTGGGTGGTACCCAGAATGGAAAGAAGACATGATCAAGCGGCGGGACGCCATGATTGAGGGTCCAGCCCTCTGCCCTATCCTGCTGATGATTTTGTCCTCCACACTGTCTCAGAGATAGGAAACTCCCCCACTCTGCAGAACACCCACAGTAGTGGAGACCAACGAGACCATGATCCCACTCCTGCTGATGATCCTGTCCTCCACACTGTCTCAGAGATAGGAAACTCCCCCACTCTGCAGAACACCCACAGTAGTGGAGACCAACAAGAAGATGCAACTACTTCTGATCCAGATACCCCTGAGCACCCCTCCGTCCGGCACTACATTTATGTGCTTCTATCCCTCTCAACCCATGGCAAATGACTGGGTACTCAGTTCTGATTCCATCCACCACCTTACCTACAACAAATATTCTCTCATCAGAATCACACCTCTCTCTCCTCCAGTACCAGTGTTCTTCCCAGGGCATCCCCATCCACGCATGTGCTCCTCCACAGGCACAGCTGTCGTCCAAGCAAGGAATGGCCTGGTTCTGACCCTCAGAGATGTTCATATATGTCCCATTGAATATGACCCCATACCACTCATTATCCCACATATTGGCATTCCAATGCAACTCATAAGCATCCCAGCTATGATGAGACAAGACTATGATCTTACCCTTTCTTTGGATGATTGCCAGGCTACCCTATATATGCCTCCCCTTCCAAGAAGACGATGAGCCTGGACCATCACCCCAGCCTGTCCTGATCTGCCCCAACAGTGCAAAGGGGGGAGTGTATGCTACAGATGTGTTCTATCCCAAGCCTACTGATCATCCAGATCATGACAGCCCAGTTGACTCATGGTACCTAAACCCTAACGTCATGGTACATCACTTATGCTCGGCAGGAAGAGCCAAGTGGACTCAACGATTCAAGGCCTCTGCAGACAGCCTACATGAACTGGCATCACCTCCTCCAGCTCCTCCTCCTCCACCGTCACCACCTCCTCCTCCTCCTCCACCGTCACCACCAGCTCCTGCTCTTCCCCCTCCTCCTCCACCGCCTCAACCAGCTCCTGTCTCCCCTCCACCTCCATCTCCTGCTCACACACCACCTTCTCCTTCCGCTGGCCCTACACAGTCTACTTCTACCAATCCTATCCCAACCTGCTCTCGCCTGCCCATGTCTCATACCAGGAAGAGAGATCAGAGAAAACCAGATATGACATGCTGGAACTGTGATGGATTTGGACATAGCTCACGGCAGTGCCCCTCACCAGACACAGGCCTGGCTTTTAAACCACCCCTGGACTCCCTTCTCATGCCCAAACCAACTGGTCCTCCTGTACCAGTGCCTCCAGCAACCTCTGAGCATAGAGCTCCTGCCACTGTCAGATACCAGAAGAGATCCAATGGTGAGCCTTCCCCAGATTGCCTGTATTGGTCAGACTGCCACAGAGAAGCAGGATATACAAAGGCCATGCCAGATAGTGTCCCTAGCAGTAGCCAGGATGATGATGACGTAGATGTTAATAAACAGCTGGCCCACATGAAACCTCAATGATGGAGATCTATAGGAAAAGGTACCCATCTGTAGCCAGCCAGCAGGCAGATCAGCCACCAGTAGAGCCACCAGTAGAGCCACCAGTAAAGCCACAAGTTGAGCCACCAGTAGAGCCACCAGTAGAGCCACCAGTAGAGCCACCAGTAGAGCAACCTGCAGATCCACCTGTAGAGCTAGCCACTGCCACCCAATCCTTGCTCAAAGAGGACATACTCCTCCAGACCATGGCCCCTACTGGCATCACTGACTTCTCTCCAGGTAGCACACCAACCACCTCAGAGCCAGGTTCCCAAGCTGACATATAGAACAATGCCCACATGTCTGCTGTCAGTTACACCCTTGAGAACCACCAGGAGGGATACTACCCCCTGGGGGAACTGATGGAAATATTAGATCACATGATGCTATTGCCCACCCCACCCTGCATAGTCAACATGCTCAGGGTCCCCTTGTACACCTTGATCCACGATTTCTATGCAAGGTACAGGCACCTGAGGTCCCAACCAAACCAAGTCTGGAGAGAGCAGGATATGCCCACTAACCCTGCCTCTGTCATTACCCCTATCCACATGCACTCTAAGCTCCTGGCCACCCTCATATATAAGTATGACACCTGTTCTGCCAGCATGAAAGATAGATTGAAGTGGACCATCTGCCTGCAGGCAGCAATGGTCAGTGCCTACTGCAATGCAGCCCACAGGCAGCCAGGGCTCCTCATGCAGTCCCATCAGATCAGGACAGATGAAGAAACCAGTCCTATCCTGATCTATGTTGATGATGCCATAATGACCTGGAACCACCAGGACTGTTTCATCCTCAACCTCTGCCCTCCCGTCTTCCACTCTGACCCCACAGCTGACCTTTGGGATGACCTGCACCAGGCCATCACAACTAGGCTAAAGAGAGATGGGTTCTACCAGATCCCATACCCAGTTGATGACACATGAACACCTAAGGAGACATAGTTGATAGTGGCCAGCCAGCAGTTGCTAAGTTGATAGTTAAAATCTGATTTCCTGCAGTTTCCTAGATTTGACTTCCCGTCAGTTACACATATACCTCTTACCTCAAATTAGTTTGCTGCCTGCCCTTCTCACTTATATCTAATATACATATTTTCCTCAGTCCCTGAGTCCCTCTAGTTTTCTTTTAACTCCTCTAATTCCCGGAATTCTCCTATATGAAGAATACCAGGAAATTGGGGGGATGTTATTCACCGGGTTTCACCGGCTCACCTAGAGTGACTTAGAGTGCACAGGTCTACCTCCCTGCTGCACTGTACTGCGATGCCGCTGCCAGCTATGGCACGGACTCAGATGCCGGTACCCTGAGGTGCCGCGCCATCTCAGTACTTCCTCCTAGCGCATTGATCGAATGCTTTATCTAACTGTAAAGATCTTATCCTTACAGTCTTCCCCTCGTCTCTGTGCTCTGCACATAACTCCGGAAATTCACAAGAAAGAGATGAGCAATTAATCAATCATATGCAGGAAAAGGCTTTAATCATGACACAAGTGTAAACATATACTTAGGGCACATCATGCTTGAGAGCTGGATCCCCCCTCAGGATTGGGGAGTTTTATTTAGGAACTACCTAATCCGAGGATGTAGTGCACTAAGTGTCTTCTGCTTGGTATGGTGCTTGGTAGAAGCCATCTCGCTTTAGTCTGGTGGTGATGGACAGGTGGAGGTCATCCCAGAGCTCAGATGTTGGGTCAGATTGGATGTTATTGTCCGTTGCGTCGGACACTGAGTTGGCATAGTGCGCGCGTGGTCCAGGTGCCCCAGGACCCGGGTTGCCTGCCGCCAGGCCATAGGCTAGCAGGGTAGTCCAAGACGCACGTCCTTGCGTCCCAGGAAGCAACATGGGGAGGGCCGTTGCGTCCCAGGACGCAACATTGGCAGGGTTGGTTGCGTCCCGGACGCAGCCTCATAGATTGGTTGCGTCCGGGACGCAGGTTTTGGAAGTTGGTTGCGTCTCACTTCATTACCCTGCGTTCTCATGCGTCCCAATGCACCCCAGTGCGTCTGATGCGTCCAACTCGAGAGTGTCTCAGTGGGTGGTGCAGGACGCAAAGGACTCTCTCAGCCACATAATTTGAATGGACTCGAACCTAAAATCCCCCACATGCCCCCAGGCCCTGAGTGGATGAGCGGGGTTCAAACAGCACCCTAGTCTAAAGCCTAGAAATTTGACAATGTGATTGATTTATTCTGGTCGAGCTCTCCAAAAATATTCGAACCGTCAAAATGCAATCTCGCGGCACGATGATTATATTGATCTTCTGCTCTGATCTACTGCGCTATAGATGTTTGTTTTCAGGCGGTTAATTGCCGACACTGTTCATTTTTCATATGTGAGTCATATTTCAATGTGAACCTTTGAGGTTTACAATTATTTCTGGATGGTGGGATACTGTGATCCTTTAATTAACTCTGTATAATTTGTTGCAGAGATTTCCGGCAAAGACTGCCATGATCGGTCTCGTTCCTAACAAGCCTGCAAAGTGATTTCCGGGGTTTCTTTTGAGTTACAATTATTTCCTGCTCATGTTTTTTTCCTGCATCTTGCTTCCACTCCACAGAATCTTGTAATTTGTGATTTGGTTTTTTACACTAGCGGAAGTATGAGACGTGTAGCACGTGTCAACAACTTGTCAACTGTCTCTAGAATAGTTACCTCGTTATCTGGCGTACTTAAAGTAACTTCTGGTATGCTTTACACTGTGTAGAAAAATGTAACCAATTTGTCCAGAAACATTATGTAAAAGACTCAATGAGATGGAATGGGACGCAGTGGGACGCACAAAGCATGGAGAAAAATTGAGACGCAGTGGGACGCATCAAGCTGCTGTTGCTGTGGGAGGGGGAAAGAGGAATTTTTGGGACGCAACCTTCAAACTTTACTGCGTCCCAGGACGCAACCTACGAAATTGGCTGCGTCCCTGGACGCAACCTATCCATTTGGGTGCGTCCCAGGAAGCAACTCCTGGGGTCCGTTTGGACAACCCTGTAGGCTAGCTATGGCCTGCACGTGTCTTCAGAATCTTCCTGAAGACTTCCTATTCTATATACGGTAGCCGCACGAGTTGTGATGTTAACTATCTGCTCTTCAGTCTTCACTGTGTAACTACCGTACGCGCCTTAAATATTGGCAAGATTAAGTATTGGCAAATGTCATTCCCCCCCTAAAATAAAATGTCCGTCCGTCCGTTAGTTAGTCCGTGTGCCACAAACCAAATTTTCAGGTTTTATGAAAAACATAAAAAAAAGTTGAACATTCTATATTTTTGACGAATTATAAGACTTATTTATACCGGACAAATTCTGACCAGAGCACATATGAGCATCGCAATTCATGAAAAGGAGCTCAGGTTGGGCCAAATAGCTACAATTAACGGTTAACAATTTGATTTCAGGGTGTTTTGAGCTAACATTTCAAATTTGAACCACTTAAACAAGTGCGCAAACATAGGTTTTGCAGCAGAATTGTCGTCAAAAATTGGAGGCGAAACATGTGAGCATCACAATGGACGAAACATTCCCCTCGGGCACTTGTGCTATAATTAGCCCACGGACCCCACCTCAGGGCCGTGCGTGGGGCAGGGGCGGTGGCCACCACGGGGACGGGGACGGGGACGGGGACGGGGACGGGGACGGGGACGGGGACGGGGACGGGACGGGGACGGGGACGGGGACGGGGACGGGGACGGGGACGGGGACGGGGACGGGGACGGGGACGGGGACGGGGACGGGGACGGGGACGGGGACGGGGACGGGGACGGGGACGGGGACGGGGACGGGGACGGGGACGGGGACGGGGACGGGGACGGGGACGGGGACGGGGACGGGGACGGGGACGGGGACGGGGACGGGGACGGGGACGGGGACGGGGACGGGGACGGGGACGGGGACGGGGACGGGGACGGGGACGGGGACGGGGACGGGGACGGGGACGGGGACGGGGACGGGGCCGGGGACGGGGACGGGGACGGGGACGGGGACGGGGACGGGGACGGGGACGGGGACGGGGACGGGGACGGGGACGGGGACGGGGACGGGGACGGGGACGGGGACGGGGACGGGGACGGGGACGGGGACGGGGACGGGGACGGGGACGGGGACGGGGACGGGGACGGGGACGGGGACGGGGACGGGGACGGGGACGGGGACGGGGACGGGGACGGGGACGGGGACGGGGACGGGGACGGGGACGGGGGCGGGGGCGGGGGCGGGGGCGGGGGCGGGGGCGGGGGCGGGGGCCAACGGGCGGGGGCGGGGGCCAACGGGCGGGGGCAGTGGCAAGCCACACCACCTGCCGCTGGCCAAAAGCCCGTTCAGCACGACGGGATATACCGTTCACGTCTGGGCTGGGCCGAAACATGCAATACCTTGAACAAATTCCGTAAAATCAACCAGACACCTGATTGGCCTCATTTTTCTTGCATCAAATTCTTTAAAAAGGTCAATCTACATACATGCATTTCATTACATTACAGAAACGTTCAATACTGCTTAAAAATCAACAACCCTCCAACAACTCTCTTTTTCGTCACCTTGTAGTTAACAATGCTAAATCATCAATCGATCCATTGGAATTAAATTAATTTAAAGCCTCCAGGCGCCCTTCGAATTTAATCCAACTCGAATTGATACGATTTAAAGCAATTTCATGCATTTAAATCACGTTATTTAAATTAAATGGAAAGGAATAAATCGAATTAAAATAACACAACATTAAATACAATTCAATTCAATTAATCAAAATACATTGAATTAAGGATCGGAATCATTTCATTCGGGACGCGCCTCCAGGCGCCTTTAATGTCATTTCCCCCCTAAAAGTGGGTCTCAGAAAAGCATGGCAAAACTAACTTGGCAAAGAGGTCTATGGCTTTGACTGTCTCAAGCTCAGACTTAAAATCTAGTTGGCAAAGGGTCTTATGTTATTGTTACATTTCCTTATTACATGTTCACCAAGTAGTCTGCCCAAGCTTGCCGTAAAACCATGTAACAATTCAAATCAGGAGCATTAAACTTGCTAGGCCTTAGTATCCAGACCGGTACATGGCTTCAGCCATCCAAATATGCGGCTGGAGCCATGTAACCAAGTTCAGGGTCAAGTACATGTTTACAAAGTAGTCTGCCCAAGCTTGCTGAAAATAAAACCATATAGCAATTCAAATCAGGAACATTTAACTTGCTAGGGTAGACAGAGTACCATGGTAAACGTAACTTGGCAAAGGCCAACCACCTGGAGTGGTCTCAAGCTGTATCCCTAAAACGGTTTGGCAAAAGGTCGTTTGCCAAACCGTTTGCCAATACTTAAGGCGCATACGGTACTCTATCGATTGAAAGGTTATCGGCCCGACCGCTGCCCGCAGACAACGCCCCTGCGCCCGTGCCAAGTGGATCTTCAGCCCTGCACAATTGTGCAAGGTGACAGTTTCCCCTCTGACTTGCTCGACGGCTTTTGGCCCTGGATTGCCTACGTGTTCACGTGAGGAATCTAACCTGCGCTGCCTCGCCTACTGCCCACACAACAGTTGTTGTCTCTACTTTCCGTCCCAGACGGCCCGTAGACGCAGTCCAGAAGTCTCAGTAGATCTACGACGTGAGTTGTACACTCATCAGATCACACACAGCGTTGCGCAATCCTGTGAGATTGTTTGTGCCAAGGAGATTCAGCCCTGCACGCCCTCGTATGTACCCCCCCCCCCCCCCCCCCCCCCCCCCGCTCTCTGATTCCGTCACCCCTTGCCCCCTCTCCCTGCTACTATAAACACCATTTCAAACCAACAAGACCCATTTGGTTCCCCCTTTGCTGCCAACACTCCCTCACCACTACCTCCAAACCGCACACCCAAGACTGAAGCCCAACAAGCTTCACACCCGGATTACCCACAGGCCGGTTTATTAACCCGGTGTGAAGTCCAAGACCCCAAGACTCCAGCGCCGCGACAGACAACATGGCAACACCAGCCAAGCCCCCAGCATTCGTCTTCGACGGCACACCTGCTGTTCCCTGGCACAAGTTTGGACCCTTCCTCCTTCGTCACCTCAGATCCCACACTGGATGCATCTCCATCGCCATTGACGCGGCGATGGCTCAACCCCCAGAGGGTGAGCCAGCAACATGTGACGAATACCCCTTGGAAGACTCTCATTATCCGAATGTGGAGCATGCTAATGCAAATATTGCATCTCGTGCTGTTCCCTACCGCATCACGATCGTGAAGAATGCTGTCGCTCTCAATGAAATCCTCAGGCATTGTTCAGACCCCATACAGCAGGCCATACTTGCACACACTGATGTTGCTGCCAAAGCCTACAGGTTCCTGAAGGTCACGTATGGAGAACGGAACTCTGACCTGGAAACAGGTGCTGTGAGATCCATGTACAACCTCAGCATGACGACAACTGAACCACTGCAGGTCTATCTCTCTCGAAGCTATGAGTTATACTCCTTGCTTCCCCAAGTCAATGGAGCCAGCAACACCTCCATCCCTGATTTTCTTAGCATCATTGTACATACAGGGACTCTCACCTCGCCCAGAATACAATGGTTTTAGGTACTCCTTCCACAACTCTGTCTGCCCTGACTTTGCATCATTCCAGATAGACGCAGATCATCAGGTACCAGGTTTCCAACCAGATATCTGACTCCACCATCTCTCCCGAGGAAACCGAGCACATTGCAGCTGCTGTCTATCAGTTAGAAAGCACTTCGAAGAGTGGAGAGAGATGTATGCAGCGGAGACAGACGCGCCAATCTATACACGGAGACAAGAATAGCGTTACAAGGACAGGCGGACGCCAAAGAACACCAGCGGTGGGAGATGCGGATGCCTGTAACCTGACTAGACCCTAAGTCAGGAAACTTAAGCCAGGCACCGGCTATACAGAGTGTGTCAGTGAGAGACCGATGACGCAGTCAACAGGAAGCTGTCACCGTGTCATGAAGGATGACACAGTCTACGGGAAGCTGACACAGTACAGACAGAAACACTGTCTGGGCCGATAGTTCTAAGGAAGTACATAAGTAGTCACCAAGTCATAAAACGCGTGAGAGCACCGCAATTCATGCTGACACTCCACCTATGACACAGGTGACATACAATACTACCTCTCCACCTATGGCACTGGGGACATAGAACTATATGTAACATATATAAAAAAAAAAAAAATCAAAGAACTCCGAAAAAATCGAGAGAACTTCAAATGGAACCCAAAGGGTTATAGGAAGGAATGAAACAAGGCAAAAAATTCTAAAACAATTTGCCAAGCTAGAAAGAGAGGAAAAACTAATATCAAAAATGGGTAACAACGGTATAGAAAACCCGATCCGGGAATAGGAACCTAATGCCAAACTTTGATAACGAAAAGAAACTAATATGACCAAATGCAAGGATGACCCTAAGAAGAAGCGGTCATACCTAACATGCGGACAAACCTCCAGAACACAGCAGGATCAAGGGGCTTGGTGAAGGGGTCAGCACAGTTATCCACGGTGTTAACATAGGCAACATCCAGTGAACCATCCTCCACCAGCTCCTTGATGTAGTGATGAATAACATCAATGTGCTTGCTGCGAGGCAGGAGCTGCCAGTCTTTGGCCCAACTTAGAGACCCTAAGTTGTCACCCTGAATGGTAACCAAAGCACAAGGCAGACCCAGATCTACCCTCAATTTCTTCAACCATTGTACCTCCCTGGCAGCCTGGGACAGGGCCTGATACTCAGCCTCACTAGAGCTAATGGCAACAGTAGGCTGTCTCTTGCTCATCCAGTTCACTATGCACCCCCCAGCTAGCACAGCAAAGCCAGTCTGAGACCGCCTGTCAGACCCATCATCAGCAAAGGATGAGTCACTAAAGACAGTAAAAGAGAACTCAGGGTTGTGGGTGTAAGTGAGACCCAGGTGGGAATGTGTTCTCAAATACAAGAGCAACCGCTTGGCAGCCCCCCAGAGAGGGACGGTAGGGTGAGCAGAAAACCTGGACAGGTAGCTCACAGCAAAAGAAATATCAGGCCTGGTGCAAGTAGCCAGGTATAGCAAAGCACCCACAAGAGAGAGGTACTGGCTATTAGACGGCAGGGGTTCTCCAGGGGCGTCAGAAACGGTGGACTTGGCCATGGGGGCAGCAAACCTGGGTGGGGCAGCATCAGTAAGACCAAACTGCTCCACCAGATCAACAATGTAGGTGTGCTGAGAGATGTTGATCTGAACACACCTGCCTTCAGAATCAAGTGTAACATGCATGTCCAAAGAGAGGAACTGAACCGGAACACCCATCTCTTTGACCTCCCAGCCAGCCTTTTCCATAGCCTGGATAAGCAACACATACCTATCCAGCTCACTAAAAGCACAGATAAAATCATCAACATAGGTCAGAACATAGCTCCACCCACCATCAGAATCCTTCCTAAAATACAGAGCAGGCTCAGCCTTGCACATAGTGAAGCCGTGTGCAACCAGAACCCGCTTGACATCCCTACTCCAAGCCCTGGGTGCCTGCTTCAATCCATAAAGAGACTTGAGCAGCTTGCACACAAGGGGAACACCGTTGGGACCAAGGTGCTGAAAGCCCTCAGGCTGGCGGCAGTACAGGTCCAGACCAGGTTCCAGCTTAGCGTTCAGAAATGCAGTTTTGATGTCCAGCTGCCGAACAAACATCTTTCTATGAGTGATGGCAGCCAGGAGCACCCGAAGACCTGCTTTAAAGGAGACAGGGGCATATACGTCATGAAAATCCAGCCCAGGACGTTGCAGAAAGCCACGTACCACAAAACGTGCCTTACATTACATTACATTACATTACATTACATGTTAAAGTCTACTTGACACCGCGAGGGTGTATGAGACTCTGTGCTTTAAACAAAAAGAAAAAGCACCCACAAAGCAAAAACCCCCATTACATCAGGGGTGTGTCGAGGACAAACAAACCAAACTCCCAACCACCGTTTTGGTGGCGTAGGTATTAAACCCCTTAGAGCCGGACCCAGATCTCAACCACTTACAGTGGCGGAGGTAAGAAGCTAACAAATGAGAAGTCACAAGAAGAAGAAAAAAAGGGATGATAAATTACGGTGCCACTAAGCAGTCCAGGGCTTCCTGTCTTGCTCTTCTACAAGTAGAAAGATAGTCGGCTAGGTTGCTCCAAAAAGACTTAGTGCCATTTCCATTCATAAAGGTTCTGAATGTGGAATCGCAGAATTCCACATTCCATACGGTTAAGTTGGTATCCTCATGGACATGCCTATAAATATCTGTAAACAGCTTCTGGTAGCGGAGGCGAATATCATTATAAAAAGGGCACTCAAACATATGCATTTCATCCTCAGGTTTTTGGAACCCACACATTTGACAGTGTCTCATTGAGCGAGGGATGTGTGCTCTATCCACCACCCTCATTCTTTCTGTGTTCAGCCAATGGGAACCCATTCTAAACTGTGCTATAGAACGAATCTGATCCTGCTTATGTAAGGCGGATGTAAAGGGAATCAAGCCATTCTCATCATTGCTGTTGGCTGCGAACCATTTTTGGTATCGGAGGCGTTTAAAGCCAACCCTTCTCTCATCAGGGATGTCTCTAACTGCATTGGTGTCACTTGGGTACTTAAACCTCCATGACTCAAAAACTTCAGACATAATACCTTCGACATCGACAGCCTCCAAAATGTTGATGTTTTTACTGGATCCTAGCTTGTGGAGAGCACAACGCAAGTCATGAACCCAGCCAGTGTTGGAGTCAAAAGATTCCTCAAGAGCCATTCTAATGAGATCCTCAGGTTCCTTATGTATGGTCTTGTTCCAGAAGCGCAAAGCTTGTTTAAGCCAAGCAAAACACAACGGGGTTCTACCCAGCTCTTCCATGATAATATTAGATGTAGTAGATTGGCAAACACCCAACATTTGTTTAAGTATACCTCTATGCCATTTCTCACAAGCATGGTCATTTGAGATAAGTGTGTTGTTCAGAATAGAAGGAGCCCACACCTCACAGCCAAAATTCAGGATAGGTTGTACAAGAGAATCAAACAGGTGGGTGAGAATATCAATATTGTATATCTCCATAGTATGGCATCGCCTACGGAGCATATAGAACTTGAAGCGTATAGAACCATCAACCCCAATCTTATTCACAAATAACCACCTGCCTGACAGGATCTTTTGCTTACGAGGCTGTGGAGTGAGTACCCAAGTACCATGGGCATGTAGGGAAGCCATCTCATCCTTCATAGCAAGAAGCCATTGATCCCTGTCAGGGTTGGTAGGGAGCATGGCAGCTTTATAGGTTAGTTCAGTGGAGGGGGCAACAGATGCTCCCACGTACAAGCAGTTTACTTGTACATGAGAAGCGGGGATATCAGCAGTATCAGCAGTAACCGGTAGTAGAGCCCCCAGTGCAGAACTACTGCCTGGTTGAACAGGGCCGGCCTTATTTGCCTCTAATTCAACGAAGCCTGGGTCGACCGGAACACCCCAGCCATACGCAGTATCGGAGCCTGACCAATGATCAAGATCATCACTTGCACTATCGGCAAAGGCTACATCATCACCCGGGCTCCCGATTAATCTATCAGGAACGGCAGGAGGCGAAGCGCTCACCAACCCCTTCGAGCCATCCAAGATGATTGGAGCAGGGTGACTAGTAGACAATGGACCTATAAGAGGCTCCACTATGATCTGAGATTGTCGTAATCCTAGAGCTTCACCGACGGAATTTGACGCAGAGGAGGGCCTGGCGACCCCCTGAGATTCGGCTAAGATTTTATCCGTAGGAACTGCAGAACCTCGCCCGCCCAGTGCATTCTCACGCAATACAGTACCAGCAGCCCCTGACCTGGGACGCAGAATCATCCTATGGCCAGGACAGTGGTCAACAATTGGGGAAAGCAAAGGATCTAAGGAATGGCCCGCAGTCTCAGGCATGTGTCCGTTGATAGCGGCAGGGATGCTAGAAACATACGGCGACCCGTCATAGGGAGGAAGCCCAGGAATACAGTTATAGCTAAACTGTTCATAGAAGAGTACATCACGACTCTCTACTACCTGGCGCAACTTAGGAACCCAAATAAAATAACCCTTACTCACCAGAGAATACCCAACCAGTTTACCAGATAACGCCCTTTCGTCCAGCTTGTTACGTTTCTTCCCATTGACTAACGTGACATAGCAGGGGCATCCAAACACACGTAACAACGACACATCAGGCATCACCCCATAAAACAACTCATAAGGTGTCTTGCGTCCCTGATTGGGCAGTCGGTTACGAAGGTAACAAGCAGCTAGGAAGGCATAAGGCCAGAAAGACTTAGCTAGCTTTGATTCCAGGTGGATACTCCTAGCTATAGACTGCAAGACCCCATTATACCTTTCCACAGTTGCGTTCTGCTGGGCAGTGTACACCAACGATAACTCATGTACTGCCCCAACCGATATCAGCCAATCCTCGAACCATTTAACTATAAACTCCTTGGCCCTGTCAGATCTCAGACACTTAAAGGCAAACCCCTGCAGCTGATTTGACCATCTGAGGATGATAGTTTGGACTGCTAAGGGAGCTTCATCCCTGGTCCTCAAGCACAATACTTCAGCAAAGCCAGAGAATTGGTCTATGAGGCACAGGATGTAAAACTCCCCACGCAGACCCCTAATATGAACTGGTCCCATTATATCCAAGTGAAGTCGTTGGAGAGGTGCACGGATCTCAGTTTTGCTTTCTTTAGGAAAAGGGAGACGTTTGCCCTTAGCCTTGTGACAAGCATCACATGGGATCTTACCCAACTTTTGCACTTGACCCAGACTGAGGGGTAAGTTCTTAACCATACCACTCTTGACAAGTTTGTGTAAGGCACTATAGCCGGGATGACCCAACCGCCTATGCCACAACCATGCAGGAGTGGTAGGGAGAACAACTCCACCGTCCTCATCAACATCAAGTGCAAACGCTGGAAAATTGTCAGCAACTCTTAAACAACGACTGGAGGTGTGACAAGGCCTACATGCAAACTTGTACACACCATCACTGGAGGCAGGGAAGGACCAGAGAACAGAAGAGCCCTGAGTGGCAGTGCAACTAAGACTATCAAAAGAAACCTGGCAGTGGAGAGAATGAGCTACAGCATTTACTGACAGGAGATTCACCGGACAGTGAGGGATATAAAGAACATTGGTTAGAGTGATTGATGTTGGTAACCAATCACTACATAACACAATGGATCCCTTACCCTCTGACCGTTGAATCACCCCGTCACCAAATCGAACCGTAGGCCCAACAGCAGAAGATTCAAACACAGTGAACAAAGACTTATCACCCGTGATTGACATTCCAGCTCCAGAGTCCACATGCCAGACACCCTCAGAAAGACTAGGGCTACACACGTTAGAGAACTTCGTAGTGCAAGAGAATAGGACAGAGCGTACCTCCTAGTTCTTGGACATGGCGTACCCATCAATCTGAGCCTGCAAGGAGGACAACTGCTTGCGAGTCAGCGAACCTGGAAGGGCCAAGGCAACGGGCACGGGTTCAACGCCCGGTGCACCAGCCTTGGCCTTTCGCAGGTGCGGATGTTTCGTCCAGCAACGGTCCTCCGAGTGGCTCGTTTTGGAAAGACAGGGGCCCCAAGTGCAATCCAAGCGCCTCTTGGTAGTCCCGGAACCCTGAGGACCAGGTCCCCTGCCACGCTGAAAAGCAGCATTGGCAGGGACTTGGGGAGGATCGCGGGACCAACCAGGATGCCTCGGATCAGACTTAGGGAGAGACACGTTCAAGAAATCTAATGATCTATATGCTGCCAGACAGGTCCAGTAATCAACAGGCTGGTTCTGATGCAGTGCGAGACCAAACTGTAGCCGCAGAGAGTCGAAGCGGGGGTGCATGATGCCATTAATAATAGTATGCATGGCATGGCGCTGAGGCTGTGGGTATCCCGCACTGCGGAGGTCAGTGCACAAGCCCCGGACCCTGCGAAAGAACACATCCACAGGTTCAGAGTTGTCCATGGTTGCACGCCGAAGCTCAACAAGCATGAGAGGGACACGAGCAGCAAGAGCATCAGAACGCTGTCTTCGGATATGCAAGAAGATATCCCGAGGAGTGGCAAAATCCTGATACACATTGACCATCGCATCCGTCATGTTCGCAAGCATCATAGTGAGACACATGAACTCCTGACGTTCCAGGGGCAGGGCACTAAAACCCAACAGTGCAGGATCTACACGAGACTCACCATGAGAGGCCGAGGGTCCAGCAGCAAGAGGATCAGGCACAGGAGCATACGAGGCACGAACCGACATAAAATACTCGGCAGCAATGCCAGCATCATATGCGCGCTGATCATCTAAGTTCCTAATGAGATCTAAGGAACGCGCAACACTCGCAACGAGCTCGAAATCAGGCCTAACAGGAACAAAACTGAGAGGGACCTTCACATACTGATACCCTCGGAGATCATTGTTCCTACGCCCAATCCCACCAAAGGTAACACCTCCAGGGGAAGGGTAGTTAATCCCTGCCTTCACAGATCCTAGAAAAGCACGACACTCATGACCCAGCTCAGAGTAAGCCATCACACGCTTAGGGCGACCCTTTCTATCTAGATTAGCCCGAGTGGCTGCCTCATCCAGCCTACCGTACAAAGTGCGATCAAGAGAATTTCCAGCATACTGGGCTTGGCGAATAAGCCGGCAGTCCCGCACAGCCAGCCGCACAGGTGGTGTGCCATCAAGCAGATGTTCCCAGGATATGCCGGACAGCGTAGGATTCATAGACGGCGGAGGGCCAGGCGCAGGTGGCAGATCCACCGGTGGAGGTGGAGGGGGCTCATGCGAGGTGCCAGCAGCAGATCTGTGGACACTCGTGGCAGCAGCCTCGCGAGCCCGAGTATGGTAAGCACCAAGAGCCCGCTCTGCAGGGTTGCGAGCCTGCTCTGCAAGGTTGAGTAGAGGACCCAAAGGACCAAGAGACGAACTCCGCAGCAAAGACGGCTTGACCACCTCAGGTAGGTCCGGTGGAAGCGGCGCAAGCAGAGCGGCAGACGGAGGCTTGAAGACCGCAGGAGAAGGTGCCAATTGAGGCTCATACACCGGAGAGACAGTGGAGGTGTGGAAAACCCTAGTAGCAGAAGAGGGAGTGACTCCACCGAAGTCGCCACTTCTGGCACTCTGTAGATCTTCCATACAATCATCAGAGTAATCTTCCTCTGAGTCGTCAGACTTGCCGTAAGCATAGCCATCTTCATGGCTATGGAGAGCAAGGTCTACAGTGTCGTAGGTAAAGCGGGCATCAGCGGGTGGAGGCGACCTTGCATACTGGATAATCTGTGTGGAAACACAGCATAGGCGCATCAGAATATCCTCAACCTCAGGTCGGAGACGTTGGACAAAAGGAGAAGGAGACGGAGAAATGGAGGTATTGGAGGGGGGGGTGGCTTCCATGATGGCGGAAGGAGACTCATCTCCGGCAGCAGAGGCCGCTGGCGCGCAATCATCTAGCCAATCAGTGGGAACACGAATCTTTAGAGGAAGAATTCGGTCGCATCCATTACTGATAATGACGCTCTCCATACCGCGCGACCAGGAAATACCATTCTGTGGGGTAAGTTTCTCGAAGCCGGCAGGAGGCCCACGCGGAAGTTGCATTGTAAAGCAGTGGTAGAAGTAATAAGCCCGTAACCTATCAGCTAGAAAGCACTTCGAAGAGTGGAGAGAGATGTATGCAGCGGAGACAGACGCGCCAATCTATACACGGAGACAAGAATAGCGTTACAAGGACAGGCGGACGCCAAAGAACACCAGCGGTGGGAGATGCGGATGCCTGTAACCTGACTAGACCCTAAGTCAGGAAACTTAAGCCAGGCACCGGCTATACAGAGTGTGTCAGTGAGAGACCGATGACGCAGTCAACAGGAAGCTGTCACCGTGTCATGAAGGATGACACAGTCTACGGGAAGCTGACACAGTACAGACAGAAACACTGTCTGGGCCGATAGTTCTAAGGAAGTACATAAGTAGTCACCAAGTCATAAAACGCGTGAGAGCACCGCAATTCATGCTGACACTGTCTTCCAGGGACGACCAAGGAAGGACCGTGTTCCATCAACCCAGATGACCTGCTGGAACTGTAACGGTTTTGGACACAACTCCCTCAATTGCCCCAGTGTCTCCACTAACCTGAAGTACAGGCCTCCACCGTTTTCATCTACATCTGGCAATAGGGGATCTCCATCACCCCCCTATGATGCAGCCAGGAGGTCCCTCAGCAAGTCCACGTCCCCTAGGAGGGACAACAGGAGCTCCAACAAAGACTCCAAGGGCTACAGCCGCCGTGACAACAGTAGGCATGCCCATGTGGCAGATGATGACTGTTCTACTTCCCAGTCCAGCACAGACAATGAGGATGAGCACAACTTCATGGCATTGACAACAGATGATGGACCCCAGCCTCTCCAGTATGCTGAGTCAACAAGAGGCAAGTCCACACCCCTGTCTCTCCCACATGCCACCCTGGATGACAGTACTTTCTTTGGACCCATGAATGATACAGATGCCTGTCTTATAGAAAGGGAAGAGTCCATGCCAGAACTAGTCTCAAGTGATGACACGGATGATGATGATGAGGGGAATGGAAATGTGGATCGTTCGGCCAGTACCCCCCTTGATCCCTACCAGACAGCTCTCCAGACAGAGTGGCTTTTAGACTGTGCAGCCCACTCCCACTGCACCTGTAACCCCTCCAACTTACATGAAATCCAGGATCTCCCCCAGCCGATTAGCCTCCAATTGGCCGACCTTGGATCAGCCCCACTCCTCTGCCTCCAGAAAAGGAAAGCTCACGTCAAAGGGCATCATGGATCCCTGATCATCCTCCACGATGTGCTTCTTGCTCCCCCCCTGACTACAGCCAACATCATCAGCTTGCATGCAGCACACAGGCTCTCCCCCAGGCTTCAAGTTCACATGTCCAATGATACTGCTACTCTCTCCTTACCCACAGCCAGGGGTACAAAGACAATCCTCTTATGCCCCAAAAGGCATGGTCTCTACTTCACTAGCACCTCTAAGAACCCTCCCCCTCCCCCTACCCTTCTCCCTATCCCCAGTACCCCATCTCCCACATTCCCTTTGGTAATCATGATGGTCACCCAACCAGAATTGGTCAACCATCCGGCTGCCCACTACAATGATGACTTTGCTGGCAGCTGCTCCATCCAACATGCTAACAGCTCCAGCAGTCTACCAGATCTGATCCCAGTCATTGGTGATGATGACCTGCCTGACCTTGCCCAAGCCCGTCCACCATCCTTGCTCCAGTCAGACAATGGGGGGGAATTCACATCACACCAAGATGATCTGTACACCACCTCTTCACATGACTTCATTCCAGGTCCTGCCTGCTCCACTGCCCCCATCCAACAGCTCCCCACTGTTCCTCATGATGACCTCTGTAACCTGACAGAAGCACAAGCCAGAATAGAAATGGACCTCCTGCTAGGTCAAGCCAGGACCACATATGAGAATGCATTTCCTGTTGATGGACAGGGGTCCTGCACTCAGCATGAGCTCTCCCAAGCCCTTAGATTTGACCAGTGGCTTCCCTCAGCTACTTCCCCTTCCCCTGATCAGCCCCTCACTCATGTCAACATGAACACCTAACCAGTCCATTTCCTTAACAACTCTGGTCTCTCCAGAACCAGGTTTGGAACCCTGCTGACTACCCTCAACAACTCCCCTTCTTCCCTTAGAGCCTTTAGCATCAGACCTAGACAGCCTGTCCCCACCCTCATCCACCAGCTAGCCAACCAGTTCCCTACCCTGCTAGCATCTGAGCAGACTAAATTCCCCGACAGACAGATGCACAGCAGCCCTTCATCAGTCTATCTGTGGACCTCTTCTCAAGCATGTCAACAGATTGCAGCACATGGTCCATATCTACCCCACTGTTTCTACAGCTGACAGGCCCACCCTTCAGTGGGCCATCTGCCTACAAGCAGCCATGGTCCAAGCACATGCACGGATCCTTGCCACCTGGCCCAAGATGCTCATGCATCCTATTAGCTGTGTGAACCCTGGAGGCAGAGTCATCTGCGTCAACAACCTCAGCATGCACTGGAACCCAATGGATTTCACATTCATCAACATGCTTGACACCCCAAGGATGTCTAGGAAATCCTTCTCCATTCTCCTCAAGAAAATCCACAGCCAGCTGGACCTTGATGGATACCCAGCATCTGGCACCTAAATATGCACCTATAGTCTATTGCTCCCTATTGTTTTAGCCATGAACACTCTAAGTTTTATCTGGGTACTGCCTCCTGTACTGGTGTCTTGTACTGCCTCATGTACTGATGCCCATTTATTTAGAGTCCATCATCAAGTTACTGCCGTATGTCTGCAATACTATAATTTAGGATAAGCCCAAATTATGGGGGGACTAGCACAGACATCTTGTCTAAACTTATTCTCTCATCTCAAATCATGTCCTACTTCTCGTAACCTACCTAGCCTATCAGCAGCTTCCTTCCAGCTTCCCAGAAGCCTCCCTGCAAACTAGCCTGCAGCTTACCTGCAGTTTCTCCCAGCTTCCCTGCAGCCCCTCTGCTACCTAGCCTGCAGCCTATCTGCAGTTTCCCTCTAGCTTCTCCTAGATTCCTAAGTAAGGCAGCCTCCCTGCTACATGCTACCCTAGTAGACTGACATTGATCTGAATATCTTAGCTATTAATGTGCCGTGTCCCCTTGGATCCTGTTCCAAATAATTTATTATTATTTACAGCCTCTCCTTCCAGCCATTAGCATATCTTAATAGCCTTGTCAGCCTTTAGACTATTATAATTTCTTTATGCCCCTCAGTTAATTCCAGGGATTCTTGTATCCAAGAATACCTTGAATTTGGGGGGATCTTATTGTCCGTTTCGTCGGACACTGAGTTGGCATAGTGCGCGCGTGGTCCAGGTGCCCCAGGACCCGGGTTGCCTGCTGCCAGGCCATAGGCTAGCTATGGCCTGCACGTGTTTTCAGAATCTTCCTAAAGACTTCCTATTCTATATAGCCGCACTAGTTGCGATGTTAACTATCTGCTCTTCAGTCTTCACTGTGTAACTACTCTATCGATTGAAAGTGGAAGACAGGGGGAAAGAAGTTTAGGATGAAGTAATCTTGGTGATCCCATGGCATGATGATGTCATCAATGTAAATGAGGAATGGACTGGGGTCATTGCTTGTCAATCCTGATTTGGTGGGATTGGACCAAGACTCAAGGTTGCCTGTGGGCTGCAGTGCAGTATGCACTGACTAGGGCTGCTTGCAGGCATTGGTCCATTTCAGTCTATCCTTCATGTTTGGTGCACATGTCTCATACTTGTATACCAATGTGGCTAGGTCCCATATCCACACTCACACTAGGTCCCTAGTGTGAGTGTGGATATGGCTGATGACATGGGATGGGCATGGTGTGTTGGCATATCTGAACCTCTCCAGGGTGCATTCATTTGCAAGGTTTTTGAGGTAATGAGGTGCCTGTACCTGGCAAAGAAGTCGATGATCAGAGTGTACAGGGGAACTCTGAGCATGTTGACTATGCATGGTGGAGTAGGGAGTGTGACCATGTGCTCCATGATTTCTAGGAGTTCCCAAGAGGATAGTATCCTTCTTGGCTTGCATCGTTGATGAAGCTGACAATAGGCATGTTGTTGTTTTCCATGTCATCGTCTGTGGATGGTTCAGATGTGGGGGGGGAAGGACCTGGTGAAAAACTCAGTGATCCCTACTGGATGGGGTATTGACTGCTATCTGGGGGTCTACTACAAAGAAGGAATTTACTGGAAGGGTGGGCATCATGTCCCCTATTGGGGTCACTCTGGTGGGCACTGCTGATGGCACTGGAGGCACTATTTGGGAGATTGGCTGGGGTTCTGCATGTGGGACTACTGGGGTTGCTACTTGTTGCGTGGTGCCCAGCCTGTGTTTGGAAGGGATAGGTCGTCTACTTGTAGTGGTCATCACTTGCCCTACTGGCATCATTCCTGTGGGCACTATTGGTGGCACTACTAGTTGAGGGGCAGGCTGGGCAGGGTGTCTACGTGTGTAGACGTCTATCATGGAAGCTTCCATGAGAGCCAACTGTGCCCTGAAATCTATGTCCTCTCTGGTGTCATTCATAAGATTGGCAGACACAGACTGCGGGACTTCTGTGTAGCCTACTTCTCTATGACAGTCTGACCAATACAGATATTGTGGGGCAGGCTGGATCTTTCCTAGGAATCCAGGTGGAGGGTTGATTATTTTTCTAGTGGTATTTGGGACAGGCATAGGGACAGGCATATGGGTCATAGCTAGGTCTGTGGGCTAGGTCAGTGTCTGAACAGATGTAGCAATACATGGGAAGCAAACCAATATAAAGCATGGCATACTAAATAATGGAATAATGGATATAACAATACAAGGACGTATACATATCCGGAATATAACAATGACCAAGAACCACAAAACTAGAAGACACTACAAGAAGTAATGTCATTCAATTATTAATAAAAATTTACGAACTCCTGTACACAGGTAGAGTATCCGAGTGATGAAGAAGGATGGACGGAAGTGGAGAAAACAACGCCGTACAAAGCGGCACTATCCGTCCAGAGGTGGAAGATCGGCGCGTGGAAGGGGCGGATACGGAAGGGGACTTTCAAGGCAAACAAGGGAGCGGCCACCGCCTTCGGGGAACACCGACAGATTTATGTAAACCGGTACTCAAGTGAAGGACCGGACTTCATGGCAGGAAACGACCCCACATCACCATGCCCAAATAATCGGGAAATGAGCTGCCGGCAAGCCAACTGGTGCATAGGACAGCGACTATGCATCTGGTCATCTGGTGCTATGACCTGCACTACGAATGCAAGAGGAAATTCCCGGCTGGATGCCCAATGAGGAAGGAAGATACCACAAGTGCTCCTACAAGCCCCTAAGTGTTGATTTAACAAAAGATGGAGGAAGAAGGGCTCGGATGTAGGGTTGGGAAGCAAACGTATATTTTCATTTTTATATGCCGTATATACGTACAAACGTATAAACGTATGCATATAAACGTATACAAACGTATGAGAAATTACTGCACATCTTGGGAAAAGACTTTTACATGGGTTTAAAGGTATTGCCGCGTTGCTAATTTCATTGGCTCCACAAATCAATTATAAAAAATTGTGGCAATTTTAGGTTGTCCAAATGTCAGAAAAAGAAATCACGGCCAGAAAGCGCGTCGACCAAGAAGCGCGGTGCCAATCTAAGGGAGCCATTCAATGCCAATAATAAAATAATATTGTCCATTTCCACATCATTATTTATACGCAGCTCCCTAAGTCAGGTACTGGTGTCAAACAAAGTATGCTGCAGCTTCTAGGCAGCTCTGTGAGTCAGCTACAGGTTTCAGACCAAGCGTGCAGAAGCTTCTAAGCAGCTATGCGAGTCAGCCACAGGTTTCGGACCAAGTGTGCAGCAGCTTCTAGTCAGCTCTGTGAGTCAGCTACAGGTTATCATAATATAAGTACATAACTATATTGCAATATTATCCATCTTCACATTGCACTCAGCTTGCACCATCAATCCTGCAAGCTCACATAGGAGCACAGCTTGTGGAATGGAAGGCTGGGTGGCGCTCTGATATGTGTGCCATCCTGGCTATCTAAATCAAACTGCAGGCCACTTTTAAACAAAATTGTATGTGTGAAAGATTAATCGTATTGCATCTTGTTATAGAGGAGGTCAACAGCTTTCCGATGAGCTATATAAATGATAATTTCAATGAAAATCAAGAAAGTTATGTGCTGGGAACTTTTAGAAGTACAACTCATACGTTTGTATACGTTTATACTCATATATTTCGAGAAACATATATGGCGTATATATACGTATGAGCTTATAAACGTATGAGTGTACGTTCATACGTCGGCCCAACCCTACTCTTATGTAGCGGAAACGAAGAGATACAGATCGGACAACTATTCCGGAGCAAAGGAGACTGGCCAAGAAGACTCATCGAAGATCAGAACGACGCAGTTGCAACACCGGAAGGCTAAAAAAATGTCCACACATGCGCCGAGAGGAAGAGAGGAAACAAGGACCAACAAGCGGAGAAGAAGAAATAACTGGAAAAGAAAAGGGCCTGGCAAACATAAATAAACATGTTATGCCGGTCGATAACGTCTCACTTAACGACAAATCTGGTTTCCAAGTATCTGTTTTAATTCAGTCAAAAATGACATTGTTTTCTGAGGACTGATAAGAACAACTAAATGGAAGAATAATTGATGATTTTTGATGGTAATGATGCATGAACATTACCGGTAAGAATCCGGCGAATACAATGAATATGACGATGATGAATTAAAATTGAAGACGAATACTGTCAAGCATGAAAATTGTAACGAATTAATGAATAATATGAGTGTAAATCCCACTGGTAACGACGAATGTCTCACGAGTCAAAGACTTGATAGAAAAGATAGGAACCGGAATGAAATAACGGACCGGTGAACAAATGTACGGACAAAGAAAAAGGATACAAACAAAGAAGAAGATGGAGTGTTGAAGAAAGAAAAATTAAGAAATACAGAACCGGAAGTCATATGAGAGGCACTAGAAGTAAAAAGAATAACAAAGAAAGGGGGTCCTAGAAAAATATTCAATCCCAACGTTTCAATGTAATGCGCAGGCGAAAGGAGGAAGAATGGGAGACCGACGGAAAAATACAAGGAACTGGCGAGGGCGGAGAGGAAAGCCAAATAAGGACACAAGCGGAGAAAGCAGCGTATGAAGAAGGCGAAACAACAGTGACGGACAAAGTCACATCAGAAGACAGGAGTACATACAACGCCGGGACGCATGTTTAAAAGAAGAAAAGAAGAAAATATGGATGAACTAGGAGAAAACTGAGACGGGAAAAGGTTGATAGAATAAAGGAGCCATTATTATATACATTTCCGGAACATCCATAGAATAAGGGTCACCGGTAAGGATAGAAACAGGATTGGATAATGACATATGGAAATTGTAGTCGTCATGAATACGAAAGCAATGAAAATGTAACGAGTATTGAGCCGCATTCGTCCCGGGAGACCGGGGATGTTCCGGCATGACCGAAATAAATTAAGTCAAATACTGGTTAAACAAAACATAAGTCCGGACCGGACTAACAGCAACACAAAAAGAAAGGAAGCGTAACCTCATATTAAAAACAGAATGGAAAAAGGTGACGATTTTTTCAACCGGAAAGCAGCAAGGAAACAATAATTGACGGAATAAATTCAACATGCTAGGAAATGAGCTTCAGATACTAGAAGAAGACATTCAAGAATTGATCAGCAAATAACAAAAGCTAAGAGAAAGACGAAACTACCGGAAAAGAATAAGGATGAGCATCCAGAAGAAGAAACGGAAGAAGACAAGGCAATAAGGAGGTGTAACCAGCGAAAAGGGCGGCAGTGCAAAACACTCAGGAAATTAACACTCAGAAGTCAACAAATACGAAAGCGAGGAGTAAGAGCAAATTAACTACGCAAAAATAGCGGATCTATCCAAGAAAGAGAAGTTACTGCGGAAAGATACAGCGGAGCATCAAGCGGAATGAAGCATTACGTAAAACCAAAGGATAATCAAGACCGACACGACACCGGGGAAGCAACCAAAAGGCTGAGATACGCGGAAAAATTAACTGACAGGTTGCAAGTGAAGATATTAGGAGCTGGAGAAATTAGCAACAAATGAAGACACATTATTGGACAAGGAAGCTATAAAATTAAAAGAAAGCAAGATAAGAGAAGACAGGAACGAATGTCAAAAAATAAGCAGGATTACACTATAAGAAGATATTGGGTACAGCTAAAATAATCGTCGAAGGGAAACGAAAGGAAAAATGGAGACAAGAGGAGGATAAACAACAAGAAAAAAGAGTGAAGTCAGTTGATCAAAATACCGGAGCAAGAAGATGCAAAGCTCCGAGAAATAGGAGTAAGACATCATGTATTAAAGAAAATTATCTATGGAACCAGAAGATAAATGAATGGAAGAAATACTACAGAAAGAAGGAATTTGCTACGAAGTGAATGGACTAAGCTGCGAATAAGTACAATTATAAAATACATTGTGCAAGGTGGAAAAGGCCGGAAGAGGTAAAATGGGAAGTACGAGAAAACAGCGGAAACTAAGATAAGGGCACTTCGGCGGGCACTTCAGCGAAAACTAAGATAAGGGCCAACAAGAAGAATATACAAAAGAAATGAAATATGGAGAGGAGAGTATTAATTAAGCGGACGGCCGGGAGGACGAAAGAATAAACGACAAGTTGACAATAAATAACGGAGAAAGCAATTATTGCCAAGATAATACGAAATGAAGAACCGCCCCAAAGCATACATTAAACATGACAAAAGAAATTAAAAATACGAGATACTTAATTCTCTTAGGGGGAAGACTTTAATTATTACAAGGAAACAGACAAAGAACGAGGACAAAGGAGCCATACAAGGAGCTGACAGCCGAAATGATTATTGCGTTACCGGAAGTGACGGAAGGGATGTAAAACCGGAACAAGGGAACCAGCACAACAAAAGGTAGTTGTGATATTCCGTACACCAAGGATATAGCGAGATTACATTTCGGAGAACCACCCTAACGAAGGCATGACCGCGACAAAGGAACTTAAAGATGCGGGACGTGTGATGCTCGCATGTTACGCCTCGATTTTTGACGACAATTCCCAAACCTATGTATGCGCACAAGATTTTGTATGCGCACATGATTGGACTCATTTTTTTTTTGCCTAGTAGGTAGAAAGTTCTGGGCCGCCAAAGTTTGGGTGGGTGGGTGAGTGATGAGGGAAAAACGGGAATTTAAGAAAAAATTGGTACTTTTCAAGATTTTTTCGCATAGCCCACAGAATGACATGGGAGTGGAACTGGGGTGTTCCTCTACTAAAAACCAGTCTCCTTTGGTGCTATTATCCCCCCCCCCCCCCCACACACCCCCCCCTCCTCCTCCTCCCTCCAACCCAACCCAGCACTGCACTGCAAAACGAGGAGGTACAGATTCCTCAACAGACCAACAAGTGCTTTTTTCTTCCCATCTCTTCTTTCTATCTGTGACCATTTCATGTCGTTTGATGGACCCTTTCGCTTCTAGCATCAAATGGGATCTACAGCCAACCCTTGTACCAATAGGCCTGTTGCATGCCCTATCTGCCTTTCTGCTCCCGACAAGACCCGCAAGTATGTACGTGTGGAGCTACCACTTCCTTCATCACATGCAGTCTTTCCACCCAGCCCAGCAACTCAGCACGGACGACATTGAGACATTCGCCCTGAGTGCGGCTGAGTTTAAGGGGGTCATTGGCAAGGAGCTCTCGTCTAATAGGCGTGATCAAAAGGTGCAAGAGGCGCAAGATCTATTGCGGGGTGAGGCAGCCCTAGTAGATGTGCCGGCATTGTTCTGGAGTAGGGTGGTTAAGAAAGAGGTACAGGGAGAGGGAGGAAAAGAGGGAGAAGAAGAGGGAGAGGAAGAGGGAAGAGATGGAGAAGAGGTAGAGGAGGGTGATGAGGATGAGGATGTGGACGAGGATGAGGACGAGGATTAGGATGACCCCATGGCCCACTGGTGCTTAACCTCTAGGATAAATAAGAAGGTTGGTTGCCTAGGTGATTGGTTGTAATAGTCTGAGCATGTGATTCGTATTGGCTGGGAACGAGATTGAGATAGACCAAGCATGTTACTTTGATAGGCTAGGGCATATTAGGGGCCTGGGGGTCCTAACCCCCAGAACCCTACCTCGCATGTAACATTGATGGTGATGATTGCACTTTGTCCGTGTGCCCACAAACCGATTGTATTATCTGATTTGCTTTTTCTTGCTCAACATATGGCGCATGGTTGTGGAAGCAACACCAGTAGATAGGCCTTTTCAAGCCATACAAAATGCACCCTACTTTGACCACCTAATTATTATTGTGGGTGGAGATCATGGCCTCCAAGTGGGTTCCGGAGGCAGGGGTGGGTGGGTGGGTGGTAAACTCAGCCCTCAGTAGGAAAGAAAGGCATGGGGTCTGAAGATTTTATTCCTGCCCACCCCCACCCACCCCACCCCACCCCCTCGTTATGCCCCGATATATATCAGTCAAAGGGGGAGGGGGGGGGGGGGGGGGGGGGGGGGGGGGGGGCTTATAGTAGGCCAGAATATCGACCCAAACACACTGACACCATGTGGCGTTCCCGCGCAACCGCGAGATGACACACAGCCTTCGACACTACTCCGTTCGGTCGGTTGGAACTTAAAATACGATATTAAATACGCGCTGCACTTGCTCGACATGTGACCCGAAGAAGATGTCCATGTACAGGAAAGGCAATACTTATATGCACATGCAGCCGAGACCAGCTATCTCCTCATTGGTTGGGCTATTTCCTTACCCAGCACCGTCCCTCGGATGTAGGATGGAATTCTTCATGACATGTAAGCGAATTTTCAGAACTACGTACGGATTCCAGCATTAACAAGCATCATAACGCGCACCTGTTGAGAAGGAGATGGGACTTCCGGGATCTGCGCCTTCATGCAGATTCCTGTTTTCGATCGTTCTGGTCGTAGTGAGGAGGAGAATGGTAATGTTGAGCAGAATGCGAAGTCGTCGTGAATGATGCAGTATCTGGTTTAAGGAGGGTTGTCTCGGACTGCGGAGCCGTAGATGATTGGTTCGTGCGTGGTAGCTATCGCACCAGCCAGCTAGTGCGAGCTTTTGTTTCCGGCAACCTGTCTCAAACGAAACAATGTACCAAATAATTTAATGGAGAACAGCCCCCCCCCCCCACCCCCACCCCCCCACACACACACACACACTCCCTACAACTCCCGATGGAAATGGATGGCACCATGCATTTATTATCTTGCTAGGAGCCCATCAGTTATTACCTTATAATTGTAGTCTTGACCCCCCAGTCCTGCATCCACTAATGTAGTAATGTCGCACCAGACCGGTGTTTGAGATGAGGGCGTTTGTCCATTTCGATTCTCGACTAGTTGGTTGATTATCGCGTTGCACATATATCGGTATCTGCCAAATTTATCGCCTTATTCCACAATTGCAGAGACGTCCCCAGTGAAACATTTACATGTTGCAACAGATAGATGTCTTACTACAGGCCCTCATATGTTTGATCACGCTCATACATGCTTAGCTTTTTGACCAACAAGCAGCCAATGGAAGGTAATAAAAATTGCGCACATCTCTGCAGGTACATCGTGGGATCTATTTGCGTCCACACCTCCCGCATGTACGGTTGGTACTCGCTGGTTTACCCAATTGCGTGCTCACTATGTGTTTGATACTATTAAATCACCAAGTATTACCTGTGAACCGGTACTCGGACCTTAGAGGAGCAGATTGAATTGTGAACTAGGCAGACTGAATTGTTGCATGTTTTAAACCGACTCAGACCCTAAACCCTTACACCGTAGTGCTACAAAAAAATGACGTTTCGAAAGATTTGAGGGTCATTTTAAGGAGCAAACATATCAGATAAAGGTTTACATTTGACGTTTTTTCCAGACAAATATAGCTAGACGTTACACATTTGACATCAAAAAAATTATCAGAGATGCATAGCAGCATACTTGAGATATGGGGGGATGTAAGTAAAGACCCAAGCCCATGATCAACATGTGCATGCACGGCTAATTTAGGGGGTCTTCGGCACCCTTATTATTGGGCTTTAAAGGGTGCTTACTGGGTGGAAAAGGTGCTTCCAAGGTGCAAAAAAGGATGCCACACTACAGACTAACCAAATGTGCAGTGGTGTTTGGTCTACTGTGGATACATGCTAGTAGCGGTTAGATGGTTTAATTCATCTTCGGTGCACATGCGGGCGCTGCGCTGGCCTCTGCCGACCACTCTGATTCTCACCGGCTTTCCTTCCTTATTCGTTAATGTAAGATCCTGTCCTGTTTTATAAGCATTCTGGATCGCTTCTTTGGCAGCTATCACGTCGGCTGCACCCGCATCTTCCGCCGCCAGAGCCGCAGTTGCTTCGGCCACGTCCCACACTGCGAAGCTCACTTCTGCGGCAACACCCGCGCCTGGGAAGGCAGCGTCAACAACACGGAAAAGGGCAAAACTGAGCCAACCCATGTCTGTAAATCAATCTGCATGCAATAAATGTACACAAAGATGAGTGAGCAGGTAAGGTTGGATGCAAATCGAGTGCTTTATATTTGTTCGGGGTAGCGCAATGATATGAGCTGGTAAGTATGAAGTGCCAAGTAAACTCAATGCTGGGGAATGATCCTATAATAGAATGGCATTGAGGATGCATATGAGCGCACTAAATTATTTTCCATTACAAGGCGTAGCGACCCTAGTCCTCATCAGTTCGGCCCTACCCTACGGCATGACACAGCGACAGCCAGGGTCCGTGCGTTAGCTATTTCGATCGATAGCTACTCGATAGCTACTTCCTCCTTTTTGTCAGGATCTGGGAAAGCATCGCCACTGCGCCGGGGCTCGGTGTGAGTCTCGTTACCTACCGCGGTTTTGAAGTCATAAATAAATAGGCTTGCAAAACCGTCCTGATTGACGGACACCCAAAATGGCTGAACTCCCTCTCTTTTAGCGGCTCACTACGTAATACCGTCCAGTTATATCGATCGATCGCGCGTAGACAGAATGGTGGAGGCTTATCGTAAGAACGGCTGGTAGGGGAGGGAGGGGGGGGGGAGGGGGGAACAGAGACGGCGACCGTATGGTATTGAACGTGCAACCCTGGGGCAGGACCGTGGCATGCAGGAGACACCAGGGTAATTCAAAGCGCGCGCTTTTGCGCTTTTGAGCGCTGACTTTTTGACCCCCTGTGCGCTTTAAGCGCAGTTTTTTGCACCCCCTCGTGGGCGCTGCAAGCATTTTTTGCGCTTTTCGCACTACAAAGCGCAGTTTTTTTGTTTTCAAGTGCGCTAAAGCGCTGGCCAATTTGGCCATTTGAAGTACCCTGGGAAGTACCCTGGGAGACACTTGATGGTTACACAAAAAACTAGATTTGTGACCATATTTGAGAGAGCACTTAGACAGGGCAGTACAGTCCCCACACATCGCACAGGGAACCAGGATTGCCACGTGAATGGAGCGCGTGCGAGGTCAAAGGGGTGCAGTATGCCAGTATGCATTGGTCGACTAGGGGCCTTAAAGATGGCTTTTGTATGCACTAGTGATTCGATCCGTCACAGCAAGACTTCCCAATTGCAAGTTAGCTGTATGCAGCAGAGAATTCATGGGCTGTTGTAGGAGATGGCTTGAGGCCCCGTATACTTCACTCAGGTATTCCTTAATCAGACAACACGTTTCCCCATGTGTCACAGCTGAACAATCACTCACTAGGTAACGCAAGCTGGCGATGAAGGGGGGAGGGGGGGCTGAACAGCGACGAAATCAAGAAAATCGACGATTATTCTGGAACCTGTGGGTGTGTGGCAGGGAGGGCCGGAGGGTGATGGAACAACGATGGGGCGGGTGCCATGCGACAATGTTTTGAACGCGCAATCCTGGGAGGGAGACAGGGCAGGATCGTGGCATACAGTCTGAGACATGACAGTGCGGCTCCAAAATTTGCGACTTGGGTTATAATGGACATCAGCTCATGTGATAACTACCAGGAAGACTACATGAATGGAGCGCTTGCGAGGTCACACGCCCTAGGGGTGCAGTGTGGGTCGAACAGGGTGCCTTCGTTGAATGCAGCAGACAATTCATGGGCTGAACAGTCACTCACCGGCGGTGTGGGGTGAGAACCTCTCAACTACAGACCGTAGGCTGAGAACCCAAACGCAGGTGAATGATGCCAGTGAGCTGGACCAAGTGTTTGCTGTATGACAAGCCGATGACTATATACTCTCTCCAGCGTTGTGCGGCCTGACCTCGAATTGAAACCTCGAATTGAAGCCTCGAATTGAAGCCGAGAAGAAGTGAGGTCGACGGATGCGGCCGCGGACGTACAACGATAAAAAAATCAAACATTCTCACCAACGAAGTGTGAACTCACGAGAAGTGTGAACTCCTGCCAGCATCAGAAAATGCCAGAGTGAACTCCGGGTCCGAACTCCTGCCAACGTCAGAAAGTGCCAGTATGAACTCTTGGTATGAACTCCTGCCAACCTGACATCAGAATATGTCAGTACGAACTCCGGGTATGAACTCCTGCCAACCTAACATCAGAATAAGTCAGTATGAAGTCCGGGTGTGAACTCCTGCCAACCTAACATCAGAATATGCGAGTATGAAGTCCGGGTATGAACTCCTGCCAACCTAACATCAGAATATGCGAGTATGAAGTCCTGGTATGAACTCCTGCCAACCTAACATCAGAATATGCGAGATTGCGAGTATGAAGTCCTGGTATGAACTCCTGCCAACCTAACATCAGAATATGCGAGTATGAACTCCGGGTGTGAACTCCTGCCAACCTAACATCAGAATATGCGAGTATGAACTCCGGGTGTGAACTCCTGCCAACCTAACATCAGAATATGCGATTATGAACTCCGGACACGAACTCCTTCCAACATCAGAAAATGGCAGTATGAACTCCTGCCAGCATCAGAATGTTTTTACAATCGAACGCAGGAGCACCTGATCACCCAATCAGCTTGGCAGCAAAGATTTGTCTATCTATCTACACCCTAGCCCCGACTAAAATAGTAAAGAAAGGGCTCAGTTCATTAGTGCTTTTTCTTTCTCGTCCCATCTACCATGGTTGGGCAAGTCCCTTCAGCCTAGCTATTTGGTATACCCCTGGACTGTAACAACTTTCAACAACCCCGACTAGAGTAGCAGGGTACCCCGAGGGCCCCTACACTGCAAATTTAGGGGGGTTCTTCGGTACCCTATTACTTGGCTTGAAAGGGCGCTTTCTGGGCGGAAAGGGTGCTTCAATGGTGGCAAAAAGGGTGCCGATGTAACGGGAGAACTCCCGTTGCAGGTTCGTTCGCCGGATACTAGTGTACTGGAGCTCCGGGTCAGAACCCTACTGAGCCGGAGCGAAGTAAGTCACTGACGTCCAGCGGAGTAAGTCACTGACGTCCCGGAGCCGAGTAATGTCCCGGAAGAGGAGCGGAGCTAAATAGTAGGGTGCCCTAAGGGCCCCTGCGGTGGTCGGCCCAAGGGTGTGTCCGTTGAAGTGGTTGTTCGTTGTGTACTGTAGGTGATTGACGCGGCAGGAAGGCAGGTTGTAGACTCTAATAGGCGCTTGAGGCAGGCAGGCAGGCAGGCAGGCAGAATGTCAGTTAGACGCGACGATGGAGCCCATTTCGCTTGACGATGCCAATTCTGCCAATGGCTTCCGTCTTGCTTGGTCGAAATGCCGTTGGCTCTCCTCGCATGGGGACGGCAACAGTCACGTGTTGGTTATATTGTTTTACCCAGCTTCGCACCCTGACGGACCCATTCCAACCGACTGTTCGCCCATCTTCAAGCGAAATTCCAACCGTTACAACAGGCATTATAACTAACAGTCGCATTCGCCAACCGATTCTCAGTGATTTCGACCATCCCAACCGACTTCTCGCGCGTTTCGCTAATTAAACGACTTTTCGGCCACTTTCTCAGTTCCTATCGCAGCAGCCTTAACTGACTTTCCGACCATTCCAACCGACTGTTCGCCCATCTCCTGCTGAATGTTCAACCGTTCTAACAGGCAATATATCAAACAATCACATTCGCCAACCGCTTTTTCTGGAAATTTCGACCATTGTCGACCATGTCGGTTAATTAACCAACATTTCGACCATTTTCTCAGTTCCTATCGCTTAGGTCAGCTCCCTACGGACCGACCAACCGGAACAAGGTTCGGTGAGTCTCAGATAGAGTTGGTTATCCATTAGGCATACCGTTAGACCTAGGCAGTACTTCCTCATAGTACTGCCCAGTCTGTTGTGCTGACTCACCTCAGCTATATAGAATGGTGCGAGCCTCCAGGACGACGAGACTCCATGTGTATCTAGCTGAGTTCTCGCACCTAACATCCCTACCTAACCCAATAGCTTAGCTAGATATGTCTGTGCTCTTTGCGATAGGACAACTAGATAAGTTCTCACCTAACACAGACACATCCTTGCTCAAAAATTCTATGCGTTCTCTAGCAATATTGAGATCGACAAGGGCAACGTCCCTCATCATACAAGAGTTACTATCACAGTATTTAACAATGGAGTTCCAGAATTCAATCACTGAGCGCGAGTTCAACCAGCAGTAATAGTGAATTTGGAATTGACATTTGTTTTTCAACGCAATGTGTTGGGGGACATATTGCTTCACTCCTAGGACACATTTCATAAATCCAGCATTTCTCATGTTAATATATGTAGATGCTCCTTTGTCTCTGAGGGTAGCACCAAATAGATGTTGAACAGGACCAGTGCTCCAGATATGAATAAGGTGTCTCAAGATAAACATGGGTTTAAGAGTATTGCGATCTAGGTACCGGTAGAACCCAAATTGAGTTTCGGGGATGTTTTTCTCCTCCACACCACTGGGTCACCAAATCCCGGAGAACATTGGCATACATTCGATAGAGAGCAGGACCAACTGCTGCTAGCATTCTGTAGTTGTTGGTGTCGTGCATATCATTATTTTCTCTAGTAATATTGCTCCAAAACCTACGTCCAGAGACGTAAGTACGTAACTGTTCCCGAACTCAACGTTTCTTGCCCCGAATTTGAATTGTTACATGGTTCTTTCGCCAAATTTGGGCTACCCACAGTGCCAATTCCATTATCGTGTATGAGTGTACCTACCACTTTTCTTCGAAAATCGATATGGCACGAAGGGGTGAAAGGGATATTCCGGATAACTCGAACTTGAACTTGGTTACATAGCCTCAGCAAGCAATTTTGCTGCTCGCCATCTTCGGCAGAAAAACAAACAGAGCGCACATGAGCATCGCAAGTCAAGAAAATGGGGTAATTTTGGGGTAAGTCAAGAAGGTTGGGGTAATTTTTGCCAATAGCTACAATACGCGGGTAAAAGTTCTCAGCGCTTCAAATTTGAACCATTCAAACAAGTGCATTTATACCATATAGTAGGGTGCCCTGGCGGGTCGGCCCAGCGGGTGGTGTAATGTTCGTCAAGCAGCAGTGGCAGCCTCCTTGGTGAAAGGTGCACAAGCAGATGCTTACTTATCCGTACAATTTAATATTTGGGGGGTCACGAATCAAAATAGCATGGCATGGCATTATTATTCAACTTGGTGGCCTGTACGGCTAATGAACTTAATTAATTGCTCACTGACTCCCCGAAATTCCATGGAGGCAGCTGCAGCAACTCCCAAGGCTACAGTTGCTACAGCGCAACCTGTAGGTACTTGTGCGAAACAGCAGATTTCCTTGTCAAGCACAATGCGCTGAGCTGCCAGAGGCACGGAGATGCGAATTTCCGAAGGGGAAATTGTAGACATGCTCCAGGTACCTAGATGGAGTCCACAGGACAGGAGGGAAATGACACATGAAAACGCCGCGTCCACAATCCGCAACCCTGAGATCCGTACGCGAAAAAGTGCCCTCCGAGGTAAGCCGGCCCCAGCAGAATCGAACACGCGTCGCTTTCGCGCAAAAGAAGTCAGTTTAACCGGCAAATTTGACATTTTTTTTGAATTTGAAGAAATCACGTAATTATCGCATAGGTCTGCGCCCCCAAGGGGGCCGACCAACTGCTACCTATCGCTAGCTAGAGGATCCCAAAACACGCAGCCCTATACGAGACTTGCTAAAGTGCCAAGCCCACGTCTATCTAGTAGATCCATACATGCTCACGCACAATATCCCGCGCCAGGCCTCAATACATCTAACGAATGGCTAAATGCTCACTGAGGAGTCGTGCAATCTTGCTTTCACCATCCTTCATTTGCCGCCACGCCCAAGGGTGTTTCTCCAGCATTGTTCTTGGCTGACACGTCTGCCCCATCTTACACCAAGCTGCTCACACAGCTGACACGTCTGCCCCATCTTACACCAAGCTGCTCACACAGCTGACACGTCTGCCCCAGCTTACACAAAACTGCTCGCACAGCTGACACGTCTGCCCCAGCTTACACCAAGCTGCTCACACAGCTGACACGTCTGCCCCATCTTACACCAAGCTGCTCACACAGCTGACACTTCTGCCCCATCTTACACCAAGCTGCTCACACAGCTGACACGCCTGCCCAATCTTACACCAAGCTGCTCACACAACTGACACGTCTGCCCCATCTTACACAACGCTGCTCACAAAGCTGACACGTCTGCCCCATCTTACACCAAGCTGCTCACACAGCTGACACGTCTGCCCCATCTTACACCAAGCTGCTCACATAGCTGACACGTCTGCCCCATCTTACACCAAGCTACTCACACAGCTGACACGTCTGCCCCAGCTTACACCAAGCTGCTCACACAGCTGACACGTCTGCCCCAGCTTACACCAAGCTGCTCACACAGCCGACAAGTCTGCCCCATCTTACACCAAGCTGCTCACACAGCTGACACTTCTGCCCCATCTTACACCAAGCTGCTCACACAGCTGACACGTCTGCCCCAGCTTTAACCAAGCTGCCCCACAAGCTGACAGTCTGCCCCAGCTTACACCAAACTGCTCACACAGCTGACACGTCTGCCCCAGCTTACACCAAGCTGCTCAACAGCTGACACGTTCTGACACAATCTTACACCAACGGCTGCTCACTACAACTGACACGGAGGCTGCCCCATCGTACACACCAAGCTGCTCACACAGCCGAAACGTCTGCCCCAGCTTACACCAAGGCTGCTCACACAGCCTGACACGTGTGCCCCAGCCTTACCACCAAGCTGCTCACACAGCTGACACGCGCCCCCATTTACACCAAGCTCTCCCTGACACGTCTTGCCCCATCCTTACACCAAGCTGCCTTCACACAGCTGACAGTCTAGCATCTCTGCCCCCATCTTACACCAAGCTGCCCTCCACACAGCTGACACCCCCACTTCTGCCCCATCTTACACCAAGCTGCTCACACAGCTGACACGTCTGCCCCATCTTACACCAAGCTGCTCACACAGCTGACACGTCTGCCCCATCTTACACCAAACTGCTCACACAGCTGACAACGCCTGCCCAGCCTTACACCAAGCTGCCTCAAACAGTGGACCACGTCTGCACCATCTTACCCAAGCTGCTCCACAAAATGGACAGTCTGCCCCAGCTTACACCCAAGCTGCGCACCACAGCCGGAACGGTCGCCCCAGCTTACATTCGAGCTGCTCACCACAGCTGACACGTGTGGCCCCCAGACTTACACCAGATGTCACACAGTGACACGTCTGCCCCCATCGACAACAGATGCTCACACAGATGGACACGTCTGCCCCATTATTACCCAAGATGATTCACACCAGATGACACTTCTGCCCCATTCTTTACCCCCAAGCTGCTCACCCACAGCTGGACACGCCCTTGCCCACAATCTTAAAACCAAGTGCGCACACAGCTGAACGTTCTGCCCCTCTTTACCACCAAAGCTGATCACAAACTGGACACTGGTAATCTGCCCCATCGTACCACCAAGCTGCTCACCAGCGACACGTCTGCCCCCATCTTAACACAAGCTGCATGTCACATAGGTGACACGTCTTGCCCCATCTTACACCAAAGCTGCTCACACAGCGACACGTCTGCCCCAGAGTAAACCAAGCTGTCACACAAGCGAACGTCTGCCCCCAGCTTACACCAAGTGCTCACTCAACTGGACACGTCGCCCCCCCATCTACACCAAGCTGCTCACACAGCTGACACGTTGCCCCCATCTTTACACCAAAGCTGCTCACATTAGCTGACCAGTCTGCCCCATGTACACCAAGTGCTCACACAGCTGACACGTCTGCCCCAGCTACAACAAGTGCTCACACAGCTGACACGTCTGCCCCACGCTTACCCAAGCTGCTCACACAAGCTGACACGTTTCTGCCCCATATTCACCAAAAATGCTCACACAGCTGAACAGTCCTTGCCCCATCTTACACAAGATGCTCAAACCAGCTGACACGTATGCCAAATCTTACACCAAGCTGCGCACACAACTGACAAGTATGCCCCATCTACACCAAGCTTGCTCACACAGCCGACACGTCTGCCCAGGTTACACAGAGCTGCTCACACAAGCTGACACGGTGCCCCAGCTTACACCAGAAGCTGCTACACAGCTGACAGTCTGCCCCCCATATTAGCCAAGCTGCCCACAAAAGGACGACACGGGTGCCCAATCTTACACCAAGGCTGCTCGACACAAGCTGACACGGGTGCCCCATCTTACACCAAGAGGCTCCCTAGCGACACGGTGCCCCCATCTTACACCAAGATGCTCACCACAGCTGACACGTCTGCCCCGAGCTTACACCAAACAACTTGCTCGCCACACTGACACGCACTGCCCATCTTACACCAAGCTGCTCAAACCGCTGACCGCTGCCCCCCACTCTCTACCACCAAGCTGCTCACACAACTGACACGTCTGCCCCAGCTTACACCAAGCTGCTCACACAGCCGACAAGTCTGCCCCAGCTTACACCGAGCTGCTCACACAGCTGACATGTGTGCCCCAGCTTACACCAAGCTGCTCACACAGCTGACACGTCTGCCCCCATCTTACACCAAGCTGCTCACACAGCTGACACGTCTGCCCCATCTTACACCAAGCTGCTCACACAGCTGACACGTCTGCCCCATCTTACACCAAGCTGCTCACACAGGCTCATGACCCGCTGCCCAATATTACACCAAGCTGCTACACACCAGTGACACGTCTTGCAACATATTTACAACCAAGTGCTCACATAAGGCTGACACGTCTGCCCCATCTTACACCAAGCTGCTCACACAGCTGACACGTCTGCCCCATCTTACACCAAGCTGCTCACATAGCTGACACGTCTGCCCCATCTTACACCAAGCTGCTCACACAGCTGACACGTCTGCCCCAGCTTACACCAAGCTGCTCACACAGCTGACACGTCTGCCCCAGCTTACACCAAGCTGCTCACACAGCTGACACGTCTGCCCCATCTTACCACCAGCTGCCACCACAGCGACCGTCTGCCCATCAGCTTAAACGAGCTGCTCACACAAGCCGACACGTCATGCCCAGCTTACACCAAGCTGTCACCACAGCTGACCACGTCTGGCCCCATTTACACCAAGCTGCTACCAGACGAAAGTGTGCCCCAATCTTTACACCAAGCTGCTCACATAGCTGACACGTCTGCCCCATCTTACACCAAACTGCTCACACAGCTGACACGTCTGCCCCGGCTTACACACAAAAATGCTCACACAGCGATGGTCTAAGGAACCACCAAGATTACACAAAGCTGATACAAACAGAGGAAAAGGCTTTGCAAAGATGAAACAATAGCTGCGTCACGCAGCTGAAAAGTTGCCCAAGCGTACACCAAGCTGCTCACACAGCTGACACGTCTGCCCCATCTTACACCAAGCGGTTCAGACAGCTGAACGTCTTGCCCCAGCTTACACCAAAGCTGCTCACCACAGCTGACCAGCCCATCTTACATCCAAGCTGCTCAACAGCTACACGTCTGCCCACTTAACACCGAGCTGCTTCACACAGCCCACCTAGATACGATGTCTGCCCCAGCGTACACCAAGCGGCTCACACAGCTGACAACGTCTGCCCCACTTACACCAAGCTCTCACCCTGACACGTGGGCCCCCTTCTTACACCAAGCTTGCGCACATCGCTTGACAACGTCGCCCATCTACCAACTGCTCACACAGCTGACCAAACGTCGCCCTCCCCAGCTTACAAAACCAAACTGCTCAACACACTGACAGGCTGCCCAGCGTACCCAGCTGCTTCACATGACGCTTGACACGTCGGCCCCACTTACACCAGCTGCTCACGCAGCTGACCCGTCTGCCCCGCTACCCAAGTGCCTCACACAGCTGACACTGCTGCCCCCCTTACACCAAGCTTGCTCAGACAGCTGACCCGTCTGCCCATCTGACACCAAGCTGCTCACACAGCTGACCGTCTGCCCCTCTTACCAAGCTCTCCACACAGCTGACAGACGTCTGACCCCACTCTTAACCCAAGCTGGCTCACATAACGCCAGCTACCGCCTGCCCAAAGCTACACCAAGCTGCTCAACAGCTGACACGTCTCCCCATCTTACACCCAAGCTGCCTCACACAGCTGCCCTGCTCCCCTCTACACCAAGCTGCTCACAACGCTGACACGTCTGCCCCCATCTTACACCACTGCTTACATAGCTGACACTCTCCCCACTTACCCCAACTGCTCACAATTTTCACTACCGTCGGCCCCATCTGTACCCAAGCTGCTCACACCCGCTGACACTTCTCCCCCATCTTCCACCAACTGCCTCACACAACTCACGACTCTGCCCCATCTTACACCAGCTCTCACCAGCCTACACCGTCGCCCCAGCTTACATACATACACAACCGAGCTGCTCACACAGCCGACAAACATACTTCTGCCCCGCTTACACCAACTGCTCACACATCTTGACACGTCTGCCCCATCTTCCACCAACTGCTCACAAGCCGACACGTCTGCCCCAGCTTACACCAAGCTGCTCACACAGCTGACACGTCTGCCCCTTCTTACCGCCAAGTTGCCTACACAGCTGACACGTCCTGCCCCACTTACACCAGCGCCACACAGCTGACACGTCTGCCCCATCTTACACCAAGCTGCTCACACAGCTGACACGTGTGCCCCATCTTACACCAAGCTGCTCACATAGCTGACACGTCTGCCCCATCTTACACCAAACTGCTCACACAGCTGACACGTCTGCCCCAGCTTACACCAAGCTGCTCACACAGCTGACACGTCTGCCCCATCTTACACCAAGCTGCTTACACAGCTTTGTGACCATTATCAGCTGCCCAATAATGGAGGGCTGCTGCTCATCTGGCATTTTCCTTCGCAGACACCTCTGCCCCAGCCTCTAACCACGCTCGCAAGCACTACATGGAGGGCTGTCCATCTAGCATTGTCCTTCACATACACCTCTGCCCCAGCCTCTAACCACACTTGCAAACACCCAATGGAGGGCTGTCCATCCGGCATTGTCCTCTGCAGTCGACTCTGCCCCAGCCTGTAACAATACTTGCAAACCAGGTTGCAAACACTAAACGCTCTACTCGATAATCGCTATATATATATATATATATATATATATATATATATATATATATATATATATATATATATGATAATCGCAAGAGCACCATGCCTCCATACATATAACTGACTGTTTCATGCGTACAAAGGAATTCTGCAGTCTTATGTTCATCATTGCTAGGGAACGACAGGATGGTATCATTTGATATCATGTTCCATGCTTACAAAGGGGTTCCGCAGTTTCATGTTCATCAGCGCTGGGGAATGGCAGTATGCTATCATGCCATCATATGCTGTCATGTGATGCCGGTAGTCTGACTAGGCTAAAGTTACCATTCATATACAATACCACATGATGCAATTTGTATGATATCATAAGAAATCATACTGGCCTTTGGCCAACATCATATGATATGCCGGTCCATAATCATTGCCCATCGCCATGTCCAAGGGTGTTTCTCCATCTCTTTTGTTGGCTGACACATCCACAGCTTTTGTGACCATTTTGCGCTGCATGATGAAGGGTTGTCATCATCATGCAATTTGTCTTGGCTTACACGTCTGCCCCGACCTCCAGCAACACTTTCTAACTCTCAATGAGACCATCACTTCCAGAATAATTGAGAGGGCTGTGTGTCCGTCATTGTTCGTGGCTAACAAGTCCGCCCCAGCCTCCAGCAAGGCACTCACACAACTTCTGTGCCCCTCCTCCGCTGCCATATGGAGGGCTGTGCATCCATCGTTGTTCCTTGCTGACATGTCTGCCCCAGCCTTTAGCAACACTTGCAAACACTCAATGTGACCACCAAATGCTGCACACGACAGGACTGCGTCTCCATCATTGTCACTGATTGACATGCCCGCCCCAGCCTCCACCAAGGACCTCACACAGCTTGCGTGACCATTCTGTGCTGCCCAATGGAGGGCTGTCCATCCATCATTGCCACTGGCTGACGTATCTGCCCCAGCCTCCACCAAGGCCCTCACACAGCTTGTGTGACCTTCACGCGCTGCAATTAGGAGGGCTGTGCATCCATTATTGGTTTTGGCTGAAGTATCTGCCCCAGCCTCCACCAAGGCACCCACACAGCTTGTGCGATCATTATAGGCTGCAAGATGGAGGGCTGTCCGTCCGCCATTTTCCTCTGCAGACACATCTGCCCTGGCCTCTAGCAACACTTGCAAACACTCAAAGTGACCATTGTTTGCAGCACAAGAGAGGGCTGTGCGTCCATGATTGTTCCTTGCCGACGTATCTGCCCCCGACTCCACCAAGGCGCACACACAGCTTGTGTGACCATTCTGGGCTACAAGATGGAGGGCTGTACATCCTCCATTTTCCTCTGCAGACACATCTGCCCCGGCCTCTAGCAACACATTCAAACACTCCAATTGACCATTGAATGCAGCACAAGATAGGGCTGTGCGTCCATCATTATTCCTTGCTGATACATCCGCCCCAGCCTCCACCAAGGCACTCACACACCTTGCGTGACCATGCCTCGCTGCTGATTGAAGGGCTGTGCATCCATCATTGTCCCTTGCTGACAAGTCTGCCCCAGCCACCACCAAGGCACTCACACAGCTTGTGTGACCTCCATGTGCTGCCATATGGAGGGCTGTGCATCCATCATTGCTCCTTGCCGACATGTCTGCACCCGCCTTTAGCAACACTTGCAAACACTCAATGTGACCACCAAATGCAGCACACGCCAGGACTGTGTTTCCATCATTGTCACTGATTGTCATGCCCACCCCAGCCTCCATCAAGGCGCTCACACAGCTTGCGTGACCATTCTGTGCTGCCCAATGGAGGGCTGTCCATCCATCATTGCCACTGGCTGACGTATCTGCCCCAGCCTCCACCAAGGCCCTCACACAGCTTGTGTGACCTTCAAGCGCTGCAATAAGGAGGGCTGTGCATCCATTATTGGTTTTGGCTGAAGTATCTGCCCCAGCCTCCACCAAGGCACTCACACAGCTTGTCCGACCATTATAGGCTGCAAGATGGAGGGCTGTCCGTCCGCCATTTTCCTCTGCAGACACATCTGCCCTGGCCTCTAGCAACACTTGCAAACACTCAAAGTGACCATTGTTTGTAGCACAAGTGAGGGGTGTGCGTCCATCATAGTTCCTTGCAGACACATCCGCCCCAGCCTCTACCATGGCGCTCACACAGCTTGTGTGACCATTATGTGCCGCTATATGGAGGGCTGTCCATTCCCCATTTTCCTTTGCAGACACATGTACACCAGCCTCTAGCAACGCTTGCAAACTCTCATTGTGACCACCTAATGCAGCAAAATAGAGGGCTGTGCGTCCATCTTTGTTCCTCGCTGATGTATCTGCCCCAGCCTCCACCAAGGCGCTCACACAGATTGTGTGACCATTCTGCGCTGCACTATGAAGGGCTGTGCTTCCATTATTGGTACTGGCTGACACATCTGCCCCAGCCTCTAGCAACAAATGCAAACAGTCAAAGTGACCATTGATTGCAGCACTCGTGAGGGCTGTGCTTCCATGATTGTTCCTTGCTGACACATCAGCCCCAGCCTCCACCAAGGCGCTCACACAGCTTGTGTGACCATTCTGGGCTGAAACATAGAGGGCTGTGCATCCGCCATTTACCTCCGCACACACATCTGCCCAGGCCTCCACCAAGGCGCTCACACAGCTTGTGTGACCATTCTGGGCTGCAACATAGAGGGCTGTGCATCCATTATTGGCACTGGCAGACGTATCTGCCCCAGCCTCCACCAAGGCTCTCACACAGCTTGTGTGACCATTCTGGGCTGCAAGATGGAGGGCTGTAAATCCATTTTTGGCACTGGCTGACACATTCGCCATAGCCTTCACTAAGGCGCACACACAGGTTGAGTGACCGTTATACGCCGCACAATGGAGGGCTGTCCATCCTTTCCCATCGCGGGCCTCCTTGTCTGCCCCCCTCCTCAACATCCACAAGGTTCCCTCAATGTCACCCTTCCTGCAGGCCTCTATCAAGCTGTCAGCACCCATCGGCCACGTTGGTTCATCCTCCTCACCTCGCACCGCCTGCTTCTTGGCTGCCTGCTGTTTGGAAGGCCCTGCAAAGGTTGTGTGTGTGTCAGCTTGTTTCATGGGGGATCAATTCCCAGGGCAGGTACGGAAGACAGTGCTGCCCAATAACAGTAGTACCCTACTAAACGGGCAGTACTGCCTTCCATAGCAGGGCATCAACGTCATTATGCTCACTGATTAGGCAGGAAAGGATTGGATATTGCGGAGTTTTGCTGGATCTTGTACATCAGTCTATTAATTGCAGGATATTTAGTTATACTCTCTTAGTTATGTCGCATGCAGTCGCAGTAGATGAGGTAGGCTTGAGCGATTGCGACCAGTCTTGAATGTGTTGGGCTCAACCCATAATCAGTGATTTCGACTGAGATGACCCATTCCGACAACTCTACAGAGAGAAGAGTCGAAAGTGAATCGCCAAAAAGCAGCCTTCCCATACAGCAACACCGACAACCGTACGCACCTGCTTCTTCTGCGTTCCGTTTCAATTTGGGCGCCATTTTTTAGATGCCGTTGGTTACTACCAACCGCTAACGCTTTGCAATAGAACGCCACTGACGGATTTGCGACTTGGAAAGGCTGCAGGTAAGAAATATACTGTTAGTTGGAGTTGGCATTTTAGTTGTTGGTTGTTGGTATAGCTGTTGTTCCCCCCCCCCCCCCCCCCCCACCCCACCCCACCCCTAAACCCTAAACCCTGCACCCTAGGGTTACCCCGTTGGCACCGGCCACCTGCGCACCCAAACATTTGGCTCGTAGGCTTCACCAGCCAACTGCACCAAATGCCCCAACCAGGGTGGCTGCCTAGGAGCTGACAAGCCGAGAAGGAAAATCATTGCTGGTCCCAGGGCACAACACCGCTTGCAGAGTTGAAGTCATAACCCTTCTTCCACATCCCTAGAGGGTCTACATGCCTAGCAGACGATTGCCTGGAATCACCTGCAATCTCGTAGCGACCACCCCAACACCCGCGCGTGATCTGAAACCGGAATCCCGCAACGCAGAGGCACAGGCAGTGTACTCTTCCAGTCCGGAACATTCGAAGGCTTACCTTCGCAGCATGCTTGAAGCTTGGCGCGAGCAGCTGCGTGTCTCAACGAGGTCTGTGGCCAGGTCCGAGGTTGTCAGGCTGGATCCAGGCTTGCTGTGGCTCCGAGGGCAAGTGCTGCAGGTTTGAAGGCCTCGAGGGTTCCTATGGCAAGCAGCTTCTATGCATGTAGTTGTTCAAAAGTTTCGCGCAACGCTTCTGATAACACTTTTTGATGAGAAATCCGACCAACCGACACAACCGACACAAATTCCAGGGTCCCTAAACCCTAAACCCTACCCCCCCCCCCCCCCCCCCCCAAAAAAAATCGAGTTGGATAAAAAGTTCGGTTAAGCCATTACGCCCCTCACCTGATTACGCCAAATGGCGACCTCGATTTTCCAGCGAGCAGCGAGATTTGACTGATTGCATTAAAAGGGCCAAAGTGGTTCAGAACGCTTGGGGGAGGCCCATAGTTAAATAATTAAATGATTGAAATGCGCATGACTAGAGTTATCAGCATCGCAGTGGTCAAGATCCTTCGCAAAACTTGTCAAATGTTTTGTAGCTTATTCCGCTACGAGTAGCTCCTCAATCCAGTACTTTCGAAAACTCCGAGCCTCCCTCTTCGCCAAGGACCTGCTCCTCTCCCTTTCCCGCAGTCTGCAGATCAAGTTGCTTAACTGTTCGAAGCCCCTTCGTACCTTTCCCACTGTTCGCAAGGAGATTTGCCTACCCCTGGCTTGTATTCCCTCCGTTGCAACCAGAACCCAAATGCATTCCGTCCGCATGCTCTCCGTCCTGTCCCGTGCTTGCGCGCGACCCAGCTTCCCCAAGGTGAGCCAACGAGGTAGAGACTGCGTGCACTTTGGGGCAATTCAGTCGTATGCGACCCTGCCAGCTATCCCCCTCCTTCGGATGCCCTGTCATTTCGGAATCTTTCGCCTAGTTTCGAAACCTTTCTCGGACAGATCACCCGGCCGAGACAGGACATGCTGACCAGGAATTGGGAAGCCCCAGTTTGGGGGGTGGTGTGTGTGTGTGGGGGGGGGGGGGGGGGGGGGGGGATCTCATACACCCATGTGATTGAGTTCTGCATATATGACCGTTGTCTTTATTCCACCCACATACACTCCACATGCAGACAGTGAGCAGCCTAAAGGCTGGTGCACCATGCGTTCAATTAAACACAAGAGAGTGCACCCCTGCATGAAAATGTGCAGCGCTGCATGGGCTGCATGTTGATGGCATGCTGATCTATGAACACATATGCACACATGATTTCGCCTCTGCACACATGCTATCGCATATGCAGACGTCAGGGTACTACATTTTGTCAAATTGGCCAGCACGTAAAGCGCACAAACGTCAAATTGGTCAGCGCTTTGTAGTGCAAAGAGCGCAAAAACTGTGCGCTGCACCCACAAGGGGTTGAAAAAACTGCTTGAAACGCGCAGTGGGGCTCACAAAGTGCGCTTTGTAGTACCCTGGCAGACGTGGTTACGCATATGCATGGATGCACATAAGCATGGTTACACACATTCAAGCATGCTTGCAGATATTCCTGGTTACCAATACCGGCATGTGTGGTTACACGTATGAGCGGTTATACATAAGCAAAGGTACACGTATGTGTGGTTACACATCAGCATAGTTACGCGTATGCGTGTTTACCCGTCAGCATTGTTACACATCAGCATATTTGCAAATATGTACGGTGACGCATATGTGTGTGGTCATATGCCTCGCTAAAATGAACTATCCAGCTGTATCCAGCAAATTATAGGTGCCCCACTCCAACTTGCTAAATTTAAAATAGTAGGGTGCCCAGGCCCCCCTCATGGTCGGCCCTGGTATGTGCATGGTGGGACTTGAGGGTTGCTTGCGTGTGATTAGCAAGACCAAGACTGATATCAGGTGACAGCTGCGGGTTGCGGCTGATATCAGGTGACAGGTGCACATCCCTCTGCTGCACATGCGGCCGACATGACAACCGCAAATGTGACAGGTCCCGAAAACGAATTACACCTAGTTACACCTGACCTTAACATACTAAACTCGGAAAGCACGACCCAATGAACTAGGGTTGTTGGTAGTGATGCATTACTCGGCCAGGGCCGACCAATCGTGATTCACCCGCAGGTTGACAGGTTGACCAGGAATTGGGAAGCCCCAGTTTGGGGGTGGGGTGGGTGGGTGGGTGGGTGGGGTGGGGGTGTCTCGTACACCCATGTGATTGAGTTATGCACACATGAGCGTTGTGTAGCTACATACACAGAACATTACTTACCAGGGCCGACCAATCGTGATTCACCCGCATTCTCCAGTTTTTGAAGCAAGTCATACCTAATTGCCCAAGTGCATCAAAAGCCACTGCTCATTTAATTAGGCCAAACACTAATTTAACCAATCAATCAGACGCATTGAATTAGGTCAAATACTCTTATAAACAATCAATTAGACTCATTTAAACATGTCAAGTACAGTAATTCACTATACTACATCTGTCAAATACATTACTTTTATACGAACTACACTGATATAATAATTAGGCTAATGCAGACTTGCAGTCATCCAATGATTTGGCATACGACAGTCACCCTATTTGGAATTTGAATATAAGATCTCATGCACAACATAACAAGATAAAGTAGGGCGCATCCACTTACTATGTCTGCCATGGTGACTTTCCCCAGCTGCGGCGTACGGGAGGGTCCCCTTAACACCACGCCCCTCCAGGCGTTATCTTTTTTTTTTTTTTTAGGGCGCATACAATCCTATATACCCCCCCCCCCCCCCCCCCCTCTTACCCACACACACACCACTCCAAAAAAAAGCGAACACACGCACAACATGTTCCTTCACTCAACCCCCGCCATTCCCCACCTCCCCCGCCGTCCCCATCCCACCACCCCATCCCACCATCACCATCACCACCACCACCACCACCTCAGGTGTAAGGCTGTAGAGGCACGTGTCCACCACCACCACCACCACCATCACCAAAATAATCACCACCACCACCACTACCTCCTCAGGTGTGAGGCTCTAGAGGCACTTGTCCTCCACATCAACCACCAACAAGACCACCACCACCACCACCACCACCACCAACTACACCAACACCAACACCAACAACACCAACAACACCAACACCAACACCAACAACACCGACACCACCAACACCAACACCAACTACACCACCAACACCAACACCAACACCACCAACACCACCAACACCAACACCACCAACACCAACACCACCAACACCAACTACACCACCAACACCAACACCAACACCAACTCAGGTGAGAGGCTCGACAGGCACTTGTCCAACACCACCAAAGCACAGTTGGCGTGGCTGCAGATGCCGACCATAGTAGGGTTGCTGACTTGGAGCAGCAGGTCGCTGAGCTGGCAGAGGAGCTGGCAGCAGTTCAAGAGGAGGGGGGCAACTTCCGCAGTACAATTGAAATAATGATGGAGGCCAAGGATGCAGAGGTGGGGGATTAATCGATTAATTTTTGATTTTATTTCTCCGGAGCCCACCTTTATTGGAGTGGGGGCCCCCAGATCCGCCCCGTTGTCAGTTTGTCTGTCTGTCCGACTGATGACCAAGGCGAAGCTTGACACGTCAGCCAACCGTCTCGAAACTAGTTGGCTTCGGTCTGCTCCATTCTGTAGCCACCTGTAATTCCAATAGCCAACACTTGGTGGTGTTGGTTGGTTGTGGTGGGTCATAGTTGGTTGGTCGTGTTGGTTGGTGTTGCATGCAGGTGGGTGTTGGTTGGTTAGTGGTTGTGTTGGTTGGTTGGTGGTGTTGGTTGGTTGTTGGTGGTGGTGGTGGTGTTGGTTGGTTGTGGGTGTTGGTTGGTTGGTGGTGTTGGTTGGTGTCGCATGCAGGTGGGTTTTGGTTGGTGGTGTTGGTTGGATGGTTGTTGGCAGGTGTTGGTTGGTTGGTTGGTGGTGGTAGGTGGTTAGTTGGTGGTGTTGGTTGGTTGATGGTGGGTGTTGGTTGGTTGGTGTTGCATGCAGGTGGGTGTTGGTTGGTGTCTGTCGGCTGGTTGGTTGGTGGTGGGTGGTGGGTGTTGGTTGGTTGGTGTCTGTCGGCTGGTTGGTTGGTGGTGGGTGGTGGGTGTTGGTTGGTTGGTGGTGGTGGTGGTGGGTGGTTTGTTGGTGGTGTTGGTTGGTTGGTGGTGGGTGTCGGTTGCTTGGTTGGTGTCGCATGCAGGTGGTTGTTGGTTGGTGGTGTTGGCTGGTTGGTTGGTGGTGGGTGTTGGTTGGTTGGTGGTGGTGGTGGGTGGTTAGTTGGTGGTGTTGGTTGGTTTGTGTCGCATGCAGGTGGGTGTTGGTTGGTGTCTGTTGGTGTTGCATGCACTCCATGCAGGTGGGTGTAAGTTGGGTGGGGAGTGTGTTGGGGGGTGGAGGGGATGGGGGGAGTGGAGGGGGGGTAGAGTTAAATTCCACTGTAGCACACACTCAGGGCCCTTGTCGGTAAAACAATTGTTTGGAGTTCATCAGTTATTTTTCCTGTTAGCCCCTCCTGTCACGGCTGGGCAAGTCCCTTCAGCCTATTTGGCCTACCCCTACCCCTGTATTGTGAAAACAACAACAACAACAACAACAACGACAACAACAACAACAACAATAACAATCATATCATGGCTTTACAATCTGTAATTTAATATGTAATTCTATATTTGCTATATCCAGCTATATCCATATAATATAATATACAATATATAATTATATTTGGCTATATAATGTAAGAAGGGGTTGGACCCAGTGCAAGAGCCCCCGGGAGCTGGGGGGGGGCGGGGGTCTCAGGTAGCGAACATTTTGGCCAAAACAGGGTCTCAGGTAGCGATGGGGATAGGTAGCGGAAAATAAATCTCTGACTAAGAAACAATTTGTGTGCAGGGGATGACAGCCCCCCCCCCCCCCCCCCCCCCCCCCCCCCCCACACACACACACACACACCCTGTTGGTGGATGGCCCCAATGCAAGCAAACGGCCTGGCCCCCTCAACCTCGCGCCTCATAATAATGCATACTATTTTTTAATGTCAGAACTGTGTCAGAAGACTATTTATTTATACTATTTATTTATATTTATTTATCCTTTTTTAATGTCAGAACTGTGTCAGAAGACTATTTATTTATACTATTTATTTATCCTTTTTTAATGTCAGAACTGTGTCAGAAGACCATTTATTTATACTATATATTTATATTTATTTATCCTTTTTTAATGTCAGAAGGCGGAAGTGGCAAAATGGGCCATATCTTCAGGCCCACGCTGTGTGTGTTGTTACAGTCTAGGGTTGGACCAAACAGGCTAAAGAGACTTGCCCAACCCTGACAGGAGGGGCTAAAATACAAAACACCGGTGAACTGAACCCAAACAGTCGTTTTACCGACTGGGGCCCTGCGTTCGTGCTCTAGTGATAATTGAAGCCAGTAATCCATCAACCCTAAACACATAACCCTATTCCCCTTAGCCCTCCTTGAAACCCTTATCCCATCAACCCTAAACACATAACCCTATTCCCATTAGCCCTCCTTGAAACCCTTATCCCATCAACCATAAACATGTCCTAAAACCCTAAACTCTAAACGCCCTCCTCTAAAACCCTAAACCCTAAAACCCTTAGCCCTCCCTGAAACCTTTATCCCCTCAACCCTAAACGCACCTTAAAACCTTAACCCTAAACCTGGCTGTTCTCTCAGAGTTACTGGAGGGTCTGATCAAGGCCGATGCTTCTGAGCTGGTTTTGGTTTCGGTACAGCCTTACGACGAGGACACCGGCCCTGAAGGTGGCACAGATTGGTTCGGAAAGGCGACAGCTAGCGCCGCCAAAGCAGATGCGGATGCAGAGGGCATGTATGGCTTGTCAGCTAGCAGACCTTCCATGAGTGGTGAGTAGGGAACATCAGTATGATACCATGTAGGGATATGTAGGGTTGGGCCGATATATAAATGTATAATATGTAGGGTTGGGCCGATATATAAACGTATAATATATAGGGTTGGGCCGATATATAAACGTATAATATATAGGGTTGGGCCGATATATAAACGTATAATATATAGGGTTGGGCCGATATATAAACGTATAATATATAGGGTTGGGCCGATATATAAACGTATAATATATAGGGTTGGGCCGATATATAAACGTATAATATATAGGGTTGGGCCGATATATAAACGTATAATATATAGGGTTGGGCCGACATATGAACGTATACTCATACGTTTTTAAGCCCATACGTATAAATACGCCGTACATTATTTCTCGAAACGTCTGAATGTAAACGTATACAAACGTATGAGTTGTACTTCAAAAAGTACAGCACGCATTCCGGCACTCAACTGTATTGGTTTTTATTCAATTTATCATTTAGAAAGCTCATCGGAAAGCTATTGACCTCCTCTATCATGATATGCAATACAACTAACCTTTCACAATTACCATTTTGTTTACATGTGGCCTACAGTTTGATTTAGATAGCCAGAATGGCATACATATCGGAGTGCCACCTAGCCTTCCATTCCACAAGCTGTGCTCCTATGTGGGACTGAAGGATTGATGGTGCAAGCCTAGTGCAATGTGAAGATGGACAATATTGCAATATAGTTATATACTTATATTATTGTAACCTGTAGCTGACTGACAGAGCTGCCTAGAAGCTGAAGCATACTTGGTCTGAAACTAGTAGCTGACTTAGGGAGCTGCGTATAAATAATGATGTGAACATGGAGAATATTAATATATTCTTGGCATTGAATGGATCCCTTAGATTGGCACCACGCTTCTTGGTCGATGCGCTTTCTGGTCGTGACATCGTTTTTCTGAGAATTGGACTACCTAAACTTACCATTATATATTTGTAGACTTGATATGTGATGCCAATGAAATTAGCAAAGCGGCAATACCTTTAACCCCATGTAAAAGTCTTTTCCCCGAGAGTGCAACAATTACTCATACGTTTTTATACGTTAATATGCATACGTTTATACGCTCATACGTTTATACGGCATATAAAAATGAAAACATATGTTTGCTTCCCAACCCTAATTATATATGTTTAAACGTGTATACGCATACTTACAGCCAACCCTCTCTGCACTCCAACCCTACCCAGCCAGAACACATCAACAACGAATTTGAATTTGAATTTAAATGTGCAGGTAGTGCAGCCGCACTAGACAACCAGCCTTTACTGCACTTCAACCTTACCCAGCCCAAGCAAATTAAAAAAACGGATTTGAATTTGATTACGAATTTGATGTGCAGGTAGTGCAGCACTAGACAGCCAGCCCTCCCAGGACTTTCAAGCCCAATGGGGGGCTGCGGCCAATGCTGGGGACGTGGAGGCCCTGGTGCAAAAGCTGCGCCAACTGTCAATCCGAAACCGTCAGTTAGAGCTTGAGTTGGCGGATATCGAAAAGGAGTTGAGTTGTTTCTTTTCTTATTTTTGTGTGTTTCTGTGTGTGTCTGCGTGATTTTGCGTCAGTGTTTGTGTGAGTGAGATGTGTGTGTGTGAGAGTGTGGGTGGGGTGGGGGGGTGGGGTGGGGAGCCGTCAGTTAGAGCTTGAGTTGGCGTATCTCCAAAGGGAGGTGAGTCGTTTCTTTTCTTATTTTTGTGTGTTTCTGTGTGTGTCTGCATGATTTTGCGTTAGTGATTGTGTGTGAGAGAGAGGTGGGTGGATGTGGGGTGGTGGGGGGGGAGAAGCCGTCAGTTTGAGCTTGAGTTGGCTAATCTCTAAAAAGTGGTTAGTTGTTTTTCTGATTTCTGTGTGTTTATGTGTTTATGTGTATGTGTCTGCTTGCTTTTGTGTCAGTGTTTGTGTGTGTGACAGGGAGAGAGAAAGAGAGAGAGAGAGAGAGAGAGAGACAGAGACAGAGACAGAGACAGAGACAGAGACAGAGACAGAGACTGAGACTGAGAGAGACAGAGAGAGACAGAGAGAGACAGAGAGAGGGAGAGACAGAGAGAGGGAGAGACAGAGAGAGGGAGAGAGAGGTGGGTGTGGGTGGGTGGGTGGGGGGGAGAGAAGCTGTCATTTCAAGCTTGAGTTGGCGGATCTTGGAAAGAAAGTGAGTAGCTTTTTCCTACAATACGCAAACCAACACTAGCTAACTCACACACCAGTAAATTAAATTCTGGAAAACTGACTCACTAGCTAACTTGCACACTGGCAAACCAACACCAGCTAACTCTCACACTAGCTATCTTACACACTGGCAAACCAATACTAGCTAACTCACACACTAATAAACTTAAACACTGGCAAACCAGAACTAGCTAACTCACACTAACTAACTAACACAACGGCAAACCAACACCAGCTAACTCACACACTAGCTATCTTACACACTGGTACACTGAAACAGTGGCTAACATACCGACAGACTTAACTATCTATGGCAAATGAACTTGAGTTAAGAAATGGAATAGGCAAACCAACCAACATACCAACCAACTTACCTACCCTCCAACCAACTTACCCACATACCTACCTTCCAACCAACCCTACGGCAAGTAAACTTGAGGTAAGACATGGAACAGGCAAACCAACTTACCAACTCACTTACCTGCCTTCCAACCAACTTACCAACTCACATACCTGCCTTCCAACCAAGTAACCAACGAACTTACCTACCTTCCAACCAACCACGTGGCAGGTGAACTTGAAAGAAGAAATGGAATGGGCAAACCAACCAACTATTCAACCAACTTACCTACCTTCCAACCAACCACACGGAAGGTGAACTTGAGGGAAGAAATGGAATGGGCAAACCAACCAACCGACTAACCAACCAACTTACCTACCTTCCAACCAACCACACGGAAGGTGAACTTAAGGGAATAAAGGGAAGCCACCTTGAAGGAGAGCTTGCGAGAGGCTGAGAGGAAAGCTAAGAGGCAGGCTAAGGGTAAGTTGACAATCAGGCATATGAAACAAACATTGGCACAACCACATTAACACATCAACACATAAATACACGGAAGGGAGGCTGTGAAGGAGGGTAAGGGTGAGTCAGCACTCTGTCACCTGTAACAAACACTGACGCAACAACATCGACATATCGACACACCAATACACCAGAGGGAGGCTGGGAGGGAGGGTAAGGGTGAGTCAGCACTCTGTCACCATGTAACAAACCATGACGGCACACCCCCCGTATCGACACACCAATACACCAGAGGGAGGCTGTGAGGGAGGGTAAGGGTGAGTCAGCACTCTGTCACCTGTAACAAACACTGACGCAACAACATCGACATATCGACACACCAATACACCAGAGGGAGGCTGTGAGGGAGGGTAAGGGTGAGTCAGCACTATGTCACCTGTAAACAAATCAGTGGACGCAACAACATCGACCATATCGACCCACCAATTACACAGAGGGAGCTGGGAGGGAGGGTAGGTCCCCCCTGTGAGTCAGCACTCTGTCCCCTGAACAAACACTGGACGCAAACATCGACCTATAGGACACACCCAATACACCAGAGGAGGCTGGGAGGGAGGGTAAGGGTGAGTCAGCTACTCGTCACCTGACAATGTAACAAAACCACTGACGCAAACAACATCGGAAATATCGAACACCAATACAGCCAGAGGGAGGTGGGGAGGGGGGGGAAGGGTGAGTCAGCACTCTGTCACCTGTAACAAACACTGACCAACAACATCGACATATCGACACACCAACACACCAGAGGGAGGCTGTGAGGGAGGGTTTGGGTGAGTCAGCACTCTGTCACCTGTAACAAACACTGACGCAACAACATCGACATATCGACACACCAACACACCAGAGGGAGGCTGTGAGGGAGGGTAAGGGTGAGTCAGCCCTCTGTCACCTGTAACAAACACTGACGCAACAACATCGACATATCGACACACCAACACACCAGAGGGAGGCTGTGAGGGAGGGTAAGGGTGAGTCAGCACTCTGTCACCTGTAACAAACACTGACGCAACAACATTGACATATCGACACACACACAACCAGAGGGAGCTGGGAGGGAGGGGTCAGGGTGATGTCGAAATCCGTCACCTGTAACAAACACTGACGCCAACAACATCGACATATAGAAAAACCATACATAAGTGGAGGCTGTGGGGAGGTAAGGGGGGAGGCAGCACTCGGGCACCGGTAACAAAAACGGACGCAAAAACATCGACATATGACACAACCACACACCAGAGGGAGGCGGTGAGGGAGGGGTAAGGGTGGGAGCCTCGGTCACCGGTAACAAACACTGACGCAACAAAGGACGTACGATAAAAAAAGGAATAAAGAGGAGTGGGAGGAGGGAAGGGGGGGTAGAACGAGGGTGAAACGGGAAAAAACATGGAAGAAAAAAGGGACAAACCCCCCCCCCTAAGCCTCCCTATTTACATAAAAAGCAAAGAAATAAATAGGAGGAGCTTTCCCACCCCATCCCGCACAGATCCATCCTCTTTCCCGCTTCATGCCCACAAAAAACCCAAAATACACCGCCCCTCACTGTAACAACACGACATCGACATAAGGGGAGTCAGCACTCCACCAAGACCCAGGGGAGGGGGGGTGGTAAGGTCCCCTGTCACCGTACAACACTGACGCAACACATCGACATCGACACACCATACACCAGACATTCGACCAGGCACCAATATCGACACACCAACACCAGGGGAGGGCTGGGAAAGGAAAGGTGAGTCAGCCCTCTGTCACCTGTAACAAACACTGACGCAACAACATCGACATATCGACACACCAACACACCAGAGGGAGGCTGGGAGGGAGGGTAAGGGTGAGTCAGCACACCGTCACCTGTAACAAACACTGACGCAACAACATCGACATATCGACACACCAATACACCAGAGGGAGGCTGGGAGGGAGGGTAAGGGTGAGTCAGCCCTCTGTCACCTGTAACAAACACTGACGCAACAACATCGACATACCGACACACCAACACACCAGAGGGAGGCTGTGAGGGAGGGTAAGGGTGAGTCAGCACTCTGTCACCTGTAACAAACACTGACGCAACAACACTGACATATCGACACACCAATATACCAGAGGGAGGCTGAGAGGGAGACTAAGAGGCTGGCCAAGGGTAAGACAACCCAACTGATTATTTTTGGCGGCAACTTGCCTTTCTGTTGCTGCATGGCGTCGCATGGGTCTGGCTAAACTACGGAAGTCAGACATTGCTCCCAAAATCTTACGGGCTCCGCCCTCCGCGGGGTTCGGGGGGCAGCGCATCGCACTTGGTTTGCAAAGAGTCACTCAATTTGCGATTAGTAAGACAAAAAAACAGTGATTAACCCCACTGTTTCTTTGGGGGGCTTCACATGGCAGCTTCCAACCCTCTCCATTAGCCAGCCACTGGGGTAATCCCAAAGCTTTCGGCTGCATTTGGGTGCTTGTCATGTCAGCTTTACAACGCATTAGCTAGCCCCAGGTTAACCCAAGGACAGAGAAAGGGAGCTGCCTAGAAGCTGCTACTTGTAGCCCCCCAAATAATACAATTGGCAAACCCACCTAACCCATTCAGACACACTCACTGGCTAACAAAAGGTTTGGCCCAAAGATGGGAAAAGGTAGCTGCCCAGAAGCTACTACTTGTAGCCCTACAAATAATTAGGGAACGGTAATCATATGATGTCGACCAAAGACGAGTATGATATCATATGATATCATACAAAAATCATATGATATGATGCTCCAGGCCAAAGTTACCTAGTCAGAACGCCGGCATCATATGATATCATATGATGACATGATATCATATGATATCATATTGCCCATCCCTACAAATAATACAATTGTCAAACCTACCAAACCACTAACACCGAACCCTGAAGAACGCAGACGTGGCGTTCCTGAGCAACACAATTGTCAAACCCATCAAACCCATTCATACACACTAGCTAGCTTCAAGTTTGGCCCAAGGACAGGGAAAGGCAGCTGCCAAGTAGCTGCTACACGTTGCTAAAATAGGAAACTCTGGCTAACCCCTTGCAGCTGCCAACCTGTTAGACGTGGAGTTCAAACTCCCAACCCTAAACCCTGAACCCCTGCGGCTGCCAACCTGTTAGACGTGGAGAACCTGACAAATATGATTATGAAGATGTACCGCACAAATATGATTATGAAGATGTACCGCACAAATATGATTATGAAGATGTACCGCACAAATATGATTATGAAGATGTACCGCACAAATATGATTATGAAGATGTACCGCGCAAACATGATTATGAAGATGTACTGCACAAATATGATTATTAAGATGTACCGCACAAATATTATTATGAAGATGTACCGCACGAACATGATTATGAAGATGTACCGCACAGTCCATGTCTCCTCCAAAACCATTTGTTTTTCGAAGTAAAAAAACGAAACCCGCCAAACTACCAACCTTGACTCCTTAACCCCAAACCCTGAAAATTGCCAACCCCAATCCCTAACCCTGAACCCTGAACCTTGAACCCCTGCAGCTGCCAACCTGTTATATTTGGAGTTCAAACTACCAGCCCCGAACCTTGAACCCCTGCAGCTGCCAACCTGCTAGACGTGGAGTTAAAACTACCAACCCTGAATCCAAATTGAAATAATGTACCTCCCATCCAGTGACAACAACCAAATTTAAAAAAATGTACTGCACAACCAAATTGAAAGATGTACCACTGAAAGACTCCTCCCTGTCCTCTCCACAACCAAATTAGGAAAAAAAGGAAACCCGTCAAACTACCAAGCCTGACTCCCTAACCCCAAACCCCGCTAACTGCGAACCCCAGTCACTAGTCTCCGAACCCTGAACCCTGAACTCCTGCAGCTGCCAATCTGTTAGACGTGGAGTACTTGAAGAATACGATTCTGAAGATGTACCGCACGGGGCGAAGCCGAGAGCTTGCTCCCCGTCTTCTCCACCATCCTCTCCTTCTCCCCTCAGGAACTTCCTGCTTGCAAGAGCGGCCTTGAAGCTATCAAGCTGGTGGGTATGGGTGCATGGGGTGGGTGGGGGGTGTATTTGGAGTGAGTGTGTGTGTTTGTTGGGGGGGGGGGGGGGGGGGGGGGGTAATTGGTGAGGGTGGCTTCATCCCTCAGGAACTTGCTGCTTGCAAGCGTGGCCTTGAAGCGATTAAGATGGTGGGAATGGTTGCGTGAGGTGGGTGGGGGGTATATTTTTTTATTGATGGTATGGGAGTGTGTGAGGGGGATGTAATGGGTGAGGGTGGATTTTTTGCGGCTGCAGTGGATGGGGTATCCTCCCCCCATCAACTCAAACCAACTAGGGCGGCTGCAATGGATGGGGTATCATCCTCCCCCAACTCAAACCAACTAAATACACATCAAAACAACCCACCCCCTCCCCCCATCCACCCCTTTCCCCCCTCCCCACCCCCAAACAGGGCGAGGTACCACTACCCCAAGCAGCAGCTGCAGTGAATGGGGTCTTCTCCTCCCTCATCTCATGGACCTCCTGGGGCAGGGTTGTGCAGGACGCGCGTCCTTGCGTCCCAGGACGCAACATGGGGAGGGGGGAACCTGAAAGAAAGAATAAGGACCTGGGCCACAGGTTCATCCAACCTTCCTCCAAATCAAACGACATAGTGATAGGATAGGATGGGAGCAGGCTTGTCTTGTCGTCTTAGATCATCTATGGCCTGTCTATGACAATAATGCAATGTAATGTGATGATAGGAGCTTGTCTTGAAAATACCGTATATTTGTTCATCCGGCCGGGGGCAACCCTCAAATGGCGGTAAGACAGAGATAAATAGTAATAATAACGCCTGGTGGGGCGGCATGGTATTTAGGGAGCCATGTCTTACGGCGGTAGCGATCGGGCTGCTTCTTTACCTGGATAGTGCTCCCATGGCGTTTGGCAGCGACCGCGAACACTAAAGGGATACACCCGCAGTGTTTCGAACCCAGCACATTCTTCAGTACAGCGAAAAATGATCAAACATTGAACCATTCCCTGAACCGGGATTGAGACATTGTTAAACTTATCTTTAAAATAGTGTTAGGGAACTGACGAACTGTAGGGACTTACCTGATTTGTGTTTTAGATTTGTGACACCTGTTTCCCTAGCCTTCAAAATATATCGTTTAGTGAAGGTGGTTCAAAATCTACGTTAAGAGACGTAATTGTTTCCAGCAGGGTAGTGTAAGACGCAGCGTCCTGCGTCGCAGGACGCAACATGGGGAGGGCCCGTTGCGTCCCGGACGCAGGTTCAAGATGTTGGTTGCGTCGCAGACGCAGGTTCAGGATGTTGGTTGCGTCTCACCCATCAGTTGATTGGCCCACCACCACTCCATTGCCGTGGGCTACGGGTTCTGCTGACAGATGGACGCAGCTGAAAAATGCTCTGCGTCCCAGGACGCAACCTATCGATTTGGGTGCATCCGGGGACGCAACCTACCGAATTAGGGTGCGTCCCAGGACGCAACTCCTGGTGTCCGTTTGAAATACCCTGGTTCCCAGACTCAACGTTTCTCGGTCCAAATTTGATTTTTAATTGTTACATGGTTATTCTACCAAGTAATTGTTACATAAGTATTCTACCAAGTAGTATGGGCTGCTCACAGTCTGCCAATTCCATTATCGTGTATGAGTGTATCTACTAATTTTCTTCGCAAATTGGGATGGCACCAAGGGGTGTAGGGGATATTCCGGGTAACTTGAACTTGAGCTTGGTTCCATAGCTTCAGGAAAGCAATTTGCCTGCTCGTCGTCTTTGGCAGTAAAAACAATCAGTACTCCGGGTCTTACACCTCCGATACAGAATAATTCAAGTCAGGTTACCGTAGGCGCATGATATGTTGGCGGAAAATAGAGATGGCGGAAGGCACCCAAAAGGGGCTAAAATCGTGGCGGATTTCAAGGTTGGCGGATGTTACAGATTTGGGGTGCTCCATAAATTGGCTCTATAAAGTTACCAATGGCGGATGGCGGAATCATCAGGAGCGCCCAAAGCTGGTTGAGGATTCATTAACTCGAGGGCTAGAACGAAATTGAACAGAAAGAAATGAAAAGTCGTTGGGAATGAAGGAAGTTGTCCAAAGGGAGTTACTCCCCCCACAACTGTGTGTATTGCACTGACTGTATTGGATTGGCGAAATGTTGGCGGATGGCCCAATCTACCAGCGCTCCCCGTTTGGCCCAAATCATTGATGGCGGACACCTGTCCGCCATCTCATCCGCCAACATATCATGCGCATACGGTAACTAGTAAGGAAGAAACCTACAAACAGCCATACATATACAACTATACAAGACTTGCCCGGGCGCCATGCCTCCATACATCTAATTGGCGACTCCATGCTAACGGAGGAGTCCTGCAATCAATCCCATGCATTGTGACCATACCATACGCTTCCGCCTCGCCCAAGGGCGTTTCTACTGTTACTGTACAGCGGACAACCACCACTACTTTTGGTACAGGTAGCTCAAGATTTATGTATTGAGGGATTAGCTTATCAAAATCGTGTCCGCCTGTTAGTGAGTTAGTCACATAACCACTTTTCAGGTTTCAAGCCAAACCACAAAACAACGGCAAATTCTATTCCATCAAAGAATGACAAGACTTATTTAGACCAGTCAGATTCTCGTGAGAGCACATATGAGCCGGCATTCTCCTTCGCAGACACCTCTGCCCCAGCCTCTTACCACACTTGTAAGCACTAAATGGAGGGCTGTCCATCCGGCATTGTCCTTCACATACACCTCTGCCCCAGTCTCAAACAAAACTTGCAAACATTAAATGCTATACAAGAATCGCTAGAGCACCATGCCTCCATACATCTAACTGACTGTTCCATGCTTACAAAAGAGTTTTGAAGTCTCATGTTCATCTGTGCTAGTGTTCCATACTTACTAAGGAGTTCCACAGTCTCTGGTTCATCATTGCTAGTGAACGGCCATATGGTATCAAATGATATCATGTTCCGTGCTTAAAAAGGAGTTCCGCAGTCTTATGCTTCATCATTGATAGGGAACGGCATATAATGGCATGATATCATATCATGCCATCATATGCTGTCATGTGATGCCGGCAGTCTGACTAGGCTGAAGATACCATTTATAAACAATACAATATGATGCAATTTGTATGATATCATACTCGCCTTTGGCCAACAGCATATGATATGCCGGTCCATGATCATTGCCCATCGCCATTTCTAAGGGTGTTTCTCCATCACTGTTCTTGGCTAAAACATCCGCCCCAGCCTCTGCCAAGGCACTCGGACAGCTAATGTGACATCATCATGCAATTTGTCTTGGCTTCCACGACTGCCCCGGCCTCCAGCAACACTTGCTAACTCTCAAGGAGACCATCACTTGCAGAATAATAGAGAGGGCAGTGCGTCCATCATTGTTCGTGGCTAACAAGTCCGCCCCAGCCTCCAGCAAGGCGCTCACACAGTTTGTGTGGTCTTCCTGCGCCGCCAAATGGAGGGCTGTGCATCCATTATTGTTCCTCGCTGACATATCTGCCCCAGCCTCTAGCAACGCTTGCAAACACTCAAAATGACCACCGAATGCAGCACACAAGAGGGCTGTGTCTCCATCATGGTCACTGGCTGACATGTCTGCCCCAGCCTCCAGCAAGGCCCTCACACAGCTTGTGTGCCCTTCATGCGCTGCAATATGAAGGGCTGTGCATCCATTATTGTCACTGGCCGACATGTCTGCCCCAGCCTCCAACAAGGCGCTCACACAACTTGAGTGACCTTCCTGCGCTGCCCAATGGAGGGCTGTGTGTCCATTATTGTTCCTTGCAGACGTATCTGCCCCAGCCTCTACCAAGGGGCTCACACAGCTTGTGTGACTATTCCCCGCTGCAATATGAAGGGCGGTGCATCCATTATTGTTCCTCGCTGACGTATCTGCCCCAGCCGCTAGCAACGCTTGCAAACACACAAAATGACCACCGAATGCAGCACACAAGAGGGCTGTGTCTCCGTTATTGTCAATGGCTGACATGTCTGCCCCGTCCTCCAGCAAGGCCCTCAAACAGCTTGTGTGGTCTTCCTGCGCTGCCATATACAGGGCTGTGCATCCATTGATGTTCCTTGCTGACATATCTGCCCCAGCCTCTAGCAACGCTTGCAAACACTCAAAATGACCACCGAATGCAGCACACAAGAGGGCTGTGTCTCCGTCATTGTCACTGGCTGACATGTCTGCCCCAGCCTCCAGCAAGGCCCTCACACAGCTTGTGTGCCCTTCCTGCGCTGCAATATGAAGGGCTGTGCATCCATTATTGTCACTGGCCGACATGTCTGCCCCAGCCTCCAACAAGGCGCTCACACAACTTGAGTGACCTTCCTGCGCTGCCCAATGGAGGGCTGTGTGTCCATTATTGTTCCTTGCAGACGTATCTGCCCCAGCCTCTACCAAGGGGCTCACACAGCTTGTGTGACTATTCCCCGCTGCAATATGAAGGGCGGTGCATCCATTATTGTTCCTCGCTGACGTATCTGCCCCAGCCTCTAGCAACGCTTGCAAACACTCAAAATGACCACCGAATGCAGCACACAAGAGGGCTGTGTCTCCGTTATTGTCAATGGCTGACATGTGTGCCCCGTCCTCCAGCAAGGCCCTCAAACAGCTTGTGTGGTCTTCCTGCGCTGCCATATACAGGGCTGTGCATCCATTGATGTTCCTTGCTGACATATCTGCCCCAGCCTCTAGCAACGCTTGCAAACACTCAAAATGACCACCGAATGCAGCACACAAGAGGGCTGTGTCTCCGTCATTGTCACTGGCTGACATGTCTGCCCCAGCCTCCAGCAAGGCCCTCACACAGCTTGTGTGCCCTTCCTGCGCTGCAATATGAAGGGCTGTGCATCCATTATTGTCACTGGCCGACATGTCTGCCCCAGCCTCCAACAAGGCGCTCACACAACTTGAGTGACCTTCCTGCGCTGCCCAATGGAGGGCTGTGTGTCCATTATTGTTCCTTGCAGACGTATCTGCCCCAGCCTCTACCAAGGGGCTCACACAGCTTGTGTGACTATTCCCCGCTGCAATATGAAGGGCGGTGCATCCATTATTGTTCCTCGCTGACGTATCTGCCCCAGCCTCTAGCAACGCTTGCAAACACTCAAAATGACCACCGAATGCAGCACACAAGAGGGCTGTGTCTCCGTTATTGTCAATGGCTGACATGTGTGCCCCGTCCTCCAGCAAGGCCCTCAAACAGCTTGTGTGGTCTTCCTGCGCTGCCATATACAGGGCTGTGCATCCATTGATGTTCCTTGCTGACATATCTGCCCCAGCCTCTAGCAACGCTTGCAAACACTCAAAATGACCACCGAATGCAGCACACAAGAGGGCTGTGTCTCCGTCATTGTCACTGGCTGACATGTCTGCCCCAGCCTCCAGCAAGGCCCTCACACAGCTTGTGTGCCCTTCATGCGCTGCAATATGAAGGGCTGTGCATCCATTATTGTCACTGGCCGACATGTCTGCCCCAGCCTCCAACAAGGCGCTCACACAACTTGAGTGACCTTCCTGCGCTGCCCAATGGAGGGCTGTGTGTCCATTATTGTTCCTTGCAGACGTATCTGCCCCAGCCTCTACCAAGGGGCTCACACAGCTTGTGTGACTATTCCCCGCTGCAATATGAAGGGCGGTGCATCCATTATTGTTCCTCGCTGACGTATCTGCCCCAGCCTCTAGCAACGCTTGCAAACACTCAAAATGACCACCGAATGCAGCACACAAGAGGGCTGTGTCTCCGTTATTGTCAATGGCTGACATGTCTGCCCCGTCCTCCAGCAAGGCCCTCAAACAGCTTGTGTGGTCTTCCTGCGCTGCCATATACAGGGCTGTGCATCCATTGATGTTCCTTGCTGACATATCTGCCCCAGCCTCTAGCAACGCTTGCAAACACTCAAAATGACCACCGAATGCAGCACACAAGAGGGCTGTGTCTCCGTCATTGTCACTGGCTGACATGTCTGCCCCAGCCTCCAGCAAGGCCCTCACACAGCTTGTGTGCCCTTCCTGCGCTGCAATATGAAGGGCTGTGCATCCATTATTGTCACTGGCCGACATGTCTGCCCCAGCCTCCAACAAAGCGCTCACACAACTTGAGTGACCTTCCTGCGCTGCCCAATGGAGGGCTGTGTGTCCATTATTGTTCCTTGCAGACGTATCTGCCCCAGCCTCTACCAAGGGGCTCACACAGCTTGTGTGACCATTCCCCGCTGCAATATGAAGGGCGGTGCATCCATTATTGTTCCTCGCTGACGTATCTGCCCCAGCCTCTAGCAACGCTTGCAAACACTCAAAATGACCACCGAATGCAGCACACAAGAGGGCTGTGTCTCCGTTATTGTCACTGGCTGACATGTCTGCCCCAGCCTACAGCAAGGCCCTCAAACAGCTTGTGTGGTCTTCCTGCGCTGCCATATACAGGGCTGTGCATCCATTGATGTTCCTCGCTGACATATCTGCCCCAGCCTCTAGCAACGCTTGCAAACACTCAAAATGACCACCGAATGCAGCACACAAGAGGGCTGTGTCACCGTCATTGTCACTGGCTGACATGTCTGCCCCAGCCTCCAGCAAGGCCTCAAACAGCTTGTGTGGTCTTCCTGCGCTGCCCTATGCAGGGCTGTGCATCCATTGATGTTCCTCACTGACATATCTGCCCCAGCCTCTAGCAACGCTTGCAAACACTCAAAATGACCACCGAATGCAGCACACAACAGGGCTGTGTCATCGTCATTGTCACTGGCTGACATGTCTGCCCCAGCCTCCAGCAAGGCCCTCAAACAGCTTGTGTGGTCTTCCTGCGCTGCCCTATGCAGGGCTGTGCATCCATTGATGTTCCTCGCTGACATATCTGCCCCAGCCTCTAGCAACGCTTGCAAACACTCAAAATGACCACCGAATGCAGCACACAAGAGGGCTGTGTCACCGTCATTGTCACTGGCTGACATGTCTGCCCCAGCCTCCAGCAAGGCGCTCAAACATCTTGTGTGCCCCACCTGCGCTGCAATATGAAGGGATGTGCATCCATCGTTGTTCCTTGCTGAAGTATCTGCCCCAGCCTCCACCAAGGCACTCACACAGCTTGTGTGACCGTTATCTGCTGCCACATGGAGGGCTGTGCGTCCGTCATTGTCACTGGCTAAAACATCTGCCCCAGCCTCCACCAAGGCGCACACACAGCTTGTGTGACCATTCTGGGCTGCAACATGGAGGGCTGTCAATCCTCCATTTTCATCCACAGACACATCTGCCCCGGCCTCTAGCAACACTTGCAAACACTCAAAGTGGCCACTGCTTGCAGCATACAAGAGGGCTGTGATTCTGCCATTGTCACTGGCTGACACATCCGCCCCAGCCTCCACCAAGGCGCTTACACAGCTTGTGTGGCCTTGCTGCGCTGCACAATGGAGGGCTGAGCGTCCATGATTGTTCCTTGCAGAGGTATCTACCCCAGCCTCCACCAAGGCACTCACACAGCTTGTGTGGCCACCCATTGCTGCCAAATGGAGGGCCGTGAATCCATCATTGGCAGTAGCTGACACGTCTGCCCCTGCCTCCACCAAGGTACTCACACAGCTTGTGTGGCCATTATTTGCTGCCCAATGGAGGGCTGTCATCTCTTCATTGTCCTTCACAGACATACCAGCCCCAGCCTCTACCAAGTCCCTCACACAGCTTGTATGACCATTATGAGCTGCCCAATGAAGGTTTTTTTTTCCTTTCCCATCGCGGGCCTCTCTGTCTGCCCCCCTCCTCAACATCGACAGGGTGGCCTCAATGTCACCCTTCCTGCAGGCCTCTATCAAGCTGTCAGCACCCATCGGCCACTTGGGTTCATCATCCTCATCTCTCACCGCCTGCTTCTTGGCTGCCTGCTCTTTGGAAGGCCCTGCAAAGGTTGTGTGTGTGTCAGCTTTTTTCATCGGGGATCAATTCAGAGAGCACGTATGGAAGACAGAACTGCCTTCCAGGTACTGTCTACCATAGCAGGGCATCAACGACATTATGCTCACTGATCAGGCAGGAAAGGCTTGGATCTTGCGGTTTTTGCTGGATCTTGCACAATCTTTTCATCTCAGAAGATTTACTTATGTTATCCTAGTTATGTCGCATCCAGCTGAGGCAGGCTTGAGCGATTGCGAAAAGCCTTGAAAGTGTGCCGGGCTCAACCCATAATCAGTGATTGCGCCAGAGATTACCCATTGCGATAACTCTACAAAGAGAAGCGTCGAAAGCGAATCGCCGAAAAGCAGCCTTCCCAAACAGCAACACCGACAACCGTACGCACCTGCTTCCTCTGCGTTCCGTTTCAGTTTGGGCGCCATCTTTGGGATGCCGTTGGTTTTTGCTGACCGCTCACGCTTTGCAATAGAACGCCACTGACGGAATTGCGACTTGGAAGATGGCAGCACAAATGAAATCTACGGCTATTTGGAGTCGGGATTATAACGGTTGGCGGAGCCCCCCCGGGGGGTCACCCTACCTGGAACTCGCGGGAGGAAAACCACGGGAGCAAAATGGCAGTTGGGTGACCCTATTTAGCTAGCCACTCGGATGCAAGATGCAAAGTTGTGGATAATGATTTCTTCAACTCGTGCACGCGCAGCAGCAGAATTTTCGAGATAAGCTGCCCGAGGCCGGCAGCTTCCATTTTGAACTGTGGGCTTAAATTCAAACGGTGAGCCACGTGCGTTCGAACAGGAGATCTGATGTGCAGATATTCACCTCCGGACTTGCTACCTCAGTACTAGCTTCCCCCTCCCCGTCCGACCGCGACCGCCTCTGTCTCTCTCAGTCTCTCTCCAGGAGCTGTTTGAACGATTCCGGCCACCGCCCCACTCAATCATTTGGCTCGTAGTTCAATAATTGAAATGCGCATGACTAGAGTTGTAAGCATCGCACGGTCAAGATCTTTTGAATGTTTTGTAGCTTATTCCGCTACGGGTCTGAGATAGCTCCTCAATCCTCAATCCAGAACTTTCGAAAACTCCGAGTCTCCCTCATCGCTTGTCCCTGGCGGACCTGCTCCTCGCCCTTTCCCGCAGTCTGCATATCAATTTCTTAACAATTCGAAGACCCTCCATAACTTTCCCACTGTTTGCGAGGAGATTTGCATAGCCCTTGCTTAGTTGCGTTTTCCCCCTCCGTTGCAACCAGAAGCCAAATACATTCCATCCGCATGCTCTCCAATCTTCCCCGTGCTTGCGCGCGCCCCAGCTTCCCCAAGGTGAGTAAACGAGGCAGAGACTGCTTAAACTTTGGGGCAATTTAGTCATGTGCGACCCTGTCAGCTACCCCACTCTTCTCGGATGCCCTGTCAGTTCGAAATATTTCGCCTAGTATCGAAACCTTTCTCGGACAGATCACCCGGCCGAGACATGACAGGTTGACCAGGAATTGGGAAGCCCCAGTTAGGGGCTGGGGGGTGGGGGTGTGTGTGGGGGGGAGGATCTCATACACCCATATGATTGAATTCTGCACACATGACCGTTGTGTTTATTCTACCCACGAACACTCCACCTGCGGAGGGTGAGAAGCCTCAAGGATGATTCACCATGCAATCAATACAAAAAAGAGAGTGCACCCCTGCATGAAATTGCGCTGCGCTGCATGGGCTGCATGCTCATGGCATGCTGATCAGTGAACTCATATGCACGTGTGCTAACGCCTCAGCACACCCGGGGCCCCCTAATGGTCGGCCCTGGTGGGTGCATGGTAGGACTTGAGGGGTGCTGGTGCGTGATTAGCGAGACCAAGACTGATATCAGGTGACAAGTGCAGGTTGCGGCCGATATCAGTTGTCAGCTGCACATGCGGCAGACATGACACCTGCAAATGTGACAGGTTCTGAAAACAAATAACACCTTGTTGCACCTAACCTTAACATCGAAAACACCGAAAACACGACCCAATGAACAAGGGTTGTTGGTAGCGATGCATTACTCGGCCAGGGCCGACAAATCGTGATTCCCCCGCATTCTCCAGTTTTTGAAGCAGGTTATTTCATACCTGATTGCCCAAGAGCAGTAAACGCCACTGCTCATTTACTCAGGCCAAATACTAATTTAACCAATCAACCATACTTCTGGAATTAGGACAAATACTCATATAACAATCCATTAGACTCATTTAACTAGGTCAAATACTTATATAAACAATCAATCAGACTCATTGAATTTGGCCCAATACTCCTATGACAAATCAACCAGACTTATTTAAACAGGTCAAGTACAGTAATCCATACATTTGTCAAATATATAACTTTTATACAGGACTACACTGGTATCATGAGTATACTAATGCAGACTTGCAGTCATACAATGATTTGGCATACGCCAGTCACGCTATTTGGAATTTGAATATATGATCTCATGCACAACATAACAAGATAAACTAGGGCGCAAACGATCCTATATAACCCCCAACCCCAACCCCAACCCCAAACAAGAAAACACACAAACACACAACATGCCCCTTCACTCAACCCCCGCCATCCCCCCCCACCCCCGCCATCCCGCGCCGACCAGCAGATGCCCCCCAGAGTAGGGTTGCTGACCTGGAGCAGCAGGTCGCTAAGCTGGCGGAGGAGCTGGCTGCAGTGCAAGAGGAGGGGGCCAACTTTCGCAGTACAAGTGAAATGATGATGGAGGCCAAGGATGCAGAGGTGGGGTTGATTCACTGATTTTCGTTTTGTGCGTGTGTAGTTCCATTGCTGCATGGCGTCACCCTAATTGGGGTGGGGGCCCCCAGATTCGCCATGTTGTCCCTTTGTCCGTCTGTCCGACCAACAACCAAGAAGAAGCCTGACACGTCAGCCAACCATCTCGTAGCTAACTGGCGTCGGTCTGCTCCATTCCGTTTCCACCTGTCGTTCCGATAGCCAACACTCTCCGTCAACTTTCCACGTCGCTTGCGATGCTGCCTAGGACTTGCTTTTGCGGAGCCCACCCTTCTTGAGGGCAACGGCCCCTAGAGTTGCCCCTTTGTCCGGTTGATTGATTGATTGATTGATTGGAGGCCAAGGATGCAGAGGTGGGGATTTTGTATTTATTTTTGCGGAGCTCACCCTTCTGGGGGGCGGCGCGGGGGGGCGGCGGCCCCAGGAGTTGCCCATTTGTCCGGTTGATTGGTTGCTTGGTTGGAGGCCAAGGATGCAGGGGTGGGGATTCGCTATTTTTTTTCAACGATGCCTCGCCATTCCGCTGCTGCATAGCAACGCATGGGTCTGGCTAAACTATCAACCAAACACAACCAAACACAACTAAGTGCACACACCAGCACGCACTCATACTTCCAAAACACACTTACTTCCACACAGGCCCCGTTGAAGGCCAAGGAGGTGGAGATCAGAGAGATCAGGGGCTCCATAGCCGTCCTCACTGCCTCATGCATAAAGCAAGACAAATCTAACACAGCTACTTCACCCACGCCATGCCAAAGTAAGCACAACCAATCACTCCCACACAGGTCCTGCTGAAGGCCAAGGAGGCGGAGATCAGAGAGATCAGGGACTCCATAGCCGTCCTCACTGCCTCATGCATCAAGCAAGACAAACCTATCTCAGCTACTTCACCCACGCCATGCCAAAGTAAGCACAACCAATCACTCCCACACAGGCCCTGCTTATTGTGAGGTAGGTCTCGGATGAGATAATTGGGCAACTCAGGTTCTCACTCTCATCCCATGAGGAGGACATTCAAGTCTGGTACACAGCATTCTTCCTTCCTTGTGATCCTGAGCTTTCATCTCTAGGGCACGTATCTGATGACTTGGTGCTATAGTAAAAGAACAGATGATTGGAGAATAGGACCTTCTCCACTTTGTTCCAGGTAACTGATTTCAGTTTCAAAGGTCCCACTCCTCCATGAAAATTGTTGGCTAGAGATTCATCCTGGGAATCTTCCAAGGAGCACAACGCCGCAAGTGCATCAGACACATCCTTGCTCCAAAATTCTTTGCGTTCTCTAGCCATAATGAGATCGACAAGGGCAACGTCCCTCATCATACAAGGGTTACTATCACAGTATTTAACAATGGAGTTCCAGAATTCAATCACTGAGTTCAACCAGTAATAGTGAATTTGGAATTGACATTTATTTTTCAACGCAATGTGTTGGGGGACATATTGCTTCACTCCTAAGACACGTTTCATAAATCCAGCACTCCTCATGTTAATATATGTAGATGCTACTTTGTCTCTAAGGGTAGCACCAAATAGATGTTGAACAGGACCAGTGCTCCAGATCTGAACATGGGTTTAAGGGTATTGCGATCTAGGCAGAACCCAAATTGAGTTTCGGGGATGTTTTTCTCCTCCACACCACTGGGTCACCAAATCCTTGAGAACATTGGCAATTTGGCAGACATTCGATAGAGACCAGGACCGTCTGCTGCTAGCATTCTGTAGTTGTTGGTGTCGTGCATATCATTATTTTTTCTAGTAATGGTGCTCCAAAATCTACGTCCAGAGACGTAACTGTTCCCGAACTCAACGTTTCTTGCCCCGAATTTGAATTGTTGCATGGTTCTTCAGCCAAATTTGGGCTGCCCACGGTCTGCCAATTCCATTATCGTGTATGAGTGTACCTTCCACTTTTCTTCGAAAATCGATATGGCACCAAGGGATGAAAGGGATATTCCGGGTAACTTGAACTTGAACTTGGTTACATAGCTTCAGCAAGCAATTTTGCTGCTCTCCGTCTTTGGCAGAAGAAAAAACAGAGCACACATGAGCATCGCAAGTCAAGAAAATGAGAAGGTTGGGGTAATATTGGCCAATAGATACAGTAAGCGGGTAAAAGTTATCAGCGCTTCAAATTTGAACCATCCAACAAGTGCATTTATACCATATAGTAGGGTGCCCTGGCGGGTCCCCTGGAGGTCGGCCCAGCGGGTGGTGTAATAATCGTCAAGCAGCAGTGGCAGCCTCCTTGGTGAAAGGTGCACAAGCAGTTGCTTACTTTTCCATACAATTTAATAATTGGGGGGTCGCGAATCAATATAGCATGGCATGGCATTATTATTCAACTTGGTGGCCTGTAAGGCTAATGAACTTAATTAATTGCTCACTGACTCCCCGAAATTCCATGGAGGCAGGTGCAGCAACTCCCGAGGCTACAGTTGCTACTGCGCAACCTGCAGGTACTAGTGCGAAACTGCAGATTTCCTTGTCAGGCACAATGCGCTGATGCAATGAGCTGTCAGAGGCACGGAGATGCGAATTTCCCAAGGGGAAATTGTAGACATGCTCCAGGTACCTAGATTGAGTCCACAGGACAGGAGAGAAACGACAAATGAAATCGCCGCATCCACAATCCGCAACCCTGAGATCCGTACGCGAAAAAGTGCCCTCCGAGGTAAGCCGGCCCCAGCGGGAATCAAACACGCGTTGCTTCCGTGCGAAAGAAGTCAGTTTAACCGGCAAATTGACCGTTTGTTTTTACATAATGTGAAGAATTTGAAGAAATCGCGTAATTATCGCATAGGTCTGAGCCCCCTAGGGGGCCGACCAACTGCTACCTATCGCTAGCTAGAGGATCTCAAAACATGCAGCCCTATACAAGACTTGCTAAGCTAGGGTGCCAAGCCCCCATCTATCTAGTAGATCCATACATGCTCACGCACAAGTTCCGGCGCCAGGCCTCCATACATCTAACGGAGGGCTTCATGCTCACACAGGAGTTGTGCAATCTCGCTTTCACCATCTTACATTCACCGCCAGGTCCAAGGGTGTTTCTCCATCATTGTTCTTGGCTGACACGTCTGCCCCATCTTACACCAAGCTGCTCACACAGCTTTTGTGACCATTATGCACTGCATGATGAAGGGCTGTCATCATCATGCAATTTGTCCTGGCTACGGACGCGAGGGCCGTACAGCTCGTCCCTCGCTCTACGGTTTCTCCTTGCTGGAGGACTGCATGGGTACGTTCTGTCCTCTCTCCTTTTCCTCCCACCTTTTCTCAAGTCCAGCTATGCTCTGTTGTTGGTCTTGCCACCTCGATGGGACTCTTGCTTGCTGCCCTGGTTTCTGAGGATTTGGCACTACTGTTAGGCAGTGCTCTCTCTACCATTGGTTCTCGAGATTCTACGTGTTTTTTCGTGGATCCAGAGTTCCTCTGTGTTTCCCCCTAGACTGTCGTCTGCCGGGCCATGCCCTTTGGCCCCTTCTTGATAGTTAGCTGGTCGCCTTTGGGCGGGTGACCAGGCCTAAGGGCTGTACTTGATATCTGGGAGGAGGAGCCCAATACCTGATATCTGGCTGGAGTGAGGACCTATGGATTTCCGGATGGCTGCCTTTGGACCTGGCCGTTGGTTTGTAGAGCCTTTCTAGCAAGGCTGTGTGTTGGCTGCATACAGCCAACAGGTCTGCCCTGCCAACGGGGGTGGGTTCCTTTATCTTAGATGTTTGTGCGTGCTTGCGGAGTCTTGTTAGCTTGGTTTTGTGGACTCACTGCAGGTAGTCTGGATTCTCCCTTTCCTTCTTGGGGTTTGTTTGGTTGTTCTCCTAGGCACTCTTGTCCTTATTTGCAAGAAGGCGGTGCTGGGTTGATTTAGCGTTATTTCTGTTAAGGGCATTATCGCTGCATATTAAGGTGCTCATAGGGCGTGCCCTTGATCGGTCTTTAGCTCTTGATCGGTCTTTAGCTCTTTTGGCTCAGCCCTCTTCTCTTGTGTTTGTTGGGCTTGGTGCTCTGGATTGCTTGCCTCAGCATCCCTCCCCTTCACGCTCCCCTTTCCGCTCTTCTTTCAGCCCTAGTTTGTTTCCTTTTTTAGGACTTGACCTAGTTTGTTTTCAGGTTAGTGGGGGTGCCTTCAAAACCCTCGTTGCTACCGTGTTATAAAATTGGATGGTTGGCAGGCTGTGCTACTGTCCAGTCTCGGCAGTGATTTGCTGAGTTTATGTAACGAACCCTCTCTCTCCTGGCTTACTCGTCTGCCTCGGCCTCCAGCAACACTTGCTAACTCCCAATGAGACCATCACTTCCAAAATAATAAAGAGAGGGCAGTGCCCTCCGTCATTGTTCTTGGCTAACAAGTTAGCCCCAGCCTCCACCAAGGCACTCACATAGCTTGTGTGCCCTTCCTCCGCTGCCATATGGAGGGCTGTGCATCCGTTATTGTCACTAGCTGACATGCTAGCCCCAGCCTCCACCAAGGCACTCACACAGCTTGTGTGGCCTTCTTGCGCAGCCAAATGGAGGGCTGTGCATCCTTCATTGCAACTGACTGAGAAGTCTGCCCCGGCCTCCACCAAGGCGCATACACAGCTTGCGTGACCTTCCTCCGCTGCTATATGGAGGGCTGTGCATCCATCATTGCAACTGGCTGACATGTCTGCTCCGGCCTCCAGCAAGGCGCTCACACAGCTTGTGTGACCTTTCTGGGCTGCAATATGGAGGGCTGTTTGTTCATTATTTTCCCTCTCAGACACATCTGCCCCGGCCTCTAGCAACACTTGCAAACATTCGAAGTGACCATTGAATGCAGCACAAGAGAGGGCTGCGCGTCCATCATTGTTCCTTGCTGACGTATCTGCCCCAGACTCCACCAAGGCGCACACACAGCTCGTGTGACCATTCTGGGCTGCAAGATGGACGGCTGTCCATCCTCAATTTTCCTCCGCAGACACATCTGCCCCGGCCTCTATCAACACTCGCAAACACTCAAATTGACCATTGAATGCAGCACAAGAGAGGGCTGTGCGTCCATCATTGTCCCTTGCTGACACATTCGCCCCAGCCTCCACCAAGGCATTCACACAGCGTGTGTGACCTTTACCAACTGCATTATGAAGGCCTGTGCATCCATTATCGTCCCTTGCTGACATCTCTGCCCCAGCCTCCACCAAGGCGCTCACGCAGCTTGTGTGACCTCTACCCGCTGCCCAATGGAGGGCTGTGCATCCAATAAAAGATTCTTGCTGCCATGTCAGCCCCAGCCTCCACCAAGGTACTCACACAGCTTGTATGACCTCTACCCGCTGCCCAATTGAGGGTTGTCATCTCGGTATTGTCCTTCGCAGACAAGTCTGCCCCAGCCTCAACCAAGGCGCTCACACAGCTTGTGTGGCCTTCCTTCGCTGCCATATGGAGGGCTGTGCATCCATCAATGTCTCTTGCTAAGATGTTAGCCCTAGCCTCCACCAAGGTACTCACACAGCTTGTGTGGCCTCCTTGCTTGCGCTGCCCAATTTAGGGTTGTCATCTCTTTATTGTCCTTTGCAGACGTATCTGCCCCCAGCCTCCACCAAGGCGCTCACACAGCTTGTGCGACCACCCCCAGCTGCCCAATGGAGGGCTGTCATCTCTTTATTGTCCTTTGCAGACGTATCTGCCCCAGCCTCCACCAAGTAAGGCGCTCACACAGCTTGTGCGACCACCCCCAGCTGCCCAATGGAGGGCTGTCATCTCTTTGTTGTCCTTTGCAGACGTATCTGCCCCAGCCTCCACCAAGGCGCTCACACAGCTTGTGCGACCACCCCCAGCTGCCCAATGGAGGGCTGTCATCTCTTTATTGTCCTTTGCAGACGTATCTGCCCCAGCCTCCACCAAGGCGCGCACACAGCTTGTGCGACCACCCCCAGCTGCCCAATGGAGGGCTGTCATCTCTTTATTGTCCTTTGCAGACGTATCTGCCCCAGCCTCCACCAAGGCGCTCACACAGCTTGTCTGACCACCTTTTGCTGCCCCATGGAGGGCTGTCATCTCTTTATTGTCCTTTTCAGACGTATCTGCCCCAGCCTCCACCAAGGCGCTCACACAGCTTGTCTGGCCACCTTTTGCTGCCCCATGGAGGGCTGTGAATCCATCATGCATTGGCAATGGCTGACATGTCTGCACCAGCCTTCAACAACACTTGCAGACACTCAATTCGACCGTAGGATGCAGCATAATAGAGGACTGTACGTCCGCCAGTGTCACTAGCTGACACGTCTGCTCCAGCCTCCTCCAAGGTACTCACACAGCTTGTGTGACCATTCAACGCTGCATCATGAAGGGCTGTGCGTCCATCATTGTCACTGGCCGATATGTCAGCCCCAGCCCCCACCAAGGCACTCACACAGCTTGTGTGTCCTTCCTGCGCTGCCCAATGGAGGGCTGTCACTTCGTTTTTGTCCTTCGCAGACACACCTGCCCCAGCCTCCACCAAGGCGCTCACACAGCTTGTGTGACCGCCCCCAGCTGCCAAGTGGAGGGCTGTCATTTCGCTATTGTTCTTCGCAAGCATGTCTGCCCCAGCCTCTACCAAGGCGCTCACACAGCTTGTGTGGCCTTCAGGCGCTGCCATATGGAGGGCTGTTTGTCCATCATTATCCTTCGCAGACACATCTGCCCCGGCCTCTAGCAACACTTGCAAACACTCAAAGTGACCATTATTTGCAGCATACGAGAGGGCTGTGCGTTCATTAATGTTCCTTGTTGCCATATCTGCCCAAGCCTCCACCAAGGTACTCACACTGCATGTGTGACCATTCCACGCTGCACGATGGAGGGCTGTGTCTCCATTAAGGTCACTGGCTGACAAGTCTGCCCCAGCCTCCACCAAGGCGTTCACACAGCTTGTGTGGCCTTCATGCGCAGCAATAAAAAGGGCTGTCCATCCATCAATGTTCCTTGCTGACATGTCTGCCCCAGCCTCCACCAATGTGCTCACACTGCTTGTGTGACCATTCCACGCAGCACAATTGAGGGCTGTGTCTCCATTTAGGTTACTGGCTGACAAGTCAGCCCCAGCCTCCACCAAAGCGCTCACACAGCTTATGTGACCTTTCTGAGCTGCAATTTGGAGGGCTGTGCATTAGTCATTGTCACTGGCTGACATGTCAGCCCCAGCCTCCACCAAGGCGCTCACACAGCTTGTGTGACCATTCTGTGCTGCCCAAAGGAGGGGTGTTTCTCCTTTCCCATCGCGGGCCTCCTTGTCTGCCCCCCTCCTCAACATCGACAGGGTGACAGGGTACTTCAAATGGCCAAATTGGCCAGCGCTTTAGCGCACTTGAAAACACAAGAACTGCGCTTAGTAGTGCAAAAAGCGCCAAAAATGCTTGCTGCGTCCACAGGGAGTTCCAAAAAACTGCGCTTAAAGCGCAGAGGGGGTCAAAAAGTCAGCGCTCAAAAGCGCAAAAGCGCGCGCTTTGAATTACCCTGCAGGGTGACCTCAATGCCACCATTTCTGCAGGCCTCTATCAAGCTGTCAGCACTCATCGGCCACTTTGGTCCATCTTCCTCATCTCTCACCGCCTGCTTCTTGGCTGCCTGCTCTTTAGCAGGCCCTGCAAAGGTTGTGTGTGTGTCAGCTTGTTTCATGGGGGATCAATTCAGAGGGCAGGTGTGGAGGACAGTACTGCCCGATAGCAATACCCTACTTATAGGGGGCATCACTGTCTTCCATATATAGCTGGGCGTCAAAGTTATTATGCTCACTGATCAGGCAGGAAAGGTTATTGTCCGATCTTGCGGAGTTTTGCTAGATCTTGCCCATCAATATATTAATTTAAGGATATTTATTTATGTTCTCCTAGTTTTGTCGCATCCAGTCGCAGTAGTTGAGGCAGGCTTCAGTGATTGCGACTAGTCTTGAATATGTTGGGCTCAACCCAGAATCAGTGATTCCGCCAGAGATGACCCATTCTGACAATTCTACAAAGAGAAGCGTCGAAAGTGAATCGCCGGAAAGCAGCCTTCCCATATAGCAACACCGTACGCACCTGCTTCCTCTGCTTTCCGTTTCAGTTTGGGCGCCATCTTTGGGATGCCTTTGGTTTGTACTGACCGCTCACGCTTTGCAGTAACGCCACTGACGGAATTGTGACTTGGAGGATGGCTGCAGATAATAAATCAACGGCGATTTGGAGTTGGCATTATAGCGGTTGTAGGCGAAGCCCCCCCCTTCTATCTGGGGGGCGGGAGTGGGGGCGGGGTCCCCGTTGTCCGTCCAACCGCCTCTGTTATTTTGTTTTGTTTTAAACAAAACAAAATCAAAGGAGGCGCGGACGTTTCCGCTATCACTACGAGGGTCGAAAATCGAAAAACAAGTACCCAAACAAAAGCGAAGCCCCCCAGAGAAAAGTTCAATAAAATCCAGCGAGACAGGTCTTCCGTTGGAGCCCTTGCCAGGTTTTATAAATTTCAGACCTGCCGCCTTGGAAGAGGTAGAGAACTTCCCTCCGTGCTGTCGCGCGGGATTCCAAGCTCAGGTGCAGTAGCGGTCTGCGAAACCCATCATTGTAACCATTCCCCATTGCAAGCGAATGAGAAGGTTCCTTCAACCTCAAGTCCCGTGTCAACGAGTATGGATTTCGAATTTCCAGGGGAGGGATATTGGAGAGCCGGGAAGGATTGAGCCACCAAGTGACGGGTGGACGGAGCTAGGTATAATAAACTAGGGGCTAGGGTCAGGGGGATGGACAAAATATACAGAAGCGGACATGCCAAGAATCTGTTTCCGAAGACGAAGGGACTCGAACACTCAACTCAGGACCGAAGCCTGATGCGCTATCCATTGCGCCACGTCTCCGTTTGGTAAATCAGATGCAGTGACACCTCAAATTAAGGATAATTGTAATTTCCAGCTCCTTCTATATACGTTGTTTTCTATTTTTTTTTTTTTTTATGTTGCCCAAACCCTCACTGTTATAAAACTGTCCAGCTGCCTCGGCGCTGTTCATTCTCGGCATTGATTTTTGCTGAGTATGTAACTATATCCTCTCTCTCTTTTTTTTCTACCCTTGTAATCTTTCTTCTACCCCAGTTGCTGCACTCAACGCCCCTCCTTGTGTCTCACACGGCACTTTTTTGGATCATATGTTTTATCGGCTCATGCAGATCCCCTCATTGGTCTGTGTCGCAGACGCGGTACGTATCTCCTCCTCCCTTTCGGACGCTCTAGCAGAGTGCACTCGTCGGCACTGGACGGGTGACCAGCGTCGTCAATACTGCTCCACTTCTGTGTGGCACCCTGAACTGGGCCGTGTTGGGCTGTCCACCATGCCCTTTGGCATGCTCAATGTTGTCGGCGATCCCCACAATGTGTCTCTTTTGCTGACCTCCCTGCTTTCTTCTATTCCTCTAGGGTGGCTGTCCTCCCCTGCCCCTCCGCTTTCTCCCCCCCCCTGGTCCTTCTTCCCCCCTCCCCCCTCCTTCTCTTTCACTCCTGTCTGCCCCAGGGCTCCTGGAAACTCCGCCAGCCCCCCCACCTGTGTCCCTCATGCGCCTCCTCGTCTCCCGGCTGGGATGGATCCTTCCCTGCTCCCCCTTTTCTGTGAATGTAAGATTGTTACAACGGCATAGGCTCGATAGAGGAGAAGATGCTATTAGGCGCAACAGGCGCAATCATATAGAATAGAGATGTGTACTGCAGGGTACTGCAGTCACGTGCAGGCCACAGCTAGCCTGTGGCCTGGCGGCAGGCAACGCGGTACCAGGAGGGAAAGGTACCGGTGTGCATTATGCCGACTCAGAGACTGATATATAAATCAGTCAATAACATCCCCCCCAATTCAAGGTATTCTTGAGCTCAAGAATTCCTGGAATTAACTGAGGGGCATAAGAAAATTAAAAATATAAAAGCTAGGGAGACTTTAGGAATTTCTAGGAGCTGAAAGGAAGGAATCACTTTGGCAGGGGTTTTCAAAGAAATGTCAGTTTCCTGGGGTAGCTGGCTGGTTAAGGAACACTGCAGGTAGACTGCAGGCTAAGTAGCAGAGAGGCTGCTGAGAAGGTGCAAGGAAACTGCAGGTAAGCTGCAGGCTAGGCGGCAGAGAGGCTGCTGGGAAGGTGTAAGGAAACTGCAGATAGGCTGCAGGCTAGAGCAGGTAGGCTGCCATGGGGCTGGACTAAGTGCTGCAGAGGGCTGCAGATAGGTTGCAGGGAGACTGCTGGGAAGCTGGGGAAGGAAAGTCCAGGCTTGGTTAAGGCTTGGAAGATTGCCTTGGTTACGAGAAGAGGCATGATTCGAGACTAGAGGATTTGTCTTTTAGACATGATGTCTGGACTAGTCCCCCCATAATTTGGGTGAGCTACAATACGATGACCCTAAATTAGAGGAAAGACATCATGGAGAGATAAGAATAATCCTAGATTATGAAGAGGTGCTGCCTGTGGAAGTACATGGGGCAGTACAGAATGCAGGTAATCTTTAAAAAATCCTAGAGTGTTCAAATCTATCAAAAAAATGAAGATCGAGCTGAATTAAGTGTCTGGCCTGCTGGGGAAGCCATCAAGGTCAAGCTGTTTGCAGACTTGTTCAAGGAACTGGTCAAATGACTTAGGAGCTAGGCTGGGGGGGGGTAAGGATGTTGATGAAGGTGAAGTCCATGGGGCTCCAGTCCATGCTGAGGTGGTTGACACATAGCACTTTGCCTCCAGGGTATGCACAGCTCCTGGGGTCCATGATCATCTTAGGTCTGAATGAGAGGGTGTGAGCATGTGCATTGACCATGGCAGCTTGGAGACAAATGGCCCACTGCAAAGTGGGTCTGGCTGTGGTAGAAACAGTGGGGTAGGCTTGCACCATTTGCTGGAGTCTGCTGTTGTGCTTGATGATAAGGATGCAGGCATCAGATGGCTCCTTGTGCATTGACCTGTGTGGGAACTGTTCTGTTTCAGAAGCCAGCAGGGTGGGGAACTTGCTGGTGAATGCTGTGATGATCTTGGACAGTGGGGGCCTGGGCTTGATGTTGAAAGCTGGTGGAGCGGGCCTGCTGTTCAGGTGGTGTAGGGTGCATCCAAAACGGGTGAGACTAAGGGTGGAGTTGTAGGAGAAGTGGATGTGGTTGACATTCTGATTAACTTCTCCCAGTGGCAGTCCAATGTCTGGTGACCTGTTGACCATTATCCATTGGTCCCAGGTAGTTGCTGTGTCTAGATCAGATGGCTTGAGTGGCCCATCTCCATCTATTGGACCATCATATTCCTCATAGTTGGTCCTGATCTGGTCACTGAGGAGTTCCATCTCTGCTCTGGCTCGTTGCAGGCCCAGTTTGTCCAGCTGTTGTTGGAGTTCTGGAGTGATTTCAGGAGGGTCATCTACTCCTAGTCCAGGGTCATCCTGGGGCTTGTGTACCTCTGGGTAAATGAGCTCTGGCATGTCATCACTGTCAGTATCATCAGAGTCGTCCAGATTGTCTGCATTGGAAGGGGAATGGTACTGGCAGATAGTAGGAGGATGCCCCTGGGGGTCTTGGTCTGCCTCCACATGAGTGGGCGGGTACTGCCCTGTCTCAGAATCAGTGTGGGGTGCAGATGGAGCAGAAGTAGAGGGGAAGTCCTGGAGGTCTTGATCTGCCTCCACATGAGTGGGTGGGTACTGCCCTATCTCAGAATCAGTGTGGGGTGCAGATGGAGTAGAAATAGAGGGGAAGCAGTCTTGATCAGCTCTACTGGGGGAGGTCTCATGAGTGGGTGGGTACTGCCCTGTCTCAGAGTCAGTGTGAGTTGATGGAGTCGTGGTAACCATCATGATGTAGGCAATGGGAGGGTCCACAGGGATAGAGGGAAAAAGGTAATGATAACGCCTGGTGGGGCGTGGTGTTAAGGGAGCCCGTCGTACGCGGGTAGGGAGCGGTCTCCTACCTCAACTGGACAAGCTACCATCGCGGTTGACGACGACCTGCAACCCCAAGAGCGACCGAAGGGGGAGTCGAACCCCCGACTCTTCGTTCCTTAGCAATCTGGTATACCACTAGACCATTGTAATCGCTAAAGAGGCTGGGATAGAGGGATTACTGGCAGGGACTGGTGAAGTTTGGGTAAGGTAGAGTCCATGCCTTTTAGGGCATGAGAGGAGCAGTTTGGTACCAGATGGTCTTGGGATGGAGAGTGTGGCTTGAGTCTTGGACAGGTGAACTTGGAGGTCTGGGCACAGGCTGGTGGCTGCATGAATGCTAATGATGGTGGGCATGTTGCAGTCAGCAAGAAGTACATTGTTCAGGATGATCAGAGTCCTGCCATGGCCCTTGATCTTGGCCTTTCCTATCTGCTTGCAGAGGATAGGTGGAGAGTCTTGATCTGCCAGCTGCAGCCTAATAGGCTGTTGGAGGTCCTGAATGTCATGCAGATGGGAGATGTTACTTGTTGCATGAGAATGTGCTGCAGTATCTATGATCCATTCTGTCTGCAGTGCTGCCTGTAAAACTTCTCCATCTTCTATAGTGCATTCATCATCAGCACTTATCTGTCCAAAGAATGCTGTATCAGCCAGGGGTTCAGGTGGCAAGGCAAAAGAAACAGACTTGCCTCTGGTTGGTGTAGCAAAAGTCATGGGCTGGGGGTTGTCCTCATCCAGTGCCAGGGACAGGAAGTTGTGTTGTTCACCCTCACTGTCAGAGTTGGAGGTGGACTGATCACCATCAGCAACATGTGCATGGCGTCCCTTGCTTGGGTACCTCCTTTGACGTCTCCTGGCTGGACTGGTCTTCTTGGGGTCCTTCTTGTCGTCATAATCCTTGTCATTCCTATCTCTAGGAGGTGACTTGGAGCCATGGTCGGCTTCATCTGAGTCTGTTGGCCTGAAAGCCAGATTAGTGTCATCACTGATGCACTCTCTGGAGTTGTGGCCTATTCCCCCACAGTTCCAGCAGGTCATCTTCTTGTGGTCAAATGGTGCTTTCCTGTCTCTGAATGGGAGGTGCTTGCTGTTGTAAGGCCTCCTGTTCCTGTAGGCTGCAGCTGCCAGCTCTTGTTCTTCGGGAGATGGTGCAGTGTCTACTTGCTTCACTAGACACCAGTTGAAGATGGCAGCTTGGAGCATAGAAAAGGTGGTGATGACAGTAGGGTTGAACTGATTGATGTACCCATCATATTCAGAGCGAGAGTTCAGTCCCTTGACAATGAGGTTCAGGTAGTTGCTGATGGAGATGATGTGGAGATTTGCTATCTTGGGAACCTGGGAGTACAGGTCAGCTGCCCTGGAGAGGTACGTCTGCAGGGACTCAGTAGGTGTCATACGTAATCCCATGATGGCAGTCAGGGTGGTATGTTCTAGCCTGCTACCATCCTCAGAGTACAGGGCATCTAGAAACCTGAAAGCTCTAGTGGCCATATCTGTTTGGGCATGGATGGCTTGCTGGATCCCATCTGATACATGGTCTATGATGATCTTGAAGGCCTTGTTGTTCTTCCAGGTCGAGATCCTGTTGGGGACACCAATCCTAGGGGCAGCCGGAACAGCTGGGTCAGCAGCCGCAACAGGAGGGTAACTAATATCATCAGCAGGGTAACCATCAGAGTCATTAGGCTCGCCAGCGACGATCGCTTGTTGGCAGTCGAAAGCAACTGCAATGGTATCCCTATCTGATTTAAGGGCAAGGAGGATATTCTGCCTGGCGCTGCGCCAGGTGTAAAGGTTGTTACCTGTGAATACTCTGGGAGGTTGCATGGTGAGGTCTTCTGTGTAGGAGTCTTGACGTTGTAGGTCGGAGTGTTGGGTAAGGGAGAGTTACGAGGGCGGGGCAGGGGAAGAGGGGAGGGAGTGTGTGTGGGAATCGGCGATCCAAAGGGATCCAGCGGATTACTGGAGGGTGAACGTTGCCAAGCGGCAATGTTCGACGACAGAAGCTTCTGTTAAGCTGGAGGCGTAGACAAATTGATCGTCTGCGATCAATGCAGCACTGTGTGGGTCTCGGTGAGGGCGTCGTCCTATACTCACTTCATAGATTTTGGTGACTTGTGGTCGCTCTTGCTTGCTCCAGTCGTAGGACGCAGTGGCAGATCCAAGGATACTTGGTAGGAAGCGGCAGGCGGAGCAGCGGGAAGTAGGATCCGCACAGGGAGTCCAGGTGCTTAGTTAAAACTCGGGCCTTCGACAAGTCAGAGGAGAATTGAATCCGAATGCGGAAATCAGCGGCTGTTCTTCGTTAGCGTCTAAAGATGGCGCACATAACCTGTGAATGTAAGATTGTTACAACGGCATAGGCTCGATAGAGGAGAAGATGCTATTAGGCGCAACAGGCGCAATCATATAGAATAGAGATGTGTACTGCAGGGTACTGCAGTCACGTGCGGGCCACAGTTAGCCTGTGGCCTGGCGGCAGGCAACGCGGTACCAGGAGGGAAAGGTACCGGTGTGCATTATGCCGACTCAGAGACTGATATATAAATCAGTCAATAACATTTTCCCCTCTTCTTCAACTTGGTCCCCCAGCTACGCTGGGCAAGTTCAAGGTCAAACTTGGGACTACTTTACTGAATAGCGCCACAGGACGGCTTCAAGCAGAGGCACGGGCTGTGTATGTGGGTCTAGCAATGGGCCCACCCCACAATCCCCGGTATGTGACAGGATGTACCCGGATGTTTGCTCGGCGTTTGTCTGCTCTCTGGTCCTTTCCTTGGGAAAACCAACAGAAGGAAATCATGTGGCGCCTTGCAGCTGATGGGGTCCGTGGAGCATCATCCAGGGTACAGTTTCGTTGCCCATGTTGCCCTGATGCACCTCCTAACTCAGATGCTCGTATGCACAGTTTTTGGACTTGTCCCGTGGCTGTGGCGGTTCGAGATGCTATTCAGACCACCCTGCTTGCCTCTACCACTGTCCCTCTCCAACGGGCCAGCCTCTGGTTGTGCTACCCCCGCCCTTCCTCGACTATTAATCTGGAGGTGTGGGGTGTTGTCTGCCTTGCTGCTCTGTCAGCCATGGATCATGGTCGACTGCAAGCGTGGAGGCTGCACTATGCTGCCTCTAATCAGGCTCTTCTTAACCCGGGTCTGTTAATGTAAGATTGTTACAACGGCATAGGCTCGATAGAGGAGAAGATACTATTAAGCGCAACAGGCGCAATCATATAGAATAGAGATGTGTACTGCAGGGTACTGCAGTCACGTGCAGGCCACAGCTAGCCTGAGGCCTGGCGGCAGGCAACACGGTACCAGGAGGAAAGGTACCGGTGTGCATTATGCCGACTCAGAGACTGATATATAAATCAGTCAATAACATCCCCCCCAATTCAAGGTATTCTTGAGCTTAAGAATTCCTGGAATTAACTGAGGGGCATAAGAAAAATTAAAATATTAAAACTAGGGAGACTTTGGGAATTTCAAGTAGCTGAAAGGGAGAAATCACTTCAGCAGGGGTTTTCAAAGAAATGTCAGTCTTCTGGGGTACCTGGCTGGGCAAGTGGCTCTACAGGTAGGCTGCAGGCTAAGTAGCAGAAAGGCTGCTGAGGGGGTGCAAGGAAACTGCAGGTAAGCTGCAGGCTAGGTAGCAGAGAGGCTGCTGAGAAGGTGTAAGGAAACTGCAGGTAGGCTGCAGGCTAGAGCAGATAGGCTGCTATGGGAAGCTGGGTACAGAAAGTCCAGGCTTGGTGAAGGCTTGTGGAGATATCCTTGGCTACGAGAAGTTGTATGATTCGAGACTAGAGGATTTGTCATTTAGACATGATGTCTGGACTAGTCACCCCATAATTTGGGTGAGCTACATTAGGTAGGCCCTAAATTGAAGCAAAGACATCAGGAAGAGACTAGAAGAATTCTAAATTCAGGAGGGGTGCTGCCTGTGGAAGTACATGGGGCAGTACAGTAGGCAGGTAATCTAATAAATTCTAGAGTGTTCAAGTCTATCCAAAAAATGAAGAGCAATGTTGGAAACTGAACTAAGTGCCTGGCTTGCTGGGGAAGCCATCAAGGTCAAGTTGCTGGCAGACTTGGGCAAGGAACTGGTCAAATGACTTGGGAGCTAGGCTGGTGGGGGGTAAGGATGTTGATAAAGGTGAAGTCCATGGGGCTCCAGGTCATGCTGAGGTGGTTGACACATAGCACTTTGCCTCCAGGATGTGCACAGCTCCTGGGGTCCATGATCATCTTAGGTCTGAATGAGAGTGTGTGAGCATGTGCATTGACCATGGCAGCTTGGAGACAAATGGCCCACTGTAAAGTGGGTCTGGCTGTGGTAGAAACAGTGGGGTAGGCCTGGCTGCACCATTTGCTGGAGTCTGCTGTTGTGCTCGATGATAGGACTGCAGGCATCAGATGGCTCCTTGTGCATTGACCTGTGTGGGAACTGTTCTCTTTCAGAAGCCAGCAGAGTAGGGAACTTGCTGGTGAATGCTGTGATGAGCTTGGACAGTGGAGGCCTGGGCTTGATGTTGAAAGCTGGTGAAGCAGGCCTGCTGTTCAGGTGGTGTAGGGTGCATCCAAAACGTGTAAGACTAAGACTGGAGTTGTTGGAGAAGTGGATGTGGATGACATTCTGATTAACTTCTCCCAGTGGTAGTCCAATGTCTGGTGACCTGTTGACTAGTATCCATTGGTCCCAGGTAGTTGCTGTGTTTAGGTCAGATGGCTTGAGTGGCCCGTCCCCATCTATGGGGCCATCATATTCCTCATAGTTGGTCCTGATCTGGTCACTGAGGAGTTCCATCTCTGCTCTGGCTCGTTGCAGGCCCAGGTTGTCCAGCTGTTGTTGGAGATCTGGAGTGGTTTCAGGAGGGTCATCTACTCCTAGTCCAGGGTCATCCTGGGGCTTGTGTACCTCTGGATGGATGAGCTCTGGCATGTCACCACTATCAGTATCATCAGAGGCTTCCAGATTGTCTGCAGGGAAAGGGGAATGGTACTGGCAGATAGGGGGAGGATGGTCCTGGAGGTCTTGGTCTGCCTCCACATGAGTGGGTGGGTACTGCCCTATCTCAGAAGCAGTGTGGGGTGCAGATGGAGCAGAAGTAGAGGGGAAGTCCTGGAGGTCTTGATCTGCCTCCACATGAGTGGGTGGGTACTGCCCTATCTCAGGAATAGTGTGGGGTGCAGATGGAGCAGAAGTAGAGGGGGGAATATGGCAGTCTTGATCAGCTCTACTGGGGGAGGTCTCATGAGTGGGTGGGTACTGCCCTGTCTCAGAGCCAGTGTGAGTTGGTGGAGTCTTGGTAACCATCATGATGTAGGCAATGGTAGGGTCCACAGGGATAGAGGGATTACTGGCAGGGACTGGTGAAGTTTGGGTAAGGTAGAGTCCATGCCTTTTGGGGCATGAGAGGAGCAGTCTGGTACCAGATGGTCTTGGGATGGAGAGTGTGGCTTGAGTCTTGGACAGGTAAACTTGGAGGTCTGGACACAGGCTGGTGGCTGCATGAATGCTAATGATGGTGGGCATGTTGCAGTCAGCAAGAAGTACATTGTTCAGGATGATCAGAGTCCTGCCATGGCCCTTGATCTTGGCCTTCCCTATCTGCTTGCAGAGGATAGGTGGAGAGTCTTGATCTGCCAGCTGCAGCCTAATAGGCTGTTGGAGGTCCTGAATGTCATGCAGATGGGAGATGTTACTTGTTGCATGAGAGTGTGCTGCAGTATCTATGATCCATTCTGTCTGCAGTGCTGCCTGGAAAACTTCTCCATCTTCTATAGTGCATTCATCAGCAGCACTTATTTGTCCAAAGAATGCTGTATTAGCCAGGGGGTCAGGTGGCAAGGCAAATGAAACAGACTTGCCTCTGGTTGGTGTAGCAAATCTCATGGGCTGGAGGTTGTCCTCATCCAGTGCCAGGGACAGGAAGTTGTGTTCTTCACCTTCACTGTCAGAGTTGGAGGTGGACTGATCACCATCAGCAACATGGGCATGGCGTCCCCTGCTTGGGTATCTTCTGAGACGCCTCCTGTGTGGACTGGTCTTCTTGGGGGTCTTCTTGTCATCAGGATCCTTGTCATCTCCTGATCTGTTCTTTGGAGGTGACTTAGATCCATGGTCAGCTTCATCTGAGTCTGCTGGCCTGAAAGCCAGATCAGTGTCCTCACTGGTGCAGTCTCTGGAGCTATGGCCTAGTCCCCCACAGTTCCAGCAGATCATCTTCTTGTAGGAGATGGTCCTGTCCCTGAATGGGAGTTGCTTGCTGTTGAAGGGCTTCCTGGCCCTGTAAGCTGCAGCTGCCATCTCAGCCTCTTCAGGGGATGGTGCATGGTCAACTTGCTTCACTAAACACCAGTTGAAGAGGGCACTTTGGAGCATAGAAAAGGTGGTGACAGCAGTGGGGTTGAACTGATTGATGTAACCATCATATTCAGGGCGGGAGTTCAGTCCCCTGACAATGAGGTTCAGGAAGGTGCTGGTAGAGACGATGTGAAGGCCTTGTATCTTGGGAATCTGGGAGTACAGATCAGCTGCCCTAGAGAGGTAAGTCTGCAGAGATTCAGTAGAGGTCATACGTAATCCCATTATGGCAGTCAGGGTGGTATGCACTAGCCTGCTGCCTTCCTCAGAGTACAGGGCATCTAGAAACCTGAAGGCTCTAGTGGCCATATCTGTGTTAGCATGGATGGCCTGCTGGATGGGATCTGATACATGATCTATGAGGATTTTAAAGGCCTTGTTGTTCTTCCAGGTGGAGATCCTGTTGGGGACACCAATCCTAGGGGCAGCTGGAACAGCCGGATCAGCAGCCGCAACAGGAGGGTAAGTAACATCATCAGCAGGGTAACCATCAGAGTCAGCAGGCTCGCCAGCGACCACTGCTTGTTGGCAGTCGAAAGCAACGGCAATGGTGTCCCTATCTGATTTGAGGGCGAGGAGTATATTCTGCCTGGCGCAGCGCCAGGTGTAGTGGTTATTGCCGGTGCATATACGGGGAGGTTGCATGGTGAGGTCTTCTGGGTAGGAGTCTTGGCGTTGTAGGTCGGAGTGTTGGGATAGGGGAGTTACGAGGGCGGGGCAGGGGAAGAGGGGAGGGAGTGTGTGTGGGAATCGGCGATCCAAAGGGATCCAGCGGATTACCGGTGGATGAACGTTGCCAAGCGGCAATGTTCGACGACAGAAGCTTCTCTTAATAAGCTGGAGGCGTAGACAAATTGATCGTCTGAGATCAATACAGCACTGTGTGGGTCTCGGTGAGGGCGTCGTCCTATACTCACTTCATAGATTTTGGTGACTTGTGGTCGCTCTTGCTTGCTCCAGTCGTAGGACGCAGTGGCAGATCCAAGGATTCTTGGTAGGAAGCGCCAGGCGGAGCAGCGGGAAGTAGGATCCGCACAGGGAGTCCAGGTGCTTAGTTAAAACTCGGGCCTTCGACAAGTCAGAGGGGAACTGAATCCGAACGCGGAAATCAGCGGCTGTTCTTCGTTAGCGTCTAAAGATGGCGCACATAACCTGTTAATGTAAGATTGTTACAACGGCATAGGCTCGATAGAGGAGAAGATACTATTAAGCGCAACAGGCGCAATCATATGGAATAGAGATGTGTACTGCAGGGTACTGCAGTCACGTGCAGGCCACAGCTAGCCTGAGGCCTGGCGGCAGGCAACACGGTACCAGGAGGAAAGGTACCGGTGTGCATTATGCCGACTCAGAGACTGATATATAAATCAGTCAATAACAGGGTCAACGCACACTTTATGAGATGTGGGGACTAAATAATCCCCACGAGGTGGCAGCCCGCCCCATCACTGTCCGGGCTGCCCAGGGGCCCTTGCTGTGGCTGGTTTTTGGGCCCGCATCGCTGACTTTGTAGCCATTGGGGCGCCCACGGATGATTGGGAGGACACTGTGGACTCTTCTCACCCCTTCATTAGCCATGGGGGAGCCAGGGTCAATATGGGTTCTCCCCCTCAAACTTTTCCGCATGAAGGTGCTTCCCTCATCCACGATCCTCCCCTTTTTCCTCCCCCCATCCACCCTTCACCATCTAGGCTCTTCACTCCTCTTCTCCCCATGGTTCCACTGGTACCCTCCCCTTCTCACATGCACCGGTTGGGTAGCCAACTGATTTTGCCAGAAGAGTGGTCTTACGAATTAGCTGATACCTTTCTGCTAGTCATTCATTGCACACGCCCGCTTGCATGCCTTTTTACGCTCCTCTTTCGTGGGTGCCAAGCATTAGTTCGCTCTCGGGTTCCGTACGCCACAGGACACCCTTTTGTATAGTTCTTTGGTTTGGCCCTTCATGCCCGCCGTTTTCGGGTTTGGTTTTGGGTTTTGGGGTTTCAAGTTTACACCCTGGACCCTAAACCCTAAACCCTCCCTTCTCCTTTTCGCCTCCCTTTCTCGCTGGCTGTGCTTAGTTTGTTGGTTTCGTTTCTCTAGTAATAGCTATAGTTTGTGGCTTCTGGTGTACAGGCAGGGCAGGTCTACCAAGTGTGGTGGATTCTCTTGCCCCTGTCATGTATGTGTGCTTGCTTTCTGAGTCTTGCTAGGTTGGTTTCTGGCCTCTCTGTTATTCGGCTGGCCTTCCCCTTTCCTTCATGGGGTGTCTATGGTTATCTTCCTTGACACTCCGGTCCTTTACTGCTAGTTGCCTTCAAAACCCTCGTGTTTCCGTGTTATAAAATTTGATGGTCGGCAGGCTGTGCTGCTGTCCAGTCTCGGCAGTGATTTGCTGAGTTTATGTAACGAACCCTCTCTCTCTCTCTTTATCATTAGCAATATCCTCTCTCTTATCATATTAAGGTGCTCATAGCGCGTGCCCTTGATTGGTCTTTAGCTCTTTTGGCTCCGCCCTCTTCTCTTGTGTTTGTTGGGCTTGGTGCTATGGATTGCTTGCCTCAGCATCCCTCACCTTCACCCTCCCCTTTCCGCTCTTCTTTCCGCCCTAGTTTGTTTCCTTTTTTTTACTTCACCTAGTTTGTTTTCAGGTTTGTGGGGGTGCCTTCAAAACCCTCGTGCTACCGTGTTATAAAATTGGATGGTTGGCAGGCTGTGCTGCTGTCCAATCTCGGCAGTGATTTGCTGAGTTTATGTAACGAACCCTCTCTCTCTCTCCCTCTCTCTCTCTCTCTCTCTCTCTCTCTCTCTCTCTCTCTCTCCCTCTCTCCCTCTCTCTCTCTCTCTCTCTCTCTCTCTCTCTCTCTCTCTCTCTCTCTCTCTCTCTTTATCACCATTTGCTGAGTTTATATAACGTTCCAGGGGCCTCCCCCCGGGTGCAGTTCTGCTGCCCGTGTTACCCCGATGTGCCTTCTGACTGTGACCCCCTCCTACACTGCTTTTGGACGTGCCCCGATGCTTTAGCCGTCCGTGAGGCTCTCCAGGTTCCCTTGGCCACCCTCTCTGCCTGCCCCATCCAGAGAGCTAGCCTCTGGGTGTGCAACCCCCGCCCCGCCTCAGCTTTGGATGCCGATGTGTGGGGAATTGTTTGCCTTGCGGCCCTGTCAGCTATGGATCATGGCCGCCGACATTTGTGGAGGTTGGCCTCCTCTGTCCGTGGTGAGGCCACTTCCGGCCCTCACCAGGCCACTCTGTATGAGTTGTGGGGCCTTCCACCTCCTCAGGTGCCAGCTGTTCGCCCCCTCTCGGAGCGGGCTGGAGCACTTGCTGTGGCTGATTTCTGGAAGCTCGGGGCCTGGACCTCGTTCTTCAGGATGGGATTCCCCAGCAGCTTGATCAGGCTCTTGGAGAAGCTCGTGAACAGGGGTCTTCCTGGAGTCGGCCTAGTTCTGGATCGTCTGCTTGCTCATGGATTCCCGATGACCTCAAAATAGGATTCGGAGAAGCCTAGAAGTCTACTGGTAACAACAGCAACAACACAGACTCGGGCAGTCCGGCAGCGGTGGTTGGTCCCAATGCAAGACATGGGAGCTGCCTAGAAGCTGGTGCTGGCAGTGAAAACAAAGCTCTGACCCGTACCACATACTGCGAAGTCTTCTGGTAACATCAGCAACAACACAGACTCGGGCAGTGGTGGTAGGTCCCAATGCAAGCAATCGGGCTGCCCCCCTCAACCTCACACCTCATAATAAGCTGTAATATTTATTTATCAGCGTGCATGCATTGTGCGTGCACATGGTACATCCGGCATATGGTACGTCCGGCACACGGTACATCCGGTTCACATGGTACATCCGACAAGTTCATTTCATTATTCTTAAAGCAATCCAAGAACCGCCCCGGGAAAAAAATATTTAGGTCCAAAGAAAAAAGTGCCAGTGCCAATTTATCTCTTTCTGGTCGCTGTTAACCGCCATGGTAGCTTTGTCCAGGTAAAATAGCAACCCATTCTCTACCGCCGTTAGATGGGGCTTAATACCACGCCTCACCGTGGCGTTCTCATCACTTTAATATCAGTATTCTTAAAGCAATCCATGCACTGCCTGGGGGAACTATATAGGACCAAAGAAATAAGTGTCAGTGCAGGTCAGTGCCAATTTATCTATTTCTTCTCCTCATCTTTCTCTTTCTTCTAGTTAGCGACCTGGTGCGGCAACTGCTACAGGCCCAGCACTAAACATGACTGATTCCTCATTAGGCACTATTTCTCTTTATCTTGGTCTTCCTTCTAGTGGGCCACCTGGTTCCAATGACTTGGACAAAGCAAGGATCTTACGGTTGCAGGCTGCTAACACAAAGTGGTGTGGCAACTGCTACAGACCCAGCGCTACACATGACTGATTCCTCATTAGGCGCTAATTATCTTTTTATTCGTCTTCCTTCTACTTGGCCACCTGGTTCCAATACCTGGGGCGAAGCAAGGATCTTACTGTTGCAGGCCCAACACTGCATATGACTGCTGCCTCACTGGGCGCTCTTTCTCTTTCTCTTCTTCTTCCTTCTGGTGGGCCACCTGGTTCCAATACCTGGGGCGAAGCAGGAATCTTACTGCTGCAGGCTGCTAAAGCAACCTGCAAGTGGTGCGGAAACTGCTACATGCCCAATGCTTCATATAATCATACGACTGATTCCTTACTAGACGCTGTTTATCCATCTCTGAGTTGGCCATTCTGTTCCAATACCTGGGGCGAGCAAGGACGTTACTGCTGCAGGCTGCTGAAGCTACCTGCAAAGTGGTGCGGAAACTGATACAGGCCCAGCGCTACACATGACTGATTCCTCATTAGGCGCTATTTCTCTTTCTCTTCGTCTTCCTTCAACTTGGCCGCCTGGTTCCAATACCTGGGACGAAGCTACAAACTACAAACTGCTACAGGCCCAACACTGCCTATGACTGCGCCCTCATTCTTCTAGTTGGCCACCTGGTTCCAATCCCTTGGGGGAAGCAAGGATCTTGCTGTTGCAACCTGCAAAGTGGTGCGGAAACTGCTACAGGCCCAACACTGCATATGACTGCGCCCTTATAAGGCGCTATTTCTCTTTCTCTTCGTCTTTCTTCTAGATGGCCAAGTGGTTCCAATACCTGGGGCGAAGCAAGGATCTTACTGTTGCAGCATGCAAAGTGGTGCGGAAACTGCTACAGGCCCAACACTGCATATGACTGCGCCCTTATAAGGCGCTATTTCTCTTTCTCTTCGTCTTTCTTCTAGATGGCCAAGTGGTTCCAATACCTGGGGCGAAGCAAGGATCTTACTGTTGCAGCATGCAAAGTGGTGCGGAAACTGCTACAGGCCCAACACTGCATATGACTAGGGAACAGCAATATGATACCATATGATATCATGTTATGATGGCGGTCTTGCTAGGCCAGAATAGCCACTCATATGATATCATTTGATACAATTTATATGATATCATACTTGCCTTTGGTCAACATCATATGACTTGCCGGTCCCTCCCTATGACCAGGGATGTCAATATCGTACTGGTCTCTAACATTATCGGGCGACATATCATATACAATTATCGTACGATATATCATATGATATCGTCGATATATCAATCCGATATCGTACTTGACAACCCTACATGTGGCTGCCTCCTCATTAGGCGGTCAGGTAGTGCAGTTGGGTACTTCACTCATTGGTTGGAAGCCCCCCCCCCCCCCCCCCCCCCCCCCCCCCCCGGACGTGAGGAGCGGGCTTGTCTTGGGTCAACAATGGTCTGGCAATGACAATATTGCCTGGCTTGTCTTGGGTCAACAATGGTCTGGCAATGACAATATTGCCTGGCTTGTCTTGGGTCAACAATGGTCTGGCAATGACAATATTGCCTGGCTTGTCTTGGGTCAACAATGGTCTGGCAATGACAATATTGCCTGGCTTGTCTTGGGTCAACAATGGTCTGGCAATGACAATATGGCCTGGCTTGTCTTGGGTCAATGGCCTGGCTATGACAATACGACGTAGTGTAATTGTGCTCTGACGGACAATGCTCCAGGTTTAATCCAACGAGGTATCTTCTTTAGGCAATACACAGACGTGGCGCATGGTGAGGCTGTACGGGTAAATCCAGGTTTAATCCAACTGGGTAGCTTCTTTAGGTAATACACAGACGTGGCGCATGGTTGGCCGTCCGTGAGGGCAATTCCAGGGGGCCACCAGGCCAGACAGATGCTCCAGGACTCGATACATTTGGGATACCTCTAGAGCTTTTCCAATCATTATAGAAGTGCGGCAGGCGCGGCTGGCAAACATAGCCCTAACCCTGTAGGTGGTCAGGTGGTGCGTGTGAGGGTGGGTGGGTGTGGAGGTGGGTGTGGGGCGGGGGGAGTCCCGGGGGGCACTAGGCCAGACATATGCTCCAGGACCTGATATATTTGTGAGACCTCCAAGCCTGGGTTTTTCCAATCATGATGGAAGTGCGGCAGGCACGGCTGGCAAACATAGCCCTAACCCTGTAGGTGGTCAGGTGGTGCGTGTGAGGGTGGGTGGGTGGGTGTGGAGGTGGGTGTGGGGCGGGGGGAGTCCCGGGGGGCACTAGGCCAGACAGATGCTCCAGGACCTGATAAATTTGTGAGACCTCTAGAGCTTTTCCAATCATGATGGAAGTGCGGCAGGCACGGCTGGCAAACACAGCCCTGGCAAACATAGCACCACCAACCACATACACCTCGTAATAAAGCGTACTGTTCATTCATTTATCATACACACCCACTTGGTTAGTACCCCCCCCCCCCCCCCCCCCCCTTTTCCCACACCCACATACACCCCGCCCCCCAACGCACACCTCGCCCACCCAAACCCTAAGACCAGCTATGCTGCACACCCACTTGGTTGGACGAATATCCTCTGGACGCTCCCCGGCCTTGAGCATGGCCACCTGCAGCAAGAAAACATAATGTGCACATTCAATTTATATTGTAGAATTAAATGATCACTGTGGCACAAACTCAGGGCCCCTGTCGGTAAAACGGTTGTTTGGGGTTTAGCTCATCAGTGCATTTTCTTATTATGCCGTTCCTTCATGGTGGGGCAAGTCCCTTTAGCCTATTTGGCCTACCCCTGGACTGTAACATACATACACTCTCATCTACACCACCACCACCCACCCAAAATCACCCTCCCACCACCACCACCCCTGGACTGTAACATACATACACATTTAAACAACGACGGAGCACTACTACAGCAGAGGACAGAGAGGAGCACTGGGGCACACACCACTGTTTTTGACGGAGCCCCCCCTTCTGGAGGGTGGAAGCTCCCAGATTAACCCCGTTGTCTGTCCGTCCGACCGACCACCGAGACGAAGCCTGACATGTCAGCCAACCGTGTCTAACTAATTGGACTCGGTCCGTTCCATTCCGTTGCCACCTGTCATTCTGATAGCCAACACTCTCCGCCAATTTTCCGTGTCGCTTGCGACGCTTCCTAGGACATGTTCTATGTACCTAGGACATGTTCTTTTCGGCTACCAGCACCTTCTAGGCAGCTCCCTGAGACTGCCACCGGGCCAAACCCAAGGATTCCAGGAGCATTGAAAAGCTGACGACATAAGCTTCCAGGTGCCTAGCTTGCTTAAGGTTTGGATGAAGAGAGAGCTCAGGGAACTGCCTATGAGCTAATGGTTGTAGGTGAAAAGAAAAACTACGTTTATATGTGTTACAGCTGTCAATCCGAAATGGGTCGGCAGCGTGAAGTAGCATGTGATGTTAAGCAGAACAGGATGCAAATGATGTAAGTAGTGTATGATGTATAGGGTATGCATGGGTCACTTGGTGATGTTAAATGATATGCACGTGTCTGCTGGTGATGCAAAATGATATGCTCGCGTCTGTTGGTGATGTAAAGTAGTACATGCTGTATATGATGCTAATAGGTGCAAATGATAAAGTAGTGTATGCTATGGCACACACCAGGTCCTGCAAGTCACACTGAGGGGAAACTGGTGCGGCAACTGCTACAGGCCCAACGCTTCACACCATCATATGACTGATTCCTCACTAGACGCTGTTTCTCTCTCTCTGAGTTGGCCATCCTGTTACAACCTGGATTGTTCTAGAGGACTCAAAAATCTATGTCTGCGCTTCGTTTTGATGACTGATTCCTCACTAGACGCTCTTTCTCTTTCTCTGTGTTGGCTATCCTGTTCCAATCACTGGGGAGAAGCAGGGATCATACTGTTGCAGGCTGCTCAAGCAACATGGTGCTGCAACTGGTACAGGCCCAACGCTACACATGACTACTTCCTGTGATGACAGTGCAGGTCAGTGCCAATTTATCTATTTCTTCTCCTCATCTTTCTCTTTCTTCTAGTTAGCGACCTGGTGCGGCAACTGGTACAGGCCCAACGCTACACATGACTACTTCCTCACTAGGCGCTATTGCTCTTTCTCTTCGTCTTACTCCTAGTGGGCCACCTGGTTCCAATACCTGGGACGAAGCAAGGATCTTACTGTTGCAGGCTGCTAAAGCAACCTGGTGCATCAACTGCTACAAGCCCCATGCTTCATATGACTGATTCTTCACCAGACTCTCTTTCTCTTCCTCTGTGTTGGCTATCCTGTTCCAAAGGTAATGATAACGCCTGGTGGGGCGTGGTGTCAAGGGAGCCCGTCGTACGCGGGTGGGGAGCGGTCTCGTACCTCAACTGGACAAGCTACCATCGCGGTTGACAACGACCTGCAACGCCAAGAGTGACCAAAAGGGGAGTCGAACCTCCGACTCTTCATTCTCAAGCAATCTGGTCTACCTCTTGACCATTGTATATCACTGAAAGGGGGTTCCTGTTCCAAACTTTTCCCAGCTGCGGTGTACAGGTCCAATGCTTCATATTTAGGGAACGGCAATATATTATCATGTACTGCCGGCAGTCTGACTAGGCCAAAGTTACCATTTATATATGATACCATGTGATGCAATTTGTATTATATTCAAACTCGTTGCGCGCGCGTTCCCGCCCAACTGCCGCTCGTGCGAAGCTGGACGCAAAGGTCTAGACGTAACCGAAAAACAGTAGCAGATTTGTACTTGTCTGGTTGAGCCGAGGTATATGTCAGGCTCCAAAATTCGCATCTGCAAGAAAGTTACACTAAGTACAAATAAAGTTGGAAACAGCCCCCCCCCCCCCCCCCCCCCCCCCGGGTGTATGGACATGATTTCAATGGAATCAACATTCGGTCCTCTATCCATATCGAAGATGCGGTGCGGAATCTTTTTCCTTGCCCCCCCCCCCCCCCCCCCCCCCCCCCCCCCCCCTCATACTATTATACATACACACAACATTTCTCTCACCATCTCCATGCAGTCATCTGCTATGAAGGTAGAAGTTGCCTTTGTTGCTTGGTTATCCAGATAGACTGGTTATATAAATAAATAAATATATGTATTATATATTAAAACAAAATCTCTTACCATCTCCAAGCAGTCATCAGCCCAAAAGGTGATATTAAAGACAAAAATGCATATTAAAAAAGACATATTAAAAAAGAAAAGACACATTAAAAAAGACATTTTAAAAAGAAAAGACTTATTAAAAAAGACATAAAGACATAAAAAAAGACAAAAGACACAAAAATGCATATTAAAAAAGGATATTAAAGACAAAAATGCTATTATATATACAAAATCATTTCTCTCACCATCTCCATGCAGTCATCAGCCCCAAATGTGAAGGTCCTCTTGCTACAAGGGACAGCAGAGAGCAACAGAGCCCCAGTACTCTCATCCTCAACAAAGTCAAAGCCATTCCGTCGGAACGTGTCGATGTTATCCCTGTTCAGAGGAAAAGATGCAACGTAAAAACAAACATAAACAAATGAGACCCCCCCCCCCCCCCCCCCCCCCCCCATTGACACCCCCCCTACCACTGACACCCCCCCTACCCCTTCTACCGACACCACTACTACCAGCGACACCACCACCTACTTGATAATCAAATCGTCCGACACACCGACACCACTGTCACGACCACCACCACTGCCACCACCACCACCACCGACACCACTGCCACCACCACCACTACCACCACCACTGACACCACCACCTACTTGATAATCATATCGTCCAAGGGAGTGAGCCCCAAAGACTTGGGACATAGCAGAGGTTGGCGTGTGGGCTGAGCAATTCTTTGGAGCCGCTCGAAGTTGTACTTCTCATCTGCTGCGTGCTGATCGACGATGAACACATCACGCCCCAGCCTGGTGGTGAGTGGGGCAAGAGCAACGTGCATGGTGAGGCTTTAAATGAACTCACACACGATGAGGTATGGAAGGAACACATCACGCCCCAGCCTAGTGGTGAGGGGGGCAAGAGCAACGTGCATGGTGAGGCTTTAAATGAACACACACACGATGAGGTATGGAAGGAACACATCACGCCCCAGCCTAGTGGTGAGGGGGGCAAGAGCAACGTGCATGGTGAGGCATTTAATGAACACACACATGATGAGGTATGGAAGGAACACATCACGCCCCAGCCTGGTGGTGAGGGTGACAAGAGCATGGTGAATGGAGAGGTGCTGCATGGTGAGGTGTTGCTTAAGGAGGTATGGAAAAAGTGCATGGTAAGATGTTGCTGAAGTTGGTATGGAAGGAACACATCATGCCCCAGCCTGGTGGTGAGGGTGACAAGAGCAACGTACATGGGGAGTTATTAAATGAACAAACGCATGCTGGTCGACGATGAACAGATCACGCCCCAGCCTAAAGATGAGGGTGACAAGAGTAACGTGCATGGTGAGATGTTGCTGAAGGAGGTATGGAATGAACACATCACGCCCCAGCCTGGCAATGAGGGTGACAAGAGCAAAGTGCATGGGAAGGTGATGCATGGTGAGATGTTGCTGAAGCAGGTATGGAAAAGTGCATGGTGAGATGCTGCTGAAGTAGGTATGGAAGAAACACATCACGCCCCAGCCTGGTGGCAAGGGAGACAAGAGCAATGTGCATGGTGAGGTGCTGCTGAAGTAGGTGTGGAATGAACACATCACGCCCCAGCCTGGTGATGAGGGTGACAAGAGCAAAGAACATGGGGAAGTGCTGCATGGTGAGATGTTGCTTAAAGAGGTATGCAAAAGGGCCAGGTGAGATATTGCTGGAGGAGGCATGGAATGAACACATCAACAAGCTAACTTTTAACATACTCCCACAATGGAGCGCACACACACACACATGGTGCCTACCACTCCATTTGCGGGAATAAAATCTAGATTGAAGCGTGTGTGTGTGTGTGTGTGTGTGTGTGTGTGTGTGTGTGTGTGGGGGGGGGTATTTGAGGTGTGTGTGTGTGTGTGTGTGTGTGGGGGGGGGGGGGGTCTTTGTTGTGTGTGTGTGTGTGTGTGTTGTGTGTGTGTGTGTGTGTGTGTGTGGGGGGGGGGGGGGCTAAACAAGCGGTTAACGAGCTCACTGGTAATATACTCCCACCAGGGAGACCACACACATGCACACATGCTACCCCCCACTCACTTTGCAAGAATGAACCCTAGATTGAACTGCCCTATGACATCGAGGGCTTTGAAGTCTTGCTTGCAAAACACACGCTCCAACTCCCTCTCAGCTGCAGCCTCTGCCTCTGCACGCCCTCCCTCCTGCTGTGATGCATCAGCTGCCTGCAACGGTGGTGGTGGTAGTGGTGATGGGGCAGTGGTAGGTGGTGGTAGGTGGTGTTGGTGGCAGTGGTAGTGGTGGTAGTGGTGTTGGTGGCAGTGGTAGGTGGTGTTGGTGGCAGTGGTAGTGGTGGTAGTGGTGTTGGTGGCAGTGGTAGTGGTAGTAGTGGTATTGGTGGCAGTGGTAGGTGGTGGTAGGTGGTGTTGGTGGCACTGGTAGTGGTGGTAGTGGTGGTAGGTGGTGTTGGTGGCAGTGGTAGTGGTGGTAGTGGTGTTGGTGGCAGTGGTAGGTGGTGTTGGTGGCAGTGGTAGTGGTAGTAGTGGTATTGGTGGCAGTGGTAGGTGGTGGTAGGTGGTGTTGGTGGCACTGGTAGTGGTGGTAGGTGGTGTTGGTGGCAGTGGTAGTGGTGGTAGTGGTGTTGGTGGCAGTGGTAGTGATGGTAGTGGTAGTGGTAGTGGTGGCAGTGGTAGCGGTGTTGGTGGTAGTGGTGGCAACGGTTGTGGTGGTAGTGGCAGTGGTGTTGGTGGTAGCGGTAGTGGCAATGGTGTTGGTAGTGGTGTTGGTGGGTGTTGGTGTTGGCGGTAGGGATCTCCAACTCCCTCTCAGCTGCAGCCTCCGCCTCTGCACGCCCTCCCTCCTGCTGTGATGCATCAGCTGCCTGCAACGGTGTTGGTGGTAGGTGGTGGTAATGGTGGTGGTGGTGTTAGTATTGGTGGTGTTAGTGGTGTTGGTGTTAGTGGTGGCAATGTTAGTGGTGGTAGTTGGTGGCGGTGGTGGTTGGTAGCAATGGCAGTGGGGGTAGTGCTGTGATGCATCAGCTGCCTGCAACGGTAAGTGGTGTTAGTGGTGTTGGTGGCAGTGGTAGTATTGGTGGTGTTAGTGGTGCTGGTGTTAGTGGTGGCAATGTTAGTGGTGGTAGTTGGTGGTGGTGGTAGCAATGGCAGTGGGGGTAGTGCTGTGATGCATCAGCTGCATGCAACGGTGGTGGTAGTTGGTGGTGGTAGTTGGTGTTGGTGGCAGTGGTAATGGTAGTTGGTGTTGGTGGAGTTGGTAGTATTGGTGGTGTTGGTGGTGTTCGTGTTAGTGTTGGCAATGGTAGTGGTGGTAGTGGTGGTGTTGGTGTTGGTGGGGTGGGGGTGGTGGTGGCAATGGTGTTGGTGGTAGTGTTGGTGTTGGTGGGGTGGGGTGTTGGCGGCAATGGTGTTGTTGTTGGCGGTAGTGGCAATGGTGTTGGTGGTAGTTGGTGTAGGTGGTAGTGATGGCAGTGGTGGTAGTTGGTGTTGGTGGTAGAGGCAACGGTAGTGGTTGTAGTTGGTGGTAGTGGTAGTGGCAATGGTGTTGGTAGTGGTGTTGGTGGGTGTTGGTGTTGGCGGTAGGGATCTCCAACTCCCTCTCAGCTGCAGCCTCCGCCTCTGCACGCCCTCCCTCCTGCTGTAATGCATCAGCTGCCTGCAACGGTGTTGGTGGTAGGTGGTGGTAATGGTGGTGGTGGTGTTAGTATTGGTGGTGTTAGTGGTGTTGGTGTTAGTGGTGGCAATGTTAGTGGTGGTAGTTGGTGGCGGTGGTGGTGGTAGCAATGGCAGTGGGGGTAGTGCTGTGATGCATCAGCTGCCTGCAACGGTAGTGGTGTTAGTGGTGTTGGTGGCAGTGGTAGTATTGGTGGTGTTAGTGGTGCTGGTGTTAGTGGTGGCAATGTTAGTGGTGGTAGTTGGTGGTGGTGGTAGCAATGGCAGTGGGGGTAGTGCTGTGATGCATCAGCTGCATGCAACGGTGGTGGTAGTTGGTGGTGGTAGTTGGTGTTGGTGGCAGTGGTAATGGTAGTTGGTGTTGGTGGAGTTGGTAGTATTGGTGGTGTTGGTGGTGTTTGTGTTAGTGTTGGCAATGGTAGTGGTGGTAGTGGTGGTGGTGGTGTTGGTGGGGTGGTGGTGGTGGTGGTGGTGGGGTGGGGGTGTTGGTGGCAATGGTGTTGGTGGTAGTGGTGGTGTTGGTGTTGGTGGGGTGGGGTGTTGGCGGCAATGGTGTTGGTGTTGGTGTTGGCGGTAGTGGCAATGGTGTTGGTGGTAGTTGGTGTAGGTGGTAGTGATGGCAGTGGTGGTAGTTGGTGTTGGTGGTAGAGGCAACGGTAGTGGTTGTAGTTGGTGGTAGTGGTAGTGGCAATGGTGTTGGTGGTAGTTTGTGTTGGTGGTAGTGGTGTTGGTGGCAGTGGTGGCAGTTTGTGTTGGTGGTAGTGGCAACGGTAGTGGTTGTAGTTGGTGGTAGTGGTAGTGGTTGTAGTTGGTGGTAGTGGTAGTGGCAATGGTGTTGGTGGTAGTTTGTGTTGGTGGTAGTGGTGTTGGTGGCAGTGGTGGTAGTTGGTGTTGGTGGTTGTGGCAACGGTAGTGGTTGTAGTTGGTGGTAGTGATAGTGGCAATGGTGTTGGTGGTAGTGGTGTTGGTGGCAATGGTGGTAGTTGGTGTTGGTTGTAGTGGCAACGGCAGTGGTTGTAGTTGGTGGAAGTGGTAGTGGCAATGGTGTTGGTGGTAGTTTGTGTTGGTGGTGGTTGGTGTTGGTGGTAGTGGCAATGGTGTTGGTGGTAGTTGGTGTTGGTGATAGTTGGTGGTAGTGGTAGTGGCAATGGTGTTGGTGGTGTTGGTGGAAGTGGTGTTGGTGGTAGTGGTGGTAGTAGTACTTGGGGGTTGTGGCAATGGTGTTGGTGGTAGTTGGTGTTGGTGGAAGTGGTGGAAATGGTAGTGGTGGTAGTAGTACTTGGTGGAAGTGGCAATGGTGTTGGTGTTAGCGGTGGCAATGGTAGTGGTGTTAGTTGGTGGTGTTGGTGGTAGTGGTGGCAATGGTAGTGGTGGTAGTTGGTGATGTCGGTGGTAGATGGTGTTGGTGGTTGTGGTGGCCATGGTAGTGGTCAGGGATAACATAACACGTTTTTGGCTCTGAGTTTTGGGCATTAGGCAAAAGTGCATTTGGGGACATGGGTGCAGAGGTGGGGGGTTGGGGGGCAGCGACGCACTGAGGTCGCACCGAGTCGCTCAATTAGCAACGCGTCGCACAATACTCAAACTGGTTGCCTGGATGGAAGGAATAGTTATGCGACGTCACCTGCAACAACAAACTCGCAACCCCACACTGTCCACACACCCCCACACCCCTCACACACACACACCCATCCACCCCCCCCTCACACACACACTGTCCACCCCCACCCCCACTGTCCAGGCTAAACACAGTCCATCCCCCCCCCCCCCCCCCCCCCCCCCCAACACACACACATAGTTCACCCCCACCCCCACTGTCCAGGCGAGCATCACCTGCAACGACGAACTTGCAAAGCGGCGAGCTCGTTTCGCCGCAGCCTGAGAGGCCTCCTCTCCCGCCAGCATTGCCGCCACTCGTTTCCTCGATATCTCACACTGCTGGGCAACCAAGCGGCGCTGTGCATCCATGTCGAAGTTGACAACAACGCTCTCCCGTTCCCTCGCAGTGTTGCTAGGCTCCAGAACCAGACACTCCTCTCCCTCCTGCCCAGAACTAGTCCCTGGGGGGCTTGCTGATGGGCTTGCCATCTCGTCCGCCCCAAACGCTACCTCCATCCCATCGGTCCCCTGGACGCCCATGGCTTCTGTCTGTCTGTGGGTGGAGGTGGTGGACGGAGGTGGGTGGAGGTGGTGGGGTGTGTTGTGGGTGGAGATGGTGGGGTGTGTTGTGGGTGGAGATAGTTGGGGTGCGTGTGGGTGGGTGGGTGGGTGGGAAGCCTGGGTGGAAGGTGGACATGAAAACTGATCCTCATGGATCCACAACAGGGATGTCATCCCCAGGTGGGCTGCCAGCACAAGCCTGAAGACTCCTTGGGTGGGTGGGGTAGGGGGATGGGTGGGTTGCTAGGGTGGGGGTGGGGGTGCAAAGGGGGATGAGTGGGTGGGATGGGGCAGGGGATGGGTGGGTGGCTAGGGGGGGTCAGTGGGTCGGGAGGGGGGGGGGCGGGTGCAAGGGTGGGTGGGTGGGGGGGGGGGTAGGGGATGGGTGGGGTAAGGGGGGGGTGCCGGGGTGGGTGGGGTGGGTGGGTGGGTGGGTCAGTTGGTGGGTGGGAAAGGGGGTAAGGGGATAGGTGGGTGGCTAGGGTGGGTGGGTGGGTCAGTTGGTGGGTCGGGTAGGAGGGTGGGTGAGTGGCTAGGGTAGGTCAGTGGGTGGGGGGATGGGTGGGCTGCTAGGGTGGGTGGGTGGGAGGGTAGGGGGATGGGTGGGATCCTAGGGCGGATAGGTGGGCAGGGTAGGAGGGTGGAAGACTAAGTGTAACTCCAAACATTCCTGAGGGAGGTGTTGCAAGTCTCGCTCCGCCGGTTGCCAGCCAGAAACCTCGCCAGGGCCCCTTGCACTGCAGGCAGTCTGGACTGTGTGTGGTCTACCCCATCAGCATCAACTCCCTCCTCCATCGCGACTGCATCATCCCCCTCCTCAGTCGCATCTCCACGAGATACCGCCTCTTCCTCTTCAGATTCCATCGGGGCTGCGGGTTCCAGGCCACCAGCACACGCCCCCCTCCGAGGGGAGCGGAGAGCGGGTGGTGCAGTACCAGTACCCTCATCATCAACCCCAATCTCGCTGTCTTTTAAGTCGCTATTCCTGCTGCGGGAGGAGGGCTCGAAGCATGCTGGGTTGGCAGCGCTGACAGCAACGAAGCTATCCATCAAGAGCTGCTTCCTCTGATCTGTTACCCCAGGAACAGTGGTAGGCTGTGAGGGCGCACCACCTGCGAGTAGGGATCGGCAAATCATATGATACTGACCAAAGGCGAGTATGATATCATATGATAACATACAAATTGCATCATATGATATTGCATGTAAATGGTAACTTTAGCTTAGTCAGACTGACGGCATCATATGATATCATATGATGACATGATATCATATGATATCATGTTGCCGTTCCCTACTCAAGTGCCCAGTTACAGCCTTGCTATTCTTCTCCACCAGTCTCCCCCCAACACATTGTTCATCCTACCCAGCAACCCCATCTTAACATCGTGGTAATCTGTCACCCCTCCCTCCCCTCCACCCACTATATATCATATATTCATATGATCTCATGTTACCGTTCCCCACCTGCACGTGGGGAAAGGCTAAGTTAGTTCATATAAGTGAATGAATAGTACGAGTGAATGTTAGTTAATATTAGAATGACGAGCCGTCTTACCAGAATTTTGAATTTATTTGAAATACTAATATTATTGTAACACTTTAATACCGCTTCAATATTATTGTTGAATATAAGTTTTTAAAATACTAATGTTATTGTGACACTAGTATAATATTAGCGGGGGGTGTTCCAAAAAGTATGTGGGGAGGTGCACGCTGTTAATCGTCTCCGAATTGGCCGTAAGCCCCGAAACCGTCGGAAAAAGTGAAAAAAGTGGCTGAGGGCTGGAGGGGTCCCAGAGGGGGGGGGGGGGGGGGGGGGGGGGGGGGTCGAGGCCGATCTCAAAATTTCCTCACAACTTCTTCGTTTGTGGCCAGAATCGAACGTGCAGCACACCATCGAAAACGCCTCGACGAAAGCGTTACGAAAATGCAGTCGTTGCTCGATTAGACCCAGGGTGTAATTAAGTGGATGTACTGGAAGGTACATCCAGTCTGGACACCAACCAGAACTTCACAACTAAGCCGACCAGTTCCCGACTTAGCAGTTGGAAGCTCAAGCAGCAGGAATCCGCGCTTGCTTACAGCAACGGATGAAAAGAAAGGTCAAGGTCCAGGCCCGGGCTGAGGCCAAGGCCAGGGCTGAGGCCGAGGCTAGAGCAGCCCAGGCCAAATCGCCCACAACTCGAGCCTTCCGCACCCGGGCCCTTGACGACAACTTGCAACATCTGCAATGCCGTGGTCCAGTGCCCTCCCAGCAACAAGGCAAGCCTAAAGTCGCACCAGGCCAGCAAGCAGTGCATGTCAATCAAGGCGTCCAAGTCTGGCATTTCCCCCCTCTCCAAGTTCTTCAAGCCACTGTCTGGAGTTCCACTCGGCAAGAAGCTCAAGCCCAAGCAAGAGGATGCTATGTACAAAGACCTGCTCTTGACGCTCAAGCAACAACAACCCGAGTCAGCTGTTGGAAGCTCACAAACAACAGGAATAGCCCGAGTCAGCCTCGTTGTTTTGGAGCAAAGTGCTGAAGTAAAGAGCCTTGGATGGGTCTACAAGACATGTCAGCAATCTTAGCATAGCCTAGCCACAAGCGCCAAGGATCAAGCTAGCACAATAGTTTTACTTTATGAGGGTGTCGGGTTGGTTGAGGGTGTTAACTGCCCTGAGGCACCCTTTGCCCCACGACCGGTGTATCTAAGGAGACTCCTCTAGCCTGCATGTAGCTGATGATATTTATGGGACTACTACACTTCGAACCACTGCTTTGAAACTAAATGTAACTGCAAGATGAAACTCACTAGTAGCAGCATCCCTCTTTATTACTGAGACCATTTTTCGTGGGTGTGTGGTGTGCGTGTTGTGTGTTGTGGTGTGTGCAGAGCGTGATCGACCATTATACGCAAGCCAAACCACGTTTTTAAGATGACTACCTGATAGAGCTTGAGGTAAGGGTCCGGTCAGTATACACCTAACTTTCATGACCTAATTATGATGGTGAGAAGATATTGAGCCCTTTTAACGCTAATAGGGGGGGGGGGGGGGGGGGGGTGGCTGGTTGAAGGGCACAGCAAAAAAAATTCATAGAATGGGTAGTATAAAAATAACTTCTTGAACACCCCCTGAATATTAGTGAATATTAGTTTTTAAAATACTAATGTTATTGTGACACTAGTATAATATTAGTGAATATTATTTCTTCAAACACTAATGCTATTGTGACACTAGTATAATATTAGTGAATATTATTTCTTCAAACACTAATGCTATTGTGACACTAGTATAATATTAGTGAATATTAGTTTTTCAAACACTAATGTTATTGTGACACCATTATAATATTAGTGAATATTAGTTTTTCAAACACTAATGTTATTGCGACACCATTATATTATTAGTGAATATTAGTTTTTCAAACACTAATGTTATTGTGACACCATTATAATATTAGTGAACATTAGTTTTTCAAACACTAATGTTATTGTGACACCATTATAATATTAGGGTGAATATTAGTTTTTCAAACACTAATGTTATTGTGACAGAATCATAATATTAGTGAATATTAGGTTTCCAAACACCAATATTAGTTGCCGTTCCCTACCTGCGAGTCCTGAAGTTACTATTCCAGGCTGAATGAACCGAGAGAAGTCAACAGTCCGAATGCCCCCAGAGCCCAAGCGGCCCGCTTGAGGGCGGGCAAGCAGTTTGGCTAGAAAGTCTGATTTTCTTGCACTCCTCTCGCCTCCCTCGGCAATCAACGTTGCGCTTTCCGGGCAGTTGCCCGGGGTGGCTTCTGCTGGGGAGAGCTCAGACTTGGCCTCCACCCTACCCAGCTGACAGGGCATCAGACTGCCCCCTGGGCTAAGCCCCCCCTGCTCTGGCCGAGAGCCCGGGCCAGCACTTGATGGGCCTAACTCCTCCTCCTCCTCCACCTCCTCCTTGACTGCGTAATTTGATTTCATGGGGGTCTGGTGAGCTCCTCGGCTTGCTGGGGTCGTAAGCGGCTGGCCTACTCCCTGGGGGGGGGGGGAGGGGGTTGTGGTGTGTGTGGTGGTGATGTGGTCTCATCTGCGGAATTTGATTTAATGGGGGTCTGGTCCGGTCCTCGGCTCGGTGGGGTCATTAGCGGCTGGCCTACTCTCTCTCTCGTGTGTGTGTGTGAGTGTGTGTGGGGGGGGGGGGGGGTTGTGGGTGTGTGGTGGTGTGGGGGTGGTTGTGGTATGTGGTGCTGTGAGTCATTCCAGCGGCTGGCTACTCCCTGCGGGGATGGGGGTGGGGTGGGGGATTGTGGGGTGTGTTGGTGGTGAGATGGTGTCTGGTGTGTGTGTCGTCAGCGGCTGGCCTACTCCGGGGGGGGAGGGGGGGTGGGGGGAAGGTTGTGGTGTGTTTGGTGGGGGGGTGGGGGGGTGGGAGGGGCTGGACAAACTGGCCGTGTATGCTGAAGTAAACAACCTCAAAGTTAATGTGAACAGATCTCAGGCCATGGTTTTTAGCCCTAACCTCTATGGTGAACAGCGCAGGCATGATCAGATCCGACTCAATTCTGGAGAGGGCTTCTGAGCTACTGAGCTACTGAGTAAGTAGTTAGAAATGACTGAGTTAGTAGTTATGGACAGGGCTTCTGAGTAACTGAGTTACTTAGGTAGTAGGTAAAAATTACTTAGTAGTTATGGACAGGGCTTCTGAGTGATTTAGTTAATGAGTTAGTAGTTAAGGAGAGGGCTTCTGAGTTACTGAGTTACTGAGTTTATAGTTAGTAGTTGGTAGTTTGTAGTTATAAATACCTGTGGTTGGCATTCTTCTTGGGTTGGAGCCAAGCGCTGGGATGGAGCTTCTGAGCAACTGAGTTACTGGGTTAGCAGTTCTGGAGAGGGCTTCTAAGTTACTGAATTAGTAGTTCCAAATTACTGAGTTACTGAGTTAGTAGTTCTGGAGAGGGATTCCGAGTGACTGTTACTGAGTTACAAAGTAAGTAGTTAGAAATACCTGTGGTTGGCTGGAATCATGTATTATACTGTGTTGTACCTGTTATATACCTGTGCATGCCTGTGTTGTACCTGTTGTACCTGTTATATACCTATGTTGTAGTATATACCTGTGCATGCCTGTGTTGTACCTGTTATATACCTGTGTTGTAGTTTATAATTGTGGTTGGCTGGAATCATGCCATTTTAGCCCTATTCTCAGAATAAATTGATCGGCATGAAGCAAAATGTTAAGGCCCTGGTACCTCCTGCTAACCGCTATAATGAACAGAATGACTTTCGCCTGAACGATTAAATTCTGGAGAGGGCCTCTGAGTTGGAAAAGAGAGGAGGGAGAGGGAAGGGGAGGAGGGGGAGAGGGGAGAGGGACAGGGAGGGAGGGGGGCTGGGGGGGGGGCAGCCTATCTCACCCACCTCACCCAACGTCCAGTGAGCCCCCATCATCCACCCACTGACCCCCCAAATACCTGTGGTTTACCTACTTCTTGGGTTGGGGCCGAGCGCTGGGATGGAGGCTTGCTGAAGGGCATTGGCTGAGAAAGCTCTGCTCTACCGATGCCTTGAGTTGGGGCCTGGGCAACACTATTGAGCGCGAAGGTGTAGCGGGAGGGCTCCCAAAGATCTTTTAGCGCCTGAGTGGATGATACACAGTGTTTGGGTTGGTGATACAGGCGTGTTGATGGAGTGGGTGGTGCAAGAGTGGGTGGTACAGAGTGTTTGGGTTGGTGATACATGAGTGTTGGTGGAGTGGGTGATACAGGAGTGGATGATACAGAGTGGTTGGGTTGGTGATACATGAGTGTTGATGGAGTGGGTGATACAGGAGTGGATGATACAGAGTGGTTGGGTTGGTGATACATGAGTGTTGATGGAGTGGGTGATACAGGAGTGGATGATACAGAGTGGTTGGGTTGGTGATACATGAGTTTTTATGGAGTGGGTGATACAGGAGTGGATGATACAGAGTGGTTGGGTTGGTGATACATGAGTGTTGATGGAGTGGGTGATACAGGGGTGGATACTACATAGTTGTTGGCTTGGTGATACAGGAGTTTTGGTGGAGAGTGTTTGGGTTGGTGATACATGAGTGTTGGTGGAGTGGGTGATACAGGAGTGGATGATACAGAGTGGTTGGGTTGGTGATACAGGGGTGGATACTACATAGTTGTTGGCTTGGTGATACAGGAGTGTTGGTGGAGAGTGTTTGGGTTGGTGATACATGAGTGTTGGTGGAGTGGGTGAACCATGAGTGGATGATACAGAGTGTTTGGGTTGGTGATACATGAGTGTTGATGGAGTGGGTGATACAGGAGTGGATGATAAGTAGTGGTTGGGTTGGTGATACATGAGTGTTAATGGAGCGGGTGAACCATGAGTGGATGATACAGAGTGTTTGGGTTGGTGATACATGAGTGTTGATGGAGTGGGTGAACCATGAGTGGATGATACAGAATGGTTGCAGCTGATGTAAGGGTCGTTTGTGTGTATGTGTGCGTGGTGATGCGGATGATATAAAATGTACTCATGCAGAAGCATGGAGGTGAGGGATGAGGCAGTGACTGAGTTACATGTTTTTGGCGAAAGCCCGTTTCATATCTCACGTTAGATGGGTCTAGAGGAACACCAAATCGCTGAAACGAAGCAGGGTTGGGTGTTCGATTCCTCCTACGGTCGCCCAGAGTGTTGCAGGTCGTTGTCAACTGCCGTGGTAGCGTGTCCAGTTGAGGTGGTCGACCGTTCTCGGCCCGTGTACGACGGGTTCCCTAAATACCACGCCCCACCAGGCGCTATCATTACTTTTTTTTTTGGCGGAGCCCCCCCTCCTGGGGGGCAGGAGCCCCCAGGGTTACCCATTATTACCGTTTGACTGTCCAACAAAAAAATTGAAGCTTGACACGCCAGCCAACTGTCTCATAACTAACTGGCTTTGGTCAGCTCCATCGTTCCCACCTGCCGTTCCGTTCCGCCAAATTTCCGCGTCGCTTACGACACTGCATAGGACATGTTCACTGTAGCACCTTAAGCCTATTTGGCCTACCCCTGGACTGTAACAACATACAACACCGTTAATTTCCTTGATAAATACCCAATTAAGCAAGGTTAGGCAAGCCCCTAATGCCTTTTTGGTCTACCCCTGGACTGTAACAACATTCATACATACATGTCAGCACATGCTGTCTATAGTAAGCCTTGAATTCCTTACTACCCTACCCTCTCTAGATCCAGACTGAAAGCCAATCAATCTAAGTGGAAGGGTGGGTTACTAGGGACAGGGGGGGGGGGGGGGGGGGGGGGGAGGGTAGAGAGTTTAGCACACCATATCACACCACATGATACAAAACACAGGACAACACAGCACGACAGCCTATGCCCAAATAGGCTGTCGTGCTGTGATGATCAAGCCATCTACAGCCCCAACACGCCTAAGTAATGATAATGCCTGGTAGGGCGTGGTATTAAGGGAGCCCCGTCTTACGGCGGTAGGGAACGATTTGCTGCTTTACATGGACAGTGCTACCATAACGGGTGGTAGCAACCGCAAACATTGAAGCGCACCTGTGGGGATTCGAACCCTGCACCTTCTTGTTTCAACGAGCTCTACCATTGAGCCATTCGTCGAAACGGGATGAAAGCCAATCACACGTATTCCACCCATAGTTTTTCTTTTCAGCTACGAGCAGCAGCTTCTAGGCAGCTTCCTGAGCCAGCCACTGAGCTAAGCGACAAGATTTCAATCACATATGTTACTCCCTTTACTTCTTCAGAGCAGCTATCAGCTGGCCTTCGGCTTCCATGAGCACTTTCCTCTTGTCAGGCTGTGTCAGGTGTAATATTTTCATGAATTAATTATTTATTTATTTACTCCCCTTCCTTCTCCAGGGCAGCTACCAGCTGCCCATCAGCTTCCATGGACACTTTTCTCTTGTCAGGTGTAACGTTGATATCATAGGTGTTGGAGGTGGTGGTGGTGGTAGTGCTTGTTGTGGTGGTGGTGGTGGTGTGGTGGTGCTTCTTTTGCCGTACCCTCTCCAGAGCAGCAACCAGCTGGCCTTCAGCTTCCAGGAACACTTTCCTCGTGTCAGGGGTAACATTGATATCATAGGTGGTGGCTGATATGATATCAAACTCGTCTTTGGTCAACATCATACGATATGCTGGTCCCTACATATGTTACCCCATACCTTCTCCACAGCAGCTACCAGCTGGCTTTCAGCTTCTAGGCAGCTAGCAAGCAGCAGTTTCTAGGCAGCTCTATGAGCCAGCAACTGGGCTAAGCCCCAATAATTCAATCACATATGTATAGAGAACGGCAATATGATATCATATAATATCATGTCATACGATATCAAATGATGCCGGCAATCTGACTAGGCTAAAGTTACCATTTGCTGACAATGTCATATGATGCAATATTTATGATATCATATGATATCATACTTGCCTTTGGTCAACATCAAATGATATGCCAGTCCTTATATATGTTACTCCCCTTCCTTCTCCAGGGCAGCTACCAGCTGCCCTTCAGCTTCCATGAACACTTTTATCTTGTCAGGTGTAACGTTGATATCATAGGTGGTGGAGGTGTGGTGGTGCTTCTTTTGCCGTACCTTCTCTAAAGCAGCTACCAGCTGCCCTTCAGCTTCCATGAACACTTTTCTCTTGTCAGGTGTAACGTTGATATCATAGGTGGTGGTTGGGATCTCAAGGTTTAGAACCACCATGGGTCGAACCCCACTGGTAGCAGCACTCCCTAGGGATCTGCAGGTTTCAGGGTTAAGGATCAGGGTTCAGTGAGTGTGCGTTAATCCATCAGCACTGAGAGTGTTTTTATGATCTAGCACTGAGTGTGCTTTAATCAATCAGCACTGGGTGTGTGTTTATGATCTAGCACTGAGTGAGCTTTAATCAATCAGCACTGAAGGTGCTTTAATCAATCAGCACTGATAGTTTTTGTATGATCTAGCACTGAGTGTGTTTTTATGTTTGTGTGCTGTGTTGTGCTGTGTTTGTGTGCTGCGTTGTTGTGCTGTGTTTGTGTGCTGTGCTGTTGTGCTGTCTTATTGTGCTGTGTTTTTGTGCTGTGTTGTGCTGTGTTGTATTTTTGTGCTGTGCTGTGCTGTGCTGTGTTGTGCTGTGTTGTGCTGTCTTTGTGCGCTGTGTTGTTGTGCTGTGTTGTGCTGTGTTGTGTTGTGCTGTGTTGTTGTGCTGTGTTTGTGTGCTGTGTTGTTGTGCTGTGTTATTGAGCTGTGTTTGTGTGCTGTGTTGTTGTGCCGTGCTGTGCCGTGCTGTGCCGTGTTGTGCTGTGTTGTGCTGTGCTGTGTTGTGCTGTGTTGTTGTGCTGTGTTTGTGTGCTGTGTTGTTGTGCTGTGTTATTGAGCTGTGTTGGTGTGCTGTGTTGGTGTGCCGTGCTGTGCCGTGCTGTGCTGTGCTGTGCTGTGTTGTGCTGTGTTGTGCTGTGTTGTGCTGTGCATTGCTGTGTTGTGCTGTATTGTGCTGTGTTTGTGCGCTGTGTTGTTGTGCTGTGTTATTGAGCTGTATTGTTGTGCTGTGTTGTTGTGCCGTGCTGTGCCGTGTTGTGCTGTGTTGTGCTGTGTTGTGTTGTGTTGTGCTGTGTTTTTGTGCTGTGTTTGTGTTCTGCGTTGTTGTGCTGTGTTATTGAGCTGTGTTGTGTTGTGCTGTGTTACGTTGTGCTTCGTTGTTGCGCTGTATTGTTGTGCTATATTGTTGTGCTGTATTGCTGTGCTGTGCTGTGTTGTTGTGCTGTGTTGTTGTGCCGTGCTGTGCCGTGTTGTGCTGTGCTGTGTTGCGCTGTGCTGTGTTGTGCTGTGTTGTGCTGTGTTGTGCTGTATTGTGCGCTGTGTTGTTGTGCTGTGTTGTGCTGTGTTGTTGTGCTGTGTTTGTGTGCTGTGTTGTTGTGCTGTGTTATTGAGCTGTGTTTTGTTGTGCTGTGTTGCCTTGTGCTGTGTTGTTGTGCCGTATTGTTGTGCTGTGTTGCTGTGCTGTGTTGTTGTGCTGTGTTGTTGTGCCGTGCTGTGCCGTGCTGTGCTGTGAGGATGCTTCGACTGCCTGGTGATCATGGATCAGACGGAACAAGGGTAAGATGCCTAGTGTTGCATTGGGTTGTGCTGTGCTGTGTTGTGTTGTGGGGATGCTTTGACTGCCTAATGATCATGGAAAAAGTTTTGCATTAAGTGGGAAGCATCTGTTTGAAATGCTGTTCTGTGTTGTTGTGCTGTGTTGTTGTTCTGTGTGGTTGTGCTGTGTTGTTGTGCTGTGTTGTGGGAAGTGGGAAGCATCTGTTTGAAGTACTGGTCGGACCTGTAGACATCATTCAAAGTCTTGGTGGCCTTGGGGAGATCTACTGGGCGGCCGTTGAGGTAGAAAAACTGCCGACTGCTATCTCCTCCACCCTTCATGCCCACGTTGGCACGCGACACATACCTACACAAAGAAGAGTGGGTGTGAAAATATCCACGTCATGCAATCCACTTGTGCAAAAATTTTTGACACAGTTACTGACTACGCTGACTTGGCATTAAATACGCTGGTGTGCCATACAGTCATGTTTACTGCAAAAAACTGGGGTTCAGAACAAACTGCTTTGACCGGAGAGAGCGAAAAGGGCATGGCAAACGGGGGGCACGCGAAACAAGATACGAAGTAACACAATGAATGAGGGGGGGGGGGGGAAGGAAACGGGGCGAAAAGCCCCCAGCACGGCAAAACCACAGGTGGGATGGAAGTCACTGGAACTGCAAGAAAGGGGGGTGTAGAAAAAAGTATCGGCGGCTAGGCCGCCACCCGTCCTGCCCACGTTGGCACGCGGACACATACCTAAAAAGACGAGCGGGGGGGGGACCTACACTGGGCTGCAGATAGTAAATTAAGTGAAGCACTGTGGTACCATCCTGTGGCTACTCCATGCAGCGCACAGGACGTGGAAGTTTGTAGGGAAACCATTTTCGCTGTAAGTCCGGAGCGACGCCGATAGCTCCCCGTTCCTGCCCACTCTACTGGAGTGCCTTACCCCTGGAACCAGCCAACCGCTGGTGTGAATTGGTCCCTGCCCTTCCGGTGTTCCGCCACCTCTGATCTCTTGCTCTTCTCCTCCCCCGTCTGCCCACCTGGCCCGGCCCACCTCCCTGCCCCTTAGACGAGTGGGTTTGCCCACCAGTTGTGAAATACACCGTAACTGCAATACACAGGTGTGAAATTCACTGTGACAAATACTGGTGTCATGAAGAAAGAGAAATGACTGCCAACTGCGGATCCCTCCACCCATGCCCCAACATTGGCTACGTTGTATGGCGACGCGCAGGACCCCCCCCCCCGTCCCACCACACATACACACAAAACATGGTCCGCGCTTCGCTCAACATGCAATTGCTACTAATAATCTGAAGTCAGGCGTGGTAGCCACAAGAAGCCCCGTTGTAGGAAAACATGGAAAGCCTGACCAGTGCTTCCAACGTCAGGCTTCTTGTAGGAAACGTGGACCAGGTGTTTCCCACAGGTCGGTTTGTAGGAAAGACCTGAACCAAGTGTTTTCAACGGTCAGGTTTTGTATGAAAGCCTTACCTTTTTCCCTTCCCCGTCTTTGTCTGCTTCCATCCTGACCATTTTTTTCCCCTTTCCTTTTTTTCCTTAATCCTGCCCCCTTTTCCCCATGGTTCCAAACGGTCAGCTTTTGTAGGAAAGACCTGACGCAGTGTTCCAACGGTCAGGCTTTTGGAGGAAAGCCTGACCAGTGTGGTCCAACGGTACCAGGCTTTTGTAGGAAAGCCTGACCAGTGTTTCCAACGGTCAGGCTTTTGTAGGAAAGCCTGACCAGTGTTTCCAACGGTCAGGCTTTTGTAGGAAGCCGGACCATGTGTTTCCAACGGTCAGAGACGAACTTAACCAACGCGGCCTCCTCTCTCCCAGGCGTTTGTAGGAAAGCTCCATGATCTTCTCCAACGCGTCAGGACTTTTACGGAAACGCCTGACCAGTGTTTCCAACGGTCAGGCTTTTGTAGGAAAGCCTGACCAGTGTTTCCAACGGTCAGGCTTTTGTAGGAAAGCCTGACCAGTGTTTCCAACGGTCAGGCTTTTGTAGGAAAGCCTGACCAGTGTTTCCAACGGTCAGGCTTTTGTAGGAAAGCCTGACCAGTGTTTCCAACGGTCAGCAGTGCCTTTTGTAGTCAAAGCCTGACAAGTGTTTCCCAACGGTCAGTCTTTTGTAGAAACCTGACCAGTTGTTTCCATACGGTCAGCCATCCACCCCCCCCCCACTTATGCTTTTGCAGGAAACCTTAACCAGTGTTCTTCCAACCGGTCATGGCTTTTGTAGGAAAGCCTGACCAGTGTTTCCAACGTCAGGCTTTTGTAGGAAAGCCTTACCAGTGGTTTCCCACCTGTCGTGCTTTCTGTATGAAAAGCCTGACCAGCGTTTCCAACGGTCAGAGCTTTGTATGAAAGCCTTACCAGTGTTTTCCAAGAACGGTCAGTCGGACGCTTTTGTAGGAAAGCCTGACCAGTGTTTCCAACGTGTCTAGCTCTTTTGTAGGAAAGCCTGACCATTGTTTCAACCCAACCCGGTCAGGCTTATTGTAGGCAAGCCGGAACCAGAGTGTTTTTTCTCCAACGGTCGGTCTTGTGTTACGGGAACGACCGTGACCAGATGCTTTCCATACTGGTCTAGTCAAGCTTTTGGTAGACAATGCCTGGCACCCATGTTTCCAACGGTCAGGCTTTTGTAGGAAAAGCCTTGACCAGTTTTTTCCACGGTCAGCGCTTTTGTAGGAAGCCTACCATGTTTTCCAACGGTCAGGCTGTTGTAGGAAAGCTGACTCAAGTGTTTCCAACGGTCATGCCTTTTGTAGAAGCCTACCAGTGGTTTCCAACGGTCAGGCTGTTTGGTAGGAAAGCCTGACCCGTTTCCATACGCTGTCCGCGCTTTTGTAGGAAAGCCCGGGGACCATGTTTTCCAACAACGGTCCAGGAAAGGCTTTTTGTAGTAAACCTTCCGCATTTTTCCAACTGTCAGGGGTGCGTTGTAGTCAGGCAATGACGCTTGACCATGTGTTTTTTTCCCAAACTGTTCATTCTTTGTATGAAAGCCTGACCGTGTTTCAACGGTCAGAGCTTTTGTAGGAAAGGCCTGTTCGCATGGTTTTCCAACCGGTCAAAGGCATACGCCGTTGTAGGAAAGCCTGACCAGTGTTTCCAACGGTCAGGCTTTTGTAGGAAAGCCTGACCAGTGTTTCCAACGGTCAGGCTTTTGTAGGAAAGCCTGACCAGTGGTTTTCCTCCAACGGTCGGCTTTGGTAGGAAAGCCTGACGCAGTGGTGTCAACGGTCAGGCTTTTGTAGGAATGCCTGACCAGTGTTTCCAACGGTCAGGCTTTTGTAGGAAAGCCTGACCAGTGTTTCCAACGGTCAGGCTTTTTGTATGAAGCCTGACCAGTGTTTTCCAACGTTTGCTACGCCACTGAACTCTAGTGTTCCTTGAACTATAGTCATGGTTTCCACAATAACACTGGTGAAAAAAAAAAAAAAACCATGTTGTAGGAAACCTGGTCAGTGTTTGTAGGAACCCTATTCATACTGAATCCTCGGTGCTGAGGGTTTGTGTCGGGAGACTCAACTCTTTGGGTGAAATTCCTTCCTGAAAGACATATGTATTTATGGTAATGTAGCTGTAATGTAGTATGTATGTCTTTACAGCCCGGGTAAGGCCAAATGAGGCCTAAGGAGACTTGCCCAACCGGAGGAAAGGGCTTAAAGAGAAAAATAATTAATGAATTGAACCCCAAACAATCATTTTACCAACGGGGGCCCTGAGTTCATGCTACATGACAATACAAAACAAAAAAAGGCTCACCCTGATATGTGAATATGCAGCTTGGTGAGACACGTGTTCAGGATCCAGCGGAGCCCCCCCCCCCCCCACACACACACACACACACAAACACACACGACACACGACCCACACACACATCCAAAACAAACAAAAAAATCTCACCTGATTATTTTAATGCTGTCTCCTCAACCTCATCTTCTCCTCCTTGACCACCTGGTGTCGGTCGGTGTGAATGTTGTTTTGTTGTGTTAGGTTAATGTGTTGTTTGGAGTTTAAGTGAGTTTTATGGTGAGGTTAATTAGTGTGGTGGTAATGTAAAGTTGTGGTGGCAAGGGGTTAATTGTGTGTTGGTGAGGTGAATGTGTGTGGTGGTGAGGTGAATGTGTGTGGTGTTGCCGGTGACTGTGTTGGTGGTTGCGGTGAGATGGTGTGTTGGTGAGTTGAATGTGTTGGTGGCGAGTGTCCTGTGTGTGTTTGGTGCGGTGCCTGTGGGGTCGTGTTGTGCGGTGCACTTGTTGGGTGGGGTGAGGTGCCTGTTGTTGTTTTGGTGGCGTGCCTGTGTGGGTGCGCGTTTGCCTGCTGTGTGTTGTCGGTGGAGGTGAATTGTGGTCGGTGGCGAGGTGAATGTGTGTGTTGGTGAGGTGTGGGTGGTGCGAGGTGCATCGTGGTGTGTTGGTGAGGTGCTGCGTGTGGGGTAAGGTGAAGGTGTGTGGTGGCAAGGTGAATGTGTGTGGTGGTGAGGTGAATGTGTGTGTTGGTGAGGTGAATGTGTGTGTTGGTGAGGTGAATGTGTGTGGTGGTGAGGTGAATGTGTGTGGTGGTGAGGTGAATGTGTGTGTTGTCCGTGTGCCTGTGTGTGGTTGGGATGGTGCCTGTGTGGTTTGGTGCGGTGCCTGTGTGTGTTGGTTACCTCCTTGTGTGGTGTTGGGTGCGGTGCATTTGTGGTGGTGCGGGGCCTGTAGTGTGTTGGTGAGTCGGTGCTGTGGTGTGTGGCGCGGGGGCAATGTGTTGTTGGTCTTTGAATGTGTGTGGTGGTGCCCTCATGTGTGTGGTTGGTGCGGTGCACTGTGTGTGTTGGTGCGGTGCCTTTTGTGTGTGGTGCGTGCCATGTGTGTGTTGGTGCGTGCCTGTTGTGTGTTTGGTTGGTGCCTGTTGGCCTGTGGTGTGTTGGTGAGGTGAATGTGTGTGTTGGTGAGGTGAATGTGTGTGTTGGTGAGGTGAATGTGTGTGGTGGTGAGGTGAATGTGTGTGTTGGTGAGGTGAATGTGTGTGTGGCGCGTACTTTGTGTGTTGGTAGGTGCATGTGGATGGTGGTGCGTGCCCCTGTGTGTGTTGGTGGGTGCCTCTGGTGTGTTGGTGCGTTGACTGTGTATGGTTGTGCGGTGCCTGTGCGTTTGGTTGCGTTGCCTGTTTGTGTTGTGATGGCCCTGTGTCGTGGTGCGGTCCTGTGTGGTGTTGGTGCGGTAGGCCTGTGTATTACTGGTGGGTGCGTGCCTGTGTGTGATTGGTGGAGTTGATGTGTAATGGTGAGTGAGGTGACACAATGTGTGTGTTTGTGCATGTGCCTTGTTGTGTGTGGTTCGGTGACTGGTCTGGTTGTGAGGTGCGTGTTGGGTGTTGTACGGTGACTTGTGTGTTGGTCTGTTCCTGTTGTGGATGTTGTTCCTGTTTCGTGTCGTGGCCGGAATCGTTCAAACACTCACCACAGCAGAGACGCCTGACAGACCGCCGACAGACAGACAAACAGACAGACAGACAGACAGACAGACAAACAGACAGACAGACAGACAGACAGACAGACACGAGTGGAACTGTTGGCTTCAGCCCCGGGACCCTGTGGGGTCCTAGGGGGGCTAAAGCGACAAGTCCTAGGCAGTGGCGCAAGCGACAAGTAAAATTGGCGACAGGATGTTGGCAACAGAATCGAGCGGACCGAAGCCACTTATTTACGAGACCGTTGGCTGGCGTGTCAGGCTTTGTCTTGGAGGGGCGGTCGGACAACCGGACAATGGGGTGACCCAGATGGGGGGCTTCACCAAAAAACAGAACTCTGGACACAAGGTAGACACAAGGTAGACACGAGATGTAGGTAACGTTTTTACTGCCAAAGACTGCGAGCAGCCAAATTGCTGGCTGAAGCTATGTAACCAAGTTCAAGTTCAAGTAGGTTGAGACACAGACATACAGACAGGCACGGGTGGAACTGTAGGCCTCAGCCCCGGGACCCTGGGGGTCCTAGGGGGGGCTAGAGCAAAAACAAATTGTGAAGCACCTGAGAGTGGCACATCAAAGTCCAAGGGGGTCCTAGGGGGTCCTAGGGGGGCTAAAGCAAAAACAAATTGTTGAGTACTTGAGAGCGACACATCCAAGTCTAAGTGGGTCCTAGGGGGTCCTAGAGGGGCTAAAGCGAAAACATATGGTTGAGTACCTGAGAGTGGCACATCCAAGTCCAAGGGGGTCCTAAGGGGTCCTAGGGGGGCTCCGCCAAAACTAACTGTGAGGCACCTGAGAGTGGCACGTCAAAGTCCAAGGGGGTCCTAGGGGGGCTTCAGCGAAAACAAATTGTGCAGCACCTGAGAGCGGCACATGAAAGTCCAAGGGGGTCCTAGGGGGGCTCTGCCCAAAACAAATTGTGCAGCACCTGAGAGTGGCACATCCAAGTCCAAGGGGGTCCTAGGGGGGCTAAAACGAAAACAAATTGTGAAGCACCTGAGAGTGGCAAATCGAAGTCCAAGGGCTGCAGTGTATCTGCCACTTTGGTCCCAAACACATTAATGATGTTATCGCGGAGGGTTGAGCTTCCTCCTCGAGTGGAGATGACGACACTTCGAGAGCCCTTGCCAGCTTGGTTGGTAGCTAGCATGCGAACCTGGAGTAATGAGGTTGGGCGACGATAGTCAAGTTAGTGGAAAGTATCAGTAAATATGCACTGTTTTCTTTTTATGTCGCGGAGGGTTGAGCTTCCTCCTTGAGTGGAGATGATAACACTTTGAGAGCCCTTCTTTGCTTGATTGGTAGCTAGCATGCGAACCTGGAGTTTGGTGTGTGGGGGGGTACAGGAACACAGGAAGCAGGGTGTGTGTGTGTGTGTGTGTATGTGTGGTAGAGTTGCTTGGTTGGTAGCTAGCATGCAAACCCCGAGTTACGAGGTTGGGTGACGACAGTCGAATAAGTCGACAGTACCAGTTCATATGCACTGTTTTCTAAACATTGTTTTGGGCGCTCTAAATGTGTGATTTAACAGCAGGAATTAAAGCAGTCCCTATGCTCTAAACATGACTTTTAACACCAGAAATTACAATCGTCCCGATGCAGTTCTGCGAAACCAAATCACGTTTTCCCTCTATAATGATTGTTTGCGTAAACCTTTTCGACCCACTTCGTTGCCGCCCAAGCACGCGACGAAGGTACAGGCTGGCCGTCTGGCCTGCAACGAAGTGGGTCGAAGAGGTTTACGCAAGAGATTCTTCAAGATATCATCATAAAGGGAAAACGTGATAACTGGATGATCACTGTTTTCTTTTCGGCTACCAGCACCAGCCTCTAGGCAGCTCCCTGGCAGACAAGTGTAGACAGGCATCCATGCTGAGGTACCGCAGCACTGTTTCTCCTCCCCCCCCAACCCCCCCCAACCACGCCGTTTCCTTCACCCCCCCCCCCCACACACACACCAACCACCACCACTCTCGCTGTTTCCTTTAGCCTCCACCCCCTTCCCGCTCCTGCTGTTGCTCAATGGGAAGTGGATCCACATCCAGGATGATCACTGTTTTCCTTTTTGGCTACCAGCACCAGCTTCTAGGCAGCTCCCTGGCAGACAAGTGTAGACAGGCATCCATGCTGAGGTACCGCAGCACTGTTCCTCCTCCCCCCCCAACCCCGCCGTTTCCTTCACCCCCCCCCCCCTACACACACACACACACACACACACCAACCACCACCACTCTCGCTGTTTCCTTTAGCCTCCACCCCCTTCCCGCTCCTGCTGTTGCTCAATGGGAAGTGGATCCACCTCCTCACTCCTCTTCAAAATCTCAGGGAGCTGCGTCAACTAGTCATTCGTGACACTGCAATTTCTGACCTGACCCCTCTCTCTATGCTATCCGCATTGGAAAGACTGCACATGGCTAGGACTTGGGTATCTGATACGTCCCCACTCAGAAATTTGGCAGTATCAGTAGAAGTTATCCCACGCAAGAATTTTCTCTGAATAGTAGAGTATTGAACAGGCTCCAGTCTTATCATCTCCCCAACCAACACTATTTCAACTCGTGGATGATCACTGCTTTCCTTTTCGGCTACTTTATCATTTGCATCCTATACTGCTTTACATCACATACTACTTCACGCTGCCGACCCATTTCGGATTGTTAGCTGTAGCACATGTAAGCTTACTTTTATTTTCAGCTCCTAGCACCAGCTTCTAGGCAGCTCCCAAAGACTGCCACTGGGCCAAACCCAAAGATTCCAGGAGCACCGGAAAGCTGACGATAACAGCTTCCGGGTGCCTAAGTCGCTTAAGTTTTGGATGAAGAGTGAGCCCAGGGAGCTGCCTAGAAGCTGCTGCTAGAAGCTGAAAATAAAAGTTTTGGATGAAGAGTGAGCCCAGGGAGCTGCCTAGAAGCTGCTGCTAGAAGCTGAAAATAAAAGTTTTGGATGAAGAGTGAGCCCAGGGAGCTGCCTAGAAGCTGCTGCTAGAAGCTGAAAATAAAACTATGCTTACATGTGCTACAGCCGACAATCCGAATTGGGTCGGCAGCGTGAAGTAGTATGTGATGTAAAGCAGTATAGGATGCAAATGATAAAGTAGTGCATGACGTACATGGTGTGAAGGGGTCTGTTGGTGATGTTGATTGCTAAACGATATGCATGCGTCTTTTGGTGATGTAAAGGAGTATATGATGTATTTGATGTAAATGATTCAGTCGTGTATGATGTATATGGTATGCATGGGTCTGTTGATGATCTTAAATGATATGCATGTGTCTGTTGGTGATGTAAAGGAGTATATGATGTATTTGATGTAAATGATTCAGTCTTGTATGATGGGTCTGTTGGTGATGTAATGCATGGTATGCATGGGTCTGTTGATGATCTTAAATGATATGCATGTGTCTGTTGGTGATGTAAAGGAGTATATGATGTACATGATGTAAGTGATAAAGTAGTATATGATATGCATTGGTATGTTATTTTGTGTTCACAGCTGAATAACTCCGACTGCACCTGCACAGCGATCACTTCATGCACTGATATACAACAATAATCGTACCTTGGTGCTTATAAGGGCGTAGGCTTGCAGTACAACCACCATCTTGGCATACTCTCGCTTTACGTTCTTCAGGAGTTCCTGTGTGCAGAATAAATCAGTATATTAGATTGATATAAATAAATGAATAAATAATAATAATAATAATAATAATAATAATAATAATAATAACAATAACAATAATAATCATAAAAATAATAATCATCATAATGATGATGATAATGATAATGATAATGATAATAAATATAAATCAGTATATTACGACTAACATATATAAATTCGGGGATCATCAGTCATGGTTGATCGTGGGTTGGCAAGGTGGGTTTTCCACTGTTTTTCGTTTTGGCGAAGCCCCCTTTTCATGGGGGCGGGAGCCCCCAGATTCACCCCATCGTCCGTTTGTCCGTCTGACGTCCGACCGATGACCAAGACGAAGCCTGACACGTCAGCCAACTGTTTTATGACTAACTGGCTTCAGTCAGCTTCATGGTTGCCACCAGTCGTTCCGTCTCACTCTCCGCCAATATATATTTATATATATTTATATATATGTTTTGCGTCCCTAGCGATGCTTAAAGGGACTTACTGTTTTGGCTGCACTGAGAAGCTTCTAGGCAGCCACGCCTTCCTTCTGACCCCAGTATGCCTCCCTACTCACCCCCACTGATTTTGTTTTGGCTTCAATTAGAAGCTTCTAGGCAGCCACAACTACTTTCTCACACCAGCATGCCTCCCTACTCACCCCCACTCTTCTTTTGTGTGCTACAATTAGAAGCTTCTAGGCAGCCACGCCTTCCTTCTGACCCCAGTATGCCTCCCTACTCACCCCCACTGATTTTGTTTTGGCTTCAATTAGAAGCTTCTAGGCAGCCACAACTACTTTCTCACACCAGCATGCCTACCTACTCACCCCCACTCTTCTTTTGTGTGCTACAATTAGAAGCTTCTAGGCAGCCACAACTACCTTCTCACACCAGCATGCCTCCCTACTCACCCCCACTGATTTTGTTTTGGCTTCAATTAGAAGCTTCTAGGCAGCCACAACTACTTTCTCACACCAGCATGCCTCCCTACTCACCCCCACTCTTCTTTTGTGTGCTACAATTAGAAGCTTCTAGGCAGCCACAACTACCTTCTCACACCAGCATGCCTCCCTACTCACCCCCACTGATTTTGTTCTGGCTTCAATTAGAAGCTTCTAGGCAGCCACAACTACTTTCTCACACCAGCATGCCTCCCTACTCACCCCCACTCTTCTTTTGTGTGCTACAATTAGAAGCTTCTAGGCAGCCACAACTACCTTCTCACACCAGCATGCCTCCCTACTCACCCCCACTGATTTTGTTTTGGCTTCAATTAGAAGCTTCTAGGCAGCCACAACTACTTTCTCACACCAGCATGCCTCCCTACTCACCCCCACTCTTCTTTTGTGTGCTACAATTAGAAGCTTCTAGGCAGCCACGCCTTCCTTCTGACCCCAGTATGCCTCCCTACTCACCCCCACTGATTTTGTTTTGGCTTCAATTAGAAGCTTCTAGGCAGCCACAACTACTTTCTCACACCAGCATGCCTCCCTACTCACCCCCACTCTTCTTTTGTGTGCTACAATTAGAAGCTTCTAGGCAGCCACAACTACTTTCTCACACCAGCATGCCTCCCTACTCACCCCCACTGATTTTGTTTTGGCTTCAATTAGAAGCTTCTAGGCAGCCACAACTACTTTCTCACACCAGCATGCCTCCCTACTCACCCCCACTCTTCTTTTGTGTGCTACAATTAGAAGCTTCTAGGCAGCCACAACTTCCTTCTCACACCAGCATGCCTCCCTACTCACCCCCACTGATTTTGTTTTGGCTTCAATTAGAAGCTTCTAGGCAGCCACAACTACTTTCTCACACCAGCATGCCTCCCTACTCACCCCCACTCTTCTTTTGTGTGCTACAATTAGAAGCTTCTAGGCAGCCACAACTACCTTCTCACACCAGCATGCCTCCCTACTCACCCCCACTGATTTTGTTTTGGCTTCAATTAGAAGCTTCTAGGCAGCCACAACTACTTTCTCACACCAGCATGCCTCCCTACTCACCCCCACTCTTCTTTTGTGTGCTACAATTAGAAGCTTCTAGGCAGCCACAACTACCTTCTCACACCAGCATGCCTCCCTACTCACCCCCACTGTTTTTGTTTTGGCTTCAATTAGAAGCTTCTAGGCAGCCACAACTACCTCCTCACACCAGCATGCCTCCCTACTCACCCCCACTGTTTTTGTTTTGGCGTCACTTAGAAGCTTCTAGGCAGGCACACCTACCTTCTCATTCCAGCATGCCTCCCTTCTCACCCCCACTCTTTCGTTTTCGTTTTGGCTACAATTAAGTGCTTCTAGGCAGCCACAACTGCCTTCTCACACCAGCATGCCTCCCTACTCACCCCCACTGTTTTTGTTTTTGTTTTTGTTATTGCTACACTTAGAAGCTTCTAGGCAGCCACACCTACCTTCTGACCCCAGCATGCCTCCCTACTCACCTCTACTGTTTTTGTTTTTGTGCGACGCGGCGCAAATTGATGCGACCCCAGTGCGACACGCTGCCCCCCGTGTGTATGTGTGTGTGTTGGCTGTGAACACCCACCCACACACACACTACCACCCCCCACTCCACACACACACACACACACACACATCGCCTACCTTGTGCCGGACAGGAAGGGTCTTGAACAAATCTTGTACTCCTATAGTGATCCCAACACCATACCAACACCATGGTGGTCCCCCCACCCCACCCACACACCCACCCATCCACCCACACACACACACACACAACGCCTACCTTGTGCCGGACAGGAAGGGTCTTGAACAAATCTTTCACTCCTATGGTGGTCCCAACACCACGGGGACAGGGAGTCTGGGAGGAGATGTGGCCCTCATGGTCAAACATGATTTTGGTGCCCACCTACAGAGTGACGAGTGGGGGGGTGGGGTGAGGTGTGGGGTGTGTGTGTGTGTGTGGGGGGGGGGGGGGGATGTGGCCCTCATGGTCAAACATGATTTTGGTGCCCACTTACAGAGTGACGTGTGAGTGGGTGGGGTGAGGTGTGGGGTGTGTTGTTTGCGGGTGTGTGTGTGTGTGTGTGGGGGGGGGGGGGGGGGGGGGGGGGGGGGGGGGGGGGGGGGGGGGAGATGTGGCCCTCATGGTCAAACATCATTTTAGTGCCCACCTGCAGAGTGACGTGTGGGTGTGGGTGTGGGTGTGCGGGTGGGTGTATGTGTGGGTGCGTGGGTGTGTGGGTGAGTGGGTGGGGGTGTGGGGGGGTGGGGGGGGAGGAGATGTGGCCCTCATGGTTCAAACATGATTTTGGTGCCCACCTGCAGAGTGGGTTGCAGCATTAAGATTCTAGTGGACAGAAATAATACATACGGGCATGTATGTGGGTGTGGGTGTGGGCGTGAGGGTGGGGGGTGGGGGGGTGGGGGGGGGAGTGTTTGAACACTCATCGAAGTGCCCACCTGCAGAGTGAGGTTGCAATAGTAAGGTGATGCACTTCAAGTGGACAGAAAAGAATGCATGTGGGCATGTATGTGGGTGGGTGTGGGTGGGTGAGTGGGTGGGGTGCTCATAGTGTGTGTGGGTGGGTGGGGTGGGTGTGGGTGGGTGTGGGTGGGTGGGTGTGGGTGGGTGTGGGTGGGTGAGTGGGTGGGGTACTCATAGTGTGTGGGTGTGTGTGTGTGTGTGTGTGGGTGAGTGGGTGGGGTACTCATAGTGTGTGTGGTGGTGGTGGTGGTGGTGGTGGTGGTGGGGGGGGGGGGGATGTGGCCCTCATGGTCAAACGTGATTTTGGTGCTCACCTGCAGAGTGACGTGTGTGTGCATGTATATGAGTGTGTGTGTGTGTGTGTGGGGGGGGGGGGGGGGGGGGGGGGGGGCATGCTTTTGGTGCACACCTGCAGAGTGAGGTTGCAACTGTAAGATGATGCACTTCGATGACTGTTCAAGTGGACAGAAAATAACACATGTGGGCATGTATGTGGGGGTGGGGGTGGGGGTGGGGGTGGGGGTGGGGGTCGGGGTGGGTGTGGGTGTGGGTGTGGGTGTGGGTGGGTGTGGGTGTGGGTGTGGGGGTGGGGGTGGGGGTGGGGTGGGGGAGGATGGGGTGGGGGAGGGGGGGGGGGGGGGGGGGGGGGGGAGGAAGGAAGGTGTGTGTGTGGTACTCAAAGTGTGTATGTGGGTGTGGGTGGGTGGGTGGGGCAGATGTGAAATCGTGTACGGCTCTGTGAGCCTTACTGCCCATATCCGAGTGAAATACTCTAGCTAACTCAGATACGTCGTTGCCATACAGTTGCCGATTGACATACAATATACAGATACTCCGATTGACATACTCTAGCTAACTCAGATACGTCGTTGCCATACAGTTGCCGATTGACATACAATATACAGATACGCTGATTGACGTACAATAGCTAACTCAGATACGCCGTTGCAGGTTGAACCCTATGATTAGAAATTAAGACTGATCCAAGACCGGAATCGAGATCATAATTATGGGACCCACTTGCCCACATTTCATTTTTGGGCTACTCATGGCAGCATCCCGCCAGCTCCATGAGCCAGCCACTGCAGGGATCCCCCCCCCCCCCCCCCCCCCCCCTCCAAAAAAACACTCTCAGGGGGTGCTCCCCCCCCCCCCAGCTCTAGGCGCTGCCCCCTGGGGCGGCCCTTCGGGCCGCCCAGAAATAGCTGTATGGACGCTTTTCTTGGAGGAGGCTTAAAAACAAAACTGAGCCACTGGGTCCAGCCCAAAGCTTCCAGTCGCATTAGAATGCTCGCCATGTCAGCTGTAAGACGCACCAGCCAGATTCAAATTGGGCTTGAGTAAGGGGGAAAGGAGCTGTCTAGAAGCTGCTGCGCGTAGCCCAAAAAAGAAACAGCGAGAATCTTGTTTGCCCCCCCCCCCCCCCCACACACACACACACACACACACACACACTAGTGACTCGCCTCTTGCTCCTCTGTGCGGGTTACCACCGACATGCTGGAGACGGCACAAAGTGAGCTCAAGGCCTCTCCTCGGAAACCAAAGGTTGAAAGGCCCTGGAGGCAGGAGGGCATACTGAAGAATTAAAGCATAGTTTATTTGCAACTGGACACAAGCTGGTTGTTTTTCGGTTGGGGGTGTTGGGAAATAGACGTTGTGTTTCGGAGTGCTAGAGGTGATGGAGTGGGTGGAGGTTAGTGGAGGGGTGACAGATTATCACGATGTTGAGATGGGGTTGCTGGGTTGGATGAATGATGTGTTGGAGGGAGCCTTATGGAGTGGGTGGAGGGGAGGGGAGGGGAGGGGTGACAGATTACCACGATGTTAAAATGGGGTTGCTGGGTAGGATGAACGATGTGTTGGGGGGAGACTGGTGGAGAAGAATAGCAAGGCTGTAACGGGGCACTTGAGTAGGGAACGGCAACATGATATCATATGATATCATGTCATCATGTGATATCATATGATGCCGACAGTCTGACTAGGCCAAAGTTATCGTTTAAATATAATATCATATGATGCAATTTGTATGATATCATATGAAATCATACTCACCTTCGGCCCAAATCATATGATATGCCGATTCCTACACATGAGGGGCTTGCTGGTGGACTGCCATTGTTCCTCGCCCCAAACTCAAGAGCAATTATCAGTGCTGCTATCTCGCATATCCCTTTTGACACTTCACTCACTGATAGATCATCGAACTCCTTGATTTTTGAGGTGTGGTACTTCAGCGTGAGGGCTTGATAATCCTCGGGTTTAATGCCACTGCCATTGTCTGCAAGCTCGATCATCTCTGAGCCGTATTCTTTCAGCCGGACCTGAAAGTTCAGCAAAAGGTGCAGGGGATTAGGGTTCGTGAGTCTTGCCCCAACGTTGAGGGTGGGCTAAACGTGTTTCATGAACATGCACAAGCACAACCTGGTCATTCCACTGGACCTCGAAAATTTATTGAGGCTGTATTTGATGCAGTGCAAGCTCAGCTTGGAGGGTTATTTGTTGGCTTTGGATACTGCAACTGGGATAAATCATGAGAGGGGTATGTCCACTGTTGAAGGCTGGCATAGTACCTCGATGTTCGTTGCTCCGGCATCCACAGCATTTTCTACCAGCTCCTTCGACGCCGTTGCAAGGTCCAAGATAACTTGCCCAGAGCAAATTCGATGCGTCGCGGCCTTGCTGATGGCCTTAATCGAGCCCGACTCAGGTGTCGAGCTGGCCATCATTCAAAATTTCGGGAGCTTGGTGGCCTGGCAGGTAGGAAGCTGTTGGGTATTAGCTAGTGGGCCATCCCACTCTATGAAACGTGGGTCGTTATGGCCTGTTGCTGCAAACATCTGTTTTGAATCGATCTTAGGCCCAAGACAAAAAGGACAGACAGCCAGGGGCCAGATAGAGCCAACCAACCAAAAAACGGTGGGGTTCGTTGGTTTTGGCTTTTGGTCCCTCCTGGTTACGGGGATCGAATCGTTTTCTCGGTATCGCTCGGTGCGGTTCCCTTGATAACTCGCGCGAACCGATATCGATGTGGGCGACGCGCGTGCATCTTTGCATACAACCAGGTGAGGGGGGATCTAAGGGGGGTTTCTAGACCCCATGCTCGGATTTTTGTATGTTTGCCCCCCACTCCGCCCCACTCCACCGTTAGTCCGCCCGGACACGCCCGGACATGCCATGGATTGCTGCAATATTACCTATCTTTTTCTGAGGATTTGTTGGAAGACCCCTCCCGAATGTTGCGGAGCGGGCTTGTCTTGGGCCAACAATGGACTGTCGATGACAATGTTATGTTATGGATTATGACATCATGAGCACGTACACCGCACGTGGAATTGTGGGTCAGCATTCTAAGAGCATGTCTCAGATTTCGGATTGTTACCAAGCCCTGGCTGGGGTTCTATTAAGTGCCCGTGTTGATTCCTAATCCGGTGCGACTAACTTGTCCAAATGGGCAACTGAATTAAACATACGGTACAACATATTGAATATTTCTGGTAGCCGGAGCCATGTAACCACGTTCAAGTTCAAGTATGTGCGGAAGTTACAGTCCAACCCTCGGGTAGCATGTATACACAAGTACGTATTGTGTTACATGATTAGCCGGGTGCATGTCAGATCGTACTGGGGGGTCCCGTCTCATAGGAACCCTGGCAGTACATAATATATTACACAACCCAGGCAGTATATAATATACTAATATGACGGACGAGTCATATAAAAAAATACATGTCACGCCGTACTACAAGGCGTGAGGTTGAGGGGGACGGCCCGTTCACTTCAGGAGGGACTATACTAGGCATTGGAAGACGGTGAGCAGCCCAGAGTTGGCTAAAAACCCTTGTTCCAATCCAACCCAATCCACATCCATCAGCCCCCTCGACCTTCCTTTCACCCTGCCCAGATAAACCGGGACAATAGTGATTTGTTCGCGTCTACATATTCCTAGTAATCATTGTTTTTTTACTGCAGAAGACAGCCAGCAGCCAAACTGCTGGCTTATGCTATGTAACCAAGTTCAAGTTCTACCGGGACACTGTACATTTAACATATAGGAATCATATCCACTTGGGATGACGAGAGCTTGGCAGCTTGATGTCATTATGGTAATACTACCTTCGTGGGTATAGTATTGTCACCCAGAGTTGTATGTATGTTACAGTCCAGCGGTAGGCCAAATAGCCTTTAGGGACTTGCCCAGCCGTGACAGGAAGGGCTAAACAGAAAAAGGTTGTCCAAAACGTTACTTTTTCCGTCTCAAACGCAGATTTTGGAAGGTGCAGAACGTGTATTTGCAAACGTAGGTTGCAAACGTAGGATTTTGCTCATGCATTGTACATTTTGAAAACTGCAACGTCCCAAAACGAAGATCTTGCAGTACCCTTAAAGAAAACAGGCTGACTGCCCTTATCAAACTGAGGTGACCGGTGGTGACCGGCCCATGCCACGGTCTCACGGATTCACGGCAGATGGCGTGGGAGGAAGGCCTCGGTCGATTGACGTGGGCCAAAGGCTTGGGTCGATGCCAAACCCGTAGGTACACGTGGGACCCAGGGTACTTCAGGTGGAGCCCCAGCTCTGCTGCCTGAGACGGAGCCAATTGTATAGCCTGCGTCCTGCAACGCAACGGACCCATCCTTCTGGTCAACGGACCCTCCCCACGTTGCGTCCTGCGATACAACATACCCTTCGACGGAGGACACAGCGTCCTGAACAACCCTGGTGGGACCTTTGTGTAACTGGTGTGGCGGTGGAGTCATTTGCTACATTGAGAGCGGTAACCAACCTGCTACCAGCTATCTCCACTGCCTCATTTTTGGCGGACCCCCCCCCTCTGGGGGGCGGGAGCCCCCAGTGTTACCTATTTGTCTGTCCGTCCATCTGACCGTGATGAAGCCTGACACGTCAGCCAACGGTCTCGTAACTAACTCGCATCCGTTGCCACCTGTCGCTCCCTCGCGATCACTCTCCGCCATTTTTTAGCGTCGCAGGCGACGCTGCAAAGAACTTGTTAGGCTACTCATGGTAGCTTTCCATCAGCTCCATTAGCCAGCCACTTGGTCAAGCCCCAAATATTTCAGCTGCATTTGAATGCCTGTCATATCAGCTTTCAGATGCACTAGCTTGCACCAGGTCTGGCCCAAGGACGGGGAAAGCGAGCAGCCTAGAAGCTGCTATGCGTAGCCAAAAAAGAGATAGTGCCTATCTCTCGGCTACTGCCCACTCTTTGGCATAGTGAGTTCTCCAGTGGACAGGTCAGAGATGTGTGGGTAGTTGCACTTTTCATCAAGCTGGTTTTGGGACCAAATCTGCAAGGGAGAGCAGGAGACAAAAGTTAGTTTTACTGCCAAAGACGGTGAGCAGCCAAATTGCTGGCTGGAGCCATGTAACCAGGTTCAAGTTCAAGTTCAAGTTCAAAAGTTCGCCAGCAGTTTTGGCTTTCAAGAGTAGTTTTGGCGTGAGCAAACGGACGTGGTCGGTATCTTCCGCTGCCTGAAATAACGCATTATTAGGCGCATACAATTTGTTGGGGTTGCATTATTGATATAGCATGCGTATGCGTATGCCAACGTGTATTCATATGGCAACGTATTGTGCGTATCGTTCTAGTTTGTGTATGACAATTTGTATTACTTGTATTCATATGGATGTCAATACCAAACTGGTCCCCAACATTATCAAGCGATATCTCAACCAATTGTGTACAATATTGTTTGACACACTGAAACATCGTACGGTATTGTACTATGTACCACAAGATATCGTCGATATATCATATCATATCATATCATATCATATATCTATACAATATCGTACAGACAACCCTATGTATTTTTCATACCAAGAGCTTGATTCCAGTGTGCAGTGTTGGCTTATTGTCCTCGCACTGTATTTGTATGTGTATTATATGTTCATCTGTATTATGCTTACCATCAGCTTGATCAGAGTGTGCAGTGTTGGCTTATTGTCCTCGCACTGTATTTGTATGTGTATTATATCTCTGTGTGTTTTATTCTTACCATCAGCTTGATCAGAGTGTGCAGTGTTGGCTTATTGTCCTCGCACTGTATTTGTATGTGTGTTATATGTCTAAGTGTTTTATGCTTACCATCAGCTTGATACGAGTGTGCAGTGTTGGCTTATTGTCCTCGCACTGTATTTGTATGTGTATTATATGTCTATGTGTTTTATGCTTACCATCAGCTTGATCAGAGTGTGCAGTGTTGGCTTATTGTCCTCGCACTGTATTTGTATGTGTGTTATATGTCTATGTGTTTTATGCTTACCATCAGCTTGATACGAGTGTGCAGTGTTGGCTTATTGTCCTCGCACTGTATTTGTATGTGTATTATATGTCTATGTGTTTTATGCTTACCATCAGCTTGATACGAGTGTGCAGTCTTGGCTCCTTATCCTTGAACTGTATTCGTATGTATGTATGTATGTATGTATGTATATATGTATGTATGTATGTATGTATGCATGTATGTATGTGCGTGACAGTCCAGGGGTAGGCCTAATAGGCTAAAGGGACGGCCCAACCGTATAGGAAGGGCTTAAAAATAAAAAGCACTGATGAACTGAACCCTTAACAATCGTTTTACCGACGGGGGCCCTGAGCTCGTGCTACAGTGATCATTTCATGTGTATTATGATTACCATCAGCTTGATCAGAGTGTGCAGTCTTGGCTCCTTGTCCTGGCACTGTATTCGGATGTGTATGTATGTATGTATGTATTTGCGTGACAGTCCAGGGGTAGGCCAAATAGGCTAAAGGGACGGTCCAACCGTGCAGGAAGGGCTTTAAAAGAAAAAGCACTGATGAACTGAACCCTTAACAATCGTTTTACCGACGGGGGGGCTGAGCTCGTGCTACAGTGATCATTTAATGCGTATTATATGTTCATGTGTGTTATGATTACCATCAGCTTGATCAGAGTGTGCAGTCTTGGCTCGTTATCCTGGCACTGGCTCCCCAAGATGGCTGCGTTCAGCTCACTAGCTGTCTTCTGGCGCTGTGTCACATCCATCAGTGCACCCACCGGGCTTGACTTGGCATCATGGAAAGCTAGCAGGGCGACGGTGCGTTCTGCATTGGGATTAGGATTGGGATTGGGATTTCTGCAGTGGGATTGGGATTAGGATTGGGATTGGGATTGGGATTGGGATTGGCATTGGATTGGCATTGGGATTGGGATCAGGATTTCTGCATTAGGATTGGGATTGGGATTGGGAATGGGATTAGGATCAGGATTCCGATTTCTGCATTCGGATCAGGACTGGGATCAGGATCAGGATTTCTGCACTGGGATTGGATCAGGATTGGATTGGAATTGGGATTAAGATCAGGATTGGGATTTCTGCATTGGGATTGGGATTAGGATTTCTGCATTGGGACTGGCATTGGGATTGGGATTGAGGTTTGATTGGGATTGGGATTTGATTGGGATTGGGATTTGATTGGGATTGGGATTAGGATTTCTGCACTGGGATTGGATTGGGATTTGATTGGGATTGGGATTAGGATTTTTCCTAATTCCGATCCCAATCCAATCCCAATCCAATCCCAATTCTGCATTGGGATTTGATTGAGATTGGGATCAGGATTTTTCCTAATTCCGATCCCAATCCAATCCCAATCCAATCCCAATTCTGCATTGGGATTTGATTGGGATTGGGATTAGGATTTCTGCACTGGGATTGGATTGGGATTGGGATCAGGATTGGGATTCCTGCCATGTAAGCTTGGAATTGGGATTGGATTGTTCCATGTTTGTTCAGCTAACTCTGGACTACTGTTTCATTTTTGGGCTACTCGTGGCAGCTTCCACTTGCCACTGGGTCAAATCCAATGCTTGAAGCTGCATTTGAATGTTTGCCATGTAAGCTTTCAGACGCACTAGCTAGCTTCAGGTTCGGCTCAACAACATGGGAAAGGAGCTGCCTATAAGCTGCTAAAAGTAGCCCACACATCAAACATCTCTCTGGCCAGCTTACCGTCTTCCAATGCCAAGCCCCCACGTGCAATACACACGGAAACTAAGGGGCCTACTATGCAGATTAGACGGTGTGTGCTGCATTGGTAGTAGGGTCTCTAATCAGTGCCCTAGTTTGCTGCAGCTTTTGCTGATCAGCCAGACAGGGGATCTGCCTAGAAGCTGCTGCATTTTTGGCTGAACAGCCAGGCAGGGGATCCGCCTAGAACACTGTTTTTCTTTTTGGATACTAGCAGCAGTTTCTAAGCAGCTCCCTGAGCCAGCCACCGGGTCAAGCCTCAAAAGTTCAGCAGCGCTAGAAAGCTTACGTCAGCTTCAAGGTGCACTAGGTTGCTTCAGGTTGGCTGATTAGCCAGCCAGGGGAGCTGCCTAGAAGTTGCTGCTCATAGCTGAAAGTATACAGTAGTTTAGTTTATGTTGCACCACCAGCAGCAGCAGCACCAGCAGCACCATCACCAGCACCACCAGCACCACCACCATCAACAGCAGCAACAGCACCACCACCACAACCAGCAGCAGCAGCACCACCACTATCAGCACCACCAACTCCACCACAAGCAGCACCATCACCACCACCAGCTCCACCATCAGCAGCAGCAGCAGCACCACCACAACCAGCAGCATCACAGCAACCACAACCAGGAGCAGTACCACCACCACCATCAGCACCACCATCACTTTTCGGCTACTAGCAGCAGCTTCTAGGCAGCTCCCCTGGCTGGCTAATCGTCCAAACCTAAAGCAACCTAGTGCACCTTGAAGCTGATATAATCAGCTTTCTAATGCTGCAAAAAATTGAGGCGAAGGCCTGTGGCTGACTCAGCACCACCATCAGCAGCGCCACCACCACCACAGGAGTGCCACTCGCTTTTTGGCTACTAGCAGCAGCTTCTAGGCAGCTCCCCTGGCTGGATAATCAGCCAAACCTAAAACAACCTAGTGCACCAGTAGTGCCACCCGCTCGAGCCTAACACTTAAGCCTGGTCTAGTCTAGTCTAGTCCAAGAAACTTAAAATGACGCCTAAAAATGAGCTTAACACTTCAGCCTAGTCATGATAACGCCTGGTGGGGCGTGGTGTTAAGGGAGCCCATCGTACCGGGTAGGGAGCGGTCTTCTACCTCAACTGGACAAGCAACCATCGCGGTTGACAACGACCTGCAACGCCAAGAGCGACCGAAAGGGGAATCGAACCCCCGACACATCATCCTCAAAGTACTTTGGTCTACCACTAGACCAATGTATATCACTGAAAGGGGCTACTTAGGCCTAGTCTAGTCTAAGGAAACTTAAAATGCCGAATAAAGCGATGGTGATGATGGTGATAAGGAGGAGGAAGATGGTGATGCTGCTGATGCTCCTGGTTGTGGTTGCGGTGGTGGTGCTGATGGTGGTGAAGGTGCTGCTGATGGTGGTTGTTGAGGTGCTGCTGGTGGTGGCGGTGGTGGTTGCGGTGATGCTGGTGGTGGTGGTGCTGCTTGTGGTGGTGATGGTGCTGCTTGTGTTGGTGTTGGTGTCGGTGGTGCTGATGGTGTTGGAAGTGCTGCTGATGGTTGTGGTGCTAATGGTGGTGGTGCTAATGGTGGTGGTGGTGGTGGTGGTGGTGGTGGTGGTGTTGCTGATGGTGTCGTGGTGGCGCAGCTGCTGCTGATGGTTGTGGTTGTGGTGGTGGTGGTGGTGGTGGTGGTGGTAGTGCAAATGATGATGCTAATGCTGCTGATGTGGAATGTGAGCAGCTGGGTCCTCACCTATCTCCTCCAACAGTTCTGGGCGCTCCTCTCCCTGTGGAGCCAAGTACCTGAGCAGGGCAGGAGTGGTGTAAGTATCAGGATCAGGATTGGGATAAGGATCAGGATCAGGATTGGGATCAGGATCAGGATTGGGATAAGGATCAGGGTCAGGATTGGGATAAGGATCAGGATTGGGATAAGGATCAGGGTCAGGATTGAGATCAGGATCAGGATTGATATGAGGATCAGGATCAGGACAATGATCAGGATTGGGATAAGGATCAGGATCAGGATAATGATCAGGATCAGGATCAGGATTGGGATAAGGATCAGGATCAGGATTGGGATAAGGATCAGGATTGGGATAAGGATCAGGATCAGGATTGGGATCAGGATAATGATCAGGATAAGGATCAGGATTGGGATAAGGATCAGGATTGGGATAAGGATCAGGATCAGGATTGGGATCAGGATAATGATCAGGATCAGGATCAGGATTGGGATAAGGATCAGGATTGGGATTGGGATCAGGATCAGGATCAGGATAAGGATCAGAATAAGGATCAGGATCAGGATCAGGATTGGGATAAGGATCAGGATCAGGATAAGGATCGGGATAAGGATCAGGATTGGGATAAGGATCAGGATCAGGATAAGGATCAGAATAAGGATCAGGATTGGGATAAGGATCAGGATTGGGATAAGGATCAGGATCAGGATAAGGATCAGAATAAGGATCAGGATTGGGATAAGGATCAGAATTGGGATAAGGATCAGGATTGGGATAAGGATCAGGATCAGGATGATGATCGGGATAAGGATCAGGATTGGGATAAGGATCAGGATTGGGATTAGGATCAGGATCAGGATCAGAATAAGGATCAGGATTGGGATAAGGATCAGGATTGGGATAAGGATCAGAATAAGGATAAGGATTGGGATAAGAATCAGGATTGGGATAAGGATCAGGATCAGGATAAGGATCAGAATAAGGATCAGGATTGGGATCAGGATCAGGATTGGGATAAGGATCAGGATCAGGATAAGGATCAGAATAAGGATCAGGATTGGGATAAGGATCAGGATTGGGATCAGGATCAGGATCAGGATAATGATCAGGATAAGGATCAGGATTGGGATCAGGATCAGGATAATGATTAGGATCAGGATCAGGATCAGGATAATGATCAGGATAAGGATCAGGATTGGGCTAAGGATCAGGATTGGGATCAGGATCAGGATCAGGATAATGATCAGGATTGGGATAAGGATCGGGATTGGTATAAGGATCAGGATTGGGATAAGGATCAGGATCAGCATTCAACGCTGCATAGAACTTGTTTCCCTGATAGCTATAGCTACCTGGGACCCTGTCTTGGCCCCAAATTCCGCTAACCTGACCCAAACCCCAAACCCCGGCCTTTTGGGCTGCCCTACCCAAATCACTACCCGGACCCCACCCATGGAAAGTACCAAATCCCAGAAAACTACCAGAAGACTCCCTTTCTGAAACGGAAAAAAGCTCTGTCTGGTTGCTAATCTAGCTTCTGGCCACCACGTGCAGGGCAAAGCATTGAGGAATGTGTCTACTACTCTCCAGACTGCCAAACTGTGCATTTTGTCAAAAAATTGTCAACGCTAGGCCAATCTCGAAAGCGATGGGTTGCAATGCTAATAGCGATACATCGCTAAAAAATGTTTTTGTGTCTCCCGACCGAAAGAACGGAAACAGTTCTGGAAAACCTACTCCTGCGCAAAATCCAGGGCCTTTCACTGGAAGACCCCTTTCTGGTGGTGCTGCTGATGGTGGTGGTGGTGGTGGTGGTGCTGATGGTGGTGGTAGTGGTGGTAGCAAAAGAAAACCACTGAGCCACAAAAAGCTACTCTTGCGCAAAATCTAGGGCTTTTACTAGAAGACCCCTCCCCGTTGGTGCTGCTAATGGTGGTGGTGGTGGTGCTGCTGCTGATAAAGGTGCTGATGGTGGAGGTGGTGGTGCTGATGGTGGTGGTGGTGGTGGTGGTGGAGGTGGTGGTACTGATGGTGGAGGTGGTGGTGCTGATGGTGGTGGTGGTGCTGCTGATGGTACTGATGGTGGAGGTGGTGGAGCTGATGGTGGTGGTGGTAGTGGTGGTGGCAAAAGAAAACCACTGAGCCACAAGAAGCTACTCTTGCACAAAATCCAGGGCCTTTACTAGAAAACCCCTCCCCGTTGGTGCTGCTAATGGTGGTGGTGGTGGTGGTGGTGCTGATGGTTCTGCTGGTGAAGGTGGTGGTGATGGTGATGGTGGTGGTGGTGGTGGTGCTGATGGTGGTGGTAGTGGTGGTGGCAAAAGAAAACCACTGAGCCACAAGAAGCTACTCCTGCGCAAAATCCAGGGCCTTTACTAGAAGGCCCCACCCCTTGGGTGCTGCTAATGGTGGTGGTGGTGGTGGTGGTGCTGCTGCTGCTGATGGTGGTGGTGGTGGCGGTGGTGGTGGTGGTGGTGGTGGTGGTGGTAGAGGTGGCAAAAGAAAACCACCGAGCCACAAGAACCTACTCTTGTGCAAAATCCAGGGCTTCCTCTTCCTGTCCCTTCCGGATAAACTCAATGAGACGCTGCTGTTGGAGATGGAAGATTAGATGCGGCTGGGTCTCAAGGATCTGCATGTTCACACAGCACAGGTGCAGGGGTTGACAATATTTCTTGAACGTTGGGTGTAACGATGTGGTTTGCCGGTGTAACGGTGAGGTCTCAAGGATCTGCACGCACACACTTGAACTTGAACTTGAACTTGGTTACATAGCTTCAGCCAACAATATGGCTGCTCGCCGTCTTCGGCAGTACAAAAACAATTACAAGGAAAATGTAAAAGCGAACAAAACACTTTTCCATTTTTCCATTTTTTCACACACAGGTGCAGGTGTTGAGAGGATTGCTTGGACGTTGGGTGTAAAGGTGTGGTCTCCATGATCTGCCTGCACACACTCGAACTTGAACTTGAACTCGGTTACATAGCTTCAGCCAGCAATTTGGCTGCCCGGTGTCTTTGGCTGTAAAAAACAAATCTCAGGAGATCGCAGGAAAATAAAAACGAGAATAAACCCTATTTTTATTTTTTCGTTCGTACACAGCACAGGTGCAGGTGTTGAGAGGATTATTTGAACAATCTGCATGCACACACTCGAACTTGAACTTAAAGTTGAACTTTGTTACATAGCTTCAGCCAGCACTATGGCTGCTCGCCGTCTTTGGCAGTAAAAAAAACAATTACCTGGAAAATGTAAACACAAAAAATCACTTTTTCCCATTTTCCCATTTGATAATTTTTCACACACAGCACAGGTGCAGGAGTTGAGAAGATAGCTTGGACATTGGGTGTAACGGTGTGGTTTGAGGCAGTGCTCCATGTGCTGGGGAATCAGTACTCCGACATTTCCGGAATCTGCATGCACACACTTGAACTTGAACTTGGTTACACAGCTTCAGCCAGCAATTTGGCTGCTTGCCGTCTTTGGAAATAAAAAATAAAAAATGACCAGGAAAATGTAAACGCCAACAAATCATTTCCCCCATCGTTTTTTGATTTTTCTTGATTTTTCCATTTTCCCATTTTTTGACATACAGCACAGGTGCAGAGGTTGAGAAGAATGCTTGAAGGTTGGGAGTTGTGGGGTGGTTTGAGACAGTGCTCCATGCACTGGGGAATCAGTACTCTCAGGTTTAAGGTTTTAGGGTTTAGGGTCAGGGCTTAAGGTTTAGTAAACCCTAAAGCCTGCTCCATGTACTTGGGAATCACTACTCTGACATCTTCAGAAGCCCTTTGGCCAACGTCACACGGGTATACTGGAGATCATGAGCCGTTACAACTCAAGGTGCCCAAGTTCTGTTTCATAGGAACTTACACTTAGATACCCCACACCCACACCTCATACCCACACCCACACCACACCCCGCACCCACCCCGCCACAGGGGGTGAGAATAGTAGGTGTGGATGAGTCCGAATGCACTCAAGATGCCCACGTTCTGATTCTTAGGTACTTATACTTAGACAGCTGGTCACCCCACCACTGGGGGTGAAAATAGGGGGTGTGGATGAGTCCGGGCTGAGTCTCCTTGGCAAAAAACTGCACCTGCGACCACACCCGCCCCAACCCGAACCCACCCCGCCCCGCCACAGGGGGTGAGAATAAGAGGTGTGGATGAGTCTCCTATGCGAAAAACTGCACCTGCGACCACACCTGCCCCCGCCCCACACACGCCCAAACCCGCACCCCACACCCACCCCGCCCCTCCACAGGGGGTGAGAATAAGAGGTGTGGATGAGTCCGGGCCGAGTCTCCTTGGCAAAAAACTGCACCTGCGACCACACCCGCCCCAACCGAACCCACCCCGCCCCGCCACAGGGGGTGAGAATAAGAGGTGTGGATGAGTCTCCTATGCGAAAAACTGCACCTGCGACCACACCTGCCCCCGCCCCACACACGCCCCAACCCGCACCCCACACCCACCCCGCCCCGCCACAGGGGGTGAGAATAAGAGGTGTGGATGAGTCTCCTATGCGAAAAACTGCACCTGCGACCACACCTGCCCCCGCCCCACACACGCCCCAACCCGCACCCCACACCCACCCCGCCCCGCCACAGGGGGTGAGAATAAGAGGTGTGGATGAGTCTCCTATGCGAAAAACTGCACCTGCGACCACACCCGGCTGATGAACCATCCTGCACAGCTTTGTGCACAGCGTCGGCAAGAACCTCGCAAGGATTGCCAGGTTGCCAGTTTTAGCTAATTGGCCTGCCATACAGGAACTATGGGAGGCGAGTCGGCGAAAAACTGCACCTGCGACCACACCCGCCCGGTTACGATGTTGAAGATGGCGTACTTTTTAAGCAGTACACAGCGTGCGAGGGGGTGTTGGTGAGTCGACGCGCCCAAAATGTTAATCGACACGCAGGGTATTACCCGCAATACCCACCCAGGACGAATACTATACACCTGTTTTCCTTTTTTTCATGATGTTCATAAGCCCCTCTTTACTCTGTCAAGCCACAGGCACATTTGGAGTCCAGTAAGGCACCAGGAAAAATAGAATTATCATATTAAAATTGTCATAGAGATTGAATTGAAATTGAGTTGAGATTGACGAGCCAAGGCATCAGGCGGGGAATTCTGTGGGGTGGTTCCATGTGTTGAATTTGAATTCGGTTTTCAATTCGAAAACATTAAATTGTATTTTGAATTAAAATAAATTAAGGTGTGGTTCCAAAATGTGTGATACAATTTCTAGGGCCAAGACGATTGCTGAGCTGTTTGCTTATGTAGCAATTCAACGGATCATTTGGGAATCGTTTTTTTAACAGGTCGTAGTTTGTCGTTGGCACTTCAGATTAGACCCGAAATTCCGAGAATTCTGAGGACTTGGGGAGAATTGTCGTAAATGTGGCCTGAAAAATTGTACCACACATTTGAGAACAACACCTTAATTTATTTTGATTCAAAATACAATTGTTTTTTTGAATTCAAACCTGAATTCAAATTTAACCACATGGAACCACCCCACAGCCCAACTTCCAGGTAGGGCTGCTCTTGTCCGCTTTCCCTAGCAGCTTCAAGTCAATTTCAGGGTACTTGAAAATGCAAGTGTCTGCTTGACTGCATTTTTAAAGCCCTACCAATAATATTGTTAATGATACTAATACTAATACTAATACTTATACTAATACTAATAATACTAATAACAATTATTACAGTTATAATAAAAATCCTAATCTTCATCCTAATGATGCTAATAATAATATTGATAATGATATTGATAATGATATTGATAATGATAATGATAATGATAAATAGTGTGAGATGGTGTGAGATGGTGTAGGTTGGTGTAGGTTGGTGCAGGTTGGTGCAGGTCGGTGCAGGTCGGTGCAGGTTGGTGCAGGTTGGTGCAGGTTGGTGCAGGTTGGTGCAGGTTGGTGCAGGTTGGTGCAGGTTGGTGCAGGTTGGTGCAGGTTGGTGCAGGTTGGTGCAGGTTGGTGCAGGTTGGTGCAGGTTGGTGCAGGTTGGTGCAGGTAGTAGGTAGTAGTAGGTAGGTAGTAGTAGGTAGTAGGTAGGTAGTAGGTAGTAGGTAGTTGTAGGTAGTAGGTGGTAGTAGGTGGTAGTAGGTAGTAGTAGGTGGTAGTAGGTGGTAGTAGGTTTGGTGCAGGTTGGTGCAGGTAGTAGGTAGTAGTAGGTAGGTAGTAGTAGGTAGTAGGTGGTAGTAGGTGGTAGTAGGTAGTAGGTGGTAGGTGGTAGTAGGTAGTAGTAGGTGGTAGTAGGTGGTAGTAGGTTTGGTGCAGGTTTGGTGCAGGTAGTAGGTAGGTAGTCGGTGGTAGTAGGTGGTAGTAGGTGGTAGTAGGTGGTGGTAGTAGGTGGTGGTAGTAAGTGGTGGTAGTAGTAGGTGGTAATGGTAGGTGGTAGTGGTAGGTGGTAGTGGTAGGTGGTAGGTGGTAGTGGTAGGTGGTAGTGGTAGGTGGTGGTAGGTGGTGGTGGTAGGTGGTGGTGGTAGGTGGTGGTGGTAGGTGGTGGTGGTAGGTGGTGGTGGTAGGTGGTGGTGGTAGGTGGTGGTGGTAGGTGGTGGTGGTAGGGTGGGTGGTTGATAGGTCGGTGGGTATGTGGGGGTGGTGGTAGGTGGTGGTGGTGGTAGGTGGTGTTGTGTTGGTAGGTGGTGGTGGTGGGTAGGTGGTGGTGGTGGTGGTGTAGGTGGTGGTCGTGGTAGGTTGGTGGTTGGTGGTAGGTGGTTGGTGGTGGTAGGTGTGGGGTGGTGGTATAGGTGGTCGGTGTGGTAGGTGGTGGTGGGGGTTAGGTGTTGGTGTGGTAGTGGTGGTGTTGGTAGGTGGCGGTGGTGGTAGTGGTGGTGGTTGGTAGGTGGTGGTGGGTAGTGGTGGTGGTGGTATGTGGTGGTGGTGGTAGGTGGTGGTGGTGGTGGGTAGGTGGTGGTGGGGTATGTGGTGGTGGTGGTAGGTGTGGGGTGTTGTGTGGTAGGTGGTGTGTGGTTAGGTGGTGGTGGTGGTAGGTGGTGGGGTGGAGGTGGTGTGTGGTGGTGGTGGTGGTGTCGGTGGTGGTAGGTGGTGGTGGTGGTAGGTGGTGGTGGGGGATAGCGTCCGCTCGGTGGTGGTAGGTGGTGGTGGGTGGTAGGTGGGGTGGTTGTAGGTGGTCGGTGGTGGTAGGTTGGGGTGGCTGGTAGGTGGTTGGTGGTGGTAGGTGGTGGTGGTGGTAGGTCTGTGGTGGTGGTAGCTGGTGGTGGTGGTAGGTGGTGTGGTTGGTGTTAGGTGGTGGTGGTGGTAGGTGTTGTGGTGGCTATTGTGGTGGTGTGGTCAGGTGTTTTTGGTGGTACGGTGGTGTGTGGATTTGGTGAGGTGTGGTGGTGGTGGTGGTTGTGGTGGTAGGGTGGTTGTGGTGTAGGTGGTGGTGTGTAGGTGGTGGTGGGGTAGGTGGTTGTGGGTGGTAGGTGGTTTGTGGGTGGCTAGGTGGTTGTGGTTCGGTAGGTGTAGTGGTGGTAGGGGGTAGTGGTGGTAGGTGGTAGTGGTGGTAGGTGGTTGTGGTGGTAGGTGGTTGTGGGGGTAGGTGGTTGTGATGGTAGGTGGTTGTGGTGGGTACGGTGGTTGTGGGGTGGTAGTTGGTTGTGGTGGTAGGTTGTATGTGGTGGCTAGCGGTGGTGTGGTGGTAGGTGGTGTGGTGGTAGGTGTTGTGGTGGTAGGTGGTTGATGGTGCGTAGGTGGTTGTGTGGTTAGGTGGTGGTGGTGGTAGGTGGTCAGGTGGTGGTAGGTGGTGGTGTCGGGTAGGTCGGTGTGGTGGTTAGGGTGGTGGTGGTCGGTAGGTGTGTGGTCGGTGGTATAGGTGGTGGTGCCGTGGTAGGTGGTGGTGGTGGTAGGTGGTGGTGTGGTAGTTGTGGTTGGTGGTATGTGGGGTGGTGGATAGTTGGTTGGTGGTGGGGTAGATTGTGGTGGTGGTGGTAGGTGGTGGTGGTGGTGGTAGGTGTGCGTGGTGGTGGAGCTGTTAGTGGTGGTTGGTAGGTGGTGGTGGTGGGTTTTGGTGTGGTGGTGGTGGTGGTCGGTTTGGTAGCTTGGCGTGGTGGTGGCGGTAGGTGTGGTGGTGGTGGTAGGAGTTGGTGGTGGTGTGGTAGGTGGTGGTGGTGGTGGTCTAGGTGGTGGTTGGTTGGTTGTGTAGGTGGTGGTTGTCTGTGGTAGGTGGGGTGGTGAGTGGTGGAGGTGGTGGTGGTCGGTGGTACGGTGGTCGGTGGTGGTGGTAGGTTGGTTTTGGTGGGTTGGTTCAGGTAGGGTTGGTGGGTGGTGTAGGTGGTGGTTGTGGTGGTAGTGGTGGTCGCGCTGGTGGTAGGTGGGGTGAGTTGGGTTGGAAGGTGGTCGGTGGTGGTGGAGGTGGTCGGTGGTGGTGTATGTGGTGGTGGTTGGTGGTTAGCGGGTGGTGCGTGTTGGTGGTAGGTGTTTGTGGTGGGGTACGGTGGTTGTTAGGCTGGTGGTGGTGGTGGTGGTGGTGTAGTTGGTGGTGGTGTTCGTAGTTGGTGGTAGGTGGTGGTAGGTGGTGGTGTGTCGGTGGTAGGAGGTGGTCGTGTGGTTGGTAGGTGGTGGGGTGGTGGTAGGTGGTGGTGTTGAGGTGGCTTGGTGGTAGGTGCGTGGTTGTGGTGGTAGTTGTGGTGGCTGGTGGTAGGTGGTGGTAGTTGGTGGTAGGTGGTGGTGCGTTGGTGGTAGGTGGTGTGGGTGGTGGTAGGTTGTGGTGTTGGTGGCTGATGGTAGGTGTGGTGGTGGTGGTAGGTAGGTGGTGGTGGTGGCAGGTGGTGGTGTGGTGGTAGGTGCGTACGGTGGTCGGTGGTGGTGGCAGGTGGTGGGGTGCGTGGTAGGTGGTGGTGGGGTGGTGCGTAGGTTTTGTGGTGTGGTAGGTGGGTGGTGTTGGTGGAGGTGGTGGTGGTTGGTGGTCAGGTGTGGTGGTGGTGGTTAGGTGGTGGCTGGTGCGTGGTAGGTGTGTGGTGATGGGTGTGGTAGGTGGTGGTGGTGTTGGCTTAGTTGGTGGTCGGTGGTTGTTAGGTGGTGGTAGTCGGTGGTAGGCTGGTTGTTAGGTGGTGGTGGTGGGGTAGGTGGTGTGGTGCGTGGTAGTTGGTGAGTAGGTGTGGTAGGTGCGTGGTGGTGCGTCGGGTATTGTTGGTGGTTGCGTGGTGGTAGGTGGTTGGTTGGTGGTGGTAGGTGGTGGGTGGTGGATGTAGCGTGTGGTGGTGGTAGGTGGTGGCTGGTGGATGGTGGTGGTGGTGGTCGGTGGTAGGTGGTGGTCGGTAGGGGCTGCGTGGTGGTAGGTGGTGGGGTGGTTAGGTGTGTGGTGGCTGGTTAGGTGGTGCTGGTGTAGGTGGTTGGTGTTGGTAGGTGGTGGTGTTGGTATAGGTGGTGTGGTGGTAGGTAGGATGGTGGTGGCTAGGTGGTGGTGGTGGTATGTGGTGGTGTGCGTTAGTGGTGGTGCGTGGTACGAGGTGGTGGTGTAGGTGGTAGTGGGGTAGGTGGTGGTGGTGGTAGGTGGTGGTAGGTGGTAAGTGGTGGCAGTAGGAGGAGGTGTTGGTGGTAGGTGGTGGTAGGTGGTAGTGGGGTGGGGTAGTCGGTCGGTGGTGTATAGGTGTGGTTGTCGGTAGGTGGTTGTGGTGGTAGGTGGTGGTGGTGGTAGGTGGTTGGTGGTAGGTGGTGGTGGTGGTAGGTGGTTGTGGTGGTAGGTGGTGGTGGTGGTAGGTGGTGGTGGTGGTAGGTGGTGGTGGTGGTAGGTGGTGGTGGTGGTAGGTGGTGGTGGTGGTAGGTGGTGGTGGTGGTAGGTGGTGGTGGTGGTAGGTGGTGGTGGTGTAGGTGGTGGTGGTGGTAGGTCGGTAGTTGGTGGTAGGTGGCGGTTGGTGGTTTAGTTGGTTGGTGGTGGTAGGTGTTGGTGGTCTGTAATGTGTGGTGGTGGTGGTAGGTGGTGGTGGTTGTGGTAGTTGCAAGTGTGGTGGTTGTGGTAGTTGTGGTGGTGGTGGGTGGTGTTTGTGGTTGGTAGGTGTGGTGGTGGTCATAGGTTGGTTGGTGGTGTCAGGTGGTGTTGGTGGTAGGTGGTGGTGGTGGTGGTAGGTGTGGTGGTGGTAGGTGGTGGTGGTGGTAGGTGGTGGTGGTTTGTAGGTGGTGGTGGTGGAGGTGGTGGTGGTGGTATGTGTTGGTGGTGGTAGGTGTGTTGTGTAGGCTGTTTGTGTTGGAGGTTGTGTGGTGGTAGGTTGGTGTGGTGGTATTGGTGGTGGTGGTAGGTGGTGGTGGTGGTAGGTGGTGGTGGTGGTGGTGGGTGGTGGTGGTAGGTGGTGGTAGGTGGTGGTAGGTGGTGGTGGTGGTGGTGGTGGTAGGTGGTGGTGGTGGTAGGTGGTGGTGGTGGTAGGTGGTGGTGGTGGTAGGTGGTGGTGGTGGTAGGTGGTGGTGGTGGTAGGTGGTGGTGTGGTAGGGTGGTGGTGGTGGTAGGTGGTGGTGGTGGAAGGTGGCTGGGTGGGTTTTAGGGGTGGTGGTGGTAGGTGGTGGTAGTGGTGGTGGTGGCTTAGGTTGTGGTCGGTGGTAGGTGGTGTTGGTGGTATGTGGTGGTGGTGGTAGGTGGTGGTGGTGGTGGAGGTGGTGGTTGTGGTAGGTGTGTGGTGGTGGTAGGTGGTGGTGGTGGTAAGGTAGGTGCGTGGTGGTGGTAGGTGGTGGTGGTGGTGGGTGGTGTGTCGTGGTAGGTGGTGGTGGTGGTATGTGGTGTGCGTGTTATTTGGTGGTTGGTGGGTGGTAGGTTGGTGGTGGTGGGGTGGTAGGTCGGTCTGTGTGGTGGTGGTGGTGGTGACGGTGGTTGGTGGTGGTAGGTGGTGGTTGGTGGAGGTGTGGTGGTGGTAGGGGTGGGTGGGTGGTAGGTGGTGTGGTGGTAGGTGGTGGTGGGGTGGTAGGTGGTTGTTTTGTGGTGGGTGGTGTTGGTTGTGAGTGGAGGTGAGTGGTGGTGGTAGGTGGTGGTGGTGTAGGTGCGTGGTGGTGTTAGTGGTGTGGTTGTGTTGTGGTTGTGGTTGTGGTGTGGTTTGTGGTTTGGTTGTGGTGGTTGGTTGGTGGTGGTGGTGGTGGTGGTGGTGGTGGTGGTGGTGGTCCGTCAGTAGTAGTAGTAGTAGTAGTAGTAGTAGTAGTAGTAGTAGTAGTAGTAGTAGTAGTAGTAGTAGTAGTAGTAGTAGTAGTAATAATAATAATAATAATAATAATAATAATAACAGTGCCCACCTCAGGGTTGAAGTCATTGACTTTCTCGATTGCGCCCTCAACATCACCCCTCTGCACCGCTTGCCGTATCTCAACACGCTCAGCTATGCTGCCCAGCTCAACCCCTGAACAGGAGTTGGTAGACACAAGGTGTGGATTGATAAGAATGCTTTCACTTGAATTGTTTATGATTGCACCCTCAACGTCACCCCTCTGCAAAGCTTCCCGTATCTCAACACGCTCAGCTATGCTGCCCAGCTCAACCCCTGAACAGGAGTTGGTAGACACAAGGTATGGATTGATAGGAATGCTTTCACTTGAATGATTGTTTATGATCGCGCCCTCAACGTCACCTTTCTTCACCGCTTCCCGTATCTCAACACTCTCAGCTATGCTGCTCTTCACCGGCCACCAACCACCGACCACCCACAACCTCCCACCAACCACCTGACTTCAGATGGCGCTCTTCACGGGCCACCAATTACCAACCACCCACCTGACTTTAGATGGCGCTCTTCATGGGCCATTAACCACACACCAACCACCCACAACCACCCACCACCCACCTGACTTCAGATGGCGCTCTTCATGGGCCACCAACCACCCAACACCAACCACCTGCCTTCAGCTATGCTGCTCTTCACGGGCCACCAACTACCACCCACCAACCTCCTGACTTCAGACGGCGCTCTTCCAGGCCACCAACCACCCAACACCCCACATCAACCACCAACCACCACAATCACCAACCACCACACCCACCAACCACCACCTGACTCCAGACAGCGCTCTTCATGGGCCACCATCCACCCAACCAACCTCCACCGTACCTGGCTTGGTCCCTGATTCCTTCTCAAACCACCACCACACACACACTGACTTCAGACGGCGCTCTTCACGGGCCACCAACCACCCAACACCCAACACCACACCCACCAACCACCACCTGACCTCAGATGGCACTCTTAACGTGCCACCAGCCACTCAACCACCCACCCACCACCTTACCTGGCGTGGTCCCAGATTCCTTCTCAAACATTTGTGCAGCATCAGCGTAGCCCTGCATGTGTGTATGTATGTATGTATGTATGTATGTATGTATGTATGTATGTATGTATGTATGTATGTATGTATGTATGTATGTATGTATGTGTGTATGTATGTATGTATGTATGTATGTATGTATGTATGTATGTATGTATGTATGTATGTATGTATGTGTGTGTGTATGTATGTATGTATGTATGTATGTATGTATGTATGTATGTATGTATGTATGTATGTATGTATGTATGTATGTATGTATGTATGTATGTGTGTATGTATGTATGTATGTGTGTATGTATGTATGTGTATGTATGTATGTATGTATGTATGTATGTATGTATGTATGTATGTATGTATGTATGTATGTATGTATGTATGTATGTATGTATGTATGTATGTATGTATGCATGTATGCATGTATGTATGTATGTATGTATGTATGTATGTATGTATGTATGTGTGTAAGTAAGTATGTATGTATGTATGTATGTATGTATGTATGTATGTATGTATGTATGTATGTATGAATGTATGTTACAGTCCAGGGCTAGGCCCAATAGGCTGAAATGGACTTGCCCACCGTGACAGGAAGGGCTAAAAATAAAAGCATTGATGAACTGAACCCCAAACAATCCTTTTACTGACGGGGGCCCTGAGTTCTTGCTAAAGTGAGAATTTCATTCTACGATTATAATTTAATCGTCATCCCAAATGAGATGATAGTTCAAGTGTTCAATTCTTATCACATTTTAAATATTTATCACAAGCTGTTTCCATCCTTCAAAGGAATCAGGATTCATGACCAGCCTCATGCTGGAGTCTTTATCAACCAACTCAGGTTCAATTAAAAGTTTACCTGGTTGCACCGACGAGGGCCCAGCGTAGCCTGGCTAATCATGGGAATGCAATATAACGGGATTGAAAAAACATGAGAAGGAGTTGAATACGACACCCGCTTGGGTGAGAGAGCAGAGCTCTCATTGTGATGGGGGCCAAGACATTGTCAGATCGCGAAGCGCAAAGGGGGTACTGAGCGTAGAGCTAAGGGAGTACGTTTACCTGGTTGCACCATAAGGGCCCAGCGTAGCCTGGCTAACCACGGTAGAACAGCCCCTTTCAGTGATATACAATGGTCTAGTGGTAGATCAGATCGCTCGAGGATGAAGTCGGGGGTTCGATTCCCCCTTCGGACGCTCTTGGCGTTGCAGGTCGTCGTCAACCGCGATGGTAGCTTGTCCAGTTGAGGTAGGAGACCGCTCCCCACCCGCGTACGACGGGCTCCCTTAACACCACGCCCCACCAGGCGTTATCATTACCTTTTGTATGGTAGAACGCAGCTCTGTTTTTATTTTTGGCTACGAGCAGCAGCTTCTAGGTAGCTCTCCTGGCTAGCAATCAGCGAAACCTAAAGCAACCTAGTGCACCTTGCAGCTGACATAATCAGCATTCTAGCGCTGCTGAAATTTGGGGGCCTAGCGGCAAGCTCAGGGAGCTGCCTAGAAGCTGCTGCTAGTAGCCCTGCGAATCATGGTAGATCGCAGCTGAGAGCATAGCGTTCCTTTTTCAGCTACGAGCAGCAGCTTCTAGGCTGCTCCCTGAGCCAGCCACTGGGCCAAGCCCCAAGATGTCAACAGAATGTGCCTGCTCTTTTGTAGGAGTGGCAACTCCATTCGAACTGAATCCTCAGTGCTGCTGGTTTGTTTCGGGAGACCCTACTCCCGGGCCGAAACTCCTTTCATAAAAACAAAAAAAGGAAATCTGGTTGTGTCAGTTTCAAGGTGTGAAGCATGAAACAACTGCACTGAGTTGTTTTTAAGGAAAGGAAAAGTTTAGGGTTTAACTTCTGAGTATGCAGAAAGATGCAGCTGCTTCCGGGGAGTTCATAGCCCCAAGCTTGGGCCTGTTTGGCCAATTTATTATATAGTTATGGCTTTTCTAGTGATTTCATGGAAGTAGCCCCCTTACACAAATGCTTGGGTGAAATTGTACCTTTACGTAGCACCATGGTGCTCCTAGCAGCCTTTCTGGTGCTACTAGCAGCTTTTGGGGAGCAAAGTGCCACCCGCAAAAGGCTCGAACGCAGCACTCCAAAACACCAAGGTACGTAATGCAGCACTTGCGCTGCAAGTTACACCTTGGAAACGTGGGTTTTTCTTTTCGTATTTTCACAGCAGCTTCTTGGCAGCTCCCTGAGCCGGCCACTGGGCTACACGGAACTATTTCAGCAGTTCTGGACAGCTGATTATGCCAGCTTCAAGATGCTCGAGGTAGAGCGCCAGGTCTGGCTGAATAGGCAGTCAGAGAAGCTGCCTAGAAGCTGCTGCTGGTAGCCG
>JACBWV010000364.1:16930146-16952646 GCA_013435795.1 Chlamydomonas sp. ICE-L
AGTGATGGTGTGGGAGTGGACTGTGTCCGCCAGTTTGAGGGCACATGATCTCTGAAGTCCAAGAGTGGTCATAGAAGTCAAAAAAGAGGTTGGAATAGTACCAGTTGTTCCAACGGTGATAACTTCATAGTGAACGAGGTATCCAGCCGATCTAAGGCCATTTACTAATTCAACATGCTGGGCGTGTTTAGTGATAAACTTAGTAGCATGGTTGGTATCAGAGCAGTATCCAAGCTCAAGAACCCAGAGTTCTTTATCAGACATACAGGTAGGAGAGTCTATGTCAGGTAGGACGGCAAGATCAGGTCTCATTCTCTTCCAGTCCGCTACAGTAATAGTGGAGGGGCGTAACCAGTCAGGGAGACGTTTGCCCAGGACCCCCCTGGGGAGGTCCTCTTCCTTGCCAGCGTCCATGATCATTCTGCGGGATCCCAGGGCTCCGGTGCAAATGGCCTTGTGGATGAGTCGCACTGCGGCGTCATGTCTCTTGATATAGAGCCCCTTGAAAGTCCGGTGTGTGCAGCCCGCCAGGATGTGGCCCGCTCCGTCCTCACAGGTGTGGCAAATGGGGCATAGGGAGTTCGTGGGTGGGTGAGTGCTTGTAATATAAGGGAGTTTCCAGCGGAATGCAAGTTTACGGTTCCACAGTCTACCCCAGCGGGCTTTAAGGATGTGGAATTTAGTTTTATGTTGGATAAGGGTTGAGGTCCAAAATTTGTTACTTGCATGAGGAAGTTGGTGGGGAGTGTTATCAGCCTAGGTGGTTGCATAAATCCCTTTAAGAGGGTGTTGGCCAAGGTGGCAGCTAGTGGGCAGGTTAGAGGTGATACCTTGTGTAAGGTTAGGTGCTAGGATGCGTGGGGGAATATCTCCCATGGGTGTGCGAGGAGGTTGAACTGTGGGCCAGCAGACATTGTGGCGGGGGATTTCCCCAGTGTTGTCAGTAAAATTGGTGGAGGCAGGGTGCTCAGCTGCCTTGCGTGCCAGAATGTCTGCCCTGTCATTTCCAAGGATACCTGTGTGGGAATGGACTTTATAAAGAGTGGTGTGTGAGCCATGCAGGATGCGTTGAATGAGGTGTTTTTGAATTGATTGCAGAAGTTCAGTATGAATGGAACGGGTTGTTGTGGTAGGGTCATGAATCATTTTTTTAATAAGTTGAAGAGAGCAGAGGCTGTCTGTATGGAGTGTAAGGGATTTGTCGTAGTCAATGTTGAGAAGGGCTTGGTGGATGGCTACCAGTTCTGCCCTGTTGTTAGTTTTGGTGGCCCCTATTCCCCCAGGGTTGATGGTGTAGCTTTGTCCTGCAGCCGGGACATATACTGCAGCACCTATTTTACTAGGGTGCCCTGGTTTACCTTTTATTAGGCTACCATCTGTGTAGACCTGGAGGCCTGAGGAGGGGGTAGCTAGGTGAAGACAAGGGTGAGTAGTGGTAAGAAGAGAGGGAGGAGGGTGTTGGTGGAGTGGAGTTTGCCAAGGATTTTTGGCAAGAGATTTGAGTTTCCGGGGGTAAGTAATGACAATGTCAGAGAAGGTAAGAGTGGGAGGTGGAGTGATAGTAGAGGGCTCCCAGGATGAGGAGAGGCTTTGCATGTAGTATGTCCATTGGTCAATAAAATCTGGGAGTTTAGGAAAATAGGTATCTTGGCTGTGGGGGTTGCATATAAGGATAAGGTGTAGTTTGTGGGTGGAGGGTGGAGTGTGAGATTTGCTGCCAAGCCAAATTTCAGAGGTAGTATAAAATTCAGACTGCGGTCTGGAGTCAATATAGTGAATCCAGGAGTGGTGGAGGAGGGTTTTGTAAGGGGCAGCAAGGTCGTCAGGGAGGAGCATCAGGGTGCAGGTAGGGCTGAGAGTATTTTCAGCAGGGTCAGCACTGGCTAGGGCCCACCTTAGAGCTTGGTGTGCTTGTGTCGTGGAGTTAGGAATGTCCACCAGTGAGCCCCCAGTCCAGATGGTAAGAAAGGGGTCTTGGTTGGAGCCAAAGAGCTGATCAGCAGGGCTGGTAGAAGAGAAGCTGGTGAGGCTTTGGTCGTAGCTAAGGGGGTTAGAAGTACGATGGTGAGTAATGCCCAGAGCAGCTGCTGCTTGGTAGAGAAAAGGAGAAAGAGTGTTGGTAGCAGCAGGAGCAGCTCTGTATCTGGTGAAGAGGGCAGCTAAGTCAGTGTGGTATGTTCCTCCTTGGGTCAGTTGGTTCCATTTGGTAGGGTGGTGATTTTTGAAGTGGTCATAGTTTTGTTTGAGAGAGGTTAGTCTGTCGTTGGGAATGTGCCCAAGACAGTGACCAGTGGGGTTATAAAGATATGAAACGTTGGTGTGTGTGTGTGTGGATTGGTCATCCAGAGTGGTGAGGATGCCTGTTTGTATAATGTAGGCTGAGGGTGGTTGAATGTCCCAGTCTGGGTGCCTGTCGTGTGTGTCAATTTTCAGAAGTTTGTGAACAAGGTTGTGGTTGTCAGCATTAAATCCTGGGGAGGTGGCCCATTGGCCTTGTTGTTGAAGGTTAGTAAGGTGGGTGTCCTTCCTAGGGTTGAGGTGTGTGGTTAATGGGGGAGTAGTTTTAAAAGTGTGGGTTAATTGGTCGTATGCTGGTTGTCCCAAAAGTTCAACAAGGTGAGACGCATTGTGAGATTGGGGTTTCCAATGTATGGTGGAGGTAGTGGAGGTAAGAGATGTGCTGTGGTGGATGCTGTATCCCATGTGTGTGTAGGAGTTGATATGTTCGTTGTGCATGATGGTTGGGGCCCATTGAACGTGGACAACAGTGGAAGTGACTAGTTTGTCGTCGTTGTAGGAGCGCTTGGCCCGCCAGCTCGTGATGTGCAGGGCTTTGTATTGGGATCCGTAGGTAAGGTGGAGCAGGCGCGCCGGTGGTGCAGGTGCGCTGCTGTCGGGGGATGTCATGGCCTCGCGGATCCTGTCAGGGTGTGAGGTGGGAGTTATTCTATATGCACGGTAAAATTTAGAGGTGGAGGAGTGACGGATCCAGGATTTGCACAAGGAGTGGCGTGCTGCCCAGGTGGCATCACTGCTGGGGCAGCCCCATGCTTGGTGCGCGTGACTGCCTTCGGTCTGCGTGGGCCACGCCCACCATTGGTTTCCTTCCAGGTCCCCAATGGAATCCGCCTCGTAGTCTGCGTCAGTAACAGTGGCGTGAGGTTGGTAACGCTGGGTGGGTGGGGTGGAGGGTTCAATAGAAGCAGGAGATTTAACGTTATCGGTTGTGTTCTGCGGGCGCAAGTTGTCGGTGTGAGAGGGGAAGTGGGTCAGAGTGTATTGGGGAGGCGACAGTTTGGAGGGAGGAGAGGTGAGCGGTGAGGCGGTTCAGGGACCGTTTGTGGTGTTTAGTAACTTTGTGTAAGGTGATAAGAGAGAGATCTGTAGTGCTGACAAGGTGAGTTCCCATGGGGGTGACCAGGTCATGGTATGAATAGATGGCCAGGTCATGGAATGGAGTCATGAGTGATACAGGGATTGCCTGTGGAGGGAGAGGAAGAGAGTGTATGTTAAGTTTGTCAAGAAGTTCTGTGTCATTCCAAGAAATTGTTATGTCAGATTTTTTAATAATTTCCAGCTGGCGGGCTAGGGACATATACTTAAGTTGCTTGCGGGATAGAGAGAGAGGATCTAGAGTGGTCATGGTGGAAGTTGATTTATTAAGGAGAGCTCTAGTGAGGATTCCCAGGTGACCTTGGTCGTTCATGGACTGGGTGAGGGCTGTTGCAGTAATCTGGGTGTAATCAGTGAGTAGGGAGGGCACCCCTGGTCCTGCCTCTGTTTTAGGGAGGTGGAGTGCTCTTGTCGGAAAAGATCTGGGAAGGGAGCAACAGAGTTTAACTGTTTTTAATACTGCTCTGTCAATGACGTGAATGTCGGTTAGTGAGAAGGGAGCTACTATCATGGGGTATTTAATAGCTGCTCTGACACATTGTGAAATTATTCGTAAGCATTGGGTGGGGGTTGCCCTGTTTTTAGCTTTGGTGAGGATACTCAGCCCTTTATTGTGAATGGTTTCAATAGTAGAGTGGAGTTGAGTTTTCCAATTTAAGGTAAGTGAGATGTGAACCCCCAAGTATTTGTAGGCTTGGTCAGGCGGCTGGTAGGTAGCATAGGAGTTTCCTAGTGGAATTTTATCTAGCCTTTGTTTGAGAGTGTTGTTGTGAGTAGGTTGAGAGGGGTGTGATTTGTGGAGTATGCCACTGACCACACATTTGGTGGCGTTAAGAGGAATGCCCGACCAGATGCTAAAAGTTTGAACTTTACCACATTGGATGCGAAGGTCCTCTGAGCTGCCGGTTAGGACAGCAGTGTCGTCAGCATACCCCAAGCTGCTGGTGTGGTGTTCATCTGCTGTTTTGGAGGGTAGGGATGCTGCTCTGTATCCTCGTCCCCCAGAACGGAGCCATCTGTGTAGGGGTTCTAGAAAGATAATGAAGAGTAGGGGGGAGAGAGTATCCCCCTGGATGGTGCCCCTAGTGATGGGGATGGGGGAGCCAGGTGTATTGTTAAGGAGAATATGTGTAGTAGAGTTTGTGTAGATTCCTTTAATAGTGTCTATAGTGTCGTGGGTGTAACCCAAGCTGTGCATGATGCAGAGAAGTTTTTGGTGATCAATCATGTTAAAGCAGAGCTAAAGTCGAAGTAGGCAGCATAGAGGTCCTGGTGGAAGAGGGCAGCGTCCTCAATGTTGTGGAGTAGGTTCAAGATTTGTCTATAGGTACTTTTGTCTTTTCTGAAACCTTCTTGGCAGGCGCTAAGAATGTGGTTGGTTTCAGAGTAGGTAGTAATAGTGTTAGTAACAAGGGAGGTCCAGAGTTTGGCTACAGCATTGTTAAGGCCTATTGGCCTGTAGTTTTGAGGTAAGCAAGGATCTGATTTTTTGTAGAGCATGACTGTGTGTGAGGTTTTACAGCAGTCTGGTGTTTCTCCCAGGATCATACTAGCTGCATGAGTTTGTGTATGATGAGGTGCATTCCTGTGGGAGGCACATAAGTAATTCATTAGGTATGCCGTCTGGGCCAGTGGCTTTGTTGGTAGAGAGTTTCCTAATACAGTCAGCATAGGTGGTTGAGGAGGAGAGAAGGTGGTAGGGAGAGGCAGTGTTTGTATGGAGTTGGCTGGAGTTTTCCAAGTGGTATTTGTCTGTGTGTATTTCCCATGGAGGGGGGGTGGCGTGTCGTGTATAGTCATCTGAGATGGGTGGAGTGGGAGGTGACATGAGTTTTCCCATATGTTTAGTCATAACTTCCAGGAGACCCTGGGTGCTAGTGCTGAGTGTGTGTGTGGATGCGTCCAGTAGAGCAGTGGGTGTGTGTGTGATTTTCAGGAGAGAAAATATACCTGTGAGTTTGTCGTGCTTGTGTACTGAGGCGGCGTCGGAATTTCTTAATGGAGGCGGCTGCTCTCTCCTCTTTGAGTGCAACCTGCATGTGACGTAATTCTGTAATAATTTGTTTAATATCAGCAGTTAAGGAGAGACAATAGTCAGAGAGGAGTAAATTTTGAAAGTGCTGTTGTATTTTAATTTTAGTGGTAGGTAAGTATGCGCCTGCCGTGTGAGGTGTGCTTCTAAGTTCCATGTATTGTTGTTGGTCAAGGTGGTTGGGAGCTGTTCGGAGTGCTTTAATGTGTTTAATATGGTAGTTAAGTCTTCTGTAGGTTTTGGCAGTTTGTCTTGGCAGGAAGGTGCCTGGTGTACTAGGCTTGGTAGGGCAGGTGTCAGTCATGATGGAGAGAGCTTGGTGAAGAGTGACCATGAGATGATTTGTCATGCTGTTAAGGTCTTCTGGTATGGTGGCTTTGAGTTCTTGTCTAATAGATTGAATGTGTGCAGATGTTTTATCTTCTCCCAGTAAAGTTTGTGCTATAGTCCAGGCTTTATCTATGTTAATGTGGCTGTGCTGGAATTGATGGAGAAATTGATTAGAGATGGCTTCTTTAGCTTTGGCCATGTCTTGTTGCTTGAGAGGAAGCTGCAGTTGAGGTGTTGGATTGTGAGGTGGTATGTCAAGGTTAGGAGGGGGAAAGAGAGAGGAGGTAATGTGTTGTTCCAGGGTCAAGTGGTCCAGTGTGTCTCCCATTTGGTGTGCAGTTTCTGTCACCGTGGTTGCAGTTGGGGGGTTGATGAGAATGATGTCATCTATCCTGCTACTGTAGGAAGTGTTGTCTGAGTAAGTGTGGGGACGTGGTGACGGTTGAATGTGAATTGGATATTTATTAAGGTTGTTGATAGTGGGGCTGGTCCTCCAGGTGCTTGATTGTGTTGCTTCTATCAGTAAGGTAGTAGGCTGCATTCCAGTCTCCCCCTGCAATATAGTGATGAGAGGGGTTTGGGATATAATGTAGTGAATGTGTTCATAAATTCGGGGCTCTTTTGGCAGGGTCATGCAGGGCATGTAGACGCCTAAAATGTGGGTAGTGTTGTTAATAGTTTGATGAGTGAGATGACCAGCTATGTCAGTGGGGACTTCATGTTTAATTGGATGTGTAGTAAGAGTCTTTTTTATAAGTGTGATAACTCCAGCTGAGCGGGTTACAATGTTGTCTGCATTGGTAGCTTGCTTAATGGTTATGCTGCTGTGATGAAAGTGGTAGTCAGATAGGTCTTGTTTGATCATATTAATTATACCTGTGTTGTTAGAGGTGAGTTTTGTTTCGGTGAGAATAGCAATGTCTGGCTCATTAGTTCGAATATGGTCGTTGAGTGTTTCCCAGGATGAGAAGATGCCTCTGCAGTTGGAAGTGATAATGTTAGTGAGATAGAGTGCAGTTTGCTGCTGTTGAACAGGATATGAGGTAGTGTGGGTTATTTTAATTCTTTTTCGTTGGAAGGGTTTTGTGGTGAGTCTGGGGGGAGTAGGTTTCTTGGTAGGAGGTTCTGCTCCCAAGATCCTGCTCTGGCGCATCTTGTTGCTGTCGGGTATGGCAGGTCTAGTAGGGATAGGAAGGTTAGTCTTGGGAGGTTGAGTTGTATCCCTGGGTGTTTTTTTGGTGGTCGGTGATTTATGTGTAGAGTTTGAGTGGAGGGAAGTGGGGTTGCAACGGGTAGAGGTTCTTTTAGGTTTCTTAGATTTGGGAGGCTTCTCATCATCAGAGACAAGGTCTACAGTTTCTGTAGGAGCTGGGGGCTCTGTAGGATCTGCAGGGTGAATGTGATCTGTAGGGTGTGGAAGGTCTGAGAGAAGTTGTTGAAGTTGTGAGGAGTCTGTAAGATCCATCTGGTCTGTAAGAACTATCTGGTCTGAGGAGTCGGTTAGCATTGTGAGTAAGAGTGGGTAGGTAGGTCTATAATGATAGTTTGAGTTGGGTTGGTTTGGTTCATAGTAAATTTCAGGCTGGAAAAGTTGAGGGCAGGGTAGTCCAGATGTGTCTGTAAGGGTGTTAATGTGCCCTTGAAGATGTTGCCAGTCAGGAGGCTTCAGGGGATAGGGGCCTTCACAGTTCATATCCCACCACTCACCGTCCAGTTGCTTAATGGCCCTTAGCATGTCCATATCCAGAGTGATAATGTAGGAGGGAAGCAAGAGCAGTTGGTAGGGATGCGTTGTAGGATCTGCATCTGTGAGCTGCCCAGCATCATACCTTCAGAGTAGGTCAGTGAAGTCCCTGCGATTTCTGTGTGGGGGCTAATATGGTGGGGAATGTATCTTGGGTTGGTGTGCTTAGTAAGGAGGCCAAGGTGAGATTTGTTGGAAGAAAGGTAGAAATTAATAAGATTGCTAGAATAGTTACCAGTGAGACTGTCAAATGGTCAAATGCCCTTCTAGGGTCCATTGTTGGCACGTATAGTTGCGCACATGAGTGTCTAATTTTACAGAAAAGTCTAGGATTTCGTCAAGATCAAGAGCTTTGTACCCCAGGTAAATGTTGATGGAGTGTATTGGCAGTTGGAGTCGATTTGGGGTTCCCAATATGGGAGATTGGTGCGGTGGGTGGTCTGGGTTGTTTGTACGGCGGGGGTGGGGGGGGTGGTGCTTGGTCCTCCTCCATGGGGTCCTCCGGGAGGTCCTCCTCCATAGGGTTTGATGGGGTTGTGATCTAGCCATGCTTCATTGGGTTGTCCTGGTTGTAGTGTATAGGTGTGGCCCTGGATGCTCGCCCATTTACGAGGGGTTCAGGAGATGGGTTGGTGTTTGAGGAGAGTCTATCAAAAGTACCACTTCACCATGGAAAAGGTTGTTTTTGGATTTGTGGGACTTGCCCATGGCCAAAAAATTACCGTTGCTGAAGTTGGGAGTATGCATTGCCTGGTGGGGGTGGGAAGCGCGCTCTAATATCTGTTCCTTTGTGGGCATGCCCGCATGACATTTGATGCCCTTTGGGGGTATGGGTCTCTCGGACACTGGTCCAATGGTTTAGGGGAAGGGGGAAAGATGGGCTCGGGGTTTGTAAGGGGGGTTTTTTATACACGGTGGATGGAGGATTTCCACAAATGGGGGGTGGTGTGTTAGATTGCAGGAGAAGGGAGGGCTAAGCAGGAGGGACCTGAGGAAGGTTGCCCTTGCCGTGTCCAGTTTGTTGTAGTGGTGTCCCTAAATTCTTCTACGGGCGGCTGGTGTGGGAGGTGTCAGCGTATGCGGGAGGATAGCTAGGGGTTCTATTGTACGGACCTTCCTAGGTAGGTATTTATGGCGTGGGGAAAACTGGCAGAAATTATAGCTTGGGGTTCCCAAGTATGGGAGGTGGGGTTGGGAGGGGAGAAGAGGGAGGGGGAGAAGGGGAGTTTGGTCTCCTCCTTCTACACGTGGGGGTGGGGGGGGGTGGGTAGTTGGGATCTGGATGGTTAGGCGGTGGGATGGCGGGTGGGGGAGGGCTAGTTGGTTGGCCTGGGGGGCCCTCAAGGGTTGGCTATTCATTGAGGTGGGCCTGGCAGATGGTCGAAAACTGAGGTTCCAGTTTTTTTTTTTTTACTATCTGAGGGGTATGGTTGGGCGGGGGTAGGGGGGGTATTTATGGAGTGGGGGCGGGAGTTCTGACCCTTCCTCTAAGGTGGGGGTGAGGGGGGCAGGCAAGCGGAGTTTTGGGTGTAATAGGCTATAGTGAGGGATGTGAGGTTGTATGAGGCTTTGGTGATGGAGACCTGGGGAGGTCATGAGGTAAATACCCAAGCATGTGGTTACCGGGAGGGTGGTAAATAATAGCCATGGAGGTGCGGATGATTGAGGCAGGGGGCGGCAGGGGACCACGGTCTCTTACATGAGCATCTCCGTGCCTTATAGATAAAAGCCTTGCTGCCTCTTCCCTTGTCTACGTCTAAGTAGCTCTGTTTAGGGTAGGGGGGGGGGGCCCAAGTCTGGGCAGGGGTCAGGTAGTAGATCATGTGGTGCTTAATGCCCATCCGCTATTATTAATGTTTCCATGTATGAGCCCCCCTGGGGCCCATGCGTCTGAGGCATAGGGGAGTGAGCCACCCACCGGAAAAATACTAGAAAATGGTTTTATTTTTCATCACCATGAGGGCACATGCTCAGGTATGGATTTTACCCAGAGTGTTCTTTGGGCCATAATCCTCTGATCACACCTAGGTTGGCAACATGGTGTTTTACATATGGGCCAGGGTGGCTACTCTACTGGATTGCTTTGGGGAGAGGGGCTTTAGCTTCTTGTGGGAAGGGCTTGTTTATTATTTGGGGGAAGATTTGTGGGCCTCTTTGGAGAAGGGGCTTGTTGCTCCTTTGTAGGAAGACTTGTGCGCGTTTGTAATGGAGGCTTGTTGCTTCTTGTAGGAAGACTTGTGCTCGTTTGTAAGAGGCTTTGTTGCTTCTTTGTAGGAAGATTGTTGCTCGTTTGTAATTTGAGGCTTGTTGCTTCTTTGTAGGAAAGGGACTTGTTGCTCGTTTGATGTAAATGAAAGGCTTGTTTGCTTCTTTGTAGGAAAAGACTGTGCTAGTTTGTAATGAGGCTTTTGCTTCTTGGAGGAAGACTTGGCTTGTGCTCGTTTGTAATGAGGGGCTTGTTGATTCTTTGTAGGAAGGACTTGTTGCTCGTTGTAATGGAGGTCTTGTGTTGCTTCTTTGGAGGAAGACTTGTGGCCTCTTTTGGGAGAGGAGGCTTTGTTGTGCTCCTTTGGGGGGGAGGACTTGGTTTGTTTATTATGATGATGACTTTTTGGTGGGGGATTGCTGTGTGTGAAAAAGGTCGTACAATGTATGATGGCAAGGGTGGGCATGGTTCTCTTCAGGTGGGTATTGACAGGCAAAAACTGGGGTGAATCTAGGATTTTTGTGGGTGTTGGCATGGGCAGCATGGTCCCACCTGGGTCGCATGGTTGCCATGTGGTGGAGAAAATCGTCTCATGTGGAGTCCTGGGCGGCAGGTTGGTTTTTCTTTTTTTCCTGGATCTGAGTTAGACTGCATTGCCTGATCGCATGGTCGCGTTAGGTTGGAATTGGTTAGGCCAAGTCCGGTCTTTTGTGTTCTATATTCGCAGAGCCGCTAGTATGGATTCTTACCCTGCTTCGGCTTTTCTTGTTTCGCTTCCTTGGCATTAGGCAATTCTTGTGCGGCACGGGGTGGCTAAATTTGTACATGGATTGGGCAAAGGTTTGTTGTTCGCGCTTTTGGAGCTGTTCGAGTGATGGAGCCTTAGTATTTGTGGGTAGGTAGTTGCCAGGAGTAGTTTATGACGATCGGTTTGGCGGGTCCGCGTTCAGAAGGGTAATTGTGACGCTCGGTGGGAAGGTCCGGCGTTCGAAAAAAAAAAAAAAAAAAGCAGGTAGCTGTCCTGGGTTTTAACCTGCCCATGGAGGGGGGAAGGAGGGGGTGAAAAGTGTTCGTTAGTAGGTTTTTCTCAGAGTGGCAATGGGAGGGGGCCTTCGCTCCTGGCAGCGAAAACCATTTCAAGAATTGCACCAGGGGTACGCGCTTTGCATTCCCCCCCTGTTGGGAGAGGTCCAGGGAAGAGGAGGGCTATTCTGTCCGAAGGAAATTCATACTCGACTGCCCAGGGAGGTTGCAGGCCGAAAAAATAACCGAATATCACCCTGCGATAACAGCGATTGCTGCGAAACTCGCGTCCTCAGGATGTTGAAGACAGGCCACTTCGATAGGCAGCATCGCATACTGGCGGGGAAGGCAATGAGCTCCTGTTTGGTTGCAGTTTCGTGGGAGGACAAGTTGACCAAAAATGCACGAAACAGGAGGAGCGCAGGTCGGTATCATTCGGTAGCGCAGGACGGGGAGGATTGCGAATGCGCTAACGCGAATGAATGCTAACGAAGGAGGAATGAAGTAGCGAGGAAGGGTTACATGGGGAATTCGAAATGGTTGTAGTCCCTAGCATCAAGACTTGATATCTGATTGGGGGATTATATAAATGAAGGATGGCACATATGTCTTCTCAAGAGTAGGCAAAGAGCAAGCACTCACTAATTTAGGGGGTAGTTACCCCCCACCAACAAGCACCCAGTAATTTAGGGGGTAGTTACCCCCCACCAACAACCAACAACTAATTTAGGGGGTACTGACCCCCCACCAGCAACCAACAACTAATTTAGGGGGTAGTGACCCTCCACCTACACCACCCACTAATTTAGGGGGTAGTTACCCCCCACCAGCAACCACCCACTAATTTAGGGGGCAGTGACCCCTCACCAGCAAAAAACCCCCCCCACTAATTTAGGGGTAGTTACCACCCACCAGGCAAAGCAACAAACCTAATATAAGGGGGGGTAGGCTCAACCCCCCACCAGGCAACCAACAACTATTTTAGTGGGTAGTGACCCTCCACACGAGGCAACCACCCACTATATTTAGGGGGGGGTCGTTTATTTATTAATAAGTTAACCCCAACCAACAACAACCCAAAAAATTTAGGGGGTAGTCACCGCCACCAACCAACAACCAAACAACTAATTTAGGTGGGTTTAATAGCTTTGGTAGTTAGTTACCCCCCCACCAGCAGACACCTACTAATTTTAGGGGGGCAGTGACCCCCCACCAGCCAAGGGGACACCTAATTTAGGGAAGTAGAGCCCCTTCGCGAGGGCTCTACTTCTCTTCTATGCGTATTGCCCACGAGGGGCCCTCGGGAGACAGACAGAGGGCAACAGTAGCATCAAATGTACGCTATCGTACGTGCGCCCCCTACTGTACAGTGTAGACCTTTTCGTTTATGCTTTTTCGGAATTCGCTTCATATTCATTTTCCTCCGGAAACTAACTTTTATGTTTCTTCGCGAAATGATGTTTTTCATGCTGTTATATGCTGTTGTTCCTTGTTCCAATTTTATGGGAGGTTGGGTGGTTTATACCATGGCTTGGGAGAAACATTTCCAGACCCCGCCATCGGCCTTCGTTCAGCCAGGGGCAGCGTCCGCTACGTCTGCTGCACGTACCCGCGTCGGCAGGAACAGGGATCGTTCTCCGAGTCCATCTTTTCAATTCCAAGATGAACAGGGGGTGGCGCGGAATCGTTCTTCTTCTAGTTGTGAATTACTGAATATGAGCACTGGGTGATCACACTGCCCAAAGCATCAATGTTGCTTCCCCATCAGAAACACGGCATGCACATGGAAACATCTCCTCCCCATTGGCTGATCCCCATCGGGAAACACGTATGCACATGGGACATACTATCAAAATGATGCTCCCATCGAAAAGCGTGTGTGGCGAGTGGGGGGTGTGTGGTGTATTTGTGAATGTTGGGATAGGAGTGGGTGTGGGGGGCGGTTCGGTATTGGTGTGTGTAGAGGGAGGTGGGGGGGGGGAGTGGGTGGTTGGTGTGGTGGTTGTTGGGTTTGGGGTGGGTTGTGGGGGGTGTAGGGGGGGGGAGGTGGGGGGGTTGGTGTCTGGGGTATGGGGGGAGTGGGGGGAAGGAGGTGGGACATCGGGGGCGTGTGCTTGGTGAGTTGTGTGGTAGTGTTTTGGGTGTGTTGCAGTCGGTTGGTGGGCGTTGTTGTGTGTTCATGGGTCTTTTGTGTATCTTGTTGTGTCGGGTAGTGTGTGTACGGGTATTATGGCATATGTATGTGTGGTGTGTGTGTGTGTGTGTGTGTGTGTTGTGAGTGGTGGGGTGTTATGTGTGGGTGTGGATGTGGTGGAATGTGCCTAGTGATGTGTGAGTGTTTTGTTGTATGTGTTGTGTGCTGTCTGCGTGTGTAGTGTGCGTGCGTTGTTTGAGTGTGGTGTATGTGTCGTGTATCTGTGTGTGTGTGTGCGAGTATGTGTATTGTATGTGTTGTGGGTGTGTTTGTTTGTTGTGCAGTGGTGTTTTGTATGCATTGTTTGCGTTTGATTATGTGTGTGGGTGTATTGTGTGTGTATGTACTGTAATGTATGTTGTGGTATGGCATGTGTGTGGGCGTTTTTGTGTGTGTATCCGGTACTGGGTCCCTTAGTTTGTGGGTGTGCTGCTCCGGTGGTCTTGGGGCGGTGTGGAGGGGTGGGTGTTTGTGTGGGTCTGATTGTGTGTGGGTGTGTGCAAGTGTGTGTGGTTGTGATATGGGTCCGTTGTTTGTGTGTGTTGTGTGGGTTTGGCGGGCGGTGTGTGGTGCGTGCGTGTGTGGAGTGGTCTGTTGTGGTGGGGTGTGATGTGTATATATGTGTGTGTGTGTGTGTGTGTCTTTTGTTTCATTATGTGCATGTGTGTCCGATGGGGGAGCAGGCAATGGTGAGCAGCACCAGCATGGGGAAAAAGGGATGTCCATTTGCATGCCGTGAATTGGGGGGAAGAAGCAAAGCATGGGGAGCAGCAGCATTGACGCATTGCTGTGGGGCCAGTGGTTGATCACCAGGGCTTCTATTCAGTATCACACGAGAAGGAACGATTTTCCGCGGCCCCACCCTGTTCACTTGGAATTGGAAAAAAAAAAAATGGGCTCACAAGAGAACGATCCTCTGTTTGCCTTGCGGACGTGTACGTGCATTTTCAAGAACGTGGCCGGACCGGGCTTGCCCCCCTGGCGGAACGAGCGGATGGCGGGTCTTGGAAGGGTCTCCAAGCCATGGATACCCAAACCCAGAAAAGGAACAAGGAACACAGCATACAGGGGCCAGGGTAAAGAACATTCTTTTCGCGAGAAAAAGAAAAGAAAAGAAGAAAGAAACAGAAAAAGGTATAGTCGGAAGGGGAAAAGGAAATATGAAAGGACAGAATTCGAAAAAAAGGCACGAGAGGAAACAAAAAAAACGGTCGAACCTGTACAGGTGAGGGGGAGCGCACTACGTAGCGTTTACAGTTTGATGCGTACTAGCCCTCTGTCTGTTCTGCCGAGGGCCATGGGCCATCGAGGGCAGGGGGGCCAGTTACCGCATAGAAGAGAAGTAGAGCCCCTCGCGAGGGGGCGCTCTACTTCCCTAAATTAAGGGGGGGTCCTTGCTGGTGGGGGGGTCACTACCCCCTAAATTAGTATAGGTAGGTGCTGATGGTTTGGGGGGGAAAACTACACCCCTAAATTAGTGGGGGGGCTTGGTTTGGTGGGGGGTGACTAACCCCCTAATGATGGGGTGGTTGTTTAAGTGGGGGGTAAACTACCCCTAAATAAAGGGGGGGTGGTTGCTGGTGTGTGTGGTTGCGGGGTTGTGTAGGGTAACTTCCCCCCCCCCCACTAAATTAGTGTGGTTGATGGTGGGGGGTAAACTACCTCTACATTAGTGGGTGGTTTTGGATGTGCTGGTGGGGGGGTAACTACCCCCTAAATTAGTGGGTTGCTGCTGTTTGAAGGGGTCCACGCACTACCCTTCTAAATTAGGTGGGACGTGCTTGTTGGATGGGGGGGGTAACAACCCCCTAAAATTAGGTGGGTGGTGGCTGGTGAGGGTCACTAGCCCCTAAATTGAGTGGTGGTGTGGTGCTGAGGTGGTGGGGGTAAATTGTCTACCCGTTTTTTACAGACCTGTGTAAGATGTGTGTGTGTTTGGGTGGTCTGGTGGGTTGGAAACTACACCTAAATTAGTGGGTGGTTGCTGGTGGAAGGGTAACTTCCTACTAATTTTGTGGGTGGGTTGTTTGGTGGGGGGGTAACTACCCCTAAATTAGTGGGGTGCGTGCTTGGTGGGGGGGGTGGTAAAATACCCCTAAATTAGGGGGGGTGGTTGCTGGTTGAGGGGTCACTACACTATCAAATTATGGGTGGTGTAAGGTGGAGGGTTAAACTTACCCCCCTAAATTTAGTTGTTGGTTCCTGGTGGGAGGGGTTACTAACCCCCTAACTAGTTGGGTGCTTGGGTGGGGGTGGTAACTACCCCTAAATTAAGTGGGTGCTTGCATTGCTGTGTGGGGTGGATGGGGGGGCACTAACCCCCTAAATTAGTGGGGGTGAGTTGCTGGTGAGGGGTAACTCACCCCTAAATTTAGGTGGGGGGTGGTGTAGGTGGAGGAGGGTAACTACCCCCCTCAAAAAATTAGTGTTTGGTTCTGGTGGAGGGTTTTACTACCCCTAAATTAGTTGTGCGTGCTGTGGTTGGGGGTTAAACTACCCCTAAATTAAGTGGGTTGTGTTGCTGGTGAGGGTATTCAGTTCTCTACCCCCAAAATTAGTGTTCTTTCTGTGTGGGGGTAAATACCCCCCCCTAAACTCTAAAATTAGTTGTTGGTTGTTGGTGGGGGGTAACTACCCCCTAAAATTAGTGGGTTGGTTTGCTGGTGGGGGGGTCACTAGCCCTAAATTAATTGTGGTTGTGGTGGGGGGGTAAAAGACTACCCCCTGAATTAGTGGGGTGGTGTTGGTGCGAGGGTCACTACCCCCTCTAAATTAGTTGTTGAGTTGGCTGTGGTGGGTAACTACCCTCCTTAAATTAGTTGTTGGCTTTGCTGGTGGGGGGTCAACTACCCCCTAAATTAGTTGGGTGCTTTGTGGTGCTTTGGAAGGGTCACTACCCCTTAAATTAGTGGGTGCCTTGTGTGAAGGGTCCTACCCCCTAAAATTAGTTGTTAGTAAGTCGGCTGGTTCGAGTACCTGCCACCAACGCGTCCTGCGATTTCATAACTACTAAATTTGTAGGTAGAATGTCATAACTACTAAATTTGGGGGTAGCTTATCGAACAACCTAGTTGGACCGCCCGACAGGGCGGTCACCTCTAGTTACAGATGTTTTACATACTAAGTTACAGAAAGATTACAGCCCCACTTACAGAGGGTTTACAGAGGTCTATAAACCAGAGCCTGTAACGATCTGTAAGAAAGTCTCAGACTGTTAACATGTACATGCCATGACAAGCCCGAGCGATTTAGCAATGCATTTCCTAAGGTTTAACGACTGTCAACGGTCTTAACCAAAGTCTGTAACCAGAGTAGAGTAAATTTGTACATAAGGTTTACAGACTTGACCCCCCCCCCCCTCCTTCCCCCTCTGTACCCCCCTCACCTGCAACCCCCCTGAAACGGGCTTGGACCCGAATATTGAAAGTGACAGCTCCAGCTCCTACCACACATAGTACAGCAAACTATCGCATTTTGCGTACTATTGTGTCGAAGCTTGTATGGTGGGTGTTGGGTAGGGATGAGAGGAAGCTGCCAGTATGACCCAGCGTGCCAAGCATTTTTCTGAGGATGCCTCTGTCGTTGACCCAACTGTCACTCATCCATCACGCACCGCCCCAAACGAGTGCACTCGTGTACTTCAATTCGAGCTCTATCGAGCGGTGGTAATGAGCAGGGGAATGGTGCAGCGAGGAGAAAGCTACGAGGGGCTGTGTGTTTTGCGTTTCTCATGTCGGGGGCCGCTCGTATATGGTCCCAGGCCAAACAGCGGTCGTGTAATTATCAGAGATTAGTACCCCTCTGGTAATTATGTAAGACAGGGGGGTGATCGTGTACGAGCGCGAGCGCGAGCGGTAGGGGTACAACTTCAGTACTAGAATCTGGGGGCTCCCGCCCCCCAGGGGGGCTCCACCGGGCTCCACAGAAAAACGTGGCTGTACGCTGTACGGTAGAGCGTATAATTATGCCATCGCATCAGAGTTCCTGAGGCGTTGAAGTCACTCGCGAGGCCATTTGCAACATAGTCTGCTGGCGAACGTTAGTTTTCTTATGACAGTTTGGTGACAGTTTACTAGCCGAGCTAGTGAAGCAGCTCCTGCTCTTTCTACCGGTGACAAGCAACATTCGATCTTTCCAGCCCGCACTCCGGTCGTCATCATTCTAGACTATTCTCTACTCATTTGCTGTTTGTCAGCCGGTGATTATAATCGATAGTAGAGGACAAGGCCATTACCAATGGGTACGGTTAGCATTGATTGATTGGCATGCGATGATTAGGTTTCTCTTTGCTTATCTCGATTCGTCTTCTCTGTAGGCTGTGTAAGCAGTTCAGCTTCTGAGGCGAAGAAGGAACCAGATAGTGATGGAACGAAGGAATCTCGTCTGCAGCCATGTGCCTCTGAACGAAACGCGGTAACGCCTCCTGCTGGGATTGGGTGAGACGCTGTTTAAAAGCGAAATGCACGCTGATTCTCGTGCATCTGTTCGCAGCAGACCCTACCGCCCCCAACGCATGCCATAACTCCCCGCTGTTCCTGCTTCTACAGGTCGAAGTCACAGCTTGCAGTTCTGAGTGACTCTATAGACCTGGTAAGATGCTGCATTGTCCTCCTCACGGTTCCAAATTCTGGATGCCTACTGTGAAATCGCTGCCTATTAGGCTTGTTACGTTCAATCTCTGTCCTAACTCTGATGGCCATTGCTTTCTCCCTTCAGAATTTAAGAAAGTCTGGAGACCGATCGAGGCGTGAACCAACTTCCAGCGTGAGTGGTGCGCACCACCAGAATCAGAATGAGCACAAGGGTCCGAAGGAGCGTCGTGCTGCTGCAGGTTCTGAGGTGAGTAAGCTTCTGGGAGACTCTTGCGATGCGTTGTCCGCACGCTTGTTCGTGCATGCCCATGCATGTTCGTACATAATATACTGATTGCCCCTCCACTGTCGCCCACAGGCGGTGAGAGATCAAATCCGCAAGCTCGCGGTAGGCAGCAACAACCAGAGGAATGCAAGTACCGACGCTAACATCTACGAGGTTTCAGACTCGGAGGACGAAGGTGATGATGATGACAGGTGCTGGTAACATCGGTGTCACATGTTATAGTAGTGGTATAGCAGTCAGAGGATGAGTCTTGTACTTCGTAGTTCTTACCTCAACTTGTTCATGCTTAATTTCAGACAACTCTCAGAATTGTCAGAATTCTCGATTCTCAGGTCAAATGGTGAAATTCGAGGTACTTGCTACCAACTATGAAGTGTTAAGAAAAGCCAAATCCAAATCACCAGCTGAATGACTATACATCGTGGCTGAAGCAGTCCCTGGCGATGCCTCCGGTCCTAAAATCTTCTCGACAAAACACACACACTGCCATGTCACTAGACAGACCCCCAGCAGCACCACCAAACCACCCACTTGCTCTTCCATACCTAACCGCACCCTTCCATTCTCAATCCTCTCACCAATTCCTCCACATACAAGCTCATAGCGTGCAGTACAAGGACGGAGCATGCAGTACAAGAATGGAGTATGCAATCCAGAGTCAGCCCACTGGCTGCTAACTTGTCACCCACGTAAATACCCCACATGAGGCAGCATAACCTCAACTCATCTGTGCTGCATAACCTCAGCTCACCTGCTGCACACACACACACACCACACACCACACACACACACACACGCACACACACACACACACACACACACACCACACACACACACACACACACACACACACACACACACACACACACACACATACACTAAACAAAAACCCTCTATTTACACACGATCACTCATCTGCAGTGGTAACAGTTACAAGCATTGCTAGTTTGCCCTCTGCTAATGCTCGTGCATACACATATTGAGAAGTACAGACCTCACACCCTTCAACACACCCACCCGGTACTTCTGTAGCTTGGCGGGAGGCTGGGCCAAGCCTCCTGAGGTCACAGATTCTGTTTGTGGAGCTCTCAGGCGCAACTTTGTTTTCAAGGGCATCTCTGACAGCCTGCTACTGGATGTGAGTCATGTTCCTCCTACCCTTATTCGATTGTTTGGCATGGGCTGCTCTGATTACATTTTCTTTTTTACAACCAAAGCATTTTTATTAACAAATTTTCAAGCCACTTTTATATTTTTACAAACAAATTTTACATTTGTATAAACTAAGCACTTCTGCAAACACATTTTGAAGTACCACAATTGGGCCTGTGCTTGCAAACCGTTCATTTTTAATCTCCAATACTACCAATTATTGAAGGCCATGTGGCTTTTGCATAATTGTATTTATTAGCACAGAGTGTGCTCGTGGTTATCAGCACATTGTGTGCTTGAATCCGTCAGCACGGCGTGTGCTTGGATGGTTCAGCACTGCGTGTGCTTGAATCCGTCAGCACGGCGTGTGCTTGGATGGTTCAGCACTGCGTGTGCTTGAATCTGTCAGCACGGCGTGTGCTTGAATGGTTCAGCACTGTGTGTGCGCATGATATCCTACCTCGGGACAGGGTAGAGTCCCTCCATGGAAACCTTCTGCATTAAGCCAGCACAGAGTTTTTTTGCTTCAGCGAGACACTCTATCTTAAATGGGGAACGGCAACTAATATTAGTGTTTGGAAATCTAATATTAACTAATATTATTATAGTGTCACAATAATATTAGTTTTTCAAATAAATTCAAAATTCTGGTGAGTCGGCTCGTCCGACTAATATTATATAATGTTATATAATATTATTTATTCACTAGTATTATATAACATAGCCGACCCCTAATCTTAAATCCTCTTTTAATTAAATTCCAGCACTATTTTGCAATCAATTCGAATCTGACATTGTTTATGTATTTCCCCCCGACATGTGTGTATAGACACCTCTCACAGCTCCTTGCAATGCATGTGCACGTTTTTGGCAGGGACCCCCTTCTTGGGGGCGGGAGCCCTTTGTCCGGTTAATTGCCTGTCAGCAAGAAACCCTGGCCCTTCAGAAGTCGTAAACCCTGGCTTTGGTCCGCTGCACCTGATAGCCAACACACTTTCCGCCAATCATCTGCGTCGCTTGCGACGTGCCTAGGAATTGTTTTAGCTGTATTGTATACCTCGAACACTGCTGCATCCATGTGTGTGTATGGGCACTTCTCACAGATCATCGCCATGCATGTGCACGTTTTTGGTCGAGTTCCCCCTCTTGGTCCCCCTATTGTATACCCTTTATCATTGCTGTGTCCGTCTTGCAGGTGGTGGCTCGGATGGATGGAGTGTGCTTCTCAGCAGGAAGTGTGGTGCTCCAGCAGGGTGCATTACCCAAGGCAGAGGATTGCATGTACTTCCTGGAGTCAGGTTCAGTGGAGGTGGTGATTTCAGGAGCAGTAGAGCAGTACACAACAGGGGAGCCTGGAGAGGAGCGAACTGTGGAGGGCCACACTGTTCGCATCCTGCAGAAACCCGGCTGGGTCTTCGGAGATGTAGCATTGCTGTTCCACTCTTCACGTACAGCTTCGGTCGTGGCGAAGGACAATATCACCGTCTGGGCACTAGAGCGCAAAACGTTCCTCACCTTTGTCATGAAGCATGCGCAAGGAGCGCGCGCACTTCGCTTCTTGCGGAAGCTTCCGCTGCTCAAGGGTCTGTCTGATAATGATCTGATCAGAGCAGCTAGCCGTATGCCTCAGCGTGTGTACCAGGATGGCCAAGCACTCATTAAATACGGGGAGCGAGGAGATGAGCTGTTCCTTATCCGCTATGGAAAGGTTAGTTAGTGGGTTCACGGGCGTTGTTTACTCAGGGCTTGTTTGTCAAATCTGAAAGTGGGAATTTTCTAGCTTTATGGCTTTAGGCCTCCTCCAGGGACAGCGTTTTAGTGCTTTTTATAGCTTTTATAGCTTTTTGTAGCATTTGTTTTATTACATTTTGTGTAGCTATAATTTTGCCAAAACGGGGTCAAAACTAGCGATCACTTTATACAGCGGAAAAACCCTGTGTTTATTCTTATTAAATGCAACTAGTAACCCGTTCACCACAGTAGGTGGAGCCACGCCAGGGTCCCATTCTTTCACAGCCCCACCAACGCACCTGCACAGCCCCACAAACCAACGCACCTTCATAAACCTGTGGTAGATTGACCCTACTGAGATCAGCCTGTAGGCTATTTATAGCAATAGCTTATCCGCTATGGAAAGGTTAGTCAGTGGGTTCATCACCTATGGTACATTGACCCAACTGAGATCTTGAACTTCAACTTGGTTACATAGCTTTAGCCAGCAATTTGGCTGCTCCAACTGAGATCAGTCTGTAGACTATTGATAGCAATGCAGCAGATGAGTTGGTTTTTGATATTTCCAAACAGGTCGTAGTTGGTGCATCAGATTTGGCCTGGAATTTCGAATATTCTGAGAATTGTGGGAGCAATGTCGTAAATTTGGCCTGAACAGAAGTTCCGGTAATCTCCACTGTGGATTGGTTGACCTTGCTAGCGTCACCTCCCTAAGTGTTCGCGGTCGCTGTAAACGCTATGGTAGCTTTGTCCAGGTAAAGTAGCAGCCCCTTCCCTACCGCTGTACGACGGGGCTCCCTTACTACCACGCCCCACGAAGCATTATCGTTACTTTTTTTGCATCACCTTGAATATCCCTGGAGGAGTGAAGTTACTCCTTCAGGCCCCCTGCTATGTTACTCCTTTTCAAACAATTCAGGTTCAGTGGTTTAGTTGTTTAGGTTTTCAGTTCAAGGTCTAGGCTTAAGGGTTCAGGGTCTAAGTGGAACGTTACTGGGGGCTAACTGCCCCACTACCCTTAAATATGCCAACACCAGAGAAGACCCTTAAATATGCAAATACCAGAGAAGACCCTTACACATGCAAATACCAATGAAGACCCTAGAGTGGCAGGATTAGTAATTTTATCTACACAGGATGGCTACTGGTGGGCGTCCAGCCCATGCAATACGCTTTTTGCTGTATGTGCATACTGATTGTAGGGGTAGGAGAGTAGCGTTTTTGGCGTGAGCGTGTTTAAAAATGAACAGTGTAGGTGGGTCATCATTCACATGAGAACCATTCAGATGAGAAGGGAATTTTTGGCGTTTGAATGTTTACAAATGAAACGGTGTATGTGGGTAAACTTTCAGATGGGAACCTTTCAGATGAAGAGGGAACTTTTGGCGTGTGCATGTGTACAAATGAAACGGTGTGTGTGGGTAAACTTTCAGATGAGAACCTATCAGACGAAGAGGGAATTTTTGGCGTGTGAATGTTTACAAATGAAATGGTGTATGTGCGTAACCTTTCAGGTGAGAACCATTCAGATGAGAAGGGACTCAAGCATGAGGCAAGACAAACTTGAACTTGAACTTGAACTTTGTTACATAGCTCCAGCCAGCAATTTGGCTACTCGCCGTCTTCGGCATTAAAAATACAGTTACCAGGAAAATGCAAACGTGAACAAATTAATTAGTCAATTAATTAATACTGCAATAAACAAAGACATTTGACTGAGTGTTAAAAAAAAAATGTGTAGAGATCTGTCTGTTGGGAGTGATGACTTTGCCTCATGAATTACGTAATTGTTTCATTAATTGATTATTAATTAATTA
>JACBWV010000364.1:16957646-17037178 GCA_013435795.1 Chlamydomonas sp. ICE-L
CTTCAAGTGTGTGTGTGTGAAGGTGGAGGTGTTCATGTGTGTGGTGGTGGTGGTACGGTGCTACTTATGGTGGTGGTGGTGGTGGTGGTACTTACAAACTGTACCATTGCGGTGCGACTGTCACTGAAGGTTCTCTGGTGATTGCACTGCAGAGTTTCCTTGAAGGTGCTACAAGTGTGTGTGTGTGAAGGTTGAGGTGGTTTTGTGTGTGGTGGTGGTGGTAAGGTGCTACTTAAAAGTGCTACAAGTGTGTGTGTGATGAGGTGGAGGTGGTTATGTGTGTGGTGGTGGTGGTGGTAAGATGTTACTTCTACATGATATTTATGGGTAAGTGTGTGTGTGTTAAGGTGGACGTGGTTATGTGTGTGGTGGTGGTGGTGGTAAGGTGTTACTTCTACATGATATTTATGGGTGAGTGTGTGTGTGTGTAAAGGTGGATGTGGTTATGTGTGTGGTGGTGGTGGTGGTGGTACTTTTGATGGTGGTGGTGGTGGCAAGGCGCTACAATTGCTGAATGATGCATCTTGGAGTATTGACAGTGTACGTGCGAGCCTGAATCGCTTTGACCCTACCTATCTTGTGTTCCTCACTGTGTTCACATTTTGTCTACCTACCTATCTCCTGACCTGTCTACCTACCTATCTCCTGACCTGTCTACCTACCTATCTCCTGACCTGTCTACCTACCTATCTCCTGACCTGTCTACCTACCTATCTCCTGACCTGTCTACCTACCTATCTCTTGACCTGTCTATCTACCTATCTCCTGACCTGTCTACCTACCTATCTACGGACCTGCCTATCTTGTTTTTGGCAGAGCCCCCCCCCCCCCCCCCCCCCCCCCCCCCCCCCTTCTGGGGGAGCAGAAGCCCTCAGGGTCACCCCGTTGTGCGTTTGTCCAACCTCACAAAGCCACGAAGCCAACTGTCTCAACTAACTGTCTCGTAACTTGATTCCATTGCCGCTTGTCGTTCGAATAGCCAACTGTCTCAACTAACTGTCTCGTAACTTGATTCCGTTGCCGCTTGTCGTCATTCCGAAAGCCAACACTGTCCGCCAATGCTTGCGCCGCCGCCTAGAACTTCCCCTCACTGTGTTCACATTCTGTCTACTTATCTCTTTTGAAACAGCTTGATAAGATCTCCGTTCTGAATAACAACACTGGTGCTGGTACTAGTGCTGGGTTCACCATATCTCTCGGCTCTGGTGCCCAATTCCAAGCTGAACTGATGAAGACAGAGTGGAGCCTTAATGCAATCCAGGGGATGATTTGGGAAGCAGAATTTGTACTTTGGACTTGGTTCTCAGAATCTCGGGCCAATTATTGAGAATTCTCGCAAGAATTCTCAGATTCCCAAGCCAAATTCTCGATTTCGTGTATGAAGTCCGGGTTCTTCAGAAACCTTGAACCCAAATCATCCGCTGAATGGCTATAAGTGCCTATCTGCTTACCTGTAGGGAAAGGCGATACGATTTCATATGATATAATATGATGCTGGCAGGCTGACAAGGCCAGAGTTACCATTTATACACAGTATCATACGATATCATATGATGCCGGCAGGCTGACCAGGCTAAAGTTACCATTTATACACAATATCATACAATGCAATTTGTATGATATCATGTATCATACTCGCCTTTGGTCAAAATCATATTTTATGCCGGTCCCTACTTACCTGTCTACCTACCTATCTGCCTTTCTACCTCCCTACGTACTGACCTATCTATCTTGTTTCACTCACTGTGTCCACATGTTGTTCACATAAAAAAAAATTGTGTTCACATTCATCTCGCTGTGTTCACATTTTGTCTACCTTTCTCTCCTGCAACAGCTTGAGAATATCTTTGTATTAAGTACCTATCTACTCACCTGTCTACCTACCTATCTGCCTTTCTACCTTCCTATGTAATGACCTATCTATCTTGTTTCCCTCACTGCGTCCACGTTTTGTTCACGGAGAAAATACTGTCCACATTTTTGCCACTGTGTACACATCATTTCTACCTACCTTTCCTGCAACAGCTTGAGAAGATCTTTGTTGTTAAGATTGGCGAGGTTCGCTTGTACAAGAACAACGAACCACACCACGAACCTAACTTCATTCGGGAGGTGGGAGGCTTCTCCTTTTTCGGATCAGATGCCCTGGAGAAGCCCTTCACATGCGGCTTTGATGTTGTGGTAAGCTTTATGAACTCTCCCTCCATATTCCCTCTACATCCCTCAATATCCCTCTATATCCCTTTATGCATTCTTCATGTTGTTGTAAGCATTGCTGACATCTCCCTATTCATTCCCTTCATATCCCTCTATATTATTGATAATGTGGGAAGCATTCTTGACATCTCTCTCTATATATATCTATATATACTGAATATATATATATATACATATATTTATACATAGAGTATATAAATAGAGTATATATATACTCTATTTACATATTCCTCTATATCCGAGGTGAGAGGTTGAGTGGGCCAGCAGTGTTGGGGGGGGAAACAAACACACACGCGCACACACACACCTGAGGATCGCACGGTGGTCGCACCTGGGTCTGATTTGGCGACAGGTCGCACACATAAAAAACAACTGGGGGGCAGCCCGTTTGGTTACACCAAGGAGAAGGGCGCTCTGTATGCATGCACACCTAACAAGGAAACATCTAGTATGTTGGTATACAGGTGTGTTGATGTGTTTGTGCATGTGTGTGAATGCATGTGTGTGTGCATGCCCTCCCAACAAGGAAACACCCAGTATGGTGGTATACAGGTGTGTTGATGTGTTTGTGCATGTGTGTGTATGCATGTGTGTGTGCATGCCCTCCCAACAAGGAATCACCCAGTATGGTGGTATACAGGTGTGTTGATGTGTTTGTGCATGTGTGTGTATGCATGTGTGTGTGCATGCCCTCCCAACAAGGAAACACCCAGTATGTTGGTATACAGGTGTGTTGATGTGTTTGTGCATGTGTGTGTATGCATGTGTGTGTGCATGCCCTCCCAACAAGGAAACACCCAGTATGTTGGTATACAGGTGTGTTGATGTGTTTGTGCATGTGTGTGTGCATGCCCTCCCAACAAGGAAACACCCAGTATGGTGGTATACAGGTGTGTTGATGTGTTTGTGCATGTGTGTGTATGCATGTGTGTGTGCATGCCCTCCCAACAAGGAAACACCCAGTATGTTGGTATACAGGTGTGTTGATGTGTTTGTGCATGTGTGTGGATACATGTGTGTGTGCATGCCCTCCCAACAAGGAATCACCCAGTATGGTGGTATACAGGTGTGTTGTCGTGTTTGTGCATGTGTGTGTGCATGCCCTCCCAACAAAGAAACACCCAGTATGGTGGTATACAGGTGTGTTGATGTTTGTGTGGGGTTGAGGGGGCCAGCCTGTTCGGTTTGGTTGTTTGGTTGGAGCCAACCACCAAGCTTTCTTGACCTCTCTCTACTCGTGATGTTGTGGTTAGCATTCTTTGGCCATTTGTTTTCATTTCCAGCCACCATGACCCCCAACCGCAGCCCCGACCTCTGTCCCGACGACAACCATCCACTAGTCAACCCCCCCCGACACCACCGCCGGCCCCACCACCAGGTCCCTACAGACACCATACAGCTGCTTTACACCATGCACCACCCACTACCATACACCAATCATACCCCCCGACACCACCCCCAGGTCCACACAGAGACTTGGCACTACGGACACCACCACCAAGAACAATAACTTGACACTTGAAAACAACAACAACAACAACAACAGGTCCACACAGAGACTTGGCACTACCGACACCACCCCCAAGAACAATAACTTGACACTTGACACCACCACTTGACACCACCACCACCAACAACAACAACAACAGGTCCACACAGAGACTTTACAGCTGCTTACCCTGGGCAAGAGCCAGCTAGACAATTTCTTGGGCCATGACACGGCTCTCACAAGTCTAGACGCCGTGTTAGGTGCACTCAGCATGTCCAAGGGCCTCGGAAAGCTGAGCGAAGCTGAAGGCAAGGAACTGCTCGCGGTAGGTGGAGGGCGGGGGGGGATGAGTGGTGTGTGTGTGTGTGTGAACAGTATAGACACACTGTTGGGCGCACTCAGCATGTCCAAGGGATTGGAAAGCTTAGCAAAGCTGAAGGCAAGGAGCTGCTGGCAGTAGGTGGTGGTGTGTGTCAGGGTGATGGGTGTGTGTGGGGCCAGCTATACAACTTCCTTGGCCATGATACAGCTTTCAAAAGTATAGACACTGCGATAGATGCACTCAGCATGTCGAAGGGATTCAGAAAGCTGAGCGAAGTTGAAGGCAAGGAGCTGCGCACTGTAGGTGGTGAGGGGGTGATGGTGGTGTGTGTGTGTGAACAGTATAGACCCAGTGTTGGGCGCACTCAGCATGTCAAAGGGACTCGGAAAGCCTAGCAAAGCTGAAGGCAAGGAGCTGCTGGTGGTAGGCTACAATAGGGGTCATGGCAAACTCCTGCTCACTCACCCACATATGCGTAGGGATCGGCAAACGGCAAATCATATGATACAGAACAAAGGCCAGTATGATATCATATGATATCATACAAATCGCTTTTGTATGGACATGTTATCTTTAGCCTAGTCAGACTGCCGGCATCATATGATATCATATGACATCATATTTCCGTTCTCCACATATGCGGAACGCAGTGTTTTTATTTTAGATTCCAGTAGTCCAGGTTGAGTAGCTACTTGGCCTACTCAGCCCTCATTTCAGGAAAGTTGCACAGCCACCGCATGGCGGAGCGCCAAGCGCGGAGCCTGGGGGGGGTCGAGGGGCAGCGCTTCTCGATATCGGGGTGTCCGGGGGGGTTAAGCATCAACGGATCGGCGACAAATCGTCGAAAAAAGAAACACTGGCAGCACGCCCAATCTGCCCACTGGCTAGTCACATAAACTCCATACAAGGCTGGTGATGTCGTCATTAGTGCTGGCTTGTTAAGTAGTATCCGAGTGTGTTTTAGATCACCTCGCAGGCAGCCACAGAGACTTTATACAAGGCTGTTGACATGATCATTAGTGCTGGCTTGTGAAGTAGTAACCGAGTGTGTTTTAGATCACCTTGCAGGCAGCCACAAAGACTTTATACAAGGCTGTTGACATGATCATTAGTGCTGGCTTGTGAAGTAGTAACCGAGTGTGTTTTAGATCACCTTGCAAGCAGCCACAGAGACTGTATACAAGGCTGGTGACGTCATCATGCTTAGTGCTGGCTTGTAAAGTAGTAACCGAGTGTATTTTAGATCACCTTGCAGGCAGCCACAGAGACTTCATACACAGCTGGTGACGTCATCATGCTTAGTGCTGGCGTGTCAAGTAGTAACCGAGTGTGTTTGACCCCCTTGCAGGTAGCCACAGAGACTTCATACAAGGCTGGTGACATCATCATTAGTGCTGGCTTGTCAAGTAGTAACCGAGTGTTTTTGATCAAGAGCGGAGAGGTGGCTTTGAGGCCACCTAACTACACGCCAGGTAGGGAAACCCTGAACCCTAAACCCTAAAGCTTTGAGGCCTTCTAACCATACGCCAGGTAGGGAAGCCCTGAACCCTAAATCATTAACCCTAAACCCTGAAGCCGTGAGGCCACCTAACCATACACCATTAGGAAAACCCTGAACCCTAAAACTTTGAGGCCACCTAACCATACGCCAGGTAGGGAGGCCCTGAACCCTGAAACCTAAACCTAAAAGCTTGAGGCAACCTTACCTTACACCAGGTGGGGAAGTCCTGAACCCTAAAGCTTTGAGGGCATCTAACCATATGCCAGGTAGGAAAACCCTGAACCCTCGTCATCTTCATAAGTTCCCCTTGACTCTGTCAATTCGTGGGCACACTTGGAGTCCAGTTGTGCACCAGGAAAAATGTAATCATCATCTTCAGTAGTAGCAGCAGCAGCTGAATGTGTGTGATCACCATTGCGTCCATAGCACTGAATAGTGCACACCCACTCACACACATGTGTGCATAGATGCACAATGGGTGCACATCTGAGTTGGGTTGTCATCATAATCAGCTGAATGTGTGTGATCACCCTTGTGTCCATAGCACTGAAAAGTGCACACACACTCTCACACGCACACACATGCGCACAAACTGACACACACATGCATACACACACAGGCTAAGCTACTCAAAGACATGTGCGTGCACTTACACACGCAAGCATACACACTCGTACACACTCATATAGACACTCAGACGAAGCCACCCCAATACATGTGCGCGCACTTACACGCAAGCGCACACTCGCATACACTCTCATACACACACAGACTAAGCCACTCAAACCTTCCCTCCACCCACACAGCTGCCAACTCCACCGAGAATGCTACCACAAACAGGCCAGACCTGAACCAAACCCCAACCCTAAACCCCAACCTTCCACCCACCCGCACAGCTGCTGAATCCACCAAGAAAGCTATTACAAAATTGGCAGACCTGAACCAAACCCCCACATTCCCAACCCACCCACCTCCCCACCAACCCACCTCCCCCACATTCCCACCCAACCCACACAGCTGCCGACTCCACCGGGAATGCTATCATAGACATGTCAGACCTACAGCATCTCACGTCTGGGTCTACGTTCAATGACGAGGCTGCATTCAGCCCCACGCCCTTGCCCATCAAGGACACCCTCATCGCTGTTATACCGGGCACCACAGTGATTTCATTCACAGCTGAGCAAGTCATCAAGGTATTGTAATTATTGTTAGCGTTAAAGGAACTAAAGGATTTATTGTTTTTGCTACAACACATGTTCCTTATATTCAGCCCCACAGCCTTGCCCATCAAGGACACCCTAACCGCTGTCACACCGGGCACCACAGTGATGTCATTCACAGCTGAGCAAGTCATCAAGGTGCGCCAGTCTCGATGCTGGGGGATTGTTGGGAGGATGTGGGCGAGGAGTGGGAGTGGGAGGGGGGCTGGTTTTCAAGCTTGTGTTGGTCCTGGCTGGTGGCTGGTGGCTCCAAGGGGCTAGTAATCAAGCTTGTGTCGGTTAGCTAGTTGGTTGGCTGGCTGGTATTCAAGCTTGTGTTGGTTGGCTAGTTGGTTGGTTGGCTGGTATTCAAGCTTGTGTTGGTTGGCTGGTATTTAAGCTTGTGTTGGTTGGCTAGTTGGTTGGTTGGCTGGTATTCAAGCTTGTGTTGGTTGGCTAGTTGGTTGGTTGGCTGGTATTCAAGCTTGTGTTGGTTGGCTAGTTGGTTGGTTGGCTGGTATTCAAGCTTGTGTTGGTTGGCTAGTTGGTTGGTTGGCTGGTATTCAAGCTTGTGTTGGTTGGCTAGTTGGTTGGTTGGCTGGTATTCAAGCTTGTGTTGGTTGGCTAGTTGGCTGGTATTCAAGCTTGTGTTGGTTGGTTGGCTGGTTGGTTGGCTAGTATTCAAGCTTGTGTTGGTTGGCTGGTTGGCTGGCTAGTATTCAAGCTTGTGTTGGTTGGCTGGTTGGTTGGCTAGTATTCAAGCTTGTGTTGGTTGGCTGGTTGGTTGGCTAGTATTCAAGCTTGTGTTGGTTGTCTGGTTGGTTGGCTAGTATTCAAGCTTGTGTTGGTTGGCTGGTTGGTTGGCTAGTATCCAAGCTTGTGTTCAAGCTTGTGTAAGGGCATGGGGACTGCATTCAGCCCCACAGTCTTGCCCATCAAAGTACGCCTGTCTCGGTGCTGGGGGATCGTTGGGAGGATGGGGGCGAGGAGTGGGAGGGGAGGGGGGGGGGGGGGGGGGGGGTAAAGGGTAGCCTTGTAGAGTGGGGTTTGTTTTGTTCGGGTGGGTGAGGTAAAGGGTAACCTTGTAGAGTGGGGTTTGTTTTGTTCGGGTGGGTGAGGTAAAGGGTAACCTTGTAGAGTGGGGTTTGTTTTGTTCGGGTGGGTGAGTTAAAGGGTAGCCTTGTAGAGTGGGGTTTGTTTTGTTCGGGTGGGTGGGGAAAGGGTAGCCTTGCAGAGTGAGGTTTGTTTTGTTTGGGAGTGGGTGGGTGGGTTGGGGGGGGGGGGGGGGGGGGGTAGTTTTTGTTTGTTTGGGTGGGGGTAGATTATGATTGGGTGGGTGGGTGGGGAGGTAGTTTATCAAGGTAGCCTTGGTGGTGAAATGTTTTGTGAGTGAGAGCTTTTGTGAGTGAGTTATAATGTTTTGTGAGGGGGAGCTGGGTGGGTAGGCGAACTGACCTGGTAAGGATAGGATTGGTGGGGAGTAAGATGGCATTGTAGTGGGGAAGGGGGAGCATTGGGGCCTGAAGTATCAGCAGCAGCAGCAGCACCACCATTTCCAACACCACGAACTCCCACCTTCCTTCCTCAAGAAAATTTCCTCATCCCGTCAATCCTATCCCTCCTACAAATAAGTCCGGTCTTGTATTGTGTATATTGCGTAATTCAAATTGTATATAGTGCAGAGTGAGAAGTGTATCCTCTTGCTGATTGTGTACCTAAATAATGGTCCACACCCACCATCACCACCCTCACACCCACCACACAAACCACCACCACCACCACCACCACACACAATACACCACCGCACAAACCACCACCACCACCACTCTAACCACCACCACACACCACACACCACACCCAACACACAAACCACAACCACCGCAACACACACCACCACCACACACGCATCAATACCTAGATAAAAGTCAATATATGATGGCTATATTAGTGACTTTGATGAAAACGGTCCATCAACCCTACGCTAAACCCGGTCCATTGACCCTACCCTTATCCTGGTCCATTGACCCTACCCTGAACCCTAAACCCGGTCCATTGACCCTACCCTTATCCTGGTCCATTGACCCTACCCTGAACCCTAAACCCGGTCCATTGACCCTACCCTTATCCTGGTCCATTGACCCTACCCTGAACCCTAAACCCGGTCCATTGACCCTACCCTTATCCTGCTCCATTGACCCTACCCTGAACCCTAAACCCGGTCCATTGACCCTACCCTTATCCTGGTCCATTGACCCTACCCTGAACCCTAAACCCGGTCCATTGACACACCTCAGGTGACTGGGGGCCGTATCAAGGACGGACTTCCCTCTGAAATTATGTTGAAAAGCGTCAAGTTCTCCGATCTGGAGCAGCATCGTGTCATTGGCACTGGGCAGTTCGGAATGGTGCGGCTGGTGCGCAACAGGAAGACTAACGACGTGTACGCACTCAAGGTGTGTTTGGGTTGGTGGGGGAGAAAAAATGAATTTGTGAATTAATTAATTGTTTTTCATTTATGAATTCATTTAATGTACTGGTCTGTACCGGTAATCAATTTATCAATCGGTGCGGCTGGTGTGCAACAGGAAGACAAACGATGCAAATTCTCTCAGGGTACGCTAGACCCCCCACCCCACCCCACCACCACCACCACCTTGAGGCCTCATACCCAGACACCCAGGCAGTAATACGTAGTTATAGGGGCGTCCATGAGCATCAGCTTGTCAAGGCCTTTCCAACCATACAACCAAAATGAGTATCTATATATCCAACAGGCAACAGCCATGCAACCAGCCATGCAACCAGCCAACAGCCATGCAGTCAACCAGAGGTGACCGGCCCAGGTACATGTGCAGGCGGCGTGAGATGAAGGCCTCGGTCGACGTCGAACCCATCAGTGAAATTGGCAGTTCACACTCCCAGTAGGACTGTTGCTAGTATGCTTAAAAAAACGCCTGGAGGGGCGTGGTGTGAAGGGGGCCCTCCCTTACTCCGGCTAGTATGCTAGTATGCTAAAACAAATGCCTGGAGGGGCGTGGTATTAAGGGGACCCTCCCGTACGCCGGCTAGTATTGCTAGTTTTTGGCGGAGCCCCCTCTTCAAGGGGGCGGGAGCCTCCATGTTTACCCATTTGTCCGTTTGTCCGACCGAAAAACTTGAAGCCCGACACGTCAGCCAATGGTCGCGTAACTAACTTGCTTCGGTAGCTCCATTGTTGCCAGCTTTCGTTCCGTTGCCAACACACTCCGCCAATTTTCCGCGTCGCTTGCGACGCTGTATAGGACTTGTACGTAGGCCTTCCCACCCTTAGGCGTTAAGACTTAAACTCTCAGTAGTACGGGTGTCTTACTGAGGTTGAGCATTCAGTGGATGTCTTGAACGAGCGCCTATCAGCTCTGGCGCCTATCAGCACAAGACAGCATAATACTACAAACATTTGAAATCCAATTAACTCAACCTTTCTTGTCACTTTTCCCCTAGGCCATGTTCAAGGCCCCCATCACGGAAAGCAAGCAGATCAAGCATTTCTATAACGAGCGCCTTATTCTACGGCAAGCGAACCACTTCTTCAGTGCCCGCATTACTGGCGCCTATCAGGACAAGACAGCATAATACTACAAACATTTGAAATCCAATTAACTCAAGCTGTCTTGTCACTTTTCCCCTAGGCCATGTTCAAGGCCCCCATTGCGGAAAGTAAGCAGATCAAGCATGTCTAAAACGAGCGCCTTATTCTACGGCAAGCGAACCACTTCTTCAGTGCCCGCATTGCTGGCGCCTATCAGGACAAGACAGCATAATACTAAGAACATTTGAAATCCAATTAACTCAACCTGTCTTGTCACATTTCCCGTAGGCCATGTTCAAGGCCCCCATCACGGAAAGCAAGCAGATCGAGCATGTCTTAAACGAGCGCCTCATTCTACAGCAAGCGAACCACCCCTTCTGCGTCCGCATCACTGGCGCCTACCAGGACAAGACGTCGCTGTACCTCCTTCAGGAATGGGTCCCCGGTGGTGAGCTCTTCCACCACCTGGATCTAGAGGGAGCTTTCAACGAAGCCACTGCGAGCTTCTTCGCCGCAAACGTGCTGCTGGCCCTGGAGTTCTTGCACTCGAAGAATATTGTGTACCGTGATCTGAAGCCAGAGAACCTGTTGGTGGACGCCCAGGGGTACTTGAAAGTGGCCGACTTCGGGTTTGCCAAACACCTTGGTGATGAGAACACCTTCACAATCTGCGGCACCCCTGATTACCAGGTAAGGGGGAGCTGGTCAGCCATTCTTTTTCTGAACCACCTAAAACACCTAACCATATAAACTTGAACCATAAAAATGAAACGTAACAAACTTCAACCATAGAAATAAAACGTAAACCATTTAAGGAATTCGTCAAACACCTTGGTGATGAGAACACCTTCACAATGTGCGGCACCCCCGATTACCAGCTAGGAGTGAGCTGGTCGGCACTTCTTTTCCTAAACCACCGAAACCGTAAACCGTCTAAACCTAAACAACCTGAAACCTTAACCACCTGAACCTAAGTGCTGACCAGCTTCCCCCTATCCAATCACCAGGCCCCGGAGGTGATCATGCGCCGAGGCACCAACAAGGCCGCAGACTATTGGGCGCTGGGTGTTCTGATCTTCGAGATGCTGGTGGGAGACCCGCCCTTCAAGTCACTGACTGGCGACCCTTGGGACACGTTTCGAAGGACATTGTCTGGTCGCTTCTTCGTCCCCGACTTCATTTCTGACCCTGCTGCTGACCTCATCTTTAAGTTGCTGCAGGTGAGCGTTGTGGCTTGTGGCCAGGCCTCCAAATTTGTACCCATCTCGATCGTTTTTATCTGACAATGGGGCTATAATGGCATGATTCATGGCGATGTTTTGAGCCATTGTCCTCAGATTCTTTAGGTATGACAGGTCCAATTCATTTCGGACTCTGCTGCTGATCTCATCTTTAAGTTGCTGCAGGTGAGCGTTATGGATCTGCACCACTGTTTTGGGGGGTGCTAGGCCGAGATTTGAGTCTCGTGGAGGCGGAAGGTTTTGCCAAAGGTAGCATGTAGCAATCGTTACTGGTAGCGTTAAGAAAAAGCTAGAAAATGCTTTCCAGGCAAGAAAAATATCCCGTGAATTATCACTACAAAAAGTTGTATAAAACGCTGATAAAATGAGTTTTTTGTTTTTGCCCTTAGTGGCCCTAAAAAGCTACAAAAAACTATAGAAAGCACAAAAACTTCCCTGGAGGAGGCCTAAACCCGTAAGCTAGAAAAAAACAATTCAAGATTAAAAAAAAACTGATCCAACCCATTAACCGTCTGCAGGTGAATCCTGAAAAGCGCCTGGGATTCAAATTTAATATGAATTAAATTTAATGAAAAGGAATTCAAATTCTAATTCAAAATTTACCGTCCCCCCCCCCCCCCCCCCCCCTCCTAAAACCCGATTACCTCACTCTAGCCCACCCCAAAATGGGGGTCATTCGAAAGATCTTTTCACGCCCATTCTAGTTATGCTCTAACATCTTTCGTTAGGTTGCTCAGACGTGATTTATGGCGAAGTTATGATTTGGGCTGCTTTGGGTGAAAAAAACTTTGGACCCCTCTAACTTTATTAAAACTTTTTTTTTTGCTCAAAAACCAAACTTTTTTTTAGTTTGAGGATAAGCTCTATCCAAAATGAAGATGTGGTGAGGCAGCTTTTTTCTTGCCTCCCCCTCAATTCAATCTTATTTTATATTGAAGGGAATTTAAATTCAAATCAAAAAAAATTGACTGCAGGTGAACCCTGAGAAGCGCCTGGGATCGGGTACTGGGGGGGCAAAGGAAATCAAGGAACATCATTGGTTTGCCAACATTGACTGGAAAGCCTTGGAGGAGAAGAAGCTCGCTGCTCCTTTCCGACCCAAGTTGCGAAACCCTCTGGACACATCAAATTTTGACAACTACGATGCTTGTGACGTGACACCGCCTCCAATTCCCTCCAAGCATGCGGACAAGCATACGCAGTGGGCTGAATTGTGGGAGTGGATTGACAAGTAAACTGTGATGCGAACATGCATGCACAGTGGGCTGGGTTGTGGGAGTGGAACAACAAGGAAACTGCGTTGCAAACAAGCATGCACAGTGAGCTGAATTGTGGGAGTAGATTGACAAGGAAAGTGCGATGCCATTATTTCTCGCTATAAAGCGCTCTCCCGAGAGGATGGCGGTGGTGGCAGGAGCCTGCTGTTTCATGAGCAGAAAGCTACTCAATCCAGTCCACTTGCTTGGCATTCATCCTCGCTGGGTCGGGGTGCATGGTTGTTTAGGGGGACTCCAAGATCTGCATCTTGGGACGCACCCATTTATATGATATGCATACTGCCAAGTCATGAGCAGAAAGTTTGTCCATAGCTTTTATTTTCAGCTACGAGCAACAGCTTCTAGGTAGCTCCCCTGACTGGCCATTGAGGCAAGCCAAATGCGACCTAGTGCACCTTGAAGTGGACACAATCAGCCGTCCAGAACTACTGAAATATTGGGGTTCAGCTTAGTGGCTGGCTCAAGGAGCTGCCTATAAGCTACTGCTTGCAGTTGAGAAGGAAAATCCCTGAGTTTGTCAATTCCGTCCACTTGCTAACATTCATCCTCGCTGGGTGGGGTGCGTGGTTGTTTAGGGGGACTCCAAGATCTGCATCTTGGGACGGACCCAAATATAAAATCCGTATACGAGACGTATCGAGCCCTCCAAGAACGTGACCAACCTGCTTGATCTGCGTCTGAGACGCAACGGACCCCTCATAAGCTGCGCCTGAGACGCAATTGACCCACCCAAGATAATTGTCTGGGATGTAAGACGCAGCGTTTCTAACAACCATGGTGATTTGGTCATGGAGTGCTGTTTTGCCTTGGTGGTCTCCTGCCAAGCCCTGGTTGCAAACAATTTGCTCCTCCGGCAGTACGCCTGATGTACTGAAGTTGCTATCCATGGAGGGGCGGTAAACATTGTGGCCAAGGCAGCATTGCCAAACTAGCACTGATCCATTTTTGGGCTTCACGTAGCAGCTTCTAGGCAGCTTCTATCACCCACCCTTAAGCCAAACCTGAAGCTCGCTAGTGCGTCCGAAAGCTGATAAGACAGGCATTAAAATGCAGCTGAGAGATTTGGGCTTGCCCAAGCGGCTGGCTCATGGAGCTGGCGGGAAGCTGCCATGAGAAGTCCAAAAATTAAACAGTGCAAACTAGTGATATCCCATTAATTGCATATTGCCTTGACAAGGAACCCCATCGGTTCGTGAATTTCAGTGATCGCTATGCGACCGAGGCAGCACTGGTGCTGTTTTTTTGTGCGACGCGTCGCCATTCCGTCGCTGCATGGCGACGCATGGGTTTGGCTAAACTAGTCAGAAATGCCTTTGCGAACCCCCCAGGCTCCGCAAGGTTCGGGGGGCAGCGCGTCACACTGGGGTCGCACCGAGCCACTCAATTTGCAATGCGTCGCGCAAAGAAGAAGGCTGTGTGTGTGTGGTGTGTGTGTGGGGGGGGGGGGGGGACTGTGATAGACGGAAGATGACTGTGATCGTCTAAGCTCCTCCCTGTTTCAAGTGGGAGGCTTGCCTGAGAAATGGAAGTCTTACTATAGTAGAGTGATTCGACACGCAGCCTGATGTCAGTTGGGTCAATCCACTCTGCTGTACTGATTGCAACGTAAGCTTGCCAAGCTTGTTCTGATATGGGTGATAGGATCTGTTCATGGTGAGAGGACCTTTTCTGCAAGGAACTTCAGCCAAGCAGTCACAAATAATTGTTACAAGGTTCAATATGCCAGGTTTGGCGTCTAACCGTCTGCCAATTACCCCCCGTGCAAAATCCACGGAAAGCAGGGATTTCTAGTGCACATGTCAGAGAGTGCAGATTCAAACCGGGGACTCCTCCGGTTGTGGTGACCATTCTAACCCGTACACCAATCAGGGCTAAAACCGATCACAACTCCGGGCTGCTCACTGTCGTTCAATGCCAAGTCCCGTTCCAGTGCGAAGTGATACCCACGACAACGAGCGAGCCAACTAAGCGGATTTGACCATTTTAAGAGTAAAGTTTGAGATTTAAGGAGTAAAGTTTGAGAGAGTAAGTTTGTCCTGGTTATCTGGGATTAAGACAATCAGGTCTACAAGGTTTCAGATGTTTGCTGGAATTTGAATTGTTGCATGAGTTTTTCGGCCAACTCTGGGCTGCTCACCGTCTTTCAATCCCAAGTCCCCCCGTGCGATACCCACGGAAACCAGGAACATACTAAACAGACTGGACAGTTTAAAGACTTGTCTTGGTCCAAATGTGTGCTACTGTTCGGCCAGTACGTTTGACATGATGTGTGTTATATGTCCAGGATTCGGAGCTATCTTAGCAGATTATGCCATGCATTTGTTCCAAGGTTAGACTGTAGCAGCCTTGGTAATGCATATTGTGTGCCCCCAGGTTGGGCACAGGGTCCTACATTTTGTCAAATTGGTCAGTGCTTCAAGCGCACAAAAGTCAAATTGGTCAGCGCTTTGAAGTGCAAAAACTGCGCGCTGCGCCCACAGGGAGTTGAAAAAACTGCGCAAAACGCGCAGTGGGGCTCAATAAGCGTGCATGAGATCGCGCTGCCAGGCGCGCTTTGTAGTACACTGGCCCCCAGGTTGGGCAGAGAAGTTTCTTGAGTGATATTGTGCCTTAGCATTAGTGTTTTACATTTCCTTTGCGATATTGCGCCGCCTCTCTATACACTTGGGTTGGGCCATATTCCCTTCCAGACACCTTAGTTACTTTACTAAGTATTTCGTATTAGTAGGTACAGGTCTTGTGCCTTATCAGCTTCAATTATGGGGTCATATGAGATTTGGGAATACACATATATAAACTGTTGCCAAATATGTAATTTATGTCGTGGAGTCCTATATTTAGCCCAAACCTGAACCGGCAAGTGTGCATTGGTATGGTTTTATGATATATTTAGGGACTGGAAAATTGTATGATGTTGACCTAAGGCGAGTATGATACACCATAGGCGAGTATGATGTACCATTTGCATCATATGATATTGATGTGCCATAGGCGAGTATGATATACCATTTGTATCATATGATATTGTATACAAATGGTAAATGGTGACTTTAGCCTAGTCAGACTACCGGCATGATATGTTTATATTATTTTGTGTGATGACTAGGGTTGGGAAGCAAACGCATATTTTTGTTTTGATAAGCCGTATAAACTTATAGACGTATACATATAAACGTATAAAACGTATAGGAAAATTAGGCACTTCTTGAGAAAATACTTTTACATGGTTTTAAAGGTATTGCTGCGTAGCTAATTTTATTGGCATCACATATCAACTCTCAGAAAAATAATCTGGCAAGTTTAGGTTGTCCAAATCTCAGAAAAGAAATAACGTCCTGAAAGCGCGGTGCCAATCGAAGGGAGCCATTAAATGCCAGTTGGTCTATTATAACTGTATGAGTGTATAATAATATAAGTACATAACGGTATTGCAATTTTGTCCATGTTCACATTGCACTAGGCTTGCACCATCAATCCTTCAAGCCTACGTAGGAGCATAGCTTGTGGAATGGAAGGCTAGGTGGCGCTTACATATGTGTGCCATCCTGGCTATCTAGATCAACCAGTAGGCCTAATGTTTTTACAATAATGCGCTTGAATAGTGATTTTAATTGCATATTGTGGTAAAGGAGGTCAAAAGCTTTCCAATGAGCTATCTAAATCAAAAATGTAATGAAAAACCAAGAAAGTTAAGTGCCGGGACGTGTGCTACACGTTTTGTATACGACGTATATAAGGTCGATTTGAGAAAAAATATACGGCGTATTTAGAAGTATATACATATAAACGTATATTATACGTTTATATGTCGGCCTAACCCTAGTGATGACATGATATCATATTGCCCATCCCAAGATATATCTGGTCAGTTTCTCCACTTGGACATCCAGACCCGGTTCCCCAGCCAAGTGTGGCCTGGCCGACAGAGGACTTCCTCCACTTGGACATCCAGACCCGGTTCCCCGGCACAGGTACTCCCTCTGGGTACTCCTATCCTCCCCAACCTCCGACTCGCCCCGGACCTCAAACCTGTTATGAGAAGACCCCCCCCCCCCCCCCCCCCCCCCCCCCCCCCACACACACACACACACACACACACACACACAAATGCACACTGCGCAGCCTAGAGTTGGCTGAAAACCCTTGTAACAATCCAATCCATTCCAGGGCTACGATCGGGCTGCAACACAGCCTGCCCTGGAGATCAATCGAATGCTTGCGTAGCCTACTCCAGTAGGTTTCGTAGCGGTGTAGGCGTAGGCGGGCGTACGCCGCTACGAAACCTCCGGTCCAGCCCGGGTCCAGCTCTGTCCAGCTCAGGTCTGTCGTCCCTAAATTATCCGTGGTTCACAACCACGCACTGTTGAGGCTACTCAAGTGAAGGCGTTCAATCGTCCAGTTAACCGCCCACTTTCATCAAGCATATATCAAGCTTCGCTAACCAGAGGCCAATCTTTCCTCGGATTATTGCTCCAGCTGCACTTGTCGAAAACTGATCAGCTGCTGCCATGCTTGCCTCGCTGAAGCCCGCCGGCCTGTGCAATGGAGGGGTGAAATGCCGCTCGATGATTCAGCCGAACGCAATTGCACCTCTCCTGTCGAGGAAGCAGCGAATGATTTGCCGAAGCAGGTAGATCGAGTGGTGATCGCAAGCATGGGCACTCCAACACTTTGTTAGACAACTCGAGTGAACACGATGAAGTTTCTCCTCCTTTTGAAAACGGCTTGATCTGCTATAAATTATTGCAGAGGATCGCTCGTGGCGATGCCGCAATTGTCCTTATTCTGCCTCTGCTAGAGATGAGCCTTGTCACCATGTGCCCATCGTTTTATTGGCTATGATCTAATGATGCCCACAGTCCACTGTTATTTTTCAGCAGGTCAAACTATTCACAACACACAGCACCACACAGCCCCACCCCACCCCACCGCACTGCACCTCACCCCACAGAGGACCACACCGTTCCTCACCAAACCACACCACATCGCACACCACCAGAGGTCACCACACCACACCATCACACACCAAACCACACCACACCACACACCACCAGAAAGCACCACACCTAACCGCACACCACTAGACAGCCCCACACCATACCACACCACACTGAACACCACCGCACCAAACACCACCACATCAAGCAAAAGCACACCAAACAGCGACTCCAAACAACAGCACACAAAACACCACCACACCTAACTACACCGCACCAGACAACGATACCGGACAACAGCACACTAAACACCACCACACCACACCACACCACACATTTTGTACTCAGGATCTTGGTGTAGCACTGTTCGAATGTGTACACATGTGTTGAACGAACAGTGCTACACCACTGTTCGTTCAACACGACATTAGCAATTGGCGGGCGTACTCCGCCCGTCCAATTGCTAATGGACCAGGAAATCAAGCCAACCAATTTGTTTTCTGCTTCACACTCTGCCTACCTAACCTAACCTACCTGCCTAACCTAACCTAAACTACCTGCCCAACCTAACCTGAACTACCTGCCTAACCTAACCTAAACTACCTGCCGACCAACTTCTCGGCAACCCACATACATTGACAGAGAGAAAAAACAACCAACCAGCCTACTATCTGTTTCACGCTTTACCTACCTAACCTAACCTACCTGCCTACCTACTTCATGGCATACCACTTGCAGTGATGGAGAGCAATACAAACCAATTAGCCTGATTTCTGCTTCACACTCTACCTACATAACCTGCTTCACACTTAACCTACCTAACTTACCTGCCAACCTGCTTCTTGGCACTCTGCCGACCTACTTCTTGGCTGCCTACTTACTTCATGGCATACCACTTCCAGTGGTGGAGAGCAACACAAACAAACTAGCCTTTTAAAAAAACAAGTGCCAGGAAGGCAGCACATCGATGAATGAGCAGGTGGAATGTGTTCAGAAAACATGTGCTAGGAAGGCAGCACATCGATGAATGAGGAGGTGGAATGTGTTCAAAAAACAAGTGCCAGGAAGGCAGCACATCGATGAATGAGAAGGTGGAATGTGTTCAAAAAACAAGTTCTAGGAAGGCAGCACATCGATGAATGAGCAGGTGGAATGTGTTTACAAAGCCACGTGAAGCATTTATTCTTACGCTTTAATAATAAGTGTCTTTCTATTTTCTTCTTGCAGTGACGTAGCTTCATAACCTACTACCCTACGTTCAGAAGAAGCTGCAGGGGGTCTGATCTGATAATCCATATAAGCGTCATTACATTTCTTCTTGCAGTGACACAGAGCAAAAAAGTGGGGCGCCCCGGTCTGCTTCTGACTCCTCGTCTGCTGCTACAGTGTCACCTCCCACACCACCACCACCACCACCACTACAAGATACTGAGGTGTCCAAGAGCGACGGACTCAAATCCCACCCTATTGGCAACTTTTTTGGAACTGAGGTACTTAAAAAATAAATGTTTTACACAGCTAAACACTTGAATGTACATTTTGCCCGGGTACCTTAAGTACTTTTGTTTTTAACTTGGACCCCCCCCCCCCCCCCCCCCCCCACACACACACACACCTTACCGGAGGAGAAAACCAAGTTCCTCTTATTTTCACTGCAATGGGTTTACAAATTATACTTGTTTGGGATGCATGGTCGCTGTTGCGACTTGTTTTGGCCCTGGGTACCCTAAGTACTATTGTTTTTCAACTTGGACCCCCCCCCCCCCCCCCCCCCCCCCCCCACACACACACACACACACACAAACACACACACCTTACCGGAGGGGATAACCAAGTTCCTCTTATTTTGACCGCAATGGGTTTACAAATTAAACTTGTTTAGTATGCATGCATGGTAGCTGTTGTGACTTGTTTTGGTCCTGTAGAAGTTCACTGTTCTTTTGGGGGCTACACATAGCAGCTTCCACCCAGCTCCATTAGTCAGCCAGTGGGCCAATCCCAAAGCTTTCAGCTGCATTCGAATGACCTCTGTCAGCTTTCAGGCACACTAGCTAGCTTTAGAACCAAGGACAGGGAAAAGGAGCTTCCTAGAAGCTGCTACCCGTAGCCTAAAACATAAACAGTGGTAGAAGTTGATGCTGGAGCTAACTCTTAGGCAGACATATAGGTACAGATATAGATGTAGATTTTGATGCATGCACGTTTTGATGCTTGACATTAATACTTCTTATTTGAGTTGCTGCCTGATTGTACTTACAGATAGAAACTAATTTGTACTTGTAGATAGAAACTAATTTGTACTTACAGATTGGAACTAATTTGTACTGATAGATAGAAAATAATTTGTACTTCTAGATAGGAACTAATTTGCACTTACAGATAGGTACTAATTTGTACTCAATAGATAGGAACTAATTTGTACTTCTAGATAGGAACTAATTTGCACTTACAGATAGGAGCTAATTTGTACTAACTAGATAGGAACTAATTTGTACTTAAAGATAGGAACTAATTTGTACTTATAGATAGGAACTAGTTTGTACATATAGATAGGATCTAATTTGTGAGGATAGAGACGTAGATACCCAGTTTCAGTCTTTAATGAACAGGTTTTAATTTTTTAATGCAATCATAACTCGCTATTTTAGTTGCTGCCCAATTCTACTGTTAGACAAGCGAATTGGTTTAGATAGAGATGTAGATACCCAGTTTAAGTCTTAGATAAACTGGGTTGATCTGTTTGATGCGTGAAATTAAAACTTGCAGTTTTATTTGCTGCCCAATCTCACTCGTTGTTCCGACAGGTCAACACGGCCGAGCATAATGATTCAAATCAATAGACAAACTTATGCAAACTTATTCAAATTGATAGAAAATGTATTCAACCGTATTCAAATTGATAGACAACTTATTCAAACTTACTCAAATTGATAGACAACTTATTCAAACTTACTCAAATTGATAGACAACTTATTCAAACTTACTCAAATTGATAGACAACTTATTCAAACTTACTCAAATTGATAGACAACTTATTCAAACTTACTCAAATTGATAGACAACTTTTTCAAGCTTACTCAAATTGATAGACAACTTATTCAAACTTACTCAAATTGATAGACAACTTATTCAAACTTACTCAAATTGATAGACAACTTATTCAAACTTACTCAAATTGATAGACAACTTATTCAAACTTACTCAAATTGATAGACAACTTATTCAAACTTACTCAAATTGATAGACAACTTTTTCAAACTTAGACAAACTTATTCAAATTGATAGACAACTTATTCAAATTGATAGACAACTTATTCAAACTTCAACAAAATTATTCAAAATTATTCAAATTGATGGACTAACTTCACCTTTCTCGTTTTCTAACCCATTCTATAAATACATAAATATATCGCCTCATTGCGAGGCGTGAAGTAGCGGGGGCCAGCCCGTCACACTGGGGCCAACCACCAACAAACCCGATCTTTCCTATTCCCTAAGGAATTGATGACAGGTCTCAATGACTTATCATCTGGCTATCTAAGTGGATTGCTTTTACTTGCTCAAGTGACGACTCTCTTTCTCATCACCACCACCACCACCACCACCACTGTCCTCAGGAATTGATGGCGGAGTTCAGTGACTCATCTAGCTATCTAAGTAAAATGGTTTTACTGGTTCAATTGACAACTCTCTTTCTCATCATCACCTTCCGCATCACCACCACCACCACCACCGTTCTCAAGAATTGATAGCAGAGTTCAGTGACTCGTCTAGCTATCTAAGTAAACTGCTTTTTCTGGTTCAGTTGACGACTCTCTTTCTCATCATCACCTTTCGCACCACCATCACCACCACCACCACCACCGTCCTTAAGAATTGATAACGGAGCTCAGTTACTCGTCTAGCTATCTAAGTAAACTGCTTTTTCTGGTTCAGTTGACGACTCTCTTTCTCATCATCACCCTTCGCACCACCATCACTACCACCACCACCACCGTCCTTAAGAATTGATGACAGAGCTCAGTGACTCATCATCTGGCTATCTAAGTGGATTGCTTTTACTAGCTCAAGTGACGACTCTCTTTCTCATCCTCGCCCTTCACGTCACCACCACCATCACCACCACCGTACTCAGGAATTGATGACAGAGCTCAGTGACTCATCAACTGGGTATCGAGGTGAAGTGCTTTTGCTGGCTCAAGTGACGACTCTCTTTCTCATCATCGCCCCTCCCATTCAGCTCCAAGTGAGTTTATCCTCAAGTTTGCTGGTTTGCCTGCACTGCATGTGCTTGTATTATACTGTACTGCACTGGACTACTGTACTGCACTGGACTACATATGTTTGTACTGTACTGCACTGGGCTACATGTGTTTGTATTGTACTGCACTGTACTACATGTGTTTGTACTGTACTGCACTATACTACATGTGTTTGTACTGTAATGCACTGGACTACATATGTTTGTACTGTACTGCACTGGACTACATGTGTTTTTATTGTACTGCACTGGACTACATGTGTTTGTACTGTACTGCACTGGACTACATGTGTTTGTACTGTACTGCACTGTACTACATGTGTTTGTACTGTACTGCACTGGGCTACATGTGTTTGTATTGTACTGCACTGGACTACATGTGTTTGTACTGTACTGCACTATACTACATGTTTTTGTACTGTAATGCACTGGACTACATATGTTTTTACTGTACTGCACTGGACTACATGTGTTTGTATTGTAGTGCACTGGACTACATGTGTTTGTACTGTACTGCACTGGACTACATGTGTTTGTACTGTACTGCACTGGACTACATGTGTTTGTACTGTACTGCACTGTACTACATGTGTTTGTATTGTACTGCATTGCACTACATGTGTTTGTACTGTACTGCACTGGACTACATGTGTTTGTATTGTACTGCACTGTACCACATGTGTTCGTACTGTACTGCACTGGACTACATGTGTTTGTATTGTACTGCACTGGACTACATGTGTTTGTATTGTACTGCACTGTACTACATGTGTTCGTATTGTACTGCACTGTACCACATGTGTTCGTACTGTACTGCACTGCACTACATGTGTTTATACTGTACTGCACTGCATTGTTCCGCCTGCGCTACTCAAAACTGGGCCGGGCTCACTCTTGCTGACCTGTCATAAGGTCAATAGTATTATCTCATACTGAAATGAATTGCAGTAGTTTATCGGTATTTATCATTGGTAATGTGTAAATATGATTGATAGTTTGTGTAAGGGCAAGTCCCTTTAGCTTACTTGGCTACCCCTGGACTCAAACACATTTACGTAAAGCGAACGGCAATATGATATCATGTCATCAGATGATATCATACGATATAATATGATGCTGGCAGTCTGACCAGGCTAAAATGACCATTTATATATAATATCATGCGATGCAATTTGTATGATATCATATGATATCGTACTCGCCTTTTGTCAACATCATGTGATATGCCGGTCCCTGCATACGTACATCATACACCATGGCCAACTACCTCCTGGACTGAAACAGACAGACGTACATCACTGACCAAGGCCTCTCACCCTCCACACAACATCTTATATCAGGGACTCGTCAATTTGATGGGCATTCTGTTGCTTTCAGCTGGCGCTGTGTATATTCTGTACTCGCTCATCTGCCTGGGCAGGAACATGAGTCCCATGCCCGCTCCAAGGAAGAGGCACAAGCTGATCACTTCAGGTATGAAATCATGACTATGAAAAATATTTGCTAGCAGTTTACTTGTGTGCATGTGTGTGTGTGTGTTTGCATGTGTGTATGTACTGTACTCGCTCATCTGCCTAGAGAGGAACACGAGTCGCATGCCTGCTCCTTGGAAGAGGCACAAGCTGGTCACTTCAGGTAGGCAGTCACGGCACCGAGAATTCTTTGCTAGCGGCTCACGTGTATGTGCGGGTGTGTGCAGGGGGTGGGGTGGGGGTGGGGTGCGCCTGTGTATCTCCTGTACTCGCTCATCTGCCTAGGCAGGAACACGATTCCCATACCGTCTCCTTGGAAGAGGCACAAGCTGGTCACCTCTGGTATGAAATCAGGACAATGAAAATTCTTTGCTAGCAGTTTACTTGCGTGTATAAGCAGGTGTGTGTGTGTGTGTTTGCGTGTGTGTATCTACTGTACTCGCTCTTCGGCCTAGAGAGGAACATGAGTCGCATGCCGTCGCCTAAGAAGGGTTACCAGCTGGTCGCTTTAGGTAAACATGAAAAATGTTTCGCCTTGCAACGGGGCGTGAAGTTAAGGGAACCTTACCGCTCGATTGCTCTGGGAAAGGCTATCATGGTCACTTCAAGTACGCAATCATTTGTGTGTGTGTTTGGTTTGTGTGTGTATGTAAGTGTGTGTGTGTTTGGCTTGTGTGTGTACATATGTGGGTGTATGTGTGTGTGTGTGTTTGTCTGGCTTGTATGTGTATGTATGTATGTGTGCGTGTGTGTTACTTGAGATCACGACTGAAGGTGCCTGCACTTGGCTATGAGTTACACGGGCCATAATAAATGTATGCATTGTACACCTTCCGGTGTTACGAGGTGTGAGTTTAAGGGGGGCCCGTTTGCTTGAACTGGGGCCAACCTCCTACACAGGCCTTAAATGATTCTTATAACCTTGGAGGGTTTGAGTTTGTATGACATTTTGGTGGTCCAGCTTGCAGACAGCTTCCTTGATTGCGAATTTAGGGCTAGCAATGCACTTGTGTGTGAGTGCGTGTGTGGGTGTGAGTGTGTGTGTGTTTAGCAGAATTTAGTATTTGTGTGTGTTTAGCAGAATTTAGCAGTGTAGGTGTCGAGCGGAGATGAAGACAAGCCCTTGTACATGCATTGAATGGATCATGATGTGCAGCGCTATGCATCATTATTCGTTCAGGTTTGAACTGTTGTCCTCGAAGGCGTGTCTGGTATTGTCCGCCACCCTGTGCATTGAATGGATCATGCTGTACAGTGCTGTGCATCATTTTTCATTCAGCTTTGAACTGTTGTCCTCAAAGGCATGTCTGTTATTGTCCGCCACCCCGTGTAAGGTATTGTCCGCCACCCCGTGCGTCAGGGATTATTTTCAAACCTGAAAGCGGGTTATTTCTAGCTTAGTGTCTGCCACTGTGTACATTGAATTGATTATGCTGTGAATCATTAATCTTTGAACCCTTGTCTCCACAGACATTTTTAATATGTATTTTATCCGCCATTTTTTCCGCCACCCCATGTATCAGCTTGGTCATGGTGTGCGTCATTACTCTTGTATCTGTTATCTTTGCAGGCAGGCATCCTATTGTCTGCCACCTTGTGGATTGAATTCATCATGCTGATTATTGAACTGTTGTCCTCACAGGCATTTATGGCATTGTCCGCCAACTCATGTATGGTGAGCTCCTCTTCACAGCCACCCCATGGATAGAATTCATCATGCTGATCCTTGATCATTGAATTGATGTCCTCACAGGCATGTATGGCATTGTCCGCCACCCCATGTATCGAATTGATCCTGCATTCATGCTGTGCATCATGAATCTTTGAACTGTTATCTTCGCAGGCATGCATCTTCTTGTGTGCCACCCCCTTCAATGAATTAATCATGCTGTGTGTCATGTATCTTTGAACTGTTATCTTCGTAGGCATGCTCCTTATTGTGTGCCACCCTGTGCATTGAATTCATCATGGTGTGCATCATTATTCTTTGAATCGTTGCCTCCACAGACTTTGTTTCAATACAGATGGTATTGTCTGCCACCCCATGTATCGAATTGGTCATGCTGTGTGTCATCAATCTTTGAACTGTTATCTTCGCAGGCATGCATCTTATTGTCTGCCACCCCATGGATTGGATTTATCATGCTGATCCTTGAAATGTTGAGTTGTTATCCTCACAGGCATGTGCGGCATTGTCCGCCACCCCATGTATGGTGGGCTCCTCTTCACAGCCACCCCATGGATTGAATTCATCACGCTGATCCATGATCATTGAATTGTTGTCCTCCCAGGCATGTATGGCATTGTCTGCCACCCCATGGGTTGAATTCATCATGCTGTGCATTATACATCTTTGAACTGTTATCTTCGCAGGCATGCACCTTATTGTCCGCCACCCCATGGATTGAATACATCCTACTGATCCTTGAAATATTGAGTTGTTATCCTCACAGGCATGTACGGCATTGTCCGCCACCCCATGTATGGTGGGCTCCTCTTCACAGCCACCCCATGGATTGAATTCATCACGCTGATCCATGATCATTGAATTGTTGTCCTCCCAGGCATGTATGGCATTGTCTGCCACCCCATGGATTGAATTCATCATGCTGTGCATTATACATCTTTGAACTGTTATCTTCGCAGGCATGCACCTTATTGTCCGCCACCCCATGGATTGAATACATCCTGCTGATCCTTGAAATATTGAGTTGTTATCCTCACAGGCATGTACGGCATTGTCCGCCACCCCATGTATGGTGGGCTCCTCTTTACAGCCACCCCATGGATTGAATTCATCACGCTGATCCATGATCATTGATTTTTTGAACTGTTGTCCTCGCAGGCATGTGCGGCATTGTCTGCCACCCCATAGATTGAATTCATCGTGCTGATCCTTTAACTGCTTTCCTCACAGGCATGAATGGCATTGTCCGTTACCCCATGGATTGAATTCATCATGCTGATCATTAAACTGTTGAATTGTTGTCCTCACAGGCATGTATGGCATTGTCCGCCACCCCATGTATGGTGGGGTCCTCTTCACAGCCCTGGGTTGGGCTGCTGTGACCATGAGTGAGACACGGCTGGCATTGTCGTTGATCCTCTGGTTTGTGTTAGAAATGAAGGTGAGTAATATCCTTCTTTGGTGTTATCACGATGTCACGTCATCTTCGTCCTCATCCTCTTCATCTTTGTCTTTGTCAACCTAGTCATCGCCATCATCACTGTCGTTGTCACGCTGTCACGTCATCTTTGTCCTTATCCTCTTCATCTTTGTCTTTGTCAACCTAGCCATCGCCATCATCACTGTCGTTGTCATGCTGTCACGTCATCTCTGTCCTCATCCTCTTCGTCTTTGTCTTTGTCAACCTAGTCATCACCATCATCACTGTCGTTGTCACGCTGTCACGTCATCTTTGTCTTTATCCTCTTCATCTTTGTCTTTGTCAACCTAGTCATCGCCATCATCACTGTCGTTGTCACGCTGTCACGTCATCTTTGTCCTTATCCTCTTTATCTTTGTCTTCGTCAACCCAGTCATAGCCATCATCACTGTCGTTATCACGTTGTCACGTCATCTTTGTCCTTATCCTCTTCATCTTCGTCTTTGTCAACCTAGTCATTGCTGCATCACTGCCGGTGTCAACACAATCATCACCGTCACGTGCAGCAGTAGCCCCCTATATTGTGTGCTCCCCTAGCTAACTCATGCTGTCTTGTATCATTCCTCTTGATCACCCTTCAAATACAGACATGCAGTTGAGTTTGATGTGGCAAGTCTAATTCGATGGTGGTGGTAATAGACTTCTGGTGATGGTGATCATATAAAGTGGTTTTGATCTGTCAGATACAAAACATATAAAACCAACAAGTTCTGCTCTTCCCCATGCTGACAGATTAAATATGAGGAGGACGCGTTGTCGGCTCGATATGCGGAGTACGCCGACTACAAGATGCAGGTCAAGAAGTTTATCCCTTTGGTGTATTGAGCCAACCGGGCTGTAGTGCCACACAGCCACAGCTAGAGCTAGAGCCACACAGCTAGCGCCATGCAGCAATAAATAGCTATAGCCACAGCAATAGCTATAGCCACATAGCAATAAATCTCCCTACAGCTCTACGTGACAGATATCATGGTTCCTAATTATACGCCCAGACACTAAGGGGACGACCATAATCTGATCAAGGTGGGTTTGACGAGGTGATCCGGCCAATGTAAGGAGTGTGGCTAAGAAAGTACCCCCCCACGCGGCCGCCTGCCTTCCCGTCTCCCAGCTCACTCCCCAGACCTTGCTTCGGTACCGTGTCTGGATTCAGAACTGTGATCAAAAGCGCTATGCTAAATTGTCTATAAATATTTTTTCCTAAGTGCGCCTACTCTTTTGTAAGATAGCAACGCCATAAGAGCTGAATTTTCGGAGTTGCTCGCAAGTGTCGTGAGTCCCGTCCCCTGGGGTGAAATTCCTCTCGCAACTTTAACAACTAGTTCATGGACTCAGGTCATTTATCGTATGCTGGACGATTCCTGGGGACCAGCTTGTTGAATATTTACGTTCACACGCTTGAACTTGAACTGGGTTACATAGCTTTAGCCAGCAATTTGGCTGCTCGCCGTCTTACTTGGCAGTCCATATTGTCAATCTGGGAATGTACGGTACATCATGCGACTTATGTTTTCGATTGGGCATTGGGGTGTTTCAAGCCTTAGCAGTTTGCACCCCTTCATTTCTTGATCACCAATCTGATGGCAATAATTCAAACAGCCTTAGCTGAGGCCATGTAATCAAGTCCAACTTCCTTATCTAGAGTTTCAGCGTTTGAACTTGAACTTGGTTACTGGTACATAGATTCAGCCAGAAAATCTGCTGTCTCAAGCAGAATCTTCTTTGCCAGGAAAGGGGGTTTAAGCGTTTGACCCGTTAACTGTGCCATTGTGCTAAAATGTTGATGATACTGCCGAAGACGGCGAGCAGCCTTAAAGGCTGGAGCCATTTAACCAAGTTACCAAGTAAAACAGGAACTGCACCCGGATACACAGCAACTTTCGGATACCGGGTTTCCAACAAGTCTAGAACAGATGCTCCTGGGGTCAGAATTTTTTGACCATCGAACCCAGGAGCATCTGTTGACCCAACGCGTGATTTTTTTTTATTGAATTCGGACTCTGATGCTGCATGTTTAAAGGCTTCTCGAGGGATGCAGCCAATGTGAAACCCCAGACGCCCCCCTATGCGCAGCCAGCTGGCTTACTGGCTTAACCAGACTGAATCAAGGAGGGCCTGCCTCAAGGATTCGGAGACAGTCGAAATGCACGATTTCAGGACCCCAATATTTTGAGACTTCCCCTAATCGATCTCCACGTTTTCCCTATTGCTCACAATTGCATCCTTCGGTAGACCTTCCCTCCTCACGCAATCTCACTTGAATCACTGCTTAGGGTTTTAGGGTTCTTTTAGGGTTCTTTGAGGGGGCTAAAGCGAAAACCATAAGCAGAACTAAGGGCTTCCGGAGTCTGGAAGCCCTTAGTTCCCCCCGTTTCTCTATCCGTTCTCCGTCTCTCCGCCTCTCCGTCTCTCCATCCGCCGTCTGTCCGTGCCTCCGTGCCTCCGTCCAGGCGTTTGAACTTTCCCGGGCACCTCCGCACCCAAACATTTGGCTCAAGTTTGTAGTGCGCATGACTAGAGTTATCAGCATCGCAGCGGTCAAGATCCTTCGCAAAAGTTGTTCAATGTTTTGTAGCTTTATTCGGCTACGAGTAGCTACTTTCTCCACTACTTTGGAAACTCCCTGCCGGTGACTGCTAAAGCGTTTCCCGTGTCGCTTGCGACACGCTCTTAGGACTGGACGATGCGCTGAATCGCATTGTTTCAAGGAAACCTCGTAAGATCATACACTTAATCAATAAACTTGAATTTTAACCTGACGATATCAGAATCTTGGCCTTGCTCGACTCTTACACCTCACTTCAGTCTCGCTTGACGTCGATTTGATCTACTATGCACCAACGCCTGTTGATCGCGCACATCAGCGAAGGAGGTTTCTCGACACTGCTTTTGTCTGTGGGAAGTCGACGCATGCCAAATGCAGGATAGCCTTGACAGACAACTTCTTGATTCGTCTCGAAATGGAGATGTTAACGAGGTGGGTTCTCTACTGGAGCGAGGAGCCAACGTGGATTACAAAGATTTCTGCACCCCTCTGCATACTGCTGCACATAATGGGCACTTGGAGTGCATCAAGGCTCTCCTTGATAGCGGAGCTCATGTGAACATACAGGATGATGATGGCAGCACCCCTATGCATAAGGCGGCATGCAATGGACATGTGGAGTGCATTAAGGCTCTTTCTGATGGCGGGGCTGAGGTGAACATACAAGAGGAGGATGGCAGCACCCCTTTGCATAAGGCTGCATGCAATGGGCACTTGGAGGGCATCAAGGCTCTCCTTGACAGTGGTGCTGAGGTGAACACACAGGACTATGATGGCAGCACCCCTTTGTACGAGGCTGCACGGCAAGGACATTTGGAGTGCGTCAAGGCTCTTCTTGGCAGCGGTGCTGAGGTGAAAACACAAGATATTAGTGGCAGAACCCCGTTGCATAAGGCTGCCTGGTATGGACACGTGGAGTGCATCAAGGCTCTCCTTGATAGCAGTGCTGAGGTAAACACGCAAGGTAATAGTGGCAGCACCCCTTTGAATGATGCTGCATTGAATGGACACGTGGAGTGTATCAAGGCTCTCCTTGACAGTGGCGCTGAGGTGAGCACACCGTATAATGATGGCAGCAACCCTTTGCATTATGCTGCATACAATGGGCATGCAGAATGTATCAAGGTTCTCCTTGAATGCGGCGCTGAGGTGAACATACAGGATGATGACGGCAGCACCCCTTTGCACAAGGCTGCACGGCAAGGACACGTGGAGTGCATCAAGGCTCTCCTTGACCACGGCGCTGAAGTAAACATAGTGGGTAATGATGGCAGCACCCCTTTGCATAAGGCTGCATGCAATGGACACGTGGAGTGCATCAAGGCTCTTTTTTATGGTGGGGCTGAGGTGAACACACAGGAGGAGGATGGCAGCACCCCTTTGCATAAGGCTGCATGCAATGGGCACTTAGAGAGCATCAAGGCTCTCCTTGACTGCGGTGCTGATGTGAACACACAGGACTATGATGGCAGCACCCCTTTGTATGAAGCTGCACGGCAAGGACACGTGGAGTGCGTCAAGGCTCTCCTTGGCAACGGTGCCGAGGTGAAAACACTATCTATTATTGGCAGCACTTTTTTTGCATAAGGCTGCATGCTACAGGCAGGTGGAGTGCATCAAGGCTCTCTTTGACAGGGGCGCTGAAGCGGACAGGCAGGGTAATGATGGCAGCTCCTCTTTGCACAAGGCTGCACAGCAAGGACATGTGTAGAGCATCAAGGCTCTTCTTGACAGTAGCGCTGAGGTGAACACACAAGATATTAGTGGCAGCAGTCCTTTGCACAAGGCTGCATGCTGTGGACAGGTGGAGTGCATCAAGGCTCTTCTTGACAGTGGGGCTGAGGTTAACACACTGGGTAATGATAGCAGCACCCCTTTGCATAAGGCTGCATACAATGGACACGTGGAGTGCATCGTGGCTCTTCTTGACAATGGCGCTGAGTCAGCTTACCAGAGGATAGCTGCTGGGTACTATGAGCCAGGGCCTAGAAGGCCCAGGCATATTGAGCTCCTGGATGTGGACCCAGTCAGTGCTCCATTGATGTTCCTAGTCTTAAAATGATTTCTTTCCTTAAGTTCTTACCCAAGAAAGCTGTGTCTGACATAGCAGAGCTCACTAACTAGAGGGGCAAACAGATGCATCGCCCTTCATGGACGCACAAACACACACACATGTACACGCATACATACACATATACGCACTCAGACACACACACTTACATGTATGGACATCATGCATCCTAACACACTCACACACACGTACGCAAGTGCTTTGTCTAGAGGCATCCTACACCCCACCCCGAGCCCACAAAAAAGGCCAACAGCCAGCTGATCGGGGGCGTCATTCTACTGCAGTTAGATACTTTGTATGGTAGAGCCCCTTCCAGTGATATACAATGGTCTAGTGGTAGACCAGATCGCTTGAGGAAGAAGAGTCGGGGGTTTGACTCCCCCTTCGGTCGCTCTTGGTGTTGCAGGTCGTTGTCAACCGCGATGGTAGCTTGTCCAGGTTGAGGTAGGAGACCGCTCCCCACCCGCGTACGACGGGCTCCCTTAACACCACGCCCCACCAGGCGTTATCATTACCTTGTATGGTAGTGGGATTTCAGATCATCTCAGCGGAGTACCAGTTTGGTTTACAGCAATCACCTAACCCATGATCGATGCTGCTCATGCTACAAGCTCTATTCATGTTCCTTGTGCTGGTGCTGGTGCTGGTTCATGCTGCTGGTGTTGGTGCTGGTTGGTGCTGGTTGCTGTTGGTGTTGGTGCTGGTTGCTGTTGGTGTTGGTGCTGGTTCCTTGTGCTGGTGCTGGTGCTGGTGCTGGTGCTGGTTCATGCTGCTGGTGTGGTTGTTGATGCGCCTCGTAGCAAGCCTTGTTTGGATCAATGTGTGTGGTAGTCTAATGTTATATTTAATTCAAACCCCAATTGTGTGGTGTACCTCAATTTATCTACATTTACATTACTTTATTAATTTCACCCCAGGAGATGGGTCTCCCGACACAAAAGAGCGACACCAAGGATTCAGTTCGAATGGCGTTGCCACTCCTAAAAAAATAGTGATATGAGCACTAAGGGTGGAAGATACCGACCCTGAACCAAACTAACATTCACCGCTACCCCTATTGACCACGGCAGACCAGCTCCATGCCATGGTCGTTAGAAGCGGAACTAGAAAACCACCGCGTTGCCTCTCCTACAAAACAGTAGGTAGTGGGAGCATCCTAACTGGTCACCAGTTAGGGAAGTGTTTACAAGTTCCAGGTCGTATGCAGGCGTATGGAAAAGTTTTGTACTGGTTGGCCAGACTTGCCCTGAGCAAATATTTCCGAAGGCAGAAGCAAGTATTCAAACCATAGCAAGATATGCTTTGGTTTCTTTGACGAACAATCTATTGAATGCATTCGTCTAATATTATTGTACGCACTTTCACAGTCCAGGGCTAGGCTAATAGGCTAAATGACAACTTTTACTGCTGGAGACGGCAAGCAGCAAAATTATTAGTTGACATTGGTTGGCATCGGTTCATTCGGTTGGCATAGGCACCAGGTTGACACTTATCTGGCTGTTGGGTCCACACGGACTGAAGTCACAAAAGTGTAGCCAAGACAAACAAGAATAATAGCTTGCCGTCGGGTTCCAAGAGCGTTGCTGTTATTATTCGCCCTGACAAAAGCTTTTACCCAAAGCGATGGGAGGAGCGCAATGGTTCCAAATAAGGACCAGGGAAAGAACAAGCCAGGCCGTCTGTTCGTCCAATGCTCAGGCGATCAAGCCTCCTGCGGGGACGGAAGATAAAGAGTGTCGACCCCCCTCGCCTAGGGCGCCCAATAGCTCCACGCATCGTGCCTGGATGCCCCAGGGAATTTGAGTTCTTCTTACACGATTCTTCAGCCAACTCTGGGCTGCTCACTGTCGGCCAATTCCAACCCCCCCTTCACAGTACCTTCAATTCCAAAGTTGTAATTGAAGTTCAAACCTTTGACTACCGTATTCAGGTACTGGTAGGCCACTGCATTTTTGGTATTTGTTCATTCAGTTATAAAAAACCCTGAAACCCTGAACCCTGGATGGGTTCCATTCAGCCCTTTGGCTATTCAGGTATTGGAGGGCCAGTCCCTACCATAATGGTGTTTTCCCCTAAGTTGGATTAAAACCCGGATGGCTCAAACTCTAAACTTTAGATGTAAGCGATACATGAGTTAAGTGGTTGAGCGAGAATGTTAGCAAAATCGTGCAGACCGATTATAAATGCTTTAACCTCCTCAAATCCCCAAGGCACCGAGCACTGTCGATTTTTAAAGTTTAGGCCCAAATCAAGGGGAGGGGGGGAAAAAGTGAAAGACCCCATCCCCAAAAAGTGCTGAGGCACCCGTACTCAGACCCCCCCCCCCCCCCCCCCCCTCGGCCCCGGAACCCACTGCACAGTCACTGTCTCAGCCACCACTTAGTGTAATGGTGTCTAATTAGGCTCATTTTACACGGTTTTCAAAGGCCTATCTATTGAGGTTGGTCTAGAGACAATTGGGAATGTTTGAAACATAGAAAATCATCATCATCAATGTAACATTGGTTGGTGGGAGTTGTGGGTCAGGGCCCCTTGGCCCCTAATGTGTCCACCTTCAATATTCTTCAATAACCAGGCCTTCAATCCAAGCTTCAATCAGGCATTAAATAATCAGCCTTGCACGCAAGAGAATTCTGAAGGCGCTCTATGTTTCCGTGGTCGCCGCTAAGCATTTGTTTACCGCACTTTCGCAGGTAGTGCCCTTTGATTGTGGGTCCATCGAATAACATCAACTAGCACTAGTCACCAGAACGAAAACAGACGCACAGTGACGGAAAGGGAAAAAGAAGAAAGAGGTCTCGCTCTGTACATCGTTGTACAAGTGTTGGTTAGGGCGTTGTGTGTGGGGAGAGAGAGAGAGAGAGAGAGGGAGAGAGAGAGAGAGAGAGAGAGAGAGAGAGAGAGAGAGAGAGAGAGAGAGAGAGAGAGAGAGAGAGACCCTGGATCCCCCCCCCCCCCACCACCACCACCACCACCACCACCACACACACACACACACACACACACACACACACACATATGCCCTGGGCAAAATATGTGGTGGGTCTCTCCCCCAATAGCATTTTTGGACTGGTATTTAGTAGAGGAACACCCTAGTTCCACTCCCATGTCATTCTGAGGGCTAGAAAAAGTGCCTGGAAAGTACCTAATTTTTTGAAAATGTCAGATTTTTTCCTTGACCCCCCCCCCCCCCCCCCCCCCCCCCCCCCCCGCGGCCCCAAACTTAGGAGGACCGTTACTTTTTTTCTACTAGGCCAAATCAAGAAGCAAAACCGAATTCTTCATCCTCTCTATGATATCTACAAAGTTGGACGATGGGGTCATTTTGGTTACAAGTTGCCCCCCCCCCTGGCCCAAATCTAAAAAATATCCCTGGAGGTAAATGCCTGCTTCCTGTGACCAGCGAACAGCGAACATGTTTGCGAACAGCGAGAGGCCTGGACAGCGTGGACGTATTTAAGGGGGCGAACCAGTTCAGCGGACCATTTTGCAGCGGCTCAGCGGCCATTTGCTTGCCTTCGAACATGGAGTACTTCAGGACACACATTTCTGTCGCTCGTCTAGATACCAATTCTGCATGCGCTTGTCGTGAACACAAACCAGAGTCCAACCAACTGTTTTCTTTTCGCTACTGTCGCCGTCACACACCCACCCCCTCCTCTTTTCCACCCTTAGACACCTCTCTCTGAGTGTCGTCCGTAGATTCTATCCATTATCCTGTGCAATTTTCCCTACCATTTTCAGCTTTGCCATATGTACTTTTTCGATAGACCCAATTTCCGTTGTCGTTGGGTTGGTATTTCCGATGCAGCGCTTTGTTCGCTTGAGATATCGTAGCCTGCGTTTGCTACATTCGCCTTGTCACTCTTGAAGTGCCCGATTTTCCTGCCAATATGCCTTTGCGGGCTGATAGGCCCTACGTTTAGTTGGCGCGCCCCTTGCTGTATGTTTCCGTTTTTTCTTCATGTCCCACACCCCACGGGCCCTGCTGAGTTGATCCCTCACAATTTACTTTTCACCCATCTCCTTTCTTTTCTACTTTCCCCCACGCTTGACCCTGCGGTGTCCCGTTGCCTACAGTCTTCCCTGCGCCTTGATCAAACCCACAACTATCTATCCCCGCCAGGCCCCGCCCCGCTTAGATGTCCCCCGCTACTTACCACAGCACTCGTGCACATTTCGGTGAGCACCCATGACTTTAAGGGATCCTGCACCTTCTGCCGAGAAGCGACCCAGGTTTGAGGCCATTTCACTTTCTACGGAGTGGCGCTTTTGTCATCGATTCAAAGGTGTCCACCCCCCGCACGACTCATTTTCGCTCCTCCCCAGCGCGCCAGACACCCCCATACTTATTGAGATTGCAGTTTTTAACCCTTGGCTCTTCTTCGTCTAGGCACGGTTACTTTGCTGTTACGTCGCACTTTAATTGGTAGTCACACGTTATTTTCCCATATTCAGAATTTTAATTTTATTTTGCAGTCCGCACCGTCTTGTTATATCCGTTTGTATGGTGCACCTACGGCGGACGATCACGTTCGTACCTCGTCGACTTTTTTTCGCGCCCTACGTTGCTTGCCGACCAGTCGCAGCCGCGGGCAACATACGAATACTCCGAGACTGACGCGCGACCCCGTTCGACCGGTTGCATATTGATGAGAGTGTCGGACTCAGATGATTTTTCTAAATATTGAGTTTGATTATTGTCTACATTTGCTTCCTTCGTTGTCTATTCCTTTACCTTAGCTGATCCCGCGTCATTGGCTGTTCTGCGGAGGCGTGTTTCTTCTTCGTGCAACTTCTTCACCTTTTACTTTACGACATCCAACTTATTTTGTTTGGAACGGTATGTCCCCTCCTGTTCTCTCCCAGGGTTCATTTTTTCTTTGGAGGTTTTTTTTATTTTCTTTCGAATTTTTTGCTATGCCGCAGTTCAGCGTTTCAGGTTTGTGCTTTCTTGTTTTTTTTTCATTCCTTTCGCTCCCTTCCTTTTCCTTTTTTCTTTTCCTGCCGCCGTCTCTATGCCTTGCCGTTTGTAGGATTGGTTTTTTGTTTTGTTTGTCACCGCGATTGTTATGTTGTATTTGGTCTTATTCGTCGGCTGGGCGTTGAGTTTTAGCTAGGACCCGGGATGTTTTTTAGCCCTTCGCGTAGGACGATTCGTTTCGGTGTGTTTTTGTCGAATCATCTTTGAACCGAATTTGAGGGGTAGGGTGAGGTGGGAGAGGTCTGTACGGCAAAAAAAATGTGGCGTCGTATCGTCGCCGACTTGCGTTACAGTCCCTGTCATGGGTGCTTCTCGAGCAAAATTATGTGGTCAAAACACAGCAGCTTGGCACTGGAGAGAAAGTCTTTATCAACGTGTGTGTCTCTGAAAAGGTGAGGTTGGAGATATTTTGGCATGCCCATGCACTCCGGCCGCATGGCTGCATGGACGCTTGCATGGATGCATGGGCCTCCGCCTTCACTTTCAGCAATTCATTGGATCATCTGGGGTTCGTTGGAATAGGCCGAAGTTCATTCTTCATACCTCAGGCCAAATTTGGGACAATTCTCCCAGAATTCTCGTGACAATTTCGAGATATTTTGGGTATGCCCATACACTCTGCCCACATGGCCATAAAGACGCATGCATGGATGCATGTGCCCCCGCCATTGCATTTCTTCTCAGCTACCAGCAGCAGCTTCTCGGCAGCTCCCTGAGACTGCCACTGGGCCAAACCCAAAGATGACAGGAGCGCCGGAAAGCTGACAATATCAGCTTCCTGGTGCACGAGGTTGTTTATGGTTTGGATGGAGAGAGAGCCCGGGGAGCAGCCTAGCAGCTGCTGATCGTAGCTGAAAAGAAAAGCTATGGCCTCTGCCTGGGCTTTAATCTGCGCTCTGTGCTAAGATGCCATCTCGTGGGAGTAGGGGTTGAGAAAAAGTGTTCATCGTAAATAAACTGAAAACATGATATGGGAGGTACAGAAGTTGAGCTAGAAGCCCCTTTCAGCAATATGCAATGGTCTAGTGGTTGACTAGATCGCTTGAGGATGAAGAGTCGGGGGTTCGACTCCCCCTTCGATCGCTCTTGGCGATGCAGGTCGTCGTCAACCGCGATGGTAGCTTGTCCAGCTGAGGTAGGAGACCGCTCCCCACCCGCGTACAACGGGCTCCCTTAACACCACGCCCCACCAGGCGTTATCATTACCTAAGTTGAGCTAGTGCAATCTGCATGCATGGCCTGGGGGACAGATAGGTTCGCATGGGGTTTCATTATATTACATCACATAACAACCCATCAATAATTAACTAGTACGCCTTACTACAAGGGGTGAGGTTGAGGGGGCCAGCCCGTTTGCTTTCACTAGGTCCAACCACCTTTTATAACAACCTATAATAGATTAATATCCGTCACTTATCACTCGGGTGCCGACAAAGGAGCCTGTTATTATAGTACATCACATTACACTGTCATATTCAGAGCAGCATTACACTGTCATGTACAGAGCAACATTACACTGTCATATATAGGGAACGGCAATATGACATCATATGATATCATGTCATCATATGATATCAAATAATGCCGGCAGTCTGGCTAGGATAAAGTTACCATTTAAATACAATATCGTATGATGCAATTTGTCTGATATCATATGATATATTGATATCATACTCTCCTTTGGCCAACCTCATATGATATGCCGATCCCTAGTCATTTACAGTGCAGGGTATGATCTTCATGCTCATGCAATCTGCATGCAGGGCCTTGGACACCTGTTTTCTTCTTCGTGCGACGCGTCGCAAATTGAGCGACTCGGTGCGACCCCAGTGCGACGCACTGACCCTCAAACCTCGCGGAGCGCAAAGCCCGGGAGATTTGGGAAGCAAATCTGACTAGTTTAGTCGGACCCATGCGTTGCCATGCAGCGACGGAATGGCGGGGTGTCGCACACAAAAAAGTGCTGTACCAGTTCTGTACCTGGGATTTGTTTTCCCGCTATATATAGCAATCGCTAGTTTTGACCCAGTTTTACAGTTTTTTGTGTGTGTGTGTGTGTTCCCTATCTCTGAGATTAATGGCCCTAAAAAGCTTTAAAGGGCTGTACAAGTTATAAAGAGCTATAAGAAGCACTGAAATGCTGTCCCAGGAGGAGGCCTAAAACCCAAAAGCTAGAAAAAACCCACTTTCAGATTTGAAACAAAATCCCTGTTCTGTACCGGTTGCAGATTGACAAAGCCTCCAAACACTGCTTTTATATCCGAAAAACCCTTCCAATCTATTATTTAATAAATTTTATTTATTAAATAATCCATTCATTGTTGTGTTTAATTTAATAAATTTTATTTATTAAATAATCCATTCATTGTTGTGTATTGCAGATTGGCAAAGCCTCCAAAAACTGCTTTTATATCTGAAAAAACAAAAAATTAATATACACAAAAACTACTGTCCTGTGTGGTGTGCTGCAAATTGACAAAGCCTCCAAACGCTGCTTTTATATCTGGATTTTTTTAAATATAAAACAACTTCTGTCCTGTGTTGTGTGTTGCAGAAAAACAAAGCCACAAAACACTTTTTTCTTCCAGATATAAGAAAACAATTGTAACATAAAATTACTTCTGTCCGGTGTTGTGTGTTGCAGATTGACAAAGCCTCCAAACACTGCTTCTATGTCTGATAAAAACAAAAAATTAATATGAAAATTACGTCTGTCCTGTGTTGTGTGCTGCAGATTGACAAAGCCTCCAAACGTTCTGGCAAGTCCGCTGATGGTAAGACTGGCTCCTTCTTCGACGTTCCTCTCAGTTTGGGAAATATGAAGAAGGGTACCGACAAGACAAGTGCAGAGTGCTCTGTGTTTGATTTTGTGGTTCACCCCGAAACCATCAAGATGGGCGAGGAAACCCCTGCCATTCGCAATTTGGTGGTGGAAACGGTGAGTTCAGGGTTTAAGGTTTAGGGTTGGGGTGGAAACGGCGAGTTCAGGGTTTAGGGTTGGTGGTGGAAACGGTGAGTTCAGGGTTTAGGGTTGGGTAGGAGGAGTTAAGGGTTTTTTGGTTTGGCCCCTTTAGTTTTTGGTCGGGGGTCTGACAGAGTGTGGATTGGTCCCCTAGTGACCAACTTGAGGGGGAGGAGGCAAAGGATAATTTGGAGGGACGATAGAAGAGTTTGCGGTTACAGATTGGAGCGGAATAAGGTTGATTCCGGGGGTGAGGTCGTTTGAGGGGGGGTTTGTGGGGGGGTCGGGTTCCGTGCGGTTTGCAGTTCCTTTCTCTTTCTTTTTCTCCCCGGGGGTGTGGCGGGGGGGTTTTTTTCTGTTTGCAATTGTTTTTTTGGGTGGGTGGCCAGAGGATGATATTGGAGGGGGGGGAGCATGAGGTTTTCCTGTGTGGGTATGTGGTGGGGGCTCAGGAAGTGCAGTAGCGATTACGTGCTGTATGACTTGTATTTTTTTTTTTATTAATCAATGAGATTCATTAATTATAGTATCTTCATGGCCTTTTATGTTTCGTGCCTCATTGCACCAGGACATGCGACAAGATTGAAACCATTCACACCGATTGGAAGCTGGACAGGAATAAGTACTTAAATTCCAAGATGTTAAGTATACAAGAAGCAGAGGGCGCCTAAGAGGTGTTCGATCCACGGTTGGGCGAAGCACTCCAGATTCACAATGTGTAAGTTTGAATCCTTCCCCGATTTTTCGTTTTCTCTCGAACATGTTTTTTTCGACCCCCTCTGACCAACCAAAATCACGATTCCTCCCTTTTTTTCTTTTTTTCCTCTTTAGCCGACCCGCCAGCACAAGTAATCTCATGCAAACTGGATACAGTCAGCTTTAATGTTGCACACCTTGCCGTTCAGTTGTCCCAACACACTCAAACAATTTCACAATTCCCAGGACTTGGTTTCTTTTTCGCGCGACGGCCCCCTTTGTTGTAACAATGAGAAACTCGGTGCGACTACCAGTGCGTTTACGCGGTGCCCCACGAAACCTATTTGGACGCCGGCAGCCAGGGAGGGTTGGGTGGGGTGGTATTCTGGACTGTTTTAAAAGCCAGACCCATGTGGCACCATGCAGCAATTCCTGAACAGTGAGTAATTGGCATGCAATGAGTACCCCCCTATTGTCACTTCCTATGCTGGAGTAGGTGTGCATGCATCAGTAATAGTGACCAAAGCTCGTATAACGCCACGCACGGTCACTCAATTAACCTGTGAAACATGGCTGCCGGTATCAACACGCGTCATTACCGCCCCCCCTGCTACGCCCCCCACGTCCCCTGCACTCAATAACCAGTGTGATACAGCCCTCGTATCGCATGTATTAACTCATAACCCCATGAAGGTGTGACCACCATGAAGGTGTGACCACCATGCATTATTAACCACCATGATTCTATGGGGTGAACCACTTATGTGAGGGTAACCACCATGTAAGGTGGACCCCACAATGCCTATAACACACCCCATGAAGGTGTGCACATACACCATTGATGTGTGTAACCATCCACAGGAAGGTGTGACCACCATGAAGTGTGTAACACTCTGAAAGTGTGACCAACCCATGAAGGGTGATTCCACCAGAAAGGTGTTTCTCTCTTGTGTACACCCCTGATTCGAGCTGTTGACCAACACTGTCCGATTAACACAATGAAGTGTGCACCACACCATGAAAGGTTTCCTGTACCACACTGCTAGAACCAACCCTTATCGAAGGCTTGTAATAACCATGAAGGTGTCCACCACCCCATGAAGGGTGGACCACCCATGATAGGTGTTGACCCCACACCTATTACCCTGCCTTATTAACCACAATGGAAGGTGTGACCACACTGCCTATTAACCACCATGAACGGTGGGACCTACCCACTGCCTATTAACCACATTCTGAGTGTGACCACCATGAGGTGTGAACCACCATGGCATGGTTGTGACCCACCATGCAGGTTGTAACAACCCTGAAGGTGGCCCACCATGCAGGTGTGAGCACCAGGTAGGTGTACCACCATGACGGTTCCTTGTGACCACCATGAGGTTTTTTCCCGTGCCCCCCGACCACCACTTTCCTATTAACACACATGAAGTGTAACCAACCATGAAGTTTCTTTTTGTGTACCCACCTTATGAATGGTGTTTGATCCACACTGTTCATTTTAAACCAACATGAACGGTGTGTAACACACTGCTATTAACCACCATGAAGGCCTGTTAAACACCTGAAGGTTTTGTGACCACCATGAATTTCCGGTTTTGTTTGTGTGACCCACATGACTAGAATTAACCCCCATGACACGTGTGCCCACCAGGAACCGGTTGTAACCACCATGAAGGTTTTTATGCGACACCTACTTGAAGGTGACTGACAACACTGCCTATTAAACACCAGATAGGGGGGACACTATTGCCTCAATGAACCACCATGAAGGTGTGACCACCATGAAGGTGTAACCACCATGAATTTTGGTGCGACCACACCCTCATCGAGGTGTGACACACTGCTCATATTAACCACTTCAATGAAGGTTGTGACCACAGCAGGTGTAACTAAATCATAAGGTCCCCTTTCCCCTTTGTGACCATCCATGAAGCGTGTCCTGGACCACACTGCCTATCATAAACACCCATGAAGGTGTGACCACCATGAAGGTGTAACCACCATGACGGTGTGACCACCATGAAGGTGTGACCACACTGCCTATTAACCACCATGAAGGTGTGACCACCATGAAGGTGTAACCACCATGAAGGTGTGACCACCATGAAGGTGTGACCACACTGCCTATTAACCACCATGAAGGTCTGACCACACTGCCTTCTCTCTGGGGGAGCCACCCCCACTAGTTGATCTAGGTAATGCATCCAGAAGCTAACATCACATGCATTCTGATGCAGCTGAAAGCTATGAGATTGGCGCAGTGGCTGGCCAATGGAGCTGGCTGGAAGCTGCCATGAGTAGTCCAAAAAGTAAACAGTGGCCATGCTGCCAGCAGTGATCGGTTGATCTTAGTTGACCTCGAGATCTTACAGAAATCTAAATCTTGCTCACCATACTGCCTCTCCTCCAGGCCTCATGCGCTCTCCTCCCAAACAGCACCCAGCTCAACAATCAGAAATCTAACTCTTGCCCTCCCCTCTGCCTCTCCTTCAGGCCTCATGTGCCAGCCTTCTGTGCTTCAAGAAGCGAGGGCGAAGCAGTGATCGGTTGACCTTGGTAGACCTCAAGATCTACAAACAGAAATCTAACTCTTGCCCACCCCTCTGCCTCTCCTTCAGGCCTCATGTGCCAGCCTTCTGTGCTTCAAGAAGCGAGGGCGAAGCAGTGATTGGTTGACCTTGGTTGACTTCAAGATCTACAGACAGAAATCTAACTCTTGCCCACCACAGTGCCTCTCCTCCAGGCCTCATGCGCTCTCCTCTTAAACAGCACCCAGCTCTACAAACAGAAATCTAACTCTTGCCCACCCCAGTGCCTTTCGTCCAGGCCTCATGCGCTCTCCTCTTAAACAGCACCCAGCTCTACAAACAGAAATCTAACTCTTGCCCACCCCAGTGCCTTTCGTCCAGGCCTCATGCGCTCTCCTCTTAAACAGCACCCAGCTCAACAGGCAGAAATCTAACTCTTGCCCACCCCGGTGCCTTTCGTCCAGGCCTCATGCGCTCTCCTCTTAAACAGCACCCAGCTCTACAAACAGAAATCTAACTCTTGCCCACCCCAGTGCCTTTCGTCCAGGCCTCATGCGCTCTCCTCCCAAACAGCACCCAGCTCAACAGGCAGAAATCTAACTCTTGCCCATCCCTCTGCCTCTCCTTCAGACCTCATGTGCTAGCCTTCCGCGCTCAAGGAAGCGAGGGCGAAGCAGTGGACGGTCGAATCAAGCCCCAGGGTGGAAAGGGTGCGGCACCGATGGATCCCCCAGCCAACCTCTTGCCTCCTGGTGCCGCTGGTGCTGCCGGCAAGGCTGCTGCTGCTGCTGCTGCTGCCGCCGCCGGCCAGGGAACAGCAAACCAGGGCAGTGGAAAGGGGAGTGGTTTCTCTTTTGCAAAGAAAAATACTGTTTCTGCTGATGAGGAGACGGTGAGGCTTGGGTTGGGGTTGGGTGCTGGGTTGGGGTTGGGTGCCGGGTTGGGTTTGGGATGGGTGCCGGGTTGGGTTGGGTTTGGGATGGGTGCCGGTTGGGTTGGTATGGGTGCCGGGTTGGGTTGGGTTTGGGTGCCGGGTTTTGGGATGGGTGCCGTTGGTTTGGGTTTGTTGTGCCGGGTTGGTTGGGCTTGGTTGCCCGGGTTTGGGTTGGCTTTGGTGCCGGGTTGGGTTTGGTTTGTTGTCCGGGTTGGGTTTGGTTTTTGGATGGGTGCCGGGTTGGGTTTGGGATGGGTGCCGGGTTGGGTTTGGGTTGGTGCCGGGTTGGGTTTGGGATGGTGCCGGGTTTTGTTGGGATGGTTGCCGGTTGGGTTTGGGTTTGGGTTGGGTGCCGGGTTTGGTTGCGTGCCGGATTGTGTTGGGTCAGGTCGATGATGGGTGTGTTTTGGGGTGAGGGGCGTGATGAGGGGTGGGGAGGGGGTGAGAGGTGGGGCTGTGATTAGGGGGGGGCGGTGGGCGGGCGGCTTCTCTTTTCACAGAAAATACTGGTCCTTCTAAGAGGAGGCCGGCGAGGTTTGTGCTTTGGTTGCGCGTCAAGGATGGTTGGGTCCGAGTAGGGTGGGCCGGGATGAGGGGTTGTTTGGGGGAGGATAAGGGTGGGTGTGGTGAGAATGCTGATGTGATGGGGGGGGGGGGGGGGGGGGGGGGGGCGGGCGGGGGGGGGGAGGGACTGAGTCGATTGATGGTTGGGAGATGAAGGGAATGATGGCTGGGGGATGAAAAGGGTGAAAAACCACACAGAATACTAACCAACAGAATACCAAATACTAACCAACAGAATACCACACAGAATGCTAACCAACAGAATACCAAATACTAACCACAGAAAACCAACAGAATACTAATCAACAGAATACCAAATACTAACCACAGAAAACCAACAAAATACCCCATTCTTGTGTTGCCTGTTCAGGACCATGCCAAGGCCGGCTTCAAGCACACTAACAGAATACCCAATTCTTGTGTTGCCTGTTCAGGGGACCCTGCCATCACACTACAGAATACCCCATTCCTTGTGTTGCCTGTACAGGCCCTGCCATCACCTAAAGAATACCCCATTCTTGTGTTGCCTGTACAGGACCCTGCCATCACACTAACAGAATACCCAATTCTTGTGTTGCCTGTACAGGACCCTGCCATCACACTAACAGAATACCCAATTCTTGTGTTGCCTGTACAGGACCCTGCCATCACACTAACAGAATACCCAATTCTTGTGTTGCCTGTACAGGACCCTGCCATCACACTAACAGAATACCCAATTCTGTGTTTGGCCTGACAGGACCCCTTGCCATCACACTAACAGACTACCCACTTCTGTGTGCCTGTACAGAAAACCCTGCCATCACACTAAAGAATACCCAATCTTGTGTTTGCTGTACAGGACCCCTGCCTACACTAACAGAATACCCACTTCTTGTGTTGCTGTTACAGCGACCCTGCCATCACACAACAGGGGAAATAACCCAATTCTTGTGTTGCTGTACAGGACCCTGCCATCACCTAACAGAATACCAATTCTTGTGTTGCTGTACAGGACCCGCCTCACACTACAGAATACCCAATTCGTTTGTGTTGCCTGTACAGGACCCTGCCATCACACTAACAGAATACCCAATTCTTGTGTTGCCTGTACAGGACCCTACCAAGGCCGGCTTCAAGCACCCCGATGGTGCCCTCACCCCCCAGTGGGAGCTTGTGCACCGTGGCGAGCTGGACCTTGCGGACTCATGGGGGGACGTGGGGCGTAACCTCACCCTCAACACCACGTACCCCAAGGAGCTGGTGGTGCGCATCAAGCTCCCCAACGTGTCCTCCGCCTCTGGGGTGGACCTGGATGTCAGCCGGTCGAAGCTGATGGCCTCGGTGCCACGCAAGTACCGTCTGGAGGTGACCCTACCCTTCGCTGTTAAAGAGGACCAGGGGAGGGCCAAGTTTGACAAGAGCAAGCAGACACTGGAGGTGACTCTCCCTGTGGCTGTACCGCCCCCTTCGGCTGCGGCTGAAGCCCTCCCCATGCGGCAGAGGGCAGGCCCTGAAGCCCAGGAGGAGGAGGAGGCTGGGAAGAACATCGTCGAGCTGCCTAGCCCACCGACACAGGCGCAGGAGCAGGCAGGGAGCACTGCAGCTAACGGAGAGACAGGGGCTGCGAAGAAGGAGGATGGGGCTGGGAAGAAGATCGTCGAGCTGACTAGCCCACTGGCGCAGGCGCAGGCAGAAAGCACAGCAGCTAATGTAGATACAGGTGCTGTGAAGGAGGAGGATGGGGGGGAGGGGGGGTCTAACGATGAGACAAGAGCTGTGGAGATGGAGGAGGAGGGTGTGTCCAGTCAGAGTGGTCAGGATCCTGATCCGGATCAGGATCTGAGTGGGGTAGCCTCCCCCTCTACTAGTGCTTCTCCCCACGCGGGTGAAGGGCCAGCCCAGCCAGCCGGACCTGCAACTGAGAGTGAAATCAAGAAGATGTGGCATGAGCTCCATCGACGAAAGGCCGAGGCCGACAAGGCGGCTTTAGGGGAGCAGGAGGTAGAAGGGAAGGGCGAGGGGGATGAGGGAGGTGATGATGGGGATGCCGATTCTGACTCTGAGGATGCTCCTGAGGCCAGGAGCAAAGCTGGGGTAGAGACAGCACCCCCTGCACCTGCGCCGCCTGCTTTTCTGTTGAGACCCAGGTTGAATAAGGCTTTGGTGGAGGAGCTGGACTAGCGTGTGGGTATATCTTGGTGGTGGTGGCCCCGGCGCAAGCAAAGAGACTGGCCCCCTCAACCTCACGCCGCATCATTTACTCATCTGGGTAGATCTGGGCAGGCGGAAGGGAAGGGCGGGGGTTGATGGATATGGATTGGATTGTAACCTGGTTTTTTAGCCAACTCAGGGCTGCTCACCGTCTTCCAATGCCAAGTCCCATCGCAAGCAAACGGGCTGCCCCCCTCAACCTTACGCCCCGTAATAAGGGGTGTGACATGCATGTATTTATTTTGTTATGATATGACTTGTCCTTCATATCTAGGGTTGGTAAGCAAACGTATATTTTTATTTTTATAAGCCGTATAAACGTATACATATAAACGTATAAAAACGTATAGGAAAATTAGGCACTTCTTGAGAAAATACGTTTACATGGTTTTAAAGGTATTGCTGCGTAGCTAATTTCATTGGCATCACATATAAACTCTCAGAAAAATAATCTGGCAAGTTTAGGTTGTCCAAATCTCAGAAAAGAAATAACGGCCAGAAAGCGCGGTGCCAATCTAAGGGAGCCATTAAATGCCAGTTGGTCTATTATAACTGAATGAGTGAATAATAATATAAGTACATAACGGTATTGCAATTTTGTCCATATTCACATTGCACTAGGCTTGCACCATAAATCCTTCAAGCCCACGTAGGAGCACAGCTTGTGGAATGGACGGCTAGGTGGCGCTCAGATATGTGTGCAATCCTGGCTATCTAGATCATCCATTAGGCCAAATGTTTATAAAATTATGCTTGTGAATGGTGGTGTTTATTGCATATTGTGATAGAGGAGGTCAAAAGCTTTCCAATGAGCTATCTAAATCAAAAATATAATGAAAACCAAGAAAGTTAAGTGCCGGGACGTGTGCTGTACTTCTTGAAGTACTGACCATACGTTTTGTATACGTATATAAGGTCGATTTGAGAAAAAATATACGGCGTATTTATACGTATAAACGTATACTATACGTTTATATGTCGGCCCAACCCTATTCATATCATGTACTGCCTAGCAGGGTTGCTATGAGACCCTCCAGTACGATCTGATAAGCGGCTATTAAGAGCAGCCTACGGCTAATAATTTAACACAATGCTTGAACTTGAATTTAGTTGTACAGCTTCAGCCAGCAATTTGGCTGCTCGCCGTCTTCGGCAGTAAAAAACAGGAACAATTTATATGCAGCCATGTCTGCGACACTAAAAATGGCGGAGAGTGATCGCGAGGGAGCGACAGGTGGCAAGGGAAGCGAGACCGTTGGCTGACGTGTCAGGCTTCAGCGCGGTCAGACAGATAGATGGTCGGTCGCTCGGGCGGACGGATAGATATGCAAATATGGGGGCTCCCGCCCCCTTGAAGAGGGGGCTCCGCCAAAAATGTAAACGCGAAAAAATCATTTTGTTTTCTTTTTCTGGCCGATAATACAAACAATAAAAACACTAATTATGCCTATCAAAAAAATACTTGATCCATTTTCTTCATACATTCATGGATGAACAGAGGAAGCTTAGCTCGACCTTCAACTTCTGGATTGCACATCAGGTAATGTAGAGTAATCGTTTTACTCTCAGATTGGGATTCCAGGTCCTGATACTTTCTTCTCGGCTTTAGTAAGGCTTTGTCAGTATATTCAAAGACCACATGGTGTCCATCTTGAACGGGTCCAGAATCACATAGGTTACACACTCGATCCATCTACGGAACAATTGGACGTTTCCGTGTATCAGTTTCCACCTTAAGCTATTGGGAGGAAGTACTAAATCTAGACATATTATAGGCATGCCCATGAGGATACCGACTTAACCGTATGGAATGTGGAATTCTGCGATTCCACATTCAGAACCTTTATTAATGGAAATGGCACTAAGACTTTCTGGAGCAACCTAGCCGACTATCTTTCTACTTGTAGAACAGCAAGACAGGAAGCCCTGGACTGCTTAGTGGCACCGTAATTTATTATCCCTTTTTTTCTTCTTGTGACTTCTCATTTGTTAGCTTCTTACCTCCGCCACTGTAAGTGGTTGAGATCTGGGTCCTGCTCTAGGGGGTTTAATACATACGCCACCAAAACGGTGGTTGGGAGTTTGGTTTGTTTGTCCTCGACACACCCCTGATGTAATGGGGGTTTTTGCTTTGTGGATGCTTTTTCTTTTTGTTTAAAGCACAGAGTCTCATACACCCTCGCGGTGTCAAGTAGACTTTAACATGTAATGTAATGTAATGTAATGTAATGTAATGTAATGTAATGTAATGTAATGTAATGTAATGTAATGTAATGTAATGTAATGTAATGTAATGTAATGTAATGTAATGTAATGTAATGTAATGTAATGTAATGTAATGTAATGTAATGTAATTACGCACCACCTTGTGAGGTAGGTCTTGGATGAGATAATTAGACATCTCAGGTTCCCCACTCATCCCATGAGGAAGACATCTAATTCTGGTACACAGCATTCTTCCTTCCTTGTGATCCCGAGCTTTCATCTCTAGGGCGCGTATCTGATGACTTGTTGCTATAGTAAAAGAAAAGATGATTGGAGAATAGGACCTTCTCCACTTTATTCGAGTTAATTGGTTTAAGTTAGTAAGGTCTCACACTGTCCCACACCATGTAAATTGGTGGGCAGAGATTCATCCTGGGAACCTTCCAAGGAGTACAACGTTGCATCAGATACATCCTTTCTCCAACAGTCTTTGCGTTCTCTAAGCATATTGGGATCGGCAAGGACAACGTCCATCACCATACCAGAGTTACTAACTTACTATCACAGATATTTAACATTGGATTTCTAGAATTGAATCACTGTTTTCAACCAGTAATTGTGAGTTGGGAATTGACCTGTTTCTTTCAAAGCAATGTGTTGGGGGGCAGAACGCTTCACTACTAGGACACGCTTCATAAATCCAGCCTGCCTATTGTGAATATGTGTAGATGCTACCGTACTTCGTCTCAAAAACACAATACGTACTTTCATATATTTGCTAGTTAGCTACCCAAGGGCAGGACTGTATGTATGTTACAGTCCAGGGGTAGGCCAAATAGGCTAAAGGGATTAAGGGACTTGCACAACCGTGTAGGAAGGGCTTAAAAATAAAAGGACTGTAACTTCCGCACATACTTGAACTTGAACTTGAATTTGGTCACATGGCTCCAGCCAGCAATTTGGCTGCTCGCCGTCTTCTGAAGTAAGGGCATACATATTCAATAGGTTGTAGGTATACTGCTTCACGTCCTGTGAGTAACTGTATTACACGGATGTAACCATTTCAATTCCAATAGGTATACTGGTATTCAAACTACAGTGCTTCGAAGAAACCAAAGCGTATTGCGCTATGTCAGAAACTGAGGATACATTCCGTCCGAGAAAATGGGGTACGGTATTCATTCCGCCGCTGCTGTCCATACTGGCCACTTCCAGTGCACCAATGGCTGGCCGAGTAGGAGCTTGTGGAGGGTCGATGGCTGGCTGTTCCGCATGACTCACATGGAGACCATGCAATGGAAAAAAACCCAATTCCAATTTGCTACATCTTTCACTTGAGATGGCGTGGCATCCTTCACTTGAGATGGCGTGGCATCCTTCACTTGAGATGGCGTGGCATCCTTCACTTGGGATGGCATGGCAAACTTCACTTGAGATGGCGTGGCATCCTTCACTTGGGATGGCGTGGCATCCTTCACTTGAGATGGCGTGGCAGTACATTTTAAAGCTGTCCACCAATTTCAGCGAACTATGTTGGCCCTTCTTGGAGCAAGGTAGTTGCATCGTGAAAACAAGTATGTGTACGTTTAATTCAGTTGCCCATTTGGACAAGGAAGTCGCACAGGATTAGGAATTAACTCGGGCACTTACCCAGCCAGAACCCAGCCAGGGCTGGGTCGGGGACTGTTATATACCGGTTCTCCCGGTCCAGCTAGAGTGTCTTGGGGCGCCAGGCCTTCCGCATGGAAGCTTCCATAGTAGTGCCTCTGCCCGTTAGGGCCGGCACCTACCGGCGGCAGTACCCTGAGGTACTGTCGCCTTTTCCCTTCTTATACCTAGCTTGCCTCCTGGCATGCTATCACGATTGTAAGCTCAGCGCCATAGTCCATTCCCTGTGTCAGTACTAACGATATAATACTCCGGAAAGCTTAAGGTTATCGCTCATCACTGCCGTCCCGTGTTCCACTGCAACAGACTTGAGCGCATCAAGCCTGTTACCCCGTCCGTGGATCCCGAGCTCCCGCGCACCTGCAGTGCCTTCTACAGTTGCCGCCGCAACAACCGAAGGAAAAGGATCTCAGTTGCAGAATCTTCTCTGATTGCTAGGCACCCCGCTGGAACACCAGCCCCCAACAGTCTACCCAAGACCCCGCTGAACCGCCAGTACGTTGCCCCCGCAACAAACCCCTCTCTGAGTCTACCCAAGACCCCACTGGAACGCCAGTACGTTGCCCCCGCAACACCAACCACCCCACTGCGTCTACCCATCATCCCCCTCTCCCTAATCCCGCCAACCTCTCCGGCCCCGCAAGCCAAACCTCCTGCCCAAAGCCCCCCCCCCCCCCCCCCCCTGCCCCCCCCCCCCCCCCTCCCCCTCCCCCTCCCCCTCCCCCTCCCCCTCCCCCTCCCCCTCCCCCTCCCTTCCCGTCCCCTACTTCCGGTGGGAGATCTCCACTTCCTCCAGTACTCTCACCACCCCCTTTTCCCGCTTCTATCGTCGATCTTCAACTTCCTCATTTCCGCTCTGAGTTCTCCTTCGCCACCATTGCGGACCCTGCTCGGAGCCAGCCCTCCAACTTTATCGATCAACCCCCCTGACTACTCCATATGGGGGGACCTCTTGACCATCAAGTGTGGACATCAACATCTTCATGATTTTTGAGAGAGCCAACAACTCCTGCGAAGCCTCACCTTCTTGATGTCGTGGCCATACCCTGAACCTTTGAGGTTGAGCGAGATTACGCCTCCTCAATTCAACATCTATGAGCCTGGCAAAGATTTCGGTGAGTGGTACTCAATTATCTGTCGGGAAATCGCCAGAGCGCCTTATAGCATGTTCATCACCCAGGACGCTATGCTTATTTGGCGCCCGGACCAAGAGCCCAAGTCTCCCGATGATGATGATCTTTACACCGACAGAGAGGATTTCCCACATGCGAGAATATGCCGCTATGCCAACGCAATTGCATTTAGGTTTGTAGTCAACTCCTTGTCTCCCACCCTTGCTCGAATCTTTGCTGCGCACACCAATGTTGCGGCAGAACTAGTGCGCAACCTTAGATGGTACTTTGGAAAGCTCAGCCCTGCCATGTCCGCACCTCATCTGTCTGTCCCGACTATTGCTCTTGCTTGCACCGCTATGCCCCGCTTCTGTAGCCCTGATAATGTCTTTTAGATCACAGTATGCTGCTCCCTGTCCTCTCACAGACTGTGCTCTCAAAGATGGGGAGGACATTGATAGTGATGATGACGGGAGTGATCATGCTTCCCTCCAAACTGATCTTATCATTATCCTTGAAACTGCCATACAAAGCCTCCTTGCTGGAGTCAGAATTGATGATGATCCTAGTGTCACCCCTGCTGGCTACACTGCCATAGAACCTGCCATAGCACTTGCAGCCCCGACCGTTGCATTTAAATATGCCACCATCCCACACATGGCCACAGCCACACCTGCCCTTCATCCCACTCAGACTAGACTGGTACCAACTTTGTGTAGAATTCAACACTTCTATATTCATGCAAATGACAACACCATGGTTAACTCTGAACTACCTGCCCCACCTGTCCTTCATCCCATTCGGACTAGACTGGTACCAACCGTGCGTAGTAAGATGTATTTCTATACTCATGCAAATGACAACACTATGGTTAACTCTGAACTACCTGCCCCTCTCCACACGCAGCCAGTGGATGGATTTGATCACTTGCATGGGGGGGAACTTCCCCCACACACTGCCATGGAACCTGGCACACCACATGCATCTACCTGTCCCGCACACACATCCACCACCTCCACCACACGGGAAAGTGACAGCACAAGTACATCCAGTACACGTGATGGAGACATACTCACACCCATCAAACACGTAATCACCCCATCCATTACATTAGCATCAGCACCACCAGATGACAGAGCCATTACCTCCACAGCCTGCCATCCTGCTATTCACGCCATTAGAGTGCTGATCTCATCAATGACAAATGGTAGGAATAACAAATTCAGTCTCAAACACCCTTCACCACCTGTCCCACCACTTCCCCCGGAAGATGACAAGAAACAGATTAGTGTTCACGTCACCTGCAGTAATGCACCCATCGTTGCATGTTCACTTGCACTACCACTCCCGGACCATAGCACTGGTTTTCCCCACATCTGCTCCACATCTGCCCCTACCAGCATGCGGTACCTGCCACACCCTTCCTACTACAATAGGAACCGCAAGGCTCTGCGCCTCCCTGTGGGCATTGGGTAAATGCTAACTTAATCTAGAGACAAGGGAAAGGATATTGAATGGGGATACGGTGATTTGAGTATTTGTACTGATCTGAGTGATTAATCCTCATAACGTTGATTGGATCTAATCTATATGATCTGTAGAAGTAATGATCTGACATGCCCTGTCTCCCCCCAAGAGATGTACCACTCTAGTCACAGATCTGTATATTGTTGCTCTGATCTGACGTTATCATGACTGATCATTATCATATATGCATTTGTGCACTAACCTCTGAGGTGACTAATGTATATATGATCTGCTCTGACCTGATCTGATCATGGTGCATTCTCATGTACTGATGCTTGTATATGGACCATTGCACAAATGTACTGACGTACAGATGTACAATGGTGCAACCACTCACTGATGCTCACTGACATGTGCCTAGATGTACTGCAATGCATCAGTGTATTGCTCATGCTGTGAGCGAGCGGTACCCTCGCTGACGGGGGGAATACATTGATCTAACACACTCATGATGCACTGATCTGAGTATTATGATTTGACTTCACACTGATCTGATCTGTTCGCAGAACAGCTGTTTTGCGTGCACTCACCACGCAATGATTACATTGACCTTCATTCACATGCAGATCCCCAGAAAGTGAGCGATACCCTCGCTTCCTGAATTAAATCTGCATGTGACATTATTGTCTCTGAATTGATCTGCAGCCATCCTGGTCTGCACCTTTCCCTCCTAACAATTTCTACCTACCCAGCAGCTCCCTAGATGTATGCTAATGACCTGCAGTCCCCCAGCAGCCCCTACAAGCTCTTTAGCTTCTCACCAGCCCCAGCAACCTGGCATCAGGCTATTGTCCCTGGATGACTCCCCAGCACTTTTTTTTTTTGCGTGTACCCCCCTGACCTGCTTGTCATTTTTTTTTAAAATAGAATGAACACTCTAGGAATTTAAATCCCGTCCTGCCATGTACTAACACAGCAGTTTGACTAAATTTGTTTTCTTGCCACCTGTGGCGCCTCTAGTGACATGCTGTTTTCAATCTGATTTCTCAGCATGTACCTCCCATCTGAAAGACAGTTATATGTACTGTCAAGCCAACCTTCTTATATCTTATAACTGATACTGGAAGTACCTCATCATATCCTTCCATCTGGACTGATAATGATGACCTAGCGGGGGATGTCTACCTTAAGTTATTTCTCATAATGTCACCGTAATTTTTGGATTCATTGAGAGCCCCAAATTATGGGGGGAATAGTATGCTGACCTTATGTATTTCTCTTCGTTCTGATTCCCTAGTTGTCAAGGCCTTTGGCTGCACCTTCCTGGCAGCTCCACAGCTGGAATCCAGTCTTATCTAGATTTGATCTTGTATAATCTTGCAGCTTCCTGCAGCTCCTAGGAGTCCACCCCAGCGCCCCCCTGCAGTTTGATATCTTAGCACGATACCCTAGCTTGAGATCCTAGCATGACCAGACACCCTTGGCAGCTATCAAGCTGGAATCCAGTCCATGTTAAATGTATCTTGCCTGAAGTGCACCTTTATCCTTGACTAGGATTCCCCTCTTGCTCTGTACCTCAACATGTACATCTGAGCTCTCCTCCTAGTATGACTACCTTCCAAGCTTGGCCCCATGCTTCTTGGTAATCACATTATTACTTAGTCAGAATATTTTACACTCTAGACTTCCCTTTTACTTTGAACCTTTTAAATTCCATGAATTCTTCTGAATGAAGAATACACGGAATTGGGGGGGATGTTATATAGCGGTTCTCCCGGTCCAGCTAGAGTGTCTTGGGGCGCCAGGCCTTCCGCAGGGAAGCTTCTATAGTAGTGCCTCTGCCCGTTAGGGCCGGCACCAACCGGCGGCAGTACCCTAAGGTACGGTCGCCTTTTCCCTTCTTATACCTAGCATGCCGCCTGGCATGCTATCACGATTGTAAGCTCAGCGCCATAGTCCATTCCCTGTGTCAGTACTAACGATATAATACTCCGGAAAGCTTAAGGGACTGGGTAGCACTCCAGTATATGAGAAATGCTCTTCGAATGCTGATCCACAATTCCACACGCATACGTATATGTATATACGGCATGTATGAATATATAGTAATGTATGGTATACGCGCTCAGGATCCCCCCACCCCCCAATACCTAAATGGAAAAGTGGAGGCCACTGCCCGACCGGTGAAGTTGTGAGTGGGCGAATTTTTGTATTGAAAGTATTTTGACCCCAGGGAGTGGGATCCCAAGTAACACAAATAGCAGGGTGCCCGGGCCCCCCTAGTGGTCGGCCCAACTGACCTGATAAGGCAATTGTAGCGAGCGCGAGTAACATATCTGACTCGAAATAGACCAACATAGCCGGCAGTTTTTGTTTAGCTGCGAATTTTTGCATTACGCGATGAAACCCATTGCTTTCGGAATCAGCCCTGCGATGAAACCCATAATTTCGAGACTCGGCCCTGTGAGCTAGATTTGGCCTGAATCTGATCTGGTCTGGCTGACCAGGCTTTGAAAAAACAACCTCAGAGCCGCCTTGGGCTGTAAACAATACATACACTTACAACCTATTATACGGTAATCATAGGATCATTTTCCACTGTAGCATGAACTCAGGGACCCCGTCGGTAGGACGATTGCTTGGGGTTAAGTTCATCAATGCTTTTTCGGTTTAGCCCCTCCTGTCACGGCAGAGAAAATACCTTCAGCCTATTTGGCCTAACCCTGGACTGTAACTACATACACACATGCATACATAGTCGTCATGCATGGCCAGACAGCCATGCGTGTTGCATGTATGTAGGGAACGGCAACATGATATCACACAATTTCATGTCATCATACGATATCATATGATGCCGGCAGTATAACGAGGCTAAAGTTACCATGTATATACATATCATATGATGCAATTTGTATGATATCATCCTCGCCTTCGATCAAAATCATGATATGCCGGTCCCTACATATATGTACCCTATGATTTTGAGCAAGGTTGGAAGACCCCCCCCCCCCCCCCCCCCCCCCCCCCACTCGATGTTTTGGGCTTGCCTTAGGTCATCTATGCAGGGTACTTCAAAGCGCGCGCGGCAGCGCGTTTTTGCGCACGCTTTTTGAGCCCCACTGCGCTTTTCACGTAGTTTTTTCAGCACCCTGTGGGCGCAGCGCGCAGTTTTGCGCTTTTTGCACTACAAAGCGCTGACCAATTTGACGGCTGTGTGCTTTAAGCGCTGACCAATTTGACAAAATGTAGTACCCTGCATCTATGGCCTGTTTAGGACAAAAATGTACTGCAATGTAATGTTATATGTTTTTGTGGTCCCCAATGCAAGCAAACGGGCCAGCCCCTCAACCTCACGCCTAGTAATAAGGCACACTATCTATTCCTTTCTTTCTTTGTAACATGTTAAATATACACCAAAGTGAACATATTTTCATACTAAAGGGACTATACGGTAGCTGGCTTGATTATATTAGGTGGAAATCACTCTCTCTCACACACACACACACATACCCACACCCCCCCACACACACTCACACCCCCACACACATACCCACACCCCCCCACACACTCACACCCCCACACACATACCCACACTCACACCCACACACCAAAATCATTTCAAGAACAGGGGAAAATAGCAATAGCCCGCAACTTGTTAGGACATTCAAAAGCATCAGACCGCAGACCCTTATGCTACTTGCGGAAGCTCCCAATACGCTGCTATGGTGCCTCCTTCGCTTTCCTTGGGTAGACCCAAGGATAAGGATGGAGCCATAACCAAGTTCACGCTCATAAGCATCAGACAGCAGATCCTTTAGCTAGAGGCTTAAGCTCCCAAGACGCTGCTATGGTGCCTCCTTCGCTTTCCTTGGGTAGAACCAAGGATAAGGATGTTGCCATAACCAAGTTCACGCTCATAAGCATCAGACCGCCGATGCTTTGGCTTAAGCTCCCAATACGCTGCTATGGTGCCTCCTTCGTTTCCCTTGGGTAGACCCAAGGATAAGGATGGAGCCATAACCAAGTTCACGCTCATAAGCATCAGACAGCAGATCCTTTAGCTAGAGGCTTAAGCTCCCAAGAGGCTCCTATGGTGCCTCCTTCGTTTTCCTTGGGTAGACCCAAGGATAAGGATGGAGCCATAACCAAGTTCACGCTCATAAGCATCAGACAGCAGATCCTTTAGCTAGAGGCTTAAGCTCCCAAGAGGCTGCTATGGTGCCTCCTTCGTTTTCCTTGGGTAGACCCAAGGATAAGGATGGAGCCATAACCAAGTTCACGTTCATAAGCATCAGATTGCAGATCCTGATGCTACAGGCGGAAGCTCTCAAGAGGCTGCTATGGTACCTCCTTCGTTTTCCTTGGGCACAACCAAGGTTAAGGATGTTACCGTAACCAAGTTCACACTCATAAGCATCAGACCGCATACCCTTTGGCGAAAGCTCCCAAGACGCTGCTATGGTGCCTCCTTCGTTCTCCTTGGGTAGAACCAAGAATACGGATGTAACCGTAACCGTAACCAAGTTCACGCTCATAAGCATCAGACTGCCGATGCTTTGGCTAGGGGCTTAACCTCCCAAGACGCTGCCACAGTGCCTCCATCCTTGTCCTTGGGTAGAACCTCCAGCATTTTCCTGTGGAACTCTTTCAGAGTGGGACGATGCCCGACACTGACATAGGTGATGCCAGATCGTTCAAGCTCCTGCACAGGGGAACACACACGTGTTACATGAAGCTGGAGATGATGACGACCCCCCCCCCCCCCACCCCCCACCCACCCACCCACAAACATACACCCACACCACTCACACCCACAAACATCCACACCCACACACCACACTCACCCACACACACAAACATCCACACACACACACCACACTCACCCACACACACAAACATCCACAGACACACACACCACACATACACTGACATAGGTGGTACCAGATTGTTCAAGCTCCTGCATTGTGCGATTGTTTGGGGTTCAGTTCACCAATGCTTTTTCTTTTTAAGCCCTTCCTATCACGGTTGGGCAAGTCCCTTTAGACTAGACTGTAAAATACATACATAGGAAGACACATGTGTTACATGCAGCTGTAGATGACGACGACAAGGACGACTACCCCCCCCCCCCCCCCCCCCCCCCCCCCCCCCCCCCCCCCTCCCCACACCACACACACGCACACCACACTGACACACACACTGTGACATAGGTAATCCCAGATTGTTCAAGCTCATGCACAAGGGGAGACACTCCTGATACATGAAGCTGTAGATAACGACGACCCTCCCCCCCCCACCCACACACCCACACACCCCACACACCCTCGCACCCACACAATCTTTTCATCAAACATAAAGACTTGCCTACGGCGGTACTAGCTATAGGCAGCTACATAGTTTGAGACCCACTTTTAGGGGGGAAATAACATTTGCCAACACTTAATCTTGCCAATACTTAAGGCCCATGCGGTACTCCGTATAAATCGTACTATAACAGCTTGTGCATCTTTCATTAAGGAGGCTGCCACTGTTAATTGACGAACATAACACGACCTCCTAGAGCAAGTTTATATTTAATTCCACAAAAAGTTTTCTCGCGGGCGAATGTGTATACACCATAGCCATTGGCATTCCTGGCGATGTAACTTATTAGTAGTACGAAAAAAGACAGCACGAATAAGACGAATGAATACAAATGGTTGAAGAATGAAGATAAGAGCTACGAATAAGATACAGGGGGCTGGTACTTGGGGAGCCAGTACTTGAGGGGACAAAGCTCTTCATAAAGTCTCATTGACTACCCCTGGTCTGTATTTTTATTTTGTCTCAACCAACATTCCTAGTTAATTTGGGACCAATGAGAGAAAGTCTATTTTGCCTTTGAACTGCACTACCCTGGTCTGTACAAATACATTCAGGTAATGATAACGCTTGGTGGGGCGTGGTGTTAAGGGAGCCCATCGTACGCGGGTTGGGAGCGGTCTTCTGCCTCAACTGGACAAGCTACCATCGCGTTTGGAAAATAAAAACGACCAGCAACGCCAAGAGCGACCGAAGGGGGAATCGAACCCTCGACTCTTCATCCTCTAAGTGAAATACATATATTTCAGTCACAAACAAGAACAGGCAATGCAACAGAATGCACAAAGCAGGTGTGCGCCCAAGGTTGTATCAATGAGGCCTTGTTGTGTTGTCTGCAGGCGTAGGGTAACAGTTCACCAACAGACAACGGCCTCAAATATAAACAAATATATGCATACATACATCAGGGGGCCCTCAGGAAGTTTTTTTCATATACCTATGCCGGAAGTTTTTGTAATCAGCCTGACCCCCCCCCCCCCCCCCCCTCCCCCCCCCCCCCCAAAGGCCCATATCTTCTTCAAAAATTATAATTTGGGGGTCAAAGTAAGGTCTGTAGTGATCTCCTTGACGAGCTCTATCCATTTGTGGTCTTACATTTGGATTTGGCAACATGGTCAAGCAAACACCCTTTCCTAGTCCTAATTCTGATCTGAGCTACCTAGTGTTGGTGTTTGAGAATTTGAAGGTGGCGTTAAGCCTAAGTCGCATGCCCAAGTACCCGTATACCCAAGAAGTTTGGGGAGGAAAGATTGAGTTTCTGGTTTGACCCAACCTTCACACTTGGTGCACTTAGAACCTGTGGAGGTCACTACTCAAGCACTACCATGACACGTTTACTCATTCTCGAAAACATTCGCGGAGTCGGAATGCTCTCGCCTAACCAGTTTTGTGGGTATGCTTAACTTTGTCAGATTCCGTCTGGTGAGGAAGTTACGAAGATATTTCCGAAACCGGCTCGACCCCTGGATGAGGATCTGCCAGCCTGGCAGGTGCCTCGACTTGGATCTAGACAGGATCTAGAGGATCACGCCTCCATATTTACTCGCTGTCGGAAATAAGGGTGGATTCGGAAAGATCTCGCCGAGCTTGTGTCATAGGTCTGCTTAATTTTAGCAGAGACCGAGTACTGAGGAAGTTTTGGCCTCTAACAGTCTTCACCAGAGGAAATTTCTGAAAGCCGTCGGACCCCCCCCCCCCCCCCCCCCCTCTTTTTAAGGGGTCGATATCTACCCCACCCCGACACATTTTTCGACTTTTGTCGATGGTTCCGGGGCTTACGACCCCTTCCGGCCCCGATTCCTGCATGCGGTACAAGAGAAACATCCTGAGGGCCCCCCGACATACATATATATATATATATATAAATATAAAGTCACTCACGTCTTACAGTAGCATTGATAGGGTGGTGCCCAGTGCAGGGTTCAAGCCAAAGCATAATTGTAAAAATAAACTTGACCCAATCTCTTCATAGGGTTGCTGGTTTCTGTACCGTGTCCCACTTCTGGGGTGAAAGCAAGGGCAGTTGGCTTGGCGCCAAACTGACCAGGCCTGGGTTGCTGGTTTGTGTACCGTGTCCCACTTCTGGCGTGAAAAGCAAGGGCAGTTGGCTTGGCACCAAACTGACTAGGCCAGGGTCGCTGGTTTGTGTACCGGGTCCCACTTCTGGGGTGAAAAGCAAGGGCAGTTGGCTTGGCACCAAACTGACCAGGCCAGGGTCGCTGGTTTGTGTACCGTGTCCCACTTCTGGGGTGAACAGCAAGGGCAGTTGGCTTGGCACCAAACTGACCAGGCCAGGGTCGCTGGTTTGTGTACCATGTCCCACTTCTGGGGTGAACAGCTAGGGCAGTTGGCTTGGCACCAAACTGACCAGGCCAGGGTCGCTGGTTTGTGTACCATGTCCCACTTCTGGGGTGAACAGCAAGGGCAGTTGGCTTGGCACCAAATTGACCAGGCCAGGGTCGCTGGTTTGTGTACCGTGTCCCACTTCTGGGGTGAACAAGTTCTATGCAGTGCCGCAAGCGACGCTACAAATGTAATTTTTCATAGGACCTACTCCTACTAGACTGAAGCTGGTTGAGCTACCACCAGACTGGGTGAAATACATAAGGGATCGCAGCACTGACTGACAAGTTCTATGCAGCGTCGCCTGCGAAGCTACAAATTGGCGGAAAGTGTTCGCGATGGAGCGACAGGTGGCAACGGAAGCGAGTTAGTTAGGAGACGGTTGGCTGACATGTCAGGCCTCGTCTCCAGGGGCGGTCGGACGGACAAACGGACAATGGGGTAACCCTGGGAGCTCCCGCCCCATTGAAGAGCTCCGCAAATAAGAAGAGCTCCGCAAAAAGAGCTCCGCAAGAAGCTCCGCAAAAAGAGCTCCGCAAGAAAGAAGAGCTCCGCAAAAAGAGCTCCGCAAGAAGCTCCGCAAAAAGAGCTCCGCAAGAAAGAAGAGCTCCGCAAAAAACCAAAAACAGAAGTCACTCACGCCGTGCAGCAACATTTTGGCACATGTAAACAACGACGGAGTATTACTATAGCATCAGAACATTACTATACCATCAGTGCCTTTTCCTATTAAGCCCTTCCTACACGGTTGGGCAAGTCCCTTTAGCCTATTGGGCCTACCCCTGGACTGTAACATACATACACATGTAAACAACGACGGAGTATTACTATAGCAGAGGACAGAGAGGAGCACTGGGGCACACACCACGTTTTTTGACGGAGCCCCCCCTTCTGGGGGGCGGGAGCTCCCAGGGTTACCCTGTTGTCTGTTTGTGCGTCTGACAGAAAAAATGGAGCCTGACACGTCAGCCAACTGTCTCATAACTAACTGGCTTCGGTCAGCTCCATTTCCGTTGCCACCTTTCGTTCCGTTGCCAACACACACCGCCAATTTTCCGCATCGCTTGCGATGCTGCATAGGACTTCTTAGGGTGGTGTCCAGTGCAGAGGTCAAGTCAAAGCCTTATTAAAAAAAAACTAGAATTATACAAATAAAATTGACCCAATCTCTTCATTGAGGCGCTGGTTTATGTACAGGGTCCCACTTCCTGGGGTGAAAAGACAAAAACAAAAGTAACTCATGTCGTACAGATGCATTATTGCATTTTTAGGGTGGTGTCCAGTGCAGAGGTCAAGTCAAAGCATTATTAAAAACAAAAACTGTTATTATTATAAAAAAACATACTTGACCCAATCTCTTCATGGAGGCGCTGGTTTGTGTATAGGGGCCCACTTCCTGGGATGAAAAAACAAAAACAATTGTCACTCACGTTGTACAGCACCATTGCTAGACTGGTGTCCAATTTAAAGTCCAAGTCAAAGCATGATTAAAAAAAAAAAAAAAAAAAAACATATATATATATATAAAGAAATCATGGTCGTGGTCGTGGTCGTGGTCGTGTCATCATCGCGTACCCACGTGCCATGGGCGTGCGAAGTGTAACCGACTTGCAACCGACTTTCCGTACACCCAAGTCTTCGCCCAGTGATTTCAATTGCCGAAACAGCAGATGCGCTAAGCTATGCGCGCGCGCTCATTTCATGTCCACAACTGCCTCCCATACTGCGACTGCAATGAATTGCAATGAAATGAGTGAGGAGATCCTCTCCTCGGAGGTCATTTGCTGACCCTCAGATCGCTTTGCACGGCGCTCGGAATAATAGTTTTCAGTGTATTGCTTCACGGAGCGACCTGCGGCTCATGCTCTAGAACTTTCATTTGGGCTCATGATTCGGCTGGCCCTTGACTTTCACTTGGCTCACGCATGCGCACTTCTTTCTTCATCTCAGCATTACATTCGTCATCGCATTATGCTATCACATCGCCTGAGTCGCTATCACATCGTCTGATTCTTGATTGGAGGTAGTTGACTTCCATTCTCCAGCCTTTCTGCAGGCTCTATTGATAAATTCATCTTGCTGCGAGCTTAGACACAGGCGCGGCTCATGGTATCTCTGCACGATCTAAGTCCCTGCAACCCTGTGACGTTCTTCCGACGTCCAACTTCCTTCTTGCTGCGTGCTCCTTGCACCGCGCGCAATACCTCTTCAAGATCTTCCCCCCCACCCCACACCACTCACACCCTGCAACGATAAGGTTATTTTCGCGCTGAGCTGTAGCGAGTGCGTAACAGAGTTGACCGAGCGAAAGCCCTTTCGGGAAACAGCTTGCACGCCCAACTAGGTATCTATGCGCGAAGAGGAAGCTACAGGTAAGCCCCTCTGCTCTCGCGCAATTCCGATCTTTCAAGCTGAGTCTGAAACTACGCAGACGTTCGTTTGCAATTTCCAAAAGTCTTCGCATTTCCGCGTCGTCTGACGAAACGTTTAAACGTCTGCGCGATTTCGAACTCAGCTGGAAACATCATAATCGCTTCTGTCAAACCCATCTGCTAAAGTGGCCGAGAGAAGATCAGATTAATGGGAACGGAGAAGCAGGGAAGTGCGTGTGTGTTGGCGGGTAAAGGGGTGAGGCAAATTTGAGATTGGGCCTGGATCGAGGTTTGGGCAGAGTGGGGACTGTGTGTGTGTGTGGGAGGGGGGGGATGCATGGGGAGGGATTAGTGTGTGGTTAGTTGGTGCTGGGGGGGGGGGGGGGGGGGGGGGGGGGGGCAGATGCGTCAGCATTTGAAGTGGGGGAAACATGATGACTGTGTTTATGAGAGGGGTGGAGGTGAGGACATATGTGTAGCCCATTCTGTAACCCAGCCCCATGGGCACACTATTATGATTGGGGTAGGAATGATGTGTGTCTGTGTGGCCACCGGCCACACGGGCTACCGTACTAGTATCTATATATATAAAGAAATCATGGTCGTGGTCGTGGTCGTGGTCGCGGTCGTGGTCGTGGTGGTGTCATCATCGCGTATCCACAAGCCATGGGCGTGCGAAGTGTAACCGACTTGCAACCGACTTTCCGTCAAACCCAACTCGCAACACCCCGGCCAGCGAAATGTTCAAATACCGAAACTGCTGATGCGCAAAGCTAAGCGCGCGCGCTCATTTCATCGCCACATTTGCTTTGCCTCCCATACTATGACTGCAAGCAATTTAGATCCAGAAGATCCTCTCCTCGGAGGTCATCTGGTGACCCTCGCTTTGTATGGCGCTCAGAATAATCGTTTCAGTCCATTGCTTCTTCACGGGGCATGCGACCATGATGCATGCCAACGGTCCTAATGGACAGGAGGGCCCGCAACACCGCCAGCCAGCGCTCAAAGCGAGCTTGCATGACAGCATGAGCAAGGAAGAACTGGACAGAGCCGGGAAGAGCCAACAAGAGTCGACGTGATGCCCACGCTGCCCGACCCCAGGAGTTACGCCAGGCTCATAATGAAGCCGGACGTGAACAACGCGATCCCATGCCTCAGGATGAACGCGAAGCTGCTGAGCTGCTCTTAACCAAGCCAGGCGTGAAGACTTTGCTTTCCAACCTCAGGAGTTACGCCAGACTCGTAATCAAGCCAGACCTTCAGATCGTCATGCTTTTTTCTCCGCCTGCGAGCGTTGCCACCGTTCATCTCACGCATGCGCACTTTCGCCATGCCATCGCATCGCCTTTGTCATTGTTGGCTGGTTGTTGCGATTAATTCGACTTTGTTCAGATCGCCACGGCCATTCCGTCCCTCTGCACATTCTCGCGCTTGCACCTCTTATCCCTTATCTGAAAGCTCTTTTCTTTGTATCGAATATCGTGACATACGATTTGTGCTGTTCCAAGAGTTGACCGAGCATCAACTGGGGCACTGCACGATAAGATGAAACTGCAAGTTTGTAGCTTTGGAATTGCACTGGTCCGGTGTTCTCGGGGCGATCGGGATGTGAGCGTTTCCAAGCTGTTGGTCTGCACTTTCCCCTCTTTCTGCAAGATTAAATCCCGCAGCCGGAGTGAAGGGTTTGAGGTAGGGAGGAGGAGAGTGTGTGTGCGTGTTGGTGGATGTGGGAAGGGAGGCTTTTGGGGGCGAAGGTGAGAGAAAGAGAGTGCGTGTGGATTGGGTAGGAAGAGGCCGGGGGAAGTGGAGGATGCTGTGGGTCTGTATGTGGGTGGGTGGGTGGGTGGGTGGGGGGGGTGGGGATGATGGAATACGTGTATGACAGGGGGTTGGCCACAGCTTAAGTAGAAGGGGAAAAGGTAGAGAGAAGAGATGTGCGTCTGAGAGTGCGGGGTGAGTGTTGGTGTGGCCACAGGCCACACGGGCTACGTACTAGTATATATATATATATATATATACACGAGGGGGGGGGGGGCAAAAAATATATTTTGCACCTCTTGTTCGATATGGATAGAGAAGCGCAAGCAATAGTCGATACAAAAAATGTCATGTCGATACAACCACAGGCGGCCGAGATAGAGGGGGGGGAGGGGGTCCGACCGTTTTCCCAACTTTATTTGTACTTCGTGTAACTTTCTTGCCAGTGCGATTTTTTGAGAGTTAAGGGCACCATCGAGAAGGGATCGACGAGACAAGTACAAATCTGCAACCGTTAGTCTGTTACACCCAGCGTGTAATTGGTGGGTGCCCTGGAAGGCACATCCAGGCTGGACGCCAGGCTGGACGTTACCTACACCTTGGCGCCCAGTGTCACACGAACGGCAGTTAGGCTGAAAATCGCGCGTTCGTATGCGCGTTCTGAATTCTGGTCCCTGACGAGGTTCCTAAAGCAGTCGAGCCTGGGGTCTAGCCCCCCACACACACACCCACCACCGCCACCACCACACACGCACACCCTCCTCCCCACACACCACACACACACACACCATCATCCCCACCCACCCCCACCACACCTGAGCAGACCCTCAGGCTCCAGAATACAATTTGAGTCAATTAAACCATGATAATGATGATGATAATGATAGATAGACAGATAAATAACACCTTCAGTCCTTTTCATACCTGGGTGATCTCCTCCAAGGGCGCAGACTACTGAGCTACCCAAGAAAGTTGTAAAAATACTCAAAACTGAATAACTTTGTCCAAACTTGATATTTTGTATTTTTTTATTATTTTATTATGTATTATATTTATTATTTTAATATTTTTATATTTATATTTTATTATGTTTTTATATATATATATATATATATATATATATATATATATATACATACTTGACCCAATCTCTTCATTGAGGCGTTTGTTTGTGTACAAGGTCACACTTCCTGGGGTGAAAAAACAACGCAAAAGTCACTCACGTCATACAGCTGCATTTAAGGGTGGTGTCCTGTGCAGAGGTCAATTCAAAGCACTATTAAAAAAAACTATTAGTATTTTAAAAATATGATTGACCCAATCTCTCCATAGAGGTGCTGGTTTTTGTATGGGGTCCCACTTCCTGGGGCGAAAAAACAAAAACCAAAGTCACTCTCGTCTAGGGAACGGCAACTAATATTTAGGGTTGGACCGACATATAAACGTATAATATAGTATTTTCTCAAGAAGTGCCTAATTTTTGTATACGTTTTATACGTTTATATGCATACGTTTATACGTTTATATGGCTTATAAAAATAAAAATATACGTTTGCTTCCCAACCCTACTAATATTAGTGTTTGAAAAACTAATATTAACTAATATTATTAAAGTGTCACAATAATATTAGTTTTTCAAATAAATACACAATTCTGGTGAGACGGCTCGTCATTCTAATATTAACTAACATTCCCTTATATTATTCATTCACTAATATTTATTAACTTCGCCTTTCCCTACTCACGTCGTACAGCTGCATTTCAAGGTTGGTGTCCAGTGCAGAGGTGGCCTCGTCCATGAGGGCCAGCTTGGGCCGGGCGAGCAGTAAGCGAGCCCAAGCCAATCGTTGCTGCTCTCCCAGAGACAAGCTTGCTGCCCAGTCGATCACCTTGTCCAGGGCTGACAACCCACCAGTACCTAAGAGAAGGAGATGGGCAGTGTGGTGGTGTGATGGGTGGTGGGTGGAGTGCTGTGGTGGGTGGGTGCTGGGTGCGATGGGTGGTGGGTGCGGTGGGTAGTGTGGTGGTGTGATGGGTGGGTGGGTGGGTGCCGTGCTGTGGTTGGCCGTGTTGTTGTGTGATCGGTGGTGGGTGGTGGTTATAGGGAGTCCTTATCCAATTACTGTGCATTTCCTCTGAATGGCATAACATGAGTTGACGCCTGTGCAATGCTTGTAGCACAGCAAAATCGCTTGGATTACAGCAAAATGTACTCGGAAATTTGCATCAAGTCAAGACAAGTCAACTTGAGGCAAGTCGTTTTATAGCAATTCAGCGGATGAACTGGACAAACGTATCGTACTTCGTCGAGAATCATCGAGAATTCTAGGCCAAATTGTCGAGAATTCTTGGATTTCCAGGCCAAAATTCTCAAAAAGTACAAAGCACGTTTTCTCGCGGAAACATTTTGTCCAGTTCATCCCCTGAATTGCTATAAGGTATTCCACAGAGGTCGCACTGTTTTATTTTGGCAGAGCCTCCCCTTCTGGGGGGCGGGACCCCCAGGGCCAGGGTTACCCTGTTGTCCGTTTGTCCGACCGGCCAAAAAATTGAAGCCTGACACGTCAGCCAACTGTCTCATAACCAACTGGCTTCGGTCAGCTCTTGTCCGTTGCCACCTGTCGTTCCGGTGCCAACACACTCCCACAATTTTCCGCGTCGCTTGCGATGCTGAATATTACTTGTTGGGCTACGCACAGCAGCTTCCCACCAGCTCCATTGGCCAGCCACTGGGTCAAGCCAACAGCTTTCAGCTGCATTGTTAGGCCTGTCATCTCCGCTTTCAGGAACACTAGGTAGCTTCGGGTTTGGACAAAGGACGGGGGAAAGGAGCTGCCTAGAAGCTGCTACTCTTAGTTACTTCTTATATGCAGGGACACGCAAACATAATGAATCATCCGCTTTTGTCTCGCACCACCCACCCAGGCAACCAGCTTCCACCCACCCAACCAACCAACCACCCACCCAGGCAACCAGCTTCCACCTAGCTTCCACCCACATACCCACCCAGGCAACCAGCACCCACCCAGTGAACCAGCTTCCACCCACCCAGGAAACCAGCTTCCACCCAGCTACCTATCTTCCTGTTAAACTCAAGGAGAAGCGATGTGTGGCTGTGGGAGGTGGTGTGTGTGCGTTAGGTGGTGTGTGCGTCTGTGAGGGTGTGCACGAATGAGGCAGTGCGTATGTGTATGTGATGGTGTGTGTGTGTGTGTTGGTGGTGGTGGGAAGGGGTGTATGTGTGGTGGTGGTGTGTGTGTGATGGGGCGTGCATGCGTGTGTATGTGTGTGTGGTGGTGTGTGTGGTGGTGTGCATGTATGTATGGGTATGCGTGTGTATGTGTGTGTGTGGTGGTAGTGTGTGCATGTGTGTGTGGTGGTGGTGTGTATGTATGTGTATGCTTTTTTGCATGTGTGTGTATGTGTGTGTATGTGGTGTGTGTGTGCATGGGAGTGGAACCAGCCCCACCTTGAATGCCATAGGGGAGCAGCACGGATTCAAGTCGGGGTGGGGGGAGGGGTCATGTGTGTGTGTGTATGTGTGGTGGAGTCTGTATGTATGTGTGTGGTGGTGTGTGTGTGTATGTGTGGTGGTGTGTGTGGTGTGCATGTGTGTGTGCATGTGAGTGGAACCAGCCCCACCTTGTGTGTCGTAGCGAAGCAAAACGGATTCAAGTCGGGGTGGGAGGGGTATGTGCGTGTGTGTGGTTTGTATATGTATGCGTGTGTGTGCATGTGTATGTGTGTGTGTGTATGTGTATGTGTGTGAATGTGAGTGGAACCAGCCCCACCTTGAGTGTCGTAGCGAAGCAACACGGATTCAAGTCGGGGTGGGGGGGGTATGTGTGTGTGTGGTTTGTATATGTATGTGTGTGTGTATGTGTGTGTATGTGTGTGAATGTGAGTGGAACCAGCCCCACCTTGAGAGTCGTAGCGAAGCAACACGGATTCAAGTCGGGGTGGGGGGGAGGGGGGTATGTGTGTGTGTGGTTTGTATATGTATGTGTGTGTGTATGTGTGTGAATGTGAGTGGAAACAGCCCCACCTTGAGTGTCATAGCGGAGCAACACGGATTCAAGTCGCACTGTCCTGAGCATTGCCAGCACTTCTGCATCAGAGGGAGCTGCACGGGCTGGAGCCTCAGAGGGCACAGCTCCATCATCTGACGTCACTCCCGTTGTCACTCCATCCCCCTTGTAGCTCCTAAAGCTGCATTAGCAGTTGTGTGTAGAGTTCTATCGTTTAGGGTTTAGGGTTTTAGGGTGGTGTGTGGGGAGGGAAGTGCTTGCATGCATGCGTGTGTTAGTGTGTGCATTGCTTTTGTGCCTGTCTTGCTTACATGGCTATCTCACGATTTCTAAACAATGTAGTTCCCAAATCTGCTAGAGTTCTTGTGTGGGGAGGGAAGTGTTTGGTTGTGTGCGTTAGTGCATGCATTGCTTTTGTGCCTGTCTTGCTTGCATGGCTATCTCATTACTTCTAAGCCCTTATAGCTTCTAGGCTATTTGATGATGCCTTCCCTTTCGAGTTGTGTATGTGTGTGTGTCAGGGTAGGACAATGGCCTTCCTGAAATGTGCTGGCAATACCGGAACTCTGTTTTTACCCGTCCGATGCACTTTTGGGGCCATTTTGTAATACCGCACTTTTGTTTTTTCAAAAAAGCTCAGATTTTTGCCAGCACTTAATTTTTTACCTTCCAGCCCTCCAGATATATTTTCCACTCTGGGCAGCCTTGGGGGCATATTAGTGTGGGTGTGGGTGATTGCATGGTTGGCAAGGGACGAGAACCCCACTCAACACAGGATAAAGCAAAGCAAGAGGAGTAAGGGTAGTAAGAGGGGTAACAGGAGTAAGAGAAGTAAGGGTAGCAAGAGGAGTAAGGGTAGTAAGAGGAGTAAGAGGAGTAAGGGTAGTAAGAGGAGTAACAGGAGTAAGGGTAGTAAGAGGAGTAAGAGGAGTAAGAGGAGTAAGGGTAGTAAGGGTAGTAAGAGGAGTAAGGATAGTAAGAGGAGTAAGGGTAGTAAGAGGAGTAAGGGTAGTAAGAGGAGTAAGGGTAGTAAGAGGAGTAAGAGGAGTAAGAGGAGTAAGGGTAGTAAGGGTAGTAAGAGGAGTAAGGATAGTAGAGAGTAATGGTATTAAGAGGAGTAATAGGAGGAGGAGAAGTAAGAGGCAGTAAGGGTATTACTGCAGGAGTAATTGTAGTAAAGAAGTAAGAGGAGTAAGGGTAGTAAGAGGAGTAACAGGAGTAAGAGAAGTAAGAGGAGTAAGGGTAGTAAGAGGAGTAAACATGAGTAATCGACGTCGCGGCTTCCTTTTCGTCCTACACTTCTTCAGCGTAGTCCCCCGGCCGTCATGCCTTCCGCTGCGCCCAGGGAGTCCGCTGCTTCCTTGTCGTCAGCTCTTCCGCGGATCAGAGTTGCGTCCTGGTCTCTCCGCGGCCTTCCGCGGCGTACGCGGCTTGCTCAGGCTTACGACGGAAGTACGGGTCGTAGAGACGTCAGAAGGCGTCCGCCGGCTTCACCCGCGTACGCGCCGTCATAGTCGTCAGGGTCGTCCTATGCTTCCCCGGCGTACTCAGCAGTCCGCTTCTTCAGGTTCGTCAGAGGGTACGCGGCTTCACCGGCCTTACGACGCCTTCAGCGTATCAAGCTGAGTAGACGGATTCCGGGTAGTACGCTGCGTACGCTCGTCTCTTCTTACGGTAGTACCTAGGTGAGTAAGATGAAGTCCGAATGATTGCTAGATTCCGTGTAGTAAGAGGAGTACCATGTCTTTACCTTCTAAGTGTCGTATCGGAGCTTAAGCTGCGTCCCCAGGCGGTGCGCGCCGTCAGCGCCTACGCGGCGTCCGGGTCGTTCGCGGCGTCCTCGTCTCCGTGTCGTCCGGGCTCCCCTGCGTCACCGCCGTCCGCGGCTCGGGTCGTCACGCGAGTACCCGTCGTACGCGCCGTCCCGGACCGTCCGGTCGTCAGCGGCGTTCGAGCCGTCCGCGGCTTCCGCGGCTTAGCGTCGTTAGCAGGAGTCCCCTCCTGTCCCCAGGTATCCGAGGCGTCCGGCGTATCTCAGTGTCCGTCCGCGTCGTACCAGACGCCCTGGCTTAAGCGGAGTAAGCGTCGTACGGTCCGTCCGTGGTCGTTCCGCGGAGTCCGCCCGGCAGTCCGGGTAGTCCCGCTTCGCGTCCGGTGCGCCCGCGCTTCCGTGTCCGCCCCCTCCCCCCGGGTCCCCGCCCCCTTGGTCTCATCCCTTTGCCCAGCACCATGTACGGCTTCTGTGGAAGGAACATAACCTGGTAGAAAGTATAAGGGTTTAGGGTTTAGGCTTCTGTGGAAGGAACATAACCTGGTAGAAAGTAGAAGGGTTTAGGGTTTAGGCTTCTGTGGAAGGAACTAACCTGGTGATAAATTTAAAGGTTTTTAGGGTTTTAGCTTCTTTTGAAAGGAACATAACCTGGTAGAAAGTAGAAGGGTTTATGGTTTAGGCTTCTGTGGAAGGAACATCACCTGGTAGAAAGCAGAAGGGTTTAGGGTTTATGGTTTAGGCTTCTGTGGAAGGAACATCAACTGGTAGACAACAGAAGGGGGAGGAATAATGACCTACAAACAGAATGTGTGTAACAGCTAATAGGCAGTACTACAAGAATGTGTGTTACAGCAAACAGGTACTAGTACAAGAAAGCGCATAAGAGAAATCACACATAATTCCCCGTGTTGGAGGGTTGGCCAAGTCTTTTAGCACCTGGTATCCATGGAAGTACATACATACAAACAATAACATACCATACACACACACATACATCATTCATACATACATACATAATACTACAACAGAACACAGAAGCCATACATACAGACATTAAAGACATACAGACATAATAATACAGAATACAGACGAAAGACATACATACCGACATTACATACATACATACTACATACAGTACGACAGCCGGACAACGTACATAGTACTACTACAGACGTACATACTACATCACATAAGACATACATCCATTACTAAGGACGTAGGAGTACAGACATACAATGACATACATAATTACAGACATACTCGTATACATACATACAGACATGTACATGAATAAATACAGAAGACAGACAGAAGACAGACACAACACAACCAGACCTCTAGAACGTACAGACAGACAGACAGACAGACATACAACACAGACAGACATGACAACACACCGACAGACAGACTGTGACAGCGGAGAGAGAGATATAAGGAAGCATGGTCGTGGCCGTGGTGTGGGTGGTTGTCATCATATGCGCTACCCCGATTGCCAGGGGCGTGACGAAGTGTAACCGCACTGAAACCAACTTTACGTTCAAACCACAACTCGCAACACCCCTGCAGCGAAATTTCAAATACAGAAATGCTGATGCGCAAAGCTACGCGCGCGCGCTAATTTATCGCCACAGGTGATTGGCCTCCCACACTATGACTGCCAAGCAATTTACCAAGAAGATCTATATCCTGGAGGTTATCTGGTGTGACCCTCGTTTTGTATGGCGCCAGAATATCGTTCAGTCATTGCTCTTCACGGGCGCATGAGACTATGAGTGCCAACGTCCTAATGGACAGGAAGGGCCCGCAACACCGCGCCAGCGCCTCAAGCGAGCTGGCATGAGCAGGGAAAGAACTGGACAGAGCGGGGAAATGCCAACAAGAGTCGACGTGAGCCCACTGCTGCCCGACCCCCGGAGTTACGCCAGGCTATAATCAAGCCGGACGTGAACAAAAACGCGATCCCATGCCTTGGATGAACGCTAAGCTGATGAGCTGCTCTTAACCAAGCCTGGCGTGAAGACTTTGCTTTACAACATCAGGAGTTACGCCACAGGGACCTCATAATCAAGCCAGACATCAGCTCGTCATGCTTTTTTCCCGCTGCGAGCGTTGCCACCTTTAATCTCACGCATGCGCACTTTCGCCATGCCATCGCATCGTTCATTGTTGGAGGTTGTATTGCGATTAATTCGACTGTGTTCAGATCGCCAAGGCCCATTCCCGTCATATGCACACTCTCGCGCTTGCACCTCTTATCTCATTATCGAAAAGCTCTTTATGTGTATCGAAATGAGTGACATACGCTATGTGCTGTTCCAAGAGTTGACCGAGGTACAAGGGCACTGCACGAATTAAGATGAAACTGCAAGTTTGTAGCTTTTGGCAATTGCCTGGACGGTACGTGTTCGCGGGGGAGATCGGGATGTGAGCGTTCCAAGTTGTTGGTCTGCCAACTTCCCCTCTTTCTGCAAGATAAAATCCCCGCAGCAGGAGTGAAGGGTATGAGGTAGGGAGGAGGAGAGTATGTGTGCGTGATGGTGGTTGGTGGGAGGGAGGCTTTGGGGCGAAAGGAGGTGAGAGAAAGAAGAAGGGCTGTGTGGACTGGGTAGGAAGAGGCGCGGGGGCGAAGTGAGGATTGCCTGTGGGTCTGGATGTGTGGGGGTGGGGGGTGGAGGGTGGGGGGGATGATGGAATACGGTTTATGACAGGGGGTTGGCCACAGCTTAAGTAGAAGGGGAAAAGGTAGAGAGAAGAGGTGTGCGTCTGAGAGTGCGGGGTGAGTGTTGGTGTGGCCACAGGCCACACGGGCTACCGTACTAGTACATACATACATACATACATACATACATACATACATACATACATACATAAATACATAAATACATACATACATACATACACACATACCCCCGCATATATTCCTTCTGCCCTCCTCCTACCTCAGTCGGTTCTGAATGCAAGGTGATGGACCCTTCACCAGACCGCCACAAGCCAGCTATGGCACGCAGCACTGATGTCTTGCCAGCCCCTGACGGCCCCATGATGAGGAGAGACTCAGCAGGGAACACCTATATAGGATACAGTGAAGGGGTTAAAAGAGGATTGCGGAGAGCCTAGACAGTGCCAGGGGCGCGGTGTGTTCGCGAAGGACCATCTTCGCCCACGACGGAAGGCACCTGGGGGCGGCGGTCGCGCTGGCGACGGGCGACGTGAGCGATCCGGCCTCGCGTCGGGGACGGTGTCGGAAGGCGCCCGTAGAGTCTGGCCGCTCGGCTCAAGGCCGAGTGACCGGGCCAGCATCTGTGCCGTATCCCTCGATTTACTGCCGAGGAAGGGTAAGACAGAGAGCCAAAGAATGAAAGAGGCACCGAGGAAGCGGCAGGGCTCTCCGTTGAGGAGACAGCCGGGCCGAGAGAGTGAAGCGGTACGCTGGAAGAGGGACACGAGTACGTGAGCAAGAGAACGAGGAGATGAGAGACGGAGTAAGAAGGTAGAGAGGAGGGAGGGGGGATTGGAAAGTACACATGGATACAGTACAGATAAATTACATTTGAATACACTGAAGATAAAGTACACCTGGATTCACATGGATACACATGGAAACAGTAAAGATAAAGTACACATGGATACACATGGAAACAGTAAAGGTAAAGTACACTTGGATACAGTGAAGATAAAGCACACCTGGATGCACCTGGATACACATGGATACACATGGAAACAGTGAAGATAAAGTACACTTGGATACAGAGAAGATAAAGTACACATGGATACACTTGGATACAGAGAAGATAAAGTACACATGGATACACTCGGATACAGAGAAGATAAAGTACACATGGATACACTTGGATACAGAGAAGATAAATTAAACTTGGATACAGTGAAGATGAAGTACACCTGGATTCACATGGATGCAGTGAAGGGTTTAATATATCAATTAGCTGAATAGTACTTGACCCTATGCCCTCTGTCATACATTAGCGATTTATTGGGAATCAGGTCATGAAATGCTCGTTCATCCACACACACACTTGACACCCACACCACCCACACCTGATACCCCACACCTGACACCCACACCACCCACCCACACATTGATCCCAACACCGGACACACAACACCACCCAAACCTAAATACCACACCAGACCAACAGGCACCCACCCACACCTGATACCCCCCACCTGACACACCCACACCACCACCCACACACCCTTGATACCCCACACCAGAACCACACCACCCAGCACAGGATAAGACCCCCACCCTGATCACCCACACCACCCACACCTGATACCCACACCAGACACCCACACCACCCACACCTGATACCCCACACCAGCCACCCACACCACCCACACCTGATACCCCACACCTGACACCCACACCACCCACACCTGATACCCCACACCTGATACCCCACACCTAACACCCACCACCCACACCTGATAATATAAGCGATTTATTGGGGACCAGGTCATGAAATGCTCGTTCATCCACACACCACACCACCCACACCTGACCCCCACACACCAACACCTGATTACCCACACTGAAACCCAACAACACCCAACCTGACTATCTGACTAATCGTCCCCCCCCCCCCATGACCCTGTCCCCGCCTCTCCCCCCCCACCACCACACAACCCACCACCCAATGATGATATAAGCGCCCCAACTTCTTGGGGACCCCCACAAGGTCATGAAATGCTCGGTCATCCACACCCCACACCACCCACACCTGATACCCCACACCTAACACCTACAAAACACCACACCTGATACAACACACCTAAACCCATACCACACCCCAACAACGGATAAACACCATCCACCCACCTGGACCGAGAGCCCTTCCACCAGCAGTGCAGATCTGTTGGGGGTGTATACAGACAACTTTATCCCACCGGGAACCACCCCCACCCACACCATCCCTGTCCACACCTGGACACCCACACCCACCAGGCCCGTGCACACCGAATCACCAACACCCAACACCCATCAGGGCCACACCGACACCAACCCAACCAGCCCGCGCCACCACCGGACAACCAAACACAACCCCGCAACGGCACGTATACCCTTCACAACAAGACCACCACCACAACCCAACCCCCATTTTTCCCTCCCACACCTGACACAATACCCACCTGACACCCCACACCACCCACACCTGATACCCCAAACTCTAAACGCCCCCACCCACCTGACCGAGAGCCTTCCATCGCAGTGCAGATCTGTATTTGGGATGCAATACACCATCCACCCCCCACCCACCCCCCACCTGGGAATGAGAGACCTTCCACCAGCGAGCAGAGCGGGGGAGGGGTAGACAACAGGAACAAGGGGGGCGAGGGGGCAGAACGGAGGCGCAGCTGTCAACCAGGGCAAACAGACCCAAACCACGACACGCCCAAGAAGAGAGAGTAACGCAAAAAACAGGGTCACCGTCCAACGCCAGCTCACAGATAAACGGAGAAATGCGGAAACACAATCAGACACCCAACAAACACAATGGATGGCGAAAAACGAAGAGGAAAATAAACATAAGTAGGAGTAATGAAACAGTCCATACACACCCAGCAAAACAGCCCGCACCAAAACAACCCCAACACCCCACCCCGACAGACACCCACAACGGAGCCTTGGTCCCAAACACTTGTGCAAACCACAAACCCAACACCCACCTGACCCACGTACCTCACCCCCCCAGCACAAACACGCGCAGCCACCACACACACCACCTGTACCCTCCACCCCCACACCCCCACACACACCACACACCCCCCCCCCCACCCCTCCCCACCCCCCCCAAAACAAACACACGCACTACACCCCAGCACCCAAACCCCACCCAACCCTGGACCTGAGAGACGCATTCCAACAAGCCAGAGCAGTTGTTTGGGGTATATGTACAAGACACTTAGTCTATCGTCAGAATGGATCCTCGCAACCATTGCACAAAGCCCCCCCCCCCCGCGAACGACCTTCAAAAAACCATAACACACACACAAACACAAACATGAGACTCCCCCCCACCCACACTTCCCCCCACACACCAACACCCCACCCCCTAACCAGAACACACACAGAAACTCCAACCACCACACCCACCCACCTGGACTGAGAGACCTTCCACCAGCAGAGCAGATCTGTTTGGGGTGTACACAGACAATTAGTCTATCGTTAAGAATAGCTCACTACGCTCACCACATTGCCCAACAGCCCCACTCCCAACCCCACTCACCCCGCACAACTGATACCCTACCCCCCCCAAACACACACCCACACTCCACCCACACAGTGATTTGTTTTCAAATCTGAAAGTGGGTTACCTTCTTAGCGGTATGGTGAAAAAAAAATATGCCAACGAGTGAAGATGTAAAACTGGAACTTTAAGTTTTTTTTGGTTAAGATGTAAGGCCTCCTCAGGGGCCAGCGCTTTTATTCTTGTTTGTAGTGCTTTCTGTCACTTTTTGGTAAGATGTTAAGGCCTCCTCCAGGGGCAGCGTTGTAGTGCTTTCTGTAACTTTTTGGTAAGATGTTAAGGCCTCCTCCAGGGGCAGCGTTGTAGTGCTTTCTGTCACTTTTTGGTAAGATGTTAAGGCCTCCTCCCCAGGGCAGCTGTTGTTTGAGTGCTTTCTGCAATTTTTTGTTACGCTGTTAAGGCCTCCTCCCGGAGGCCAGCGTTTGTAGTGCTTTGCTGCCTCCCTTTTTGTGCTTTCCGGCGGCCCAATGCGGGCCCCCCGAGCGCCGGGTCGGGCCAGCCGGCTCCCCGCCCACCAGCAAGGGCAGTGTGGTGCGAGATCGCCGAACGACGGCATCAGGACAGACAGGACACTATACCTTATGCGTGTAGTGATCCGGGAAGAAAGGGAGCGAGGGCGAGGCCTGTTTCTTTTCTTTTCTTCCCGACGGGATGCTCGGCGCGACTCTACGGGGAACGCCAGAAAGGCAGCGGGACACTCCCCATTTGCGCGCCTGCAGACGACACCATGGGCGAGACGGAGCCGTCGCGCGCGAGCAGGCGCCCGGACCTGCTGCAGGAAGCCAGGGCTACGCCAGACGGGACGCCGGCGGCAAGTGGCACTCCGGGGGACTTTCGTGGGACGCAGAGACGAGCCCGGGGAGAAGAGGACGGACGCGAACCGGAGAGACGAGGACGACAGCAGGAGCCGCGAAAAGGGGGAGGATCACGAGCGGAGACGGACTGAGCGACCACCATCGGCCCGAGGGGAACCCAGAACGTACAGAGTTATTATCGCTGGCCATTGAAAACTCCAATGCACGAACACCCACCACCCACCGGGCGATGAGAGACCTCTCCACCAGAAGAGAAGAGAGCTGGTGGGGGTGTAACATGACAAACTTATCATAACTGACGCCCCACACCCACCCCACCCCCACCTGATTACCCCCCCCCCACACACACCACAATCCAATCCACACCACCCACACCCACCCAAACCCATCCCAACCTGACCTGAGAGACCTGCCACCCAGTTAAGAGAGATCTGTTGGGGGTGTACACAGGACTCAAGCATTGTCTATACGTCAGAAGTGGCCAGGCCCACTCCCATTGCCGGAAGGGAACACTACGTAGTTACTGCAGGTCAATCATGCCATGTACTTCATGCCAGTCGGCTATGGATTAGACTGACTCTAGGTAAAGGACCCTTTGATGAGATGGCAGGCGGATGTCTTTTCTAAGCCAGCAGTGAATGTAACAGCAAGCCACCTTAGGAGGGCTCTTGCAAAATGGGTCCGCTAGTGATGGAATAGTGTCCAGGAACGCCAATAAAGGCTTTTTGGCTGGTCCCATGGATAACGTCGGTCGTGTGAATTGGGAGCCACCAGCGATCACCACGGCATCTGAATGAAGCCAGCCAGAGACTCAAACTGGAGGGGGTTTGTTTATGCGCAGGAAAGGAAAAAATATTCAGGCCAGTGGGTTAAACAAACACCACACACACAAAAAAAAACACACACACCTAGACGCTCAGCCAAGAGCACTGAAGGGCCAGCCAGAGACTCAAACTGGAGGGGGGTTTAGGGTTTAGGGTATGAAAATCAGGCCAGTGGTTAACAAACACACACACACAAAACACACACACACCTAGACGATCAGCCACGGCACTGAAGCCAGCCAGAGACTCAAACTGGAGGGGGAGTTTAGGGTTTAGGGTAGGAAAAAATCAGGGCCAGGGGTAAAACGAGCCATCCCCACACACACAAAAACCACAACCCACACAGAACGATCAGCAATAACACAGGCCACTGGAGACAGCCAGAGATCCAAAACTGGACAGGGGGTTTAAGGCTGGGTTTACGTTTGGGAGGTTTTAGGGTCTCTAGCTGTTAGGGTAGAACTTAGGAAAAATAAGGCCAGGGTTAAATTCCACAAGGTTCACACACACAAAACCCACACACCAAGTCGTCAACCACGGCAATGAAGCAGGCCACGAGACTCAAACTTTACGAGAGGGCTAAGGGGTGGCCGTTGGAGACGGCCGGTTGCGGAAAAGGCGTCCTACCGGCACTCCATCAAATATAGAAGCGGAGGGGCTTCAGGATAGGCATGGGATTCGCGGGTTTGGGGGGGGGGAGCACCATACTTTCTCCCCGAGGTGGGGGTGGTGTCCGGAGGTGGGTATCAGGGTGCGGTGCGGAGTGGCGCTGAGGGGGGATAGGGAAAGTGTGGGGGTTTGGATTATGGTAGGGAAAGGATAGGTGAGAGTGCAGATAGTTGGGCATACCAAGGTAGCGGTCCAGAGACATCGACAGCCCCCCCCACCGTAGTCAGTGAATTGGCACGTCAATCAACTACTGAATTGAAGCCAGCCAGCAGATGAAATCAAAATGGGAGTGAGGGGCGGTGTTAGGGTTAAGGGTAGGAAAATTGTGAGAATATTGTTCCTTCCAAGCTTTAGCTAGTCAGGGGGATCAAAATTCCCCCAATGGTTTCAAACACAAACACGGATAAACGCACTACGCACATATTAAACACAGACCAAACGCACACAAACACACACGATAATGCACCCACAAAAAAAGCACACCACGTCGAACGGCGAGAGAATGATGAGACTAAACAACAAAGGCACCCAAGGCACAACAGACAAAGAAAGACATAGAGACAGCACTTGATTTGAGCAGCAGCACGGAAAAAGAAACACAAGGACGGAGTGAAGGACACACGAGAGGGACGGGCACACACACACAAAAACCCACCCACAACGAAAAGACACACCAAACCACAACAAACACAAACCCACACGGAAGACCACACACAAACATGCAAACAAGTGT
>JACBWV010000364.1:17041526-17114026 GCA_013435795.1 Chlamydomonas sp. ICE-L
GAACCACAGCAGCCCGCAAGACCTACACTGTTGCCCCCCTCGTCCCCACCTCCGTAACCCCCTCTCTATGCCCTCGCCACCCCCCCCACCTCACCCCCCCTCCCTCCACCCGACCAAACCGACCTTGAAGAAGAGGGGAGCTACCATCAGCATACCTCCCCCTCCATACCCCGCCCCCAGCTCCCTCCCTGCCTCCCCCCCTCCGATCCCACCCCCCCCATCCCACCCCCCTACCTCACCCGACCAAAACCGACCTCCTTGAAGAAGAGGGGAGCTACCACAGCAGCCGGTAGCAGCTGAATGATGTAGCGGTAGAAGGAGGTGAAGAAGTCAAGATTCCGACTGGCAGTCAGCAAACCCATATAGTTCTCCACTGCTGCCTTAAGTCGATTTTGCAGCAGGCCACGCTCGTCATCTTCTCCTCTAAAGAATGCAATAGACTCGGCATTCTCACGCACGCGCACCAAGTTGTAACGGAAGTCGGCTTCCCGTGCCTCCTGGTTGAAGTTGAGACCCACCAAGCTCTGCAGGTGCCAGTAAGCATGTTTGTTAGGGCCGGAGTTTGATGAACAGATGAACGATACAAATGCCTCATTATTCTATCATTATTTCGTTATTGTTTATCATTATTTTCTCACGCACGCAAACCAAGCTGTGACGGAAGTCGGCTTCCCGTGCCTCCTGGTTGAAGGTGAGACCCACCAAGCTCTACAGGTGCCGGTAAGCATGTTTGTTAGGGCCGGGGTGTGATGAAATATATAGATACAAAAAAGCGTGTACACACGCAAAATAAGTTGTGATGGAAGTTGGCCTCACGGGTCAAGTTGAGATCCACCAAGCTCTGCAAGGGCCGGTAAGCATATTTGTTAGGGCCGGGGTGTGATGAAATATATGGATACAAAAAAGCGTGTACACACGCAAAATAAGTTGTAATGGAAGTTGGCCTCACGGGTGAAGTTGAGACCCACCAAGCTCTGCATGGGCCGGTAAGCATGTTTGTTAGGGCCAGGGTTTGATGAATAGATGAATGATACAAATGCCTCATTATTTTATCATTATTTTGTCATTATTTTCTCACGCAAGCGAACCAGGTTGTAGCGGAAGTCAGCCTCCCGTGCCTCATGGTCGAAGGTGAGACCCTCCAAGCTCTGCATACAGAAAAACATACCGCATTAGAAGCATTGCCAAAGTGATGGATGGTACGCGTGTTTGTTTAGGCCTAGGCTTGATGAAATAGATGGATACAAAAATGAATGATGAAATAAATTAATACAACATAAATTCAAAATGAATACAAAATAAATGATGAAATAAATTGATAAAAGAATAAATGATGAAATAAAAATAAACAATAATTACATAATGGATTCAAAATAAATGAAGAAATAAATGGGTACAAAAATGAATGATGAAATAAATAAATAAATAAATAAATACAAAATAAATGATGAAATAAATGGATACAAAAACAAATGATGAAATAAAAAATAATAAATAAAAATGGATACAAAATCAAGGATGAAATAAATGGGTACAAAAATAAATGATGAAATCAATCAATACAAAATCCATACAAAATAAATGGATACAAAAGGCTTGGGTTCGATGAAATAGATGGATACAAAAATGAGTTCTCACGCACGCAAACCAAGTTGTAACGGAAGTCGGCCTCACGTGCTTCCTGGGTGAAGTTCAGACCCACCAATTTGGGTGCCACAAGTGTTTATAGAAATTCAGATATGATTTTGATTTCTGTATTTCCCTCTTTCTCCCTTCCCCTGTTAAGGGTTCCATGAAATAGATGGATGATAAAAAGGCCTCTTTATTTTCCTACGCAAAAACAAACATATATTTATCCCCTCTTCCTCTCTTTCCTACTCCCTCTTCCCCGCTCCCCCTCTCCCCCTCTTCCCTGCCCCCCTTCCCCTTTTCACCACCTCTTCCCTGCCTTCTCTTACCCCTCTCATCCTCCCTCTCCTTACCCCTCTTCCCTTCGCCCCCCTCCCCCCCTTCTGCCTGATCACTTCCCCCCCCCCTGCCCCCATTCCCCCCCTTTCCCCTCTCTTCCCCCCTCCCCCTCTTCCCCTCTCTTCCCCCCTCCCCCTTTTCCCTGCCCCCCCTCCTCTCCTCTTCCCCACCCCCTCTTTCCAGCCCTCCCTTCCCATATTTCAGCTCCCCCTCTTTCCTGTCCCCCCCCCTCCACCCCTCTTCCCCGCCCCCCCCCCCTCCCCCCCCCCCTCTCCCCAGCCCCCCTCCACCCCCCCCCCCTCCAGGCCCCCCTTCCCTGCCCCCCTCCTTCCCAGTCCCCCCCCCCTCTCCCCAGCCCCCCTCCACCCCCCCTCCAGGCCCCCCTTCCCTGCCCCCCCACCCCACCCTCTCCCACCACTCCCCCTATTCCCAGCCCCCCCTTCAGAAGAGGTTCTTCCCACCTGCACTGCTTCGTAGTTTGTACCTCACATTTGGCAAAAACAACTCCTATAATCTCTTGTTGGCAATTTGACCAAAAGAGACAGAGGGGGGAAAGGAGAAGTCACAGGGGGGTGGTTGTGGTGACTGGGAAGACTCGGCTACTGCAGTTGGGTCTAGCTAGTCAGTACACTTAGCCCTAGGCCACCCTGCCCCCATGCTAACTCAGGATTGGGCTGATGTGTTTCTAGGAAGCCTAGAAGCTACTGTATATTTCACTGTTTCCTTTTTGGGCCACGCACAGCAGCTTCCATCCAGCTCCAATAGCCAGTCACTGGGTCAAGCTGGCAGCCAGCTACTGGGTCAAGCTGGCAGCTTCCAGCTGGGAGCTCCAATAGCCAGCGACTGGGTCAAGCCGAAAGCTGTCAGCTGCATTGTTATGCCTGTCATGTCCCCTTTCAGAAACACTAGATAGCTTCAGCTTTGGACCAATGATGGGGGAAAGGAGCTGCCTAGAAGCAGCTGTGCGTAGCCCAAAAAATAAAACAATGCATGCATCCCACCACGCACCCGTCCAATGTAGATGAAGGCGGCTGTTCCACCAATGGAGTAGAGGTCATGAAATGCTTGGGACTCCCCACCGCACTCCACTCACCCACCCACCCATCTACACCTGATACTTCACCCCACCCACCCACCGACACCTGATACTCACCAACACCTGTTACACACCCACCCCCCCACCCACCCACACCTGATACCCACATTGCATCCCCCCACGCACCCGTCCAATGTAGAGGGAGGCGGCTGTTCCATCATCGGAGTAGCGGTCATGAAATGCTTGGGACTCCCCACCCCACTCCACTCACCCACACCTGATACTCCTTATAAATTGCAAGGATTTTTTCCCCCGCTACAATATAGCGATCGCGAGTCTCGACCCCGTTTCAGCGAAATTTTTGCTTTAAAAAAAGTTTTTTAAACAATGCCCTAAATGGCCTCCAAAAGCTACCAAAGCTATACAAAGCTATAGAAAGCACCAAAACGCTGTCCCTGGAGGAAGCCTAAACCCAGAAAGCTAGGAAAAAACCACTTTCAGATTTGAAAAAAAAACTGCCACATTACATCCCCCCACTCACCCGTCCAATGTAGAGGGAGGCAGCTGTTCCACCTACGGAGTAGACGATCAAGGCCAAAAAGAGCGGTGGGTAGATAGAATACAAAATACCGGAGAATGTGATAAGATCCACGGCAGCGTTCAGCAGCGTTAGGGCAAGGCCCACGGCAGTTTCGGTGAAAACACTGCAAGGAAACAAAAAGAAGCCTGTTGGTTAGTTTGTTCCTGTAGTGGTTGTATTCTTTCAGATCTGGTTGTATTGTCCCAGCATCGGTGAGGTTACTGCAAGGAAACAATAAGAGGTCAGTAAACTGGCGCATACATTTGTTGGTTGGTTTGTTCTAGTGCTGGTTGTATTGTTTCAGGTCTGGTTGTACTGTGTCAGCATCAGTGAAGACAATGCAACAAAACAAGAAAAGTTATGTAAACTGGCGCATACATTTGTTGGTTGTTTTGTTCCAGTGCTGGTTTTATTGCTCCAGCGTTGGTGAATAAACTGCAGGGAAAGGAGGAGAGGTCTGTAAACAGCGCAAGCATTTGTTGGTTGTTTTGTTCCAGTGCTGGTAGTGTTGTTCCAGCGTCGGTGAAGAAACTACAAGGACAGTATCAGTACATCACACACACACACACACCTACACCAAACCCACCCAATGTCTGATGAAACACGCTGGTCTAGGTTATCTAACACCATAGGGTGCCTTTAGCCTGTATGGCTAACCCTGGCCTGCATCACACGCACCCAGGCCTGCATCATGCATACACTCAGTTCTCACTCACGCAATATCTGATGAAATACGCTGGTCTGGGTTATCTACAACCACAGGAGCCATAGGTGCGACCGGCGCTGTGCCATCATCGCTGTCCGAGCCACTGATACTGGCACCTGCGAGCACATATTATATGTATGTTAGCTGTATATGAGAACATATTATCTTGTGGTCCCATATTGTGGGCCCACAATATATCATCGCCTTTCATTACGCTATTGAAGCGCGTATTGTAAAATTTCATTTGTTTTCAATATTTAAGACACCAAACAACGTGCAAGAATAACTGAATGACAGATTTTGTTATTCGTTTGTGCCGTCCTCACTGCCCGAGCCACTGATACTGGCACCTGCGGGCATACAGTACACTGGGAGGGTTATCCACAACCACAGGAGCCATAGGTGCGACTGGCGCTGTGCCATCATCACTGTCCGAGCCACTGATACTGGCACCTGCGGGCATACAGTACACTGGTAGGGTTATCCACAACCACGGGAGTCATAGGTGCGACCGGTGTTGTGCCGTCATCGCTGTCCGAGCCACTAATACTGGCACCTGCGAGCACGTATGTATACAATATAATTTATATCCATATACATATGCATACGTATATGGGTGTAAATTATATTGTGGTCCCATATTGCATCGTCAAATTTCATTGTTAACAATATTTAGGACACCAAACAACATGGTACTTGCGAGGATTACAGATATTGTCATTTGTGTGTGCCCTCATCGCTGTCCGAGCCACTGATACTTTCACCTGCCAGCATAAATAAACAGTAAGGAGTGTGGTACCACGCAGCAAACTCATCATCCCTGTACAAACACAAAGGTATGTATGTATGTTACAGTCCAGGGGTAGGCCAAATAGGCTAAAGGGACTTGCCCAACCGTAGTAGAAAGGGCTTAACAAGAAAAAGCACTGATGAACTGAACCCCAAACAATCGTTTTACCGACGGGGGCCCTGAGTTTTTGCTACAGTGATAATTTAAATCGACAAATTAAAGGGACACATCGTCCCTGTACACACAAAGGTATTGGATTTTTTATGGATGCAAAGATTTTCACTCAAAAATATAGGTCTTCTTGCGCTAGCCTGAGACTCACATAAAATAAATAAATAATTAAATAAATAAATAAATAAATAAATAAATAAATAAATAGTACGCCTTATTACAAGGCATGAGGTTGAGGGGGCCAGCCCATTTCCTTACATTGGGGCTGACCAACAATCCTGTGATCATACGATATCATACAAATTGCATCATATGCTATTGTATATAAATGGTAACTTTGGCCTAGTCAGACTGCTGGCATCATATGATATCATATGATGACATGATTTCATCTAATATTATATTGCCGTTCCCTATGCATGTGTATGTATGTTACAGTCCAGGGGTAGCCAAATCGGCTGAAGTGTTTTTCAAAAACGCACGCACCTGCAAGCACTAGCTGGCCCTTGATATCTCCACCCACTACGCTTAGCTGGCACAAAACAATGTAAATATTGCCTTTCACAAGTCTTGTGTATGTACGTTACAGTCCAGGTGTAGCCAAATAGGCTGAAGGGCCTTTCTCAACCTTGAGTAGCCCAACCATGAATAGCTCTGCTTGTAGCAAAATAAAATATTGCCTACCAGAAGCCTAGAAATACACGCACCTGCAAGCACAAGCTGGCTCTTGCCCCCTCCACCCCCTGCGCTTAGCTGGTAAAAAGTACGGTCCATAAAGTACTGCTTCATCAACTCCTCGGTCATCCACTGACGCCATTCCAGGGCCAGCTTACTCTGACATGTTCAAAGGACAAGAAGAAAGGGAAGTCATAGTTTACGGTATGCCCACGAGTGTGCTAGCATGCAATAGCAATATAAAGCAATAGCAATAGCAATAGCAATAGCAATAGCAACAGCAATAGCAATAGCAATAGCAATAGCAATAGCAATAGCAATAGCAATAGCAATAGCAATAGCAATAGCAATAGCAATGAAATAGCATACTATGCAATAGCAATAGCAATCCAATAGCATTGAAATGGCATACTATACAATGCAATAACAATAGCAATGCAATGGCATCCTATGCGCGCATAACTTGGTGGGTTATGTCAGTAATGTTGTCTGTCTAGCAAGGCGCTGACATGTCCAAAGGACAAGAAGAAAGGTAAACAGTTGACACAGCTGGTGGTTGGCCCAGCTGGTGGTTGACACAGCTGGTGGTTGGCCCAGCTGGTGGTCGACACAGCTGGTGGTTGGCCCAGCTGGTGGTTGACCCAGCTGGTAGTTTGCCCAGCTGGTGGTTGACACATCTGGTGGTTGACCGAGCTGGTGGTTGGCCCAGCTGGTGGTTGACACAGCTAGTGGTTGGCCCCAGTGCAAGCAAACGGGCTGGCCCCTTCAACCTACTGTTTTCTTGTGTTAGACCATATTCTTGAATTACACTGTTTTCTTGTGTTACACTGTTTTCTTGAATTATACTGTTTTATTGTGTTACACTGTTTTCTTGTGTTATAATCCTTTCTTGTGTTATACAGGTGATACCTTAAGCCCACTGTTTCAGTTGTTTGGCTACGCATTGCAGCTTCCAGCCAGCTCCAACAGCCAGCCACTGGGTCCAGACCTTAAGCCTTGGGAAAACATGGCACCCCCTGTGCTCAACCCCCCCACCAAGAACCATGCCCCCGCCCTACCTAAATCCCCACTCACACCTACCCCCCCACCATGACCCATGCCCACACCCACACCCATCAAAACCATGACCAAATCCACCACCTACCACCAAAACGATATGTATTATCTTGACTGCATCGCCATTAGCAGGCTAGAGTAGAGCCAAGACGAGGGCACACAACTACATCTGGAGCTAGCACTGCTTACAGCTGGCTACAACAACTACCAGATACCCTTAACCCCACACCCGCTAGAGTTGATCCAGGACAAGTGGTTGGCCCCAGAGCAAGCAAACGGGCTGCCCCCCTTCACCTCACAAACACAAACACTGGTATACCAATCACAAAAGCTCCCAAGTAATTGATCAGTTGCTCCCCAAACACCACCACCACCACTGGAACACCAACACCAACACCAACACCAACACCAACACCACCACCAACAACAACAACCACCTGGTAGCAGGACTTGAACATAAACACTGGTATTCCACCACCAACAACAACAACAACAACACGAATGGAACAACACCTCAACCAAAACCACCACCAACACCACCAACACCAATACCAACACCACCGACACCACCACCGACAATCACCTGGTAGTAGGACTTGAACACAAATACTGGTATACCAATCACAAAAGCTCCCAGGTACTTGACCAGTTGCTCCCCAAACGCAACCGTATCCTTCTCAGACAAGGCATTGAAGAAGTCTCGCCCGATGAAGTTGAACGCTACACTGTGCACAGCAAGAGAGCAGGAAGTCTGTTGGTTGGACCCAGAGAAAGCAAACGGGCTGGCTCCCTCAACATCACACCTCGAAATAAGGCGTACTATGTATGTATGTATGTATGTATGTATGTATGTATGTATGTATGTATGTATGTATGTATTTATTTATAGCAGGAAGTCTGGGTGGGGGATTTGGGTACTTGATTTGGTCGGTTGGAAGATAGACAAGGGTGTTACGATTTACAAAATTGATAGTTTACTACGAGAACAAGAAGTCTGGGTGTGGGATTCGGTAGTCAATTTGGTCGGTTGGAAGATAGACAAGGGTGTTCAGATTTACAATGTGGATAGTATATTCAGTTTGTGGATAGACAGGGGGGTGAAGAATTATACATCATTATCATTATCATCATCAGCAGCAGCAGCAGCAGCAGCAGCAGCAGCAGCAGCACAATCATCACCATCAGCATCCTCATTATCCTCATCATCATCATCATCATCATCATCATCATCATCATCATCATCATCATCATCATCATCACAATCATCACCATCATAATCCTCATTATCATCATCGCCATCATCATCGCCATCATCATCATTATCATCATCCCCATCACCATCGCCATCAACATCACCATCATCATAATCTTCAAGATTCAAGTCAACTTCAAAAGCACCTGACTCCAGTGGTAGCCAGGTCAAATTAAAGTCAAATTCAAATTCAAAAGCACCTGACTCCAGTGGTGGCCAGGTCACATTCAAGTCAAACGCAAATTCAAAAACTCCTGACTCCAGTGGTGGCCAGGTCAAATTAAAGTAAAATTAAAATTCAAAAGCACCTGACTCCAGTGGTGGCCAGGGTGAGGGCGACGACACCAGCTAGCTTCCAGCGAGCTGAGCTGCCCACCTCCGGAGCAGTCCAGTAGGGGAGGGCCAGCTACAGCACAGGCACAATGGGTGCACATCTGAGTTGGGTTGTCATAATCAGCAGCTGAAGGAGTGTGATCACCATTGTGACCATGGCACTGAATAGTGCACACCCACTCACACACACGTGTGCATATGTGCACAATGGGTGCACATCTGAGTTGGGTTGTCATAATTACCCACGCACACACGCGCGCACGCATACATGCACACACACATCTGAGTTGGGTTGTCAACATCGTATTGGTCCCCATAAAATTGTACGATATCGTAAAATACATGGAATAATATTACGACATGTAATACAATGTGCGTTGTTTGTTGGCCCCAGTGCAAGCAAACAGGCTGCCCCCCTCAACCCCACGCCTCGTAGTAAGGCGTACTATTTATTGATTTATTTACGATGTGGAACTATAATCATGATCAATTGCTTGAGGATGGGCAAGTCCTTTTAGCCTAAATGGCTGCCCCCTGGAGTGTAACATACATTTAAATGTAATACGAGGAGGGGGGGGGGGGGGGGAGGGAACCGTGGGATATTTAAGGCATGAGGACGTGAGATTGTTTATTCATGCTCTCGTCAGGTCATAAAACATGATGTGGTGGGTGTGAGGGTCAGCACTCAGCACTCAGCAGGTCACACCTCCATGCCGATCCACATGCAAACCCCCTCCAGCTCAGCACTGGGCAGGTCACACCTCCATGCTGAGCCACATGCAACCCCCCTCCAGTTCAGCACTGAGCAGGTCACACTTCCATGCTGAGCCACATGCACCCCCCGTTCAGCTCAGCATTGGGCAGGTCACACCTCCATGCTGAGCCACATGCTACCCCCGTCCAGCTCAGCACTGAGCAGGTCACACCTCCATGCTGAGCCACATGCAACCCCCCTCCAGCTCAGCACTGGGCAGGTCACCCCTCCATGCTGAGCCACATGCAACCCCCGTCCAGCAGACCATCAGCTTACCGAGGACATGCGGGAGAGGATGACCGACAGATCGACAGAAGCGCCCTGCACTTTTGAGCTGGGAGGGGGCAAGGGTGGGGGGGCGTCTCCAAGTCCATTGCTCGAGGCTCTGGTCCCGCCCAGCGGAAGGCCGGGGCGAGCGAGGCGAGGAGACAGCGTGGGGTATCGGTTACATGGCTTGGCACAGGATGCGCGCATCCTAGATATGTGGGATTGCATGGTGCTCAAGCTGCCTCGCACTGACTTCGGGGTTGAGATAATTGGCTGAAATGAGAGGTTGGATGGTTCGGTTTGATCAAGGGTTTGGAAGTCCGATTTCGACAGGGCACTTAGCGCATGCAAGCGACGCGGGAGCGGATGTAGGACGCCGCGTTAGAGAGGTTTCGGGGGATTGTAGATGAATTGGGCAACTGAGAAGGGAACAGAAACATGTGGTGGTGTTGACGAGATGGGAGAATCGGGCATGGGCACGGGGCAGAGGGCACAGCCGGGGACCGCGGACACACGCTCTGCTGTCCCCGTGCTCAGGGCTGAGTCCAGCGTGTCCACCAGGTGGCAGGTGCAGGTGTCCACGCGTGTCCACCCGTGGGGGGGGGGGGGGGGGGGGGGGGGGGGGGGGGGGGGGGTTATTTTATAGATCGTCAGTTGACAATCTCGTGGTGAAATTTCGCATGACTGTCCATTGATTGACCCTATGATGGCTAAAAACGCGGGAATCGGGGGGAAATGGTTATTTTTGCACTTTCCCAGCCATTTGTTCTCGACTGGATTATTTATACTGCCACAATGTCCAACGCTGGCAAGAAATTAGAAAAAAAGGTATTTGGATTACAAACGAGACAAACGCACATATGACATATTGTACATTTTGCCCCCTACCAGCCCCAATTGTGCTCAAATATCATGCTTCAGGAGCAGTTTTTAAAGTCCGATTAATCGTGCACGCCCGGTTATGCATGTTTATTTCCGTTTTGGTCCATCGGGCTCCCAGGTGTGGGGTAATGTTTTCGAATTTCAGATATCTGGGTGGAGCATCGGGCGTGCCAAATACCGGTACTAATGTTCATGTCTGTCAGATGCCTGGCTGGAGCATCGCGCGTGCAATACACTTAATGTTTATGGATTTCAGATGCTCGAGTGGAGCATCGCGCTGCCAGATAATGTTCTTGGAATGTAGATACTTGGCAGGAGCATCGCGCAGGTCACCACCAGTGCGTGGTGACGTGGCAACGTGGGTGACATGGACGGACGAAATCAAAAAGCTGCCATTGCGTCCACGCTGAGTTAGGTGTCGCCTCTGATACTCCAAAGCTGGGCACAGGTAAGCAAATCACCATTCGCGAAGCCCTTTTCACGCCCCATGCTCTTGCTCCAGCTCCTTGGCATTCCCTGCCAACCTATTTGCTGGTAGATTTGTCCTGAGCACCCTAAATGCCTGAGACTGGCTGCGCCTTGCTTCTCTCTTGCCTGCGACCAGCGCGCCTTGCTTGCTAAATTCTCAGACTTCGAGTGCATTGAATCCTGGATGCTTGCTGGCGTTATTCGTCGCTTTTATAATCATTGCTAGTGGCCCTAGACCTGCAATTTGTCCTGAGCCATCTTACCATCTATCTGCCTGCGAGCTCCGATTTTATTTAACCAGATGTAAACAATACCGCGCGTGCCAGATACTTAATGTGTTGTGCCTTCCCAAATTTCACACCTGGGCATCGGGCAGCCATATACTTAATGTTTCTGCACCACCAAGGTCGACACCTGCGCATATAGCTGCCATACACCACTGTAAATGTTTCTACCCACCAAAGTCTACACCTGGACATATGGCTGCCATGTACTTAATGTTTATGGCCAATTCCTAAAAATAAGTGTGCGATCTGGGAAAGGCAGGTCGTATGATGTTACCTCTGTTTAACCCTGAATATATGAAGATATTTGATCCAGTCTAAGTCGATTCCGGTGACGATAACGCTCTCCTAGGGACGACGGGCAGCCAAATTGCTAACTGGAGCCATGTAACCAAGTTCAAGTAAGTTACATACATGTCATTGGCGGCATAGCGTTGCGAATCCAATAGGTATCACTGCATACAATCGGGCCTTCATTGACACATCATCATCACACTAAATCATCGAAGAAGGCCATGGGCCCCAGGGTAGAATTCATTTAACTCGGGTTCAAGCTGTCTCCAGAATATCAGCTTGGATAGCACTCCGGAGAGTGGACTTAGTGTGTGCAGCACGCCAATCTATAAGTGCGGAGACGAGAATAAATATTACAAAAGATAGTGGAACCATAAAAGGACACCAGCGGAGGAAAGGGGGGGCGATAGCCTGGAACCTGATCAGGGTACAGGTTAGACAGCGCGTGTCAGAAGAACCGATGACGCAGTCAACAGTAAGCTGACATAGTACTGTCAGGACCGATAGTTCTAAGGAAGTACATAAGTAGTCACCAAGTCATAAAACGCGTGAGAGCACCGCAATTCATGCTGACACAGAAGCTTACGACCAAGGCACTTTCACTAGTCAAAATCGAGAATACTACCGGTATACACACACAGACTAAAAAAACAGGTTGAATTGTTGACTCGAATACTCGCTGCAAAATTCAAAATTGCGAGTTCGGTCAATTGAAATAAAGTTCTCCTGGGCACAAGAGTAGATGCTTGTATGGTTATCCTTCCGATAATGCCTGGATTAATTTGTCACCTCTCGCCAGGGAGCAAGGATAGCACCAGGATTGTTCAGACACTGCGTCCTCCGTCGCAGACACAAAGTCAAAGGGTCCGTTGCATCGCAGGACACAACACGGGGAGAGTCTGTTGACCAGAAAGAAGGGTCCGTTGCGTCGCAGGCTAAACAATCGGTTGCGTCTCAGGCAGCAGAGCTGAGGGTCCTCTGGATAGCTGGGGGGACCCTGGATAGCACACGTCACCTCACCATCACTACACTCAGTAGCGACCGCTGGCAGGCATGGGACTCAGCAGTGCATCTTAGATTCGTCAAGACATCGCCATCCCCCAAATGTAAAACCCGGGTGTCACAATAGATACGCACTGAACGGCTCCATCTCGATGTCCGATTGGAACGGCCAGGCACTTGTGTGACACACTGACGCAGGGTCTGGTCTTCGACTACTCACACCCACCAGTAGCTGCAGTGGTGAGACCCAGAACCATGCCGCCCAGGTGTGAAGCTTTGTTAAGTTGCGAGGGGCCAGCCTCCACTGCCCAGGGTTAGGCTCGAAGAGAAGGCAGCGTGGATGTGGCTGCCTTCAGCCAATCTGACTGCCCTTATCAACCTCAGGTGACCGGCCCATGTCAAAGGTTCATGCGCAGGTGGCGTTGGCCGAAGGCCTCCGTTGATTGGCGTGGGCCAAAGGCCTTGGTCGACGCAGAACCTTTAGGTATAATCGGTACCTCATCCGATAGACGGCCGAAACAGTGGGGTCCCTAGCTACATTGGGAATGGTAACTAGGGGGTGACTGTCCTTGGATGCCGATGGGCGGTAATAAAGAAATTAAGAGATTGAGGAATTGACTGTGGTTGCATCATGTCGCGGGCTACAAGCAGTTTGAATCAGTAGAAAGGTAACAGGATCTGTCGAAACAATGGGTTTCGGAGGTAGCGTGCGGCGGAATCAGCAATTGGATTGGGAAGGAGTGCCGGGGTGGGCTGGTCAATTGGGGTAGGAAGAATCCGCGATTGGAGTGGGCTGAAGGCCTAGTTAAACGCCAAGCCCGCAGGGATCGGCGAATCCTTCTCATCCTCCTCTGCCAGTCATACGGGTGCCGTACCAAGGTTGGGGTCTCCAAGGGGGGCGGTACCCAGGATGCTCCCCCTCCCCCTGCTCCGCTGCTGGTAGCATGGGTGTCATACACAGGTTGGGCCCTCGTAGGGAGACGGTAAAGACAGTAAACAGATGTCCAGCGTAGTGCTCCAATCATCACAGATTTCTGGATGCGACGTCGAATGGGCGTGCCAACATCCAGAGTAAGATAATGGGTGAAATACTACTCCTCTGCCTAGACATCATGCGACTTGCAGCGCTTGCTGTGAGGCTCCTCTAAAGGTTCCCGCTGCAGCAACTTTCGCTCAGATATCTGCAAAACACGGTGTGTGGGTAGGTGGGGGTAGATGTGTGGGGGTAGGTGAGGGTGAGTAGGTGGGTGGGAAACATGGGTGTGGGTAGGTGAGGGTATTAATGCCATACTTGTTCATGGAGCCCAGCACCTGAATAGTCAGCAATCTGCTCAAAGGATTTGTCAGTGGTGGTGGTGGATATCAGCGATCTGCCATTCGAACTGAATCCTCTATGTGACTGTGTCGCTGGTTTGTGTCGTGGTTACCACCTCCTACAGTGAAATTTCTTTCACAACTAAAAAACAAGTTATAATCAGCATCGCAAGCGACGTGGAAAATTGCCGGAGAGTGTTCGCAACGGAACGACAGGTGGCAACGATAGAGCTGACCGAGGCCAGTTAGTAATGAGACAGTTGGCTGACGAGGCAGGCTTCGTCTCAGTCGTCAGTCAAACAGACATTGGGGTGAATCTCGGGGCTCACGCCCCCCAGGGGGGGGGGCTTCGCCAAAAAACAATGCTTAGGGACGGAGTCAGTTGAGTCTACCTGGCATCACACCATATCCCAGTAAGGTGTTTCTTTTTTGGGCTAGTCATGGCAGCTTCCTGCCAGCTCCATTAGGCAGTCAATGGTCAACCCAAAGCATGCAGCTGCTTCAGTATGCCTGTCATGTCAGCATTCAGACACGCTAGCTAGCTTCAGGTTCGGCCCAAGGGACAGGGAAAGGGAGCTGCCTAGAAGCTGCTACGCGTAGCCCCCAAAAGAAAATAGTGATCCCAGTAGGTTGTAGGCGAACTCACCGACACCCCTATAGTGAGGTAACCAACATACACTGGGGGTGGGACTGGACAGTGGTGGACAGTGGTGGGGGGGTGGGCAGCAGTAGGACTGGACGACTCGAACCGTTTGCATGAGCTATGCCTGTGCTTGTTCCCTTTGCTCTTTCTTACCTCAGAGCGCAAGAAGCCAAGCTCATCCTTGAGTCGGGCATTCTCCTCTTTCAATCGCCTATGCTCCTCCTCTGCAGCTGAACATTTTCGCGATAAATCCTCCACCTGATCAGCTACCTCTTTTTTAGAGTCTGCCACCACGTTCAGTTCCAGCTCCAGCTTGTTCAACATCTCCTGCTTCCTCCTCCTAGATCGTCGTGCAGACTCACGGTTTGAGAGCATCCTGTAGGTACATCATAACACATGATAACAAGTTGTTATCTGAATTGATTGATGTAGCCAGGTGTGGAGGGGCTACTTGAGCTACTCAAGCTTGATTTCAGTATCGTTGCATAGCCATTGCATGACTGAGCGCAGAGAGGGGGGTGTGTGTGGAGGGGGGGGGGGGGGGGCTGCGTTGCCATGCACCAATGGATTGGCGACGCAGTTGCGATGCATCATCGAAAAAGGCCCATTAATGATGACTGGAGCAGTTAGGAATTGCATGATCCAGATAGGGTGGAACAGAATAAGGGGCATTACGGTGGGGAAGAGGGTCAATGCGTAGGGGATGGTAATATGATATCATGTCATCATATGATGCCAGCAGTCTGACTGAGCTAAAGTTACCATTTATATACAATTATCATAGGATGCAATTTGCATGATACCACATGATATCATTCTCGCCTTTTGGTCAACATCATATGGTATGCCGCAGCCCCTACAACTGTGTGATGGGCGCTGGAGATCATAGCTTTTCCTTTCAGCTACGAGCAGCAGCTTCTGTGCAGCTCCCCTGACTTGCTACCCAGCCGAAGATATAGCAAGGTAGTGCATCTGGAAGCTGAGATAATCATCTTTCCAGCACTGCCGAAATATTGAGGCTTAGCCCGGCTGCTGGCTCAGGGAGCTGCCAAGAAGCTGCCGCTCATAGCTGAAAATTTAAGATATGCTGGAGATGAGTGCAATGCGGGCTGCTGGGGTCCAGTTCTGTAAACCCAAGACACATACACATTCCATATAGCCCTTCCGCTTCCGCACAATCTGCCTCTCGGCCCATTGAAATAATATTCCGAAGTGTCAGGTTGACCGTACTTATCTACCAATGCGCCCATCAGTCATCTGTAACAGAGACAGGCATTACTAGTACTAGTTTTGTAGCTATCTTCCTTGGAATGTTTGTGAACATCAAACCATCACTTGCCACCCTCAAGGACACAGGCCTACACGATTGCCTTACCGTCGTGCTCGTCGAGCTTCTGCCTTGTCATCTACTTCTCCATTACTCTTGCATCCGTCTGACGAGGCGGGCGCACTGCTGGCTGTCCCAATGCTCTGCATTCCATGGCTAAGGTTGTGCAATTTCATGGCAGCATTGGTGGCCAAATTGCCTCCGTGCAGCTGTGCTGCATAGGCTGCAGGAGATGTCAACCCCGGGATGCCTTGCAAAGCGGAAAAGTTGTAATCAGGCGAGGGCATTGTTCCCAGGGAGGCTGCAGGCAAGAGCACGGTTTGGGTCAGTTGAGGGGTAGGGGTAGTTGCAAGGGTTAGTTGGTTAAGGTTGGTTAGTTGGTTAAGGTTAAATGGGAGCTGGGTAAGGGAGAATTCGACCATCGTTCAGTATTTTGGCATCGGCTGGCCCAGGGGTGGGGGTGGGCAGGGTGGGGGGGAGTCAGCCAGATCTAGAGCGCGGCCAGATCGATAGCTGGCAGTATGAAAAATAGGAGGGAAAAGGCCGCCTCATTGGACATGCGCGGAGAGGAAATAAAGCGCGTAAGCGATCAATCATGCAGGCCAGCGTCATGGGGAAAGCAACAGTGGCGAAGATGGAAAGCGCAGTTCAGGAAGGGTGAGAGCAACTGTCACCGCGAATTTAATTTTCAAGCGTGGACAGTCAGCATTCGACAGCAGCTACCACACAGAGCCACGCGCAATTAACGCACCTATCGGCAAAGAAAGTTGATGCTGTTGTTGTTGCTCCTGCTTCACATATGCTCCACTATGCTGATGCTGCTGGTTGACGACGAGAGCTCGGAGGAAGTCGAGGCTGGGTACGCGGGGCACACCTGTCCCGTTGGGCAATCCCATGCTCACCAAATTAGCAGCTCCCTCCGCAGCGCTAGAATCATTGATATGATCAGCGTTGGCCTGATGAGCAGCAGCTCCGAGGGCAGCGAGATTGGTCGCGCTAGGAATCTTCTTCAAGAACTCCTGGAAGACGGCTTCAGACTCGCTGCGCACTAGCCCTGCTTGCCTGCGATTGAAAAGCATCGCGGGAAAGGCAATAATGATGCATACGTGGACAGTAAGAGTCAGCAATAGTGGCCAATATTACAGCGATGGTGACAAGGTACACGTGGATCGGTCCGTCCACGTCTTCAAGCACCCGCGGGTGCACTTGCTCGAAATTGGCCACAACTCGACTCAAACTCGCAACTTTTGACTCCTGGTTCATATCCTCTGAGTTACAGGTTCGGTATAGAGTGGAATTCAACGGCCTTAGGGCAGGCCCTAGGAGGTAACACCAGACTTACCCAGAGAGCCTAGCAATTCCGCCAAGCAAATCATCGAAGCTGAAGGATCGTTCGAAGCCGTTCCCGAAATTGAGGTTTGATAGCGAGCCGAGCGAGTTCATGGTGGCTGACGTCAGCCTGTTCGAACTTTCTTGCTTAAGTAACCCTATTGTTGCAATGGCGTAGAAAAGGTGGAGACTTTGTTCAGCGGATGAGCTTACAATAGAGGATCCACAATATGACGAATTGACCGCTTCTCTGGCTGCTGTCTATACACGGCCAGAAGCTAGCGACAGTAGTACATCTGACGTACGTCTTCCCGAACCGTCCATCCTTCGGGGCGGGGCCGTGGCCGCCAAATTAAACCCGGGCGAGGGCGAGGGCGAGGGCTGGGCCCCCGTTATATAATCGACGGGGCATGGAGCACGTGCATGTGCACATGGGGTCACGCGGGTGGGGGGGGGGGGGGGGGGGGGGGGGGCGTGAGTTGTAGACTTGTAGCCAGGGGCGCCTCCCGGGGGCGGGGGGGGGGGGGGCTGGATGGGGCCTGTACACAGGTGGTGTACCCTGGTGTATTTAGGGCGATTTCCTATGCCTGTGTCCCAATGACAATAAACGCTAATTAAATTAGCGTTGGTTGGTTTTGCAATGGTGGCACTCTGCAAGGGAAGCCAGATAGCAGGCGCAACTACTAGAACTCGAGCAGATACCGCTGAAGGCACATCTATGGATAAATCAAGCATCGATGGAGTGGATGGACGTTTATGATCGGCGAACAAAAGTCCTGTTTGAAAAACACAAGAAAAGTCGGAACTGCAAATTGGTCAAAAAAAAGGTTTGTAACACTTACATCTCTCTTGTAGTGCAGCAATGAGATGGCCGTGCATGATGAGGAAGCTGGCCAGACACACACCGAAAACACCATCACCCCTTCACTCCCCTCACCCACTGAGAACCCCCCCCCCCCCCCCCCCCCCCCCCCCCCCCCCCCCCTCACACACATACCACCCCCAGCGCCAGCATTGAAACCACCACCACAGTCACTTACATCCGTATCATAGTCCGTATCATAGTGCGTCTGTTTGCGGAGATTCCACGCACCCACCACCTCCACTGTGTTGTATGAGGAAAACTTGTTGTCCGATTGGGGAATCTTATGGTTATATCCGTATGATACACCACAACTCACCCCCCTTTCGAAGGTCGAAAAAAAGTTACAAGGTCGAAGGGGGGGTGAGTTGTGGTAAAGCAAAAATTGCTTGCCGTGCCCACAGAGGGTTGCAAAAAATTGCGCTTAAAGCGCAGAGGGGGTCAAAACTTCAGCGCTCAGAAGCGCAAAAGCGCGCGCTTTGAATTACCCTGGTGGGTCGACTGGACGGAAGTTGGGAGCTTCACCAGTGCCACGCGGGTTCGATCCCGGGCGGGCGCATGTTGGAAACCCTCGCTAGGAGGGGGCCGGCTCGGCCGGACGTGCACATCTCATACCGGAGGTGGGCGTCGACCTTCGAGGGAGGATATAGTTACATACTCAGCAAAAATCAATGCCGAGACTGAACAGCGCCGAGGCAGCTGGACAGTTTTATAACAGTGGGGGTTTGGGCAACATACCCCTCAGAACCTGGTCCAGGAGGTGACCTCCAAAAAAGCGTACGAAAGAGCAAATAAAAGGCTTGACAACAAGCAATGCGAACTACCAAGGCATAGAGAAACTAGCGAATTAAGTGTATATAGTAGAAGGGCTGAGAGTTGCCGAGGCCTAAAAAGCGAGATTCTACAAGAAGACGTGAAGGACAAAAGGCACAGGAAAATCACCAAATAAACAAGGAGAGAGGCATAGAGCTCTAAAAAGGCGGCCTTAACACTCCCTATCTAAAGGCAAACACAAGGCCAAGCCGTCCGCCAAAACGCCACAAGGAAAAGCACAGCTAAGAAAGGACACTTAACAACCTAAGCAGAACTACTAACACGATAAAAAGCGTGAGGAAAAGCGAAAGACCAAGACCAGCGGGGAAAAGCTAAGAGAGTCCATAGCCTATCTGTCAAGAAACCATCAAGCTAAAGGACGGAGAGAGGGCACAGGAGAGCAGCCAAACAGGTCAAGAGTCAAACGGAGACTCGAGAAGTGAAAACAGAAGCTACCCCCCATCACCTACACCGCCAGAAACAAGACGGTTGCTACAAAGGGACAAGCACAAATCCAAGCTAGTCATTCAGGCTGTCAAGGAGAATTAGGGGAAGAAGCTCATTCTGGGAGAGAAGCAAATGGTCGGGGGGATGGTCCTGGGCCATCGGAGCACCTTCGAAACGGGGGTGCGTTGTGGTGTATCATACGGATATAACCATAAGATTCCCCAATCGGACAACACGTTTTCCTCATACACCACATCCACCCACCCTAACTCCCCCCCAGCATCAGAACCAGCACCACACTCACTTCCATCTCTATTGTCGTTCAGTTAGCAGCAATGAGATTACAGTATGAGGAAGCCGGCCAGACGCACAACAAAAGCTCCATCACCCCTTCACTCCCCCCCCCCCCCCCCCCCACACACACACCACCACCACCACCACCACCACCACCCAAATTGGTAAACAAAACGGTTTGTAACATCAGGTATTTTACGTTGTCGATGCCTCGACGGGTTCATGGCTTCATGCAATTGTACCCCGTCATTTCGCATCTCAAATGTTTGAGTGTGGTAGACTCGATCGCCCACGGCATGTCACGGTGGCGGTGGACCCGGGGTGGGGTAGCTCCGGGGGGGCCCGGGCTAAAGTATTTTCCGATGTCTTTCTGCGCGTTTTTTCTTTTCCGATGTCCCCGCGAAAATCAAATGCAAACACGAAGCAATTCCCGGGATTTACACCTTAGTATCACCTCCTGCCATGGCCTGTGGCGAAAGCTGCCCGGTAGTACCGAGGGTACACGATCGACCGATCGTGCGTAATTGACTGTAGAACACAGAACACAGATCGAGCCAGGGAATCGACCAATCGCCATCAAATCGTGTCATCCATCACATTGCCTGAAGTTGAATAACCAGAAACTGCGCGATTCTGCCCGTCATTCCGAGTACTGCGGGTCGGTGTGCCAGTCTGTAAGAGTGCTAGGGCTGGAAATGGCCAGGCATAGTTCTTGTGCAGGCAAAATCTTCCCTTTTGGGTGACCATCTCAACTTCTCCCCCAAATCCACCTGGGAAGAATTTGCCGGGAGGGTTCAAACTACCGGCAGTGACCTGCAACAGGGATTGTGTTTCGAATTTGTACCGAATACGGTATGACGGTATGACTCCTGAAGCATGATATTTGAGCAGAATTGGGGCTGTTAGGGGGCAAAATGTACGATATATCATATATGCGTTTGTCTCGTTTGTAATCCAAATACGGTTATTTATAATTTCTTGCCAGCGTTGGACATATGCGTTGGCAATATGAATCATCAAGTCGAGAACAAATAGCTGGAAAGTGCAAAAATAACAAATTTCACCCGATTTCCGCATGTTTAGCCATCTAGAGGCCAGTCAATGGGCATTAATGCGATATTTTTTTATTTATTCTATTTGACACTAGATCATGTGGAGGGATCAATTTGCTATCAGCTTGGGAAATCAGGTTATCGTACCGGTACTTGCTTCTCGAATCAAGTAAGCCTTCGTCAGTACATTCTACCAAGGTAATTCAAAGCGCGCGCTTTGGCGCTTTTGAGCGCTGACTTTTTGACCCCCTCTGCGCTTTAAGCGCAATTTTTTGCAACCTCTTGCGGGCGCTGCAAGCAATTGTTGCGTTTTTTGCACTACAAAGCGCAGTTTTTTTGTTTTCAAGTGCGCTAAAGCGCTGGCCAATTTGGCCATTTGAAGTACCCTGCATTCAACAAGTCCTATGCAGCGTCGCAAGCGACGTGGAAAATTGGCGGAGTTTGTTGGTGTTATGGACGACTTATATGTCTGTATCTGAATAGGCAATGAGCGGGCCGGTAGCTACCCGGTCCCGAGTTCCCTGCCGTCAGCAGTACTGTGCACCACAGCTGCTCTAGTATATTACCGCCTCAGTGCGATTAACTCTCTCTCTTCTATAGCACTGTAAACGATTGAGTCTTGCAGTCTCAGATTATCACAGGTTATGCCGCCCATCCAAACGCTCAAGAAGAACTGACCGCTGCATCCACTATTTGGAATCAGTCCGCTTTGCTGCTGCTGACTTACTCGCCCGTTCGCCGTTGATTTCCTCATCGTATTCATCGTATTCACCTCATCGTATTCAGCGACGTGTAAGGAGATCTACATCTGCCTTTTCACCAGAAACAAGGAGTCAGAACGATCTCCCATTGTGAGCAGATCGTGCACCAGCTGTCCAGCTATTGCGTGATATAGAGCTCCTGCCGACTGGAAGGTGACAATCCAGCCACCGTACTGTAGACCAATTGCCCGACTGCTTTCATCCCCTCATCTGCTGGATTCATTCGGCTCACCCTTCGTGGTGCCATCCCCCTCCCCAGCTCCTACTCCCCAATCTCCATCACCCCCGTTCAGTTCATCTCCAACTCCTCACCACTCCACTCCGAACCCCTGCAACTCATCTTTTACCTCTCCCCACAAGCCATCATGTACGCTCAACACCCCCCAAGAATGCCCATCTATGGGGGTGGCCCAGGCGTCGCGGAACACTGCCGCATCCTCATCCTGCAGATCAAGTCTACGCCAGGATGCTTCCTCGCCGGCGTTGATGCGGAGCTCGACGTTGCCCCTGGACACGAGCCGGCAACAGGCAGTGAGTACCCCATTTTTGCCACTACACGCCTTAATCCTAATAATCCGGACGCTGCTCTGGCCGCTGTTGTTACTCCTACTAGGATTACCTGCCAGTAGAACTACCAGGCGTTCATGATTGTTCTCCACTCCCTGACCAAGCCTATCCAAACTGCACTCCTGACGTCTACTGACATGGCCACTAAAGGCATCAGATTCCTTAGACGCCAGTATGGTGCTGTCCCTAGAGATCAAGAATTCTCATCCTTCACTGCCATGTATGGGGTCACCATTGGAATTGAGGAAGGCCTCACTTCCTACCTGGTCAGATGCCAGGAACTGTACTAACAGATCCCAACCAGTGCAGCAGGTATGTCCAACATGCCCAAGGAAAACTTCCACACTATCCTCATCAAGGGTCTGAAGACCAGGCCTGAGTTTTCTGGATTTGTGCAGTCATACCACACTTTGAACATCACTGACTTCCTGGGCCTTTCATTAGCCCTCATGCAGTGTGCTCAGGTAGCATCCCTCCCTGAGTCCTCTATCACTGGAGTCACCCCCCAACTGGAGTTGGCAGCTGGTGCCTACAGAGAACCCAGAGATGAATCAACCATGACCTGCTACAATTGCGGAGGCTATGGCCACTCATCAACCCACTGCCCAAGTGAAAAGACAAGAGGAGCCTACAAGCCTAAAGACTCTGACAATGATGGTCCCAACTCCACATCTGCAACCACCGGATCCAAGTCCCCAAGGAGAAGAAGTGGATCCAGGTCCCCCACCAAGGACAGGTATGGCAAGAAGTCTGGCCCAGACAGGAGGTACAAGGGCAAGCCCAGATCAAGGTCAAGGACCCGCCATGCCAACCTTGCAGATGGAAAAGGATCCAGCTCTGACTACTCTGACTGTGAAGAAGACAATGTGGACCACAACTTCATGTATGGCTATGACACTTGCACCTGAGACTGACACATGCCCCGTCAGATTTGCTGAGGACACCAAAAGAGGCAAGTTTGAAAGTGATGTATGTCCCAGACGGCCCCATGTCCTATGCTTTCTTTGCCCAAATGAGTGACCATGATGCCATCACTTTAGAGGAAGATGACCTGCCCACATTAGAAGGAGATGACCTACCTCAACTTGTCCAGGACTCTGATGAAGATGATGGAGACTACCCTACCAGCACACACAGACTGGGTACCCCTAGCATTTGATGATGCCCTCACACAACACTGGATAGTGGATTCTGCTGCAACTACATCCTACATTACATGTTAACGTCTACTTGACACCGCGAGGGTGTATGAGACTCTGTGCTTGCCACCTGAACATGCCACCAGTGAAATCAACAACCTCTCTCATGTTCAGGAGCTTAATGAGCCAGTGACCCTCAGGTTTGCATTTGCAGATGCCATCCCCATCACCTGCCACAAGAAAGGCAGAGGCTACTTCAAAGGCCTAGATGCACAACTCCTCATCCTGGATGACGTCCTCCTTGCTCCCCCCAAGACTACCTTCAACATCCTCAGTGTCCCAGCTGCCCTCAGAAGGGCATCACACCTCACAACCAGATTTACAAGACATGCTGCAACCTTTGCCTCCACCAGCACATCAAGACCCAGAGACATCCTGTCATGCCCCAGGAAAATGGCCTGTACATGACAAAGATCCTCAGGCCATCTTCAGCATGCTCAGTCCTGCCCATCCCAGTGGCACAGAAATCACCTTGTGGGAAAACCAGCACACTACCGAAGGACATGAGTACTGGCACACAAGGACATGGTAAGCTTCAGGTACAAGCCTCCAGATGCTCTCCCATACCTCTCCATTTCCCCCCCAGACATCTGCTCCTCCTTCCCCTCCAGTTTCCCCTACCCCCCCAGTTTCCTCTCCCCCTCCATTTTCCATCTGACAGAGTTCCACCTCCCTCTCCCCCTCCACTTCCCCCTCCCCCTCCCCCCCCCCCCCCCCCCCCTCCCAGTAACCATCCCCCTCCTCCTTCCCCTCTCCCTCTCCCTCCCCCTCCCCAACAGCACATGCCTGCTCTCTCCATACCAGACACCTTCCTACAGGTGCCGTTATTGCCAAGGTCAGAGCCAGTTGAACAAGCTGAAGGAAGGCAAGCCCTGGATGCCCTGAGATACCAGTTCAGGAGGGTATATGAATCCTTTGATGGTACAGAAGATGGAAATGGACTCTTCCAGACGAACCTCCCATACTCCATCCGCACAGGCCAGGCCTACCTCCATGAAGTACTCTGAGTGGATCCAGTCTGACAACCCTGACCCTGGGGGGGATGTCCCATTCAGCGAGATGAACTCCAACCTGCCCCCTGATGTACCCCCCACTGTCAAGTTCACTAACAACTAACTCTGGGGACTCTAGTTCCAGGTTTGCAGTTAGCCTTGATAGACTCGACCTCTACCCTACTGCCCCACTCATCAGCACTGCCCTCAGAAAACGTCTAGACTGGATCATCACAGACCTCCAGCCCAAGTTCCCCACTCTCCTGCAAGATGAGCTCATTCTGCACCCAGACAGAGACATGCACTCTGACCCATCCATCATGTGTGCACCCCTCATCAAGCACACTATGAAGCTGAGGGAACTAGTTACTGCTCTTCCAAATGTTTCCAGAGCTAACAAAGTCACCTTGCAGTGGGCCATATGCCTCCAAGCAGCCATGGTTCACTCCCACTACATCACCCTGGATCTGTACCCTGCCATGCTCATGCACCCACAGAGCTGTGCACACCCTGGAGGCAACATCATCTGCATCAACAACTTGAGCATGAGCTGTACACCTATGGATTATATCTTGATCCAAATGTTCCCACCAGTCCTTCCATCAAGGGCTAAATCTTTTGCCACCTTCCTGAACAGAGTGACCACCCCGCTGGCCCAAGATGGGTACCCCTGCACTGGATCCTAGATGACTGATACCTAGATCTGACAATCTTTTAGTAATGAACATTTTAGGACTAAAGATGACTACCTGCCTTGTACCAACCCAGGCTGATAAAGTTATATCTACTCTTGAATCGCCCCCTTGCTGCAAAATGTCTGCCATATTACAATTTCAAGTTTTCAGCCACATGCTTCCACTCCTAAATTATGGGGGGACTAGTACAGACATCCTGTCATAATTCCTCCTTTGCAGCCCTAGTAGTATACCCATTGCAGCTTCCTTGCAGCCCCAGCAGTATGCCCAGCAGCTTCACTGCACCTTCCAGTAGAAACCCCTGCAACTCCCCTGCAGACCCTAGAAGTATGCCCAGTGGCTTACCTACAGCTCTCAGTAGCCCTACCTGAGCCCCCTTCCTAACAAACCCCTATAGCTTGTCATAGTTTAAGTTTCCCCTAGATCTGCTGAAGCCTTCCCTTCTGACTTAGCAGCAAATGTTGACCCTGCACTCCCTCTGCAGTTTCATCATTGACATATACTCTAAAAGTTACATAGTGCCTTTGTGACCCTGCAGGCACCCCTCTTTCCCCTGAATCTTGATCTGAATAATTTACTATCTAGATTCGAGCAGATTACAACTCAGACTCTAGTATTTTTACTATATCTTCATAATATTTTCCTTATGCCCCTCAGTTAATTCCAGGAATTCTTGATCCCAAGAATACCTTGAATTGGGGGGGATGTCATAGACGACTTATATGTCTCTATCTGAATAGGCAATGAGCGGGGCCGGTAGCTACCCAGTCCCGAGTTCCCTGCCGCCAGCAGTACTGTGCACTACAGCTGCTCTAGTATATTACCGCCTCAGTGCGATTAACTCTCTCTCTTCTATAGCACTGTAAACGATTGAGTCTTGCAGTCTCGGATTATCACAGTTGGCAACGGAACGAAAGGTGGCAACGATGGAGCTGACCAAAGCGAGTTAGTTACGCGTCCGTTGCCTGAAGTGTCAGGCTTCAAGTTTTCCGGTCAAACGGACAAATGGGTAAACACGGGGGCTCCCGCTCTCTTGAAGAGGGGGCTCCGCCAAAAATCACATGGTGTTCATCTTGAACGATTCCAGAATCACCTAGTTGACACACTCGGTTTAGGGTTGAGTGATCATTCCAAGGGACAATGGGTCGTTTCATTTATGAGTTTCATGTGGTGGGAGAAAGTTCTAGACCTAGCCCCATTACTAACCACATCGTGAGGGAAGTCTCTGATGATATAAATTATATACAATGCGATGCTCTCTTCTTCGCTTCCTCGATTTGAGTGTTTTCTTAGGAACTGTGAATTGTTACGGCTTGTGACATTTGAGCTGAAATTGTAGCTATGAGGAAACCAATGTGCAAATCAATTATATTTTGGTAGGATATGAGGAAGGTCTCTGATGAAGTAGGCATCTTAGGTTTACCACACGCACTCATCCCATAATGAGGACATCCAAGTATGGTACGCTGCTCTCTCCATTCCTTGTAATCCAGAGATTTCATATCAGGGCTAAAATCTGACGTCTTTTGGGTGCTGTAGCTGGCTGCAGTAAAAGAAAATATGGTTGAAGAACACGACCTTCTCAGCTTTGTTCCAATTACGTAACTTGTTTAAGTTTCAAAGCTCTAACACCTCCATGTAAAGTGATGGCCAGAAACTCATCCTGGGAATCTCCCACGGATTACAACATCTCCAAGGGCATCAGGCACATTCTTGTCCCAACAGACTTTGCGGTTCCTGGCCTTATTGAGATCAGCAAGGGTCAGCATTGGGTAAGTTGAGGGGTAAGTTAATTTCGTGACCCCCTAGTCTAAGCTACATTGAGGGAAGATTAGACCTTCACCAGGCATCGGCGCGGGCGGTCCGCCACCCTGGTCGACCCAGGTAACGAATTCGCACAACAGTCACTTGGTTGGTTGTACTTCTCGCAAGATACCGATTTCCCTGATGATTTCCCTGCCTGCTCCTGAACTCTTTATCAACTCTTTATCAACCCTTTCTAAAGCTCGCACGAGTTCACAACGCAGCGCCTCCTCCTAGTAGGCCTTCGCCATCAACTGTCCCAACCACCTCGATTGATCTCGATCGGGATCATTCACCGAGCAGCTATTATTACACTAGCAACATGAAGAACTCCACCTGAAGTCGCTGTCTCAAATTTGTAGACCTGTAGCCCATCAATTCGGGAGAGATTGATCAGCGCAGGCAAGCAGCAGGTCGGACCGGGACATATGGGGAAGATAGCGGACGCACTGCGTTATGCATGGCGCAAGGCGGACAAGTTTCTGAGCGGTGGGTAAGGGATTTGCACCATCTTTCATCATCAAGGGTAGCGGCGGTGTCAAGAAGGAAAGACTGGCAGAAAGAGAGAAATCACATATAACATCATTGGATGCTGCTGCACTGCATTTGTCTATCAAGGCTGTCTGCAACCACGCATAACTGGCAGCCTGATCGAAGGTTTGTCGAAGTGTAGTGCACGCTCACCCATGTATGGACGCAACAATCCCATGTGGTGTGTCAAACTACAGTACATGAGTGCCCATGCATGGAAGCGACAATCCCCTATGGTGTGTCCAATTGCAGTGCACGCTCACCCATGCATGGAAGCAACAATCCCATGTGGTGTTTGAAATTGCAGTGCATGAGTGACCATGCATGGAAGCAACAATAGCATGTAGTATGTCAGACTTCAGTGCTTGCATGCCCATGCATGGAAGCAACAATCCCATGTGGTGTGTCAAAGTACAGTGCATGAGTGCCCATGCATGGAAGCAACAATAGCATGTAGTGTGCCAAACTTCAGTGCTTGCATGCAAATGCATGGAAGCAACAATCCCATGTGGTGTGTCAAATTACAGTGCATGAGTGCCCATGCATGGAAGCAACAATAGCATGTAGTGTGCCAAATTACAGTGCATGAGTGCCCATGCATGGAAGCAACATTAGCATGTAGTATGTCATACTTCAGTGCTTGCATGCAAATGCATGGAAGCAAAAATCCCATGTGGTGTGTCAAATTACATTGCTTGCATGCCCATGCATGGAAGCAACAATAGCACGTGGTGTGTTAAAGTGCAGTGCTTGCATGCCCATGCTTGGGAGCAAAAATAACATGTGGTGTGTCAAAGTGCAGTGCACACTCACTCATGAATGGGCACAACAATAGTGTGTGGGGTGTCAAACTTCAGTGCTCGCATGCCCATGGATGGAAGCAACAATCCCATGTGGTGTGTCAAATTGCAATGTATGGGTGCCCATGCATGGAAGAGACATGAAGTCCACACATATCCACACCTCCACCTACCCCCCCCCCCCCCCCAACCACCACCACCACCACACCACACACACACACATGTATCCACACACATCCACACACACACACGCACACACATACACACATACCCCCCCCCCCCCCCCACCCCCACCCACACCCACACCCACACCCACACCCACCACCCACACCCACACCCACCCACCCACACACACACACACACATTTACACACATACCCCCCCCCCACCCACCACCCACCCACCCACCCACTTCCCACACCCACCCCACCCACCCCACCCCAAACCCCTTCGCATCGCCCCCCTTCAAACTGCAGTCGATTGTAACCCAGATCCAACCTCTTAGGAATGCTTCCGCAGAACACACAAAACCACCCCCACTCCCTACACACCCACACCCACACACATACACCGCCCCCCTTCAAACTGCAGTTGATTGCAACCCAGATCCAATATCTTCGGCATGCTTCCCCCCCCCCCCCCCAAACACCCCCCCCAACCCCCCAAACACCCACCCCCCCAAACACTCACCCACACACACACCCATACACACACCGCCCCCCTTCAAACTGCAGTTGATTGCAACCCAGACCCAATCTCTTTGGCTCGCTTCCGCAGCACCAAGGATGTTGCTACCTGGAATGTGTTCACTGACTCAACCTTTGGTGGAAATTCCAAAGCTGTGCTTGAGCTTGGAGAAGGCAGCAAGGTTGGTGCTCTAGTCTAATATATCCTCATTTAAATTAATATCCTAATATATATTTAATATCCTCATTTATATTTATGCTTTAGGGTGCTCTAGTCTAGAATATCCTCATTTATATGTACGCTTTAGGGTGCTCTAGTCTAGAATATCCTCATTTATATGTACGCTTTAGGGTGCTCTAGTCTAGAATATCCTCATTTACATGTACGCTTTAGGGTGCTCTAGTCTGAAATATCCTCATTTATATTTATGCTTTAGGGTGCTCTAGTCTAGAATATCCTCATTCACATTTATGCTTTAGGGTGCTCTAGTCTGGTATATTCTCATTATATTTTATTTTGGTGGAAATCCCAAAGCTGTGTTTGAGCTTGGAGAAGGGGGCAAGGTAAGTGCTCTAGTCTAGTATGCCAGTGTGTGTGTGTGTGTAGGGGGGTGGGGGGTATGTGTGTGGGGGTAAATGATTATGGCTGGGGGTTGAGTAAGGGTTGCTTGAGCTTGTGGAAGGCAGAAGAAGGAAAGGTCCGAGCTCTACTCTAGTATGCTGCAATACAAATGTTACATGAATGAGACAGCCTATTCACGAGACAGCCTATTCAGCAGGCTTTTATAGCATCTGCGGCTTTCTGCACGTTTCTGCAGATTTCTTGCAATTAAATACTATAAGATATGTAACGTAATTAAATGATTTAAAAACTATATTAATCATCGCCTAGATTTTACAGCTTCTGCTTGTGGAAGGGGGCTTGGTAGGTTTTGTATTTCAGTGTACTGCTTCAGCTGTAGCTGAAAAGAAGAGCTGTGTACTGCTGCTGTAGCTGAAAATATGAGCTGTGCACTTCAGCTGTAGCTGAAAAGAAGAGCTGTGTACTGCTGCTGTAGCTGAAAATATGCGCTGTGCACTGCTGCTGTAGCTGAACAGAAGAGCTGTGCATGGCTGCTGTAGCTGAAAATAAGGGCTGTGTACTGCTGCTGTAGCTGAAAAAATGAGCTGTGCACTGCTGCTGTAGCTGAACAGAAGAGCTGTGCACTGCTGCTGTAGCTGAAAAGAAGAGCTGTGTACTGCTGCTGTAGCTGAAAAGAAGAGCTGTGCACTGCTGCTGTAGCTGAACAGAAGAGCTGTGCACTGCTGCTGTAGCTGAAAAGAAGAGCTGTGCACTGCTGCTGTAGCTGAAAAGAAGAGCTGTGCACTGCTGCTGTAGCTGAAAAGAAGAGCTGTGCATTGCTGCTGTAGCTGAACAGAAGAGCTGTGCACTGCTGCTGTAGCTGAAAATATGAGCTGTGCACTGCTGCTGTAGCTGAAGAGAAGAGCTGTGCACTGCTGTTGTAGCTGAAAATATGAGCTGTGCACTGCTGCTGTAGCTGAAAAGAAGAGCTGTGCACTGCTGCTGTAGCTGAAAAGAAGAGCTGTGCACTGCTGCTGTAGCTGAAAATATGAGCTGTGCACTGCTGCTGTAGCTGAAAAGAAGAGCTGTGCACTGCTGCTGTAGCTGAAAATATGACCTGTGTACTGATTCAGTTGTGGAATGGCGCAAGCTATGTGAGAGTTTATGGTGGAGAAGGAGGCGATGCAGATGGGTGGGGGATTATTCTTGGGAAGAGGGCAAGGTATATGGGGGAGGGGAAGGGGGAGGGAGAGGGAGAGGGAGAAGGAGAAGGAGAGGGAGAAGGAGAAGGAGGGGGAGAGGGAGAGGGGGAGGGGGAGGAGGAGAAGGAGGAGGGGGAGGGGGGAGGGGGGGGAGGTGGTGGTGGTGGTAGGCAGGGGAAGAGGCAAGGTATGTGTGGATGCCTTGCCCCTTCCCACCAACCACCACCTGACATCAGACGGCGCTCTTCACGGGCCACCAACCACCAACCACCAACCGCCTACCACCAACAACCAACCACCCTCTGACTTCAGACAGCGCTCTTCACAGGCAACCAATCACCCAACACCAACCACTAACCACCACACCCACCAACCACCAACCACCCCCTGACTTCAGACGGCGCTCTTCACGGGCCACCAACCATCCAACACCACCCACCACACCCACCAAAACCACCCACCACCCACCACACCCACCACCCACCACACCCACCACCCACCAACCACTCCCTGTCCTCAGACGGCGCTCTTCACAGGCCACCAACCACCAACCACCACGCCCACCAACCACCAACCAACCCCTGACTTCAGACGGCGCTCTTCACTGGCCGATACTCCAAGCTGGTGAATGAGGGATCTCAACTTGTGCGCTCTGGTTATGCTGGCTTCAATACTGTGGTGAGTGGTGACATGCTGACTGTATACTTTAAATACAATAAAATAAGGTGAAGTAAAATAAAATAAACCCTTACAAAAGTATTTAAATAAAATAAAATCAATAACTGGTAAGCTTAATTACGAGGGGTGAGGTTGAAGGGTCAGCCTATTTGATCACTCTAGTTATGTAGGCTGAAATATTATTGTGAGTGGTGACATGCAGATTGCATACTTCAAGGAAAATAAAATAAATCCTTTAAAAGAAAGCCTTTGAAGAAAATAAAGCAAGTACTGGTAAGCTTTATTACGAGGCGTGAGGTTGAGGGGGGCAGCCCGTTTGCTTGCTCTGGTTAGGCAGGCTTCAATACTGTGGCGAGTGGTGACATGCAGACTGCATACTTTAAATAAACACTTTTTTTTTATGTATCTCCATAGGTGCCTAAGTCCGAAAACGCCCTAAGTCGAAACAAGAATGTGATACAGAGCCGTACATGACCCAAACTGCTCGGAATCGAATTCTGTCTTTGTCATATTGTTCGCGAAGGTGTCAGCTATGCGCGCAGCTACTTTTCGTCCGCGTCCGCATCTGGTCGCGAGCAGCCTTGTCCGGCAGGCCGATGGCAGTACATGAGATGTGCGATAATTAGTGATACAAATCCAGATAGCGTCAGATTCGAGGCCGCGCGAGCTATTCCGAAGAAAGGTTACTCGGGACGAAAGACTTATCGAACCCATACTACAAGGTCGGAGGCTGCGCTTCAGCCTTGGCCTCGGAATCTACTGAAATGGCTGTACATCTCAAGATTTCACCTCCCAGTGGCCCACCACACCATGGCTCAGGATTAGGGTGTGTTTTCAATGATCTACCCCAAATCAAAAACTGAGTTCAGATGTGGATGTTTGAAGACAAATTCAAACAAAAGTTTGTTTTTGGTTTTTTTTGTTTTCGATTTTTTTTTTAATTTTTAATTTTGAAATTTCAAAAAAATAAAAAGTTGTTCTCCGCGCTATATCTCGAGACAGAGCAAAACCGAGGCCCAAATGTTTCAATTAAGGCTTTGCAGCTCTGACCTAGACTTAGGACACCCAGGAAATGTAAATAGTCAGTGTTTTTGGGGTCCGTACTTAACTGTACTGCCTGTGTACTGCCTTCCAAGACCTTCTGTAATAACTACCGGTAGGGAAAGAAGTTACACAATGTTTGTACTCAGTGTTCATTTAAAATGGCTTGTTTCGGTCGCGATAGGCTCCGTATCACTTCCTGCGTAAAACCCGTACCGACTTAGGGAACCCCATAGTAACAAATTAGCATGTTTCACTTGACCTGGTTCCCATTTGAGAAAACCCAAATACGAGTATTTGTATGTTGAACTGATGTGGTTGGGCAACTTATTAGCAAAAAATAATTGTTTTTGGACATGAGGGCGTAGGCTCAATCCATCCGTATCACTCAGGGTCTGACTTAGGCACCTATGGAGATAAATAAAATAAAGCAGCCTTTGAATAAAGTTAATAAATGGTAAGCTTTATTACGAGGCGTGAGGTTGAGGGGTCCAGCCCGTTTGCTTGCTCTGGTTAGGCAGGCTTCATTCCTGTGGTGAGTGGTGACATGCAAATAAGGTATAATTTATGTAATCAATTAAGTGATTTGTTTCGTCTTTCGATACACACGCTTCCCTCCAACCACTGTTTCTTTTTGGAAAAAAATGATTTTATTTATTTATTTTATTTTATCCAGTGTTTTCCTTTTTTCTTTCGATACACATGCTTCCCTCCAAACACCGCCCCCTACCACCACTTTTTCTTTTTTTCATGAAACGAATGATTTATTTTTATTTATTTAATTCATTGTTTTATTTTTTCTTTCGACACACACGCTTCCCTCCAAACACCGCCCCCTACCACCACTGCTCCTTTTTTTAGAACAAAAATGATTTTATTTTATTTGTATTAAATTCTTTTTTTTCTTTTCTTCCCTATACACACACTTCCCTCCGAACACCGCCCCCTACCACCACTGTCTCTTTTTGGGGCTATGCGTAGTAGTTTCTAGGCAGCTCCTGTCCCCCGTCCTTAGTTCAAACCTGAGGCTAGCTATTGCTTCTGAAAGGGGACATCATACACCTAACAATGCAGCTGAAAGATTTCGGCTTGACCCAATGACTGGCTGTTAGAGCTGGATGGAAGCTGCCATTTGTAGCCTAAAAAGGCAACAGTGCTATCCACCCATCCACCCCCAATCCACCCTTATTTGCCACCCATGCACCCTCCACAGTACAACAGGAATTCAGACCTGTCTCTCCACGACTACCTAGACGTACGGTTACGAGGCGACGGATCCACATACATCATTAGCATGCGGCTAGACCAGCTTTCAGGCGGTGACGAAGACGCTTGGCAAGCTCCCCTAGTGACCAAAAGGTAGTGCGCGGCTTGGTGGTGGAATGGGGGGGGGGGGGGGGGGGTGGAAAGGTGGTGGTGGTGGAGTGGTGGTGGTGGTGGTGGTGGAATGATGGTGGTGGTTGAATGGTGGTTGTGGTGGTGGTGGTGGTACATCATTAGCATGCGGTTAGACCAGCTTTCAGGCGGTGACGAAGACGCTTGGCAAGCTCCTCTGGTGACCAAAAGGTATGAGGAGAGTAAAAAAGGGGGGGGGGGGGGGGGGGGGGGTAGGTGGGTTACGTTTTTTGGCAAGCGCCTCTAGTGGCCATAAGGTAGTGTCTAGGATTTGTTTTGGGGGTCTGCATGTGTGGCTCGGCGTGCAGCTGGGTGGGATGGTGGTGGTGTGTGGGGGGGGTATTTTTAAACTTGGATTCGTTTTCGGGTCTGTATGTGTGGAATGGTGGTGGTGGTGGTATATCATTCGCATGCGGTTAGACCAGCTTTCTGGCGGTGACGAATACGCTTGGCAAGCTCCTCTAGTGACTAAAATGTAGTGTGCGGCTTGGTGGTGAAATGGTGGTGGTGGTGGTGGTGGAAAGGTGGTGGTGGTGGAGTGGTGGTAGTGGAATGGTGGTGATGGTGGTGGAATGGTGGTTGTGGTGGTGGTGGTACATCATAAGCATGCGGTTAGACCAGCTTTCAGGCGGTGACGAAGACACTTGACAAGCTCCTCTAGTGACCAAAAGGTAGTGCGCGGCTTGGTGGTGGAATGGGGGTGGAATGGTGGTGCTGGAAAGGTGGTTGTGGTGATGGAATAGTGGTGGTGGTGGTGGTTGAATGGTGGTGGTGGTGGTGGTGGTGGTACATCGTTAGCATGCGGCTAGACCAGCTTTCAGGCGGTGGTGAAGACGCTTGGCAAGCTCCTCTAGTGACCAAAAGGTATGGGGAGAGTAAAAAGGGGGGGGGGGGGGGGGGGGGTAAGGGGGATTGCGGTGTGTGGGGGGGGAGGGATAGGGTCAGCGAGTTTTGTTTGTTGGGATTGGGTGGGTGGGTGGGTGGGGGGGGCGTGGGTGTGTGCTTGTGGGTGGTGGGGGGGTTATGGGTGTGGGGGGGGGGTATTTGTCTTTGGTGTGTGTGTGTAGGTCTGTGTGTGTGGTGGTGGTGGATGGATGGGTGGGTGGTTTTTTTTCTTTTCTTTTTTACTTTCCGGTGTGCGTGATTTGGTGTGGGTGTGGGTGGGTGGGTGCGTAGGTGAGGTACAGGAGGCCCTATCCCCTCTTGCCTTGTAAATAGCCCGACTTCAACCGCCCCTGACCTGACACCCACCCACCATCACCACCAACCACCCCAACCACCCATCTACCACCACCACCACCACCACCACCTACCCACCCCCCCACATGACCCCCACCCCACCCACCCACCCACCACCACCCGTTGTACCAGTGATGGTGAATGGCAAGACGTGCGGCTGGATTTCAACGACTTCATCTTCACGTTTAGAGGGCGGCTAGTGCGCAACCAGGCCAAGCTCAACCAAATGGCCAAGGTGCAGCTCATGGCCATCGGCATTACTCTTTCTGCATCGCCAGATATGCCTGCGGAGGGTGACTTCAGGTACTTAGCACACACACACACTCCTCACCCTCTTAACCCCCCCACCCCCTCACCCCTCACCCTCATCACCCTCACCCTCATCACCCCTCACCCCTCACCCCTCACCCTCCTTGCCCCCTCACCTCTCACCCTCATCACCACCCCTCAACCCTCAACCTCAACCCTCGTCCCCCCCCCTCCTTGCCCCCTCACCCCCTCCCACCCTTGCCACCCCCCCGCACCCTTTCAACCCCTCCCACCCCCTCAACCTTCACCCTCCTCACCCCTCACTCCCTCACCCTCCTCACCCCTCCACACCCCTCACCCCTCACCCTCCTCACCCCTCACCCCGTCAACCCTCATCGTTCCTCACCTCACTCACCCCTCACCCCTTACCCTCGTCCCCCCCCCCCTCACTTACCCTTATCCTCCTCACCCCTCCCCCCAAACCCAAATCACCCCCCCCGGACCCTCACTCACTCCCTCACTTCATTACTCACCCCCACCCTCCTCACCCCTACCCACCCGCTCACTCCATTGCACCATAAGTACCCAGCTCCACCACTTGCAAGGGTGTAAAGGTAAGACCACAGAAAGCTTTCCGTAGCTTGTATAGCTTTGCCCCCCCCCCCCCCCCCCCCCCCCCCCCCCCCAACACACACACACACACACACACACGCACACACACACTCACTCACCCCACTCAACCACTCACCCCCCACCCACCCAGCCATCACCCCCATGCAACAGGCTAGAGTCAGACACCATAAGTGCTCCTACAACTTTGAGGGTAACTTCAGGTACCTCACATACCCACCCACACACACCCCACACAGACACACACACCACTTACACACTCTTCCCCCACACACACCACACACAACTATATCAGTGTAACTCTTTCTGCATCACCAAATATGCCAGCGGAGGATGACTTCAGGTACCTCACATACCCCCACTCCCCCCCCCCCACCCCCACCCCCGCACAACAGGCTAGACTTTGACTCCATAAGTGCCGGCTCCTACGACTAGGAAGGTGACTTTAGGTACCTCACATACCCCCCCCCCCCCACCCCCCCCCCCCCCACCCACCCCCCCCACACACACACACACATACACTCACCCCCGCACAACAGGCTAGAATTGGACTCCATAAGTGCAGGCTCCTACGACTTGGAGGGTGTTGAGGCAGCACGGAAAGTTTTCCGTGGCTTGTATAGCTTCCGAGAAGAGTTGCCCAAAGTGGACCCTGCGTTTTATGAGCAAGAGAACGCTAGGCGCACAAGACCGCCTGGAACTCTGGGCTCCATGGGTACCATGGGTGCCCAATCCCGAGCAGCTGCACCACACAGTGAGTTCGGGCTGCTACCCTCCCCCACCCCCCTGTCTGTCTGTCTGTCTATCTGTCTGTCTGTCTGTCTGTCTGTCTGTCTTTCTGTCTGTCTACCCCCCCCCACTTCCCCCCCCACACACCCCCACCTACTCACCCACCCACCCACTCCCCGACCGGATTGTAACATTGTAACATAGTTAAAATACCACCCTACTGTTTGACATCTTTCTGCTTCTGTATTGAAATTGAAATTTTACATCCGTGTCATACAGTTACTCACAGGACGTGATGTTAAGGACACCACAGCGTAAGCCGGAGCTAGCTATAGTCACGGTAGGACCATTTCATTGAAAAGAATCACCGCCGATGCATGCAGTTGCAGGCACCGTGGCCACATCATGCCAGTGCAACGTACTACGAGGGGTTTCTGCTTCTGTGAGCAATCTGGATAGCTGCTTTATTTTGAAGACAGTTGCGCCAGCACTTTAATAGGTTTTAAAGCAAATGCCTGATTAGAGCAAAAATAAAGACAGTCAAACCCCACATGTCCAAACTCAAGCCCGAGTTCTTTGAGCAAGGCATACATAAAAATGCTACCCCCCATGGATTGTAACATACACAAAAAAACGACCCCCTATATATATACATACCGTAGTGTTCCAAAATAATAACGTTCTAATTTCAAAAATGACTTAGTGAAATTAGAACGTAACCCCGACGTAACTTATACTCCCATCCGAAACGATCGTGAATCTAGTAGCAGCGGCTTTAGTAGGGCTTAGGCTGAATGTAGGGCTTACAAACGAGCCCAGGTGCCTGCGAATTCAAAAAGCAGCTCGCGGGAATTCGCAACATTCCAGATATCATGCTCTCGCCCAATGATCGACCCCCAGATGAGAGGGTCGTTTGACAAGTACGCCTTTTGTTACCTACACACCACCATAATCAGAGGAAATTGTGGGGTTTTTTAACGCGCCTTCCCTCCGGGCCAACCACAGCTGTTCGGAATCTGCCACCCCCTGCTTGAAATCAGCCAACCCTTGTTGCAGCCGAAGTCCAAGAGGCAGTCGCAATCGATCCGACACCTTCTCCAACCCCTGCTAGCACCTTACGCAAGTTTTTTGGCGACCAAGACAAAGCCTGACACGTCAGCCAACTGTCTCATAACTAACTGGCTTCGGTCATCTCCATCGTTGCGATCTCCTGTCGTTCCGTTGCCGACACTATCCGCCAATTTTCTGCGTCGCTTGCGGCGCCGCATAGGACTTGTTCAGTAAGAGGGCTGTGATTTTTGCTCAGGCCCTGGGGTTCTTGCTGGGTGATCCCTCTGATCTGACAACCAAGCCTAATCAGGGCGGTGGGGGAAAGCTACCCTCCAGTGAGCTAGCATCCACAAGCCAGATCTCCTATACCCGAAAACCTAAACCCTATATCCTAAACCCCTACACCCTTAACCCTAAACCCTAAACCCGAGGAGGATCTGGCTTGTGGATGCTAGCTCACTGGAGGGTAGCTTCCCCCCACCAATCAGAGCGGGCACCCAACTAGATCTTTCACTCTGGTACACATATACAGAGGCCCTTGCACAGGAACCACGCTAACAATCGTCCCTCTGCCTTTGCTGACCGTGCCTAGCCATTTCACTCTGATACACATATACAGAGGCACTTGCATACACACCACGCTAACAATTGTCCCTTAGCATTTGCTGAACATTCCTCACGCCCCCCCCACCCCACGCCACGCCTCACGCCCCCTCCCCATGCCCCCTCTTAACTCCCGCTCCCCCTCCCCACGCCCACCCCTCCCAGATATTACATCCCCATCAATGATCATGTATCAGTTTAGGGTTTAGGGTTAGGGGTCAGGGGTTAGGGGTTAAGGTTTAGGGTTTAGATTGCATCCCCGTCACTGATCATGTATCAGTGACTTGCAAAGGCACAATGCTAGCATGTGTCCCTCGGACTCAGCTGAACTTGCCTCACGCCCCCCCACCCCACGCCACGCCTCATGATCCCTCCCCATGCCCTCTCTCCACCCCCCCTCCCCACCCAGATCTGTCGCCCCCATCAGTGACCCGTAAGACGGGGGATGAGGATGCCCCGACTCCCTCTTAACCCACGCCCCCCCCACCCCACGCCACGCCTCACGTTCCCCCCCACCCCATGCCCTCTCTCCACTCCCCCACCCCACCCAGATCTGTCGCCCCCATCAGTGACCCCTAAGACGGAGGACGAGGATGCCATGATTCCCTCTCAACCATCAAGCTCTGGCTCTGAGAGTTCCGACAGCAGCAGCCAAACGAGTAGTAGAGGGAGCTCGCAAAGCGGAGATAAATAAATAAACTAAATGGTACCCCTTGTTACGAGGTGTGGGGTTGAAGATGGCAGCCCGTTTGCTTGCACTGGGCCAACCACCAGGCAAAGCAGAGATAGTAGCTCTGGAGTGGGCAAGTGATGTAAGAGCTGTAAGAGTTCTGTCGGCAACAGCCAAGCGAGTTGTTTCTTGCGAAGCGGGATCTTGTAAAGCGGGGGTAAATAAATAGACTAAATGGTACCCCTTGTTACGAGGTGTGAGGTTGAGGGGGCCAGCCCGTTTGCTTGCACTGGGGCCAACCACCAGGCAAAGCAGAGATTGTAGCTCAGGAATGGCAAAAGGATGAAAGGGCTGTAAGATTTCCGTCAGCAGCAGCCAAGCAAGTTGTAGCTCATGGGTGGGCAAGTCCCTTGAGCCTAATTGCCCCACCCCTGGACAGTAAGATACATACATAGCTTGCGAAGCGGGATCTTGCAAAGCAGATATAGTAGCTCATGGGTGGGCAAAACTTGAGCTTGAACTTGGTCACATGGCTCCTGCCAGCAATTCGGCTGCTCGCTGTCTTCGGCAGGGGTGGGCAGAGAATGAGAGGGGTGCATAAGAGGAGGGTTTGTATTGTTTTGTTTTGTAACATGGTGTTACGGCCAACCCTGGGTTGCTCAGCGTCTTCCAATTCCATGTCCCCCATGCAATACCCACCCACGGAAACCAGCGTAGCTTTTCAATTCAGCTACGAGCAGCAGCTCCCCGAGCCAGCCGATGGTCCAGGCCCCAAGATTTCAACTTGAAGTTGTACTTGATAACATAGCTTCAGCCAGCGATCAGGCTGCTCGCCGTCTTCAGCAGGAAAAAAACAGGAAAAGCAAACGCGAATAAATCACTATTTTCTTCGTTTTTTTCTTCTTCTTCCGAACGATTAAAAACAGTGAAAAAACTCATCAAACCCGGATCATACACATCATACGGATAAGCTTGATAGGGAAATTAATTGTATTTTTTCCCGGCAGCATCGGGACTTGTGAGCAAGCCCGGTATATTTGTCTCACAGAACCGGTAATCTGGAATAGCCCCCCGTAAGAAAAAGCCTATTGGGAGTACTGGCTGATGGCGTGCATACTAGATCAAGTGGTCTGTCTAACGGCCTAGTGCGCTTAGTTATTTGTCTTAGTCTGCTCCCTGGTGCGCTTAGTTAATTTTTTTACAGCCGAAGACGGCGAGCAGCCAAATTGCTGGCTGAAGCTATGTGACCAACTTCAAGTTCAAGTTCTACCTAGTAACCTAGCTTTGAGCTGCCAATTCTGGTGTGCAGTCAAATTGCCGGCTGAAGCTATGAAACCAAGTTCAAGTTCAAGCTCCCTGGTGTTGGACACGTGGACTTGGAATTGAACACAGTGAGGCGGCGAGCATCACCTTTAAGTCTTGCCAGTTACCTTGTGTTGGTGCTCCCAAACCGGGGTGAAAAACCCCTGTAGAACGGTGCACTGGCATAGTGTGGCCAACGGTGCTTGCATCGGCGGTGATTCTTCTCAATGTGGTGGTCCTACAGTGACTATAGCTAGCTCCGGCTTACGCTGTGGTGTCCTTAACATCCAGTCCTGTGAGTAACTGTATCACACGGATGTAACAATTTCAATTTCAATGAGACGGCGAGCAGCCCAGAATGGGCTGAAAACTCATGTAACAATTCAATTTCAAATTACAATCTTCAGGGACCACAACACGGTTGCTATGCCTAATCCAGCAGCTAGCAGTGTTGGCCAGGGCATGTTGGCAAGGGCAAGGAAAGAGACTGCAGTGTTGGCCTAACTGGCCTGGGCAAGAAAACTGCAGGCAACTGGGCAAGGAAACTGCCGTGTCTAATTGGCAAGGGCGAGGAAACTGCAGTGCCTGATTGGCAAGGGCGAGGAAAGAAATGGCCCGCCAACCGAAGGAAAGGAACTGTTACTGCCCAAGACGGCGAGCAGCCTTACAGGCTTGAGCCATGAACACAAGTTCCAAGTTCCAAGAAGCAAAGGGACAAGTTTCTTTACGGAGCACCTTGGTGCTCCTAGCAGCCTCCAGTTCGAATCTGCACCCCGACATGTGCACTAGAAGTCCCTGGTTTCCGTGGTCCTAGCACGGGGAGTAATTGTTCGCAACAATGTGCAGACGGTTAAACCTGGCGTATAGTACCTTGTAACAATTCTTCTTCTAGCAGCCTCCAGGGTGCTACGAGCAGCTTTGGGGCCCCAAAGACTCATCCACTGTTTCTTTTTTTTGCTAGTCGTGGCAGCTTCCAGTCAGCTCCATCAGCCAGCCACTGGGTCAAGCCCAAAGTTTTCAGCTGCGTTGGAGTGACTGTCATATCATCTTTCAGGCGCAATAGCTAACTTCTGGTTGGGCCCAAGGACAGGGAAAGTGAGTTGCCTAGAAGCTGCTAAGTGTAGGTACAAAAATAAACAGTGAACGCATCACCCCCTTGAACACTATGGTACGTTATTTTTACTATTTCGCACTTGTAGTACTACTTGTAGCACCTTAATAAAACGCTGAGTTGGCTAACAATCACGTAGTAGCTAGGTCGCCTGAAGCTCAAGTTACGTGGAAGTCTTAAACCCGTATAATCCGCTTAGTTGGCCCCCTGGTTTCTGTTGTGGGTATCGCACGGGGGAAACAGGCATTGGAAGACGGTGAGCAGCCGAGTTGTTCAGGGCGCTGCGTCCTCTGTCGCAGACGCAAAATCGAAGGATCTGTTGCGTCGCAGGACGCAGGCTATACAATTGGTTGCGTCTCAGGCAGCAGAGCTGGGGGTCCTCCTGAACAACACTGGCGAGCAGCCCAGAGTTGGCTTAAGAACCATGTAACAATCCAATCCAATCCTGAAGCTAGAGGGAGAGGCTTAAACTACCTGGTACTCAGATGTACCCATGAACTTCTTGTAGCTGAACTTCTTAAACTACCTGGTACTCAGATGTACCCATGAACTTCTTGTAGCTGAACTTCTTAAACTACCTGGTACTCAGATGTACCCATGAACTTCTTGTAGCTGAACTTCACAGGTGCCTCGCTGTTGGTGTTGGTTACCGTGTCCACATGCACATCACAGAAAGTCTTGGTTGAGGTGAAGGACACCTGTGCAGTCGGTGAAGTGAGGTGTGTGTGGGGGGCGGGGCGGGGAGGGGAATAGAAATTAGAGGCATGACTTGAACTTATATATGGATTCTGGGTATTTACACTATGGCGTACACAATGGCATCTTCGAAAAGTCTTGGTTGAGGTGAAGGACACCTGTGCTGTCGGTCCAGATGAACGAATGTTAGTTGGTTTGAGTTGAGTTGTTAAAGTTACTGCCCAAGACGGCGAGCATCCAAGATGTAAGCTGGACCCATGTAACCAAGTTCAAGTTACACGTCCACATGTACGAATGTTCGCTGTTAATGCAACTGCCTAAGACAGCGAGCGCCCAAGATGTAAGCTGGAGCCATGTAACCAAGTCCACATGTACGGATGTTAGTCGGTTTGAGTTGAGTTGTTTAAGTTACTGCCAAAGACGGCGAGCAGCCCACTTGTTGGCTGGAGCCATGTAACCAAGTTCAAGTTCCAAGTGCACATGTACGAATGTAAGTATCAGGCTAGTTCAAGGGGGTCACTTAGAATAAAATAGGTACGCAAGTTAGTATCAGGTGCGCATGTAAGTATCAGGTACGCATGCAAGTATCAGGCTAGTTCAAGGGGGTCACTCAGAATAAAAGAGGTACGCATGTAAGTATCAGGCTAGTTCAAGGGGGTCAGGCTAGTTCGAAGGGGTGTGTGGGAGTGAGAGGGGAAATGAGGGGTGCCGAGAGTGGGAGGGGAAGGAGCAGGGAATGTGTGCGTGTGCGTGGTGTGGTGGGGTCACTCAGAATACCCGGAACTTGCTTTGTGACCCTGCCCATGACTAGTTCTAGACCCAAACTGTTTTTATTACATTTTCCTGTATCAGCATACCTCAACTAGGAGAACCCCGTCCAACACAAACAAAAAACAGTGGTAGGAGTATGATGATGATGATGATGATGATCATATTTTTCCTGCATCAGCACACCTCTAGGAGAACCCCTCCCCAACATAAAACAGTGGTGGTAGTATGAGCGCACCTCTACTGGGTCGAGGTGGTGGTGGTGGGTGGGTGTCAGGTGGGTGGGTGGGTGGGTTGGTTTGTGTGTGTGTGGGGGGGTCAGGAGTGTGTGTGTGTGTGTGTGTGTGTGTGGGGGGGGGGGGGTCAGGTGGGTGGGGGTGTGTGGTGGTTGTGGTTGTGGTGTGTGTGGGGGGGGGATGGGGGGGGGGGGGGGTCAGGTCAAGGGGCGGTTGGAGTCAGGCTATTTACACGGTGAGAGGGGATAGGGCCCCCTGTACCTCACCTACGCACCCACCCACCCCTCCTAGCTACACACACACAAAACAGTGGTAGTAGCATGAGCGCACCTCCACTGGGTAGAAAGATTCTGAGTCAGTAGCAGGCAGCACGAACTCCATGGATCCTGAGCGGTTGGTGTCGTCAATCAGCTCGATGGTCCACAACAACACGGATCGCTTGGAGTCATAGCGCCAGTCGCCGTCAATCTATGAACACAACAGATGGGGAAGTTTGGGTTGGGTTTGGGTTGGGTTGGGTTGGAGATTCATGGTTCGGGTTGGGTTGGGTTGGGTTGGAGATTCATGATTCGGGTTGGGTTGGAGATTCATGGTTCGGGTTGGGTTGGAGAGTCATAGTTTGGGCTGCGTTGGGTTGGAGTTTGGGCTGGGGTGGAGAGTCGCAGCGCCCGTCGCCGTCAATCTATGCAAACAACAGATGGGGAAGGGTGGGTTGGGTTGGGCTGGGTTGGGCTACGTTGTGTTGTGTTGGGCTGGAGAGTCATAGCGCCAGTTGCCGTCAATATATGCAACACAACAGAGTAGGGGGAAGTTTGCGTTGAGTTGGGTCAGGGTTTTCGTCACGAATAATCACACGAGAGAGGAGGAGGAAGCATTAGGTTTGGATGTATAGCTAGTTTAAGGGTGTAGGCTCTGTTGTCAGACACCAGGATACTTAGCAGTGGTTATTTTTTCAAATCTGAAAGTGGGTTTCTCCCAGGTTTCTCCTAGCTATATTTTTTAGGCCTCCTCTTGGGACGGCATTTAGTGCTTTCTATAGCTTTTTGTAGCTTTTGTAGCTTTTTAGGGCACTTCAGGGGGGGGGGGGGGGGGGGGGGAGGAACTTTTTTATTTTATTTTTTTATAGAGATCTTTTCGCTAAAACGGGGTCAAAACTAGCGATCGCTATATTTAGCGGGAAAAAATAACCCTGACTTAGTAGTAGTCAACTTGGGTATATAAGTAAGTGTTGGCCTTGGAGAAATGGGCACAGAGGCTAGTATGTGTCATTTAATGACTTCAGCAGGACCCCCAGCTCTGCTGCCTGAGACGCAACCATTTGTATAGGCTGCGTCCTGCGACAGGTGGCTGGGCAAATGGGGTGGCTTGGTGGGTGGGCAGGTGGCTGGGCGGTTGGGGTGGTCCTGCGACGCAGTGGACCTTTTCTTCTGGTCAACGGACCCTCCCCATGTTGTGTCCTGCGACGCATCGTACCCTTCAGCGTTGCGTCTGCGACGGAGGACGCAGCGTCCTGGACAACTCTGTTAAGACTAGGGACCGGCAACTAATATTAGTGTTTGAAAAACTAATATTATTTTAGTGCCACAATAATATTAGTTCTTCAAATAAATTCGAATTTCTGGTGAGACGGCTCGTCCGACTAATATTATATAATATTATGTATTCACTAATATTATATAACATAGCCGACCCATAGTTAAGACACCAATTCAGCTCCCACAGTCTGAATAGCAGCTGCATAGCAAAATAAATGCTTTGTGAACATACATACACACCTGGACTGTACAGCATGCTTGCAGTGTGTGTATGTATGTCATATTCCAGGTGTGCATGTATGTTACAGTCCAGGTGTATATGTATGTTCAGCTCCCACAGTCTGCATGGCGGCTGTAAAGCAAAATAAATGCTTTGGGAACAAACATACACACCTGGACTGTGTAGCATGCTTGCAGTGTGTGGATGTATGTGTGTGTGGTGGTTAGTGTGGTGGTTAGTGTGGTGTGTGGATGTATGTGTGTGTGGTGGTTTGTGTGGTGGTTAGTGTGGTGTGTGGATGTATGTGTGTGTGGTGGTTTGTGTGGTGGTTTGTGTGGTGTGTGGATGTATGTGTGTGTGGTGGTTTGTGTGGTGGTTAGTGTGGTGTGTGGATGTATGTGTGTGTGGTGGTTTGTGTGGTGGTTTGTGTGGTGTGTGGATGTATGTGTGTGTGGTGGTTTGTGTGGTGGTTTGTGTGGTGTGTGGATGTGTGTGTGTGTGGTGGTTTGTGTGGTGGTGGGGATTGTATGTGTGTTGTATTATGGGTGGTTGATATGGTGTTTGTGTGTTTGCTGTGGATGGTGTGGTGGTTTAGTGTGGTGGTTTGTGTGGTCTGTGTGGATGTGTTATGTGTGTGTGGTGGTTTGTGTGGTGTGTGTGGTGGTTTGTGTGGTGTGTGGTGGTTTGTGTGATGTGTGTGTGGTTTGTGTGATGTGCGTGTGTGGTTTGTGTGATGTGCAGTATGTTTTGTTGAGGTTTGTGTGGAGGAGTGTGTGTGGTTTGTGTGTGTGGGTGGTGAGGTTTGTGTGGGGGCGGTGTGTGGTGGTTTGTGTAGATGTGTGTGGTGAGTATGTGTGATGGGTGTGAGGTTGTGGGCCTGTGTGTGGTGAGGTTGTGTGGGTGTGTTGGTGGTTTGTGTGGTGTGATGTGTGTGGTTTGTGTAGGTCGGGTGTGTGTGAGGGGTTGTGGGTGTGTATGGTGGTTTGCTGTGGTGGTGTGATGGTGGTTTTGTGTGGTGGTTTGTGTGGTGTGTGTGGTGGTTTGTGTGGTGTGTGTGGTGGTTTGTGTGGTGTGTGGTGGTGGTTGTGTGGTGGGTGTGGTGGTTTGTGTGGTGTGTGTGGTGGGTTGTGTTGGTGTGTTTGGGGGGATGTATGTGTGTGTGGTGTTTGTGTGTTTGGGTGATGTGGGGTTTGTTGTGAGGTGCGTGTGGGAGTTGTGTGGTGGTTTGTGTGATGTGTGTGAGGTTGCGGGTTTGGTGGTGTTGGTGTAGTGTGTGCGGGTGAGGGTTGTTGGGTCGGGGTTTGAAGGGGTTGGGGAGGTGGGGTGGGGAGGGGGGAGAGGCACTGTGGTGGGCGGGTGGGGATGTAGAGCCCAGGTGTATATGTATGTTCAGTTCCCACAGTCTGCATGGCAGCTGGTGCAGGGAAGGACGGGGAAACGGGAGTCAGATGTGTATGGTACAATCCAGGGGTAGGCCATATAGGCTAAAGGGACTTGCCCAACCGTGGTAGGAAGGGCTAAACAGAAATAGGCATTGATGAACTGAACCTGGTAACTCACATACGCCCCCCCCCCACCCACCCACCCCCCCACCCACACCACTCACTGTTACAGCAAGCAAGACAGCATTTTACACTTATCCTATATATTGCACACCCACCTGGTTGACTGATGGTGATTGACCAGGCAGCGGGATGGTGATGACCACGTTCTGCAGGTCGAAGGTGGAGGTCGACTCATACTCTATGTTCACGTACGACTGATCTCCAGAGACCGACGGCCAGCAGTTGATGGTAATGGGCACCAGGTTATCCTTCTTGCTCACCATGCGCCACTTAAGGATTCCCAGCTCGGAACCCGTGGGGAAGGGGCGGGAGGGGTCTTTCAGGGAAAGTACATTAGAGGCGCTGCAGAGGTTGGGGGTTGGGTTGGGTTGGGTCGGGTTGTGGGTTGGGTTGTGGGTTGGGTTGAAGGTTGGGTTGGGTTGGGTCGGGTTGGGTTATGGGTTGGGTTGGGTTGGGTTGGGTTGGGTTGGGGGTTGTGGGTTGGATTGGGTTGTGGGTTGGGTTGTGGGTTGGGTTGTAGGTTGGGTTGGGTCGATTTGGGTTGGGTTGGGTTGGGGGTTGGGTTGGGGGTTGGGTTGTGGGTTGGGTTGGGTTGAGGGGCAGCAGGATAAGGAGGCAAAAATCAGTGGGGAAGGGGCGGGAGGGGTCCCTTAGGGAAAGGACATTAGAAGCGCTGCAAAGGGTGTGTGTGTGTGTGGGGGGGGGGGGGGGGGGGGGGGGGGGGGGGGGGGGCAGCAGGATCAGGAGGTAGGAACCAGTGGGGAAGGGGCGGGAGGGGTCCTTCAGGGAAAGGACATTAGTGGCGCTGCAAAAGGTTGTGGGGCTGGGGGTTGGGGTTGGGGGGGAAGGGTAGCAGGATTAGGAGACTGAAACCAGTGGGGGAGGGGCGGGAGGGGTACTTGAGGGAAAGGACATTTGTGGTGCTGCAAGGGCTGTGGGTGGGTGGGTGGGTGGGTGGGGGCTACCTTGGCTACCATTATCAACTGCTAACCACTGTGCACTGTGTACGATGGCTCTGCCCACTAGTAAGTGCAGGGGTAGAAAAGCCCATTCTTCCTCGTCTTCAGGGTTTGCCAGGGGGGGTAGTCATCGGCTACCATTACCACCTTGGCTACCATTATCAACTGCTTACCACCGTGCACTGTGCACAATGCCTCTGCCCACTATTGAGTGCAGGGGTATAGCCCATTCTTTCCCGTCTTAAGGGTTTACCAGGGGGGTAGTCATTGGCTACCATTACCACCTTGGCTACCATTATCATTTGCGAACCACTGTGCACTGTGCACAATGGCTCTGCCTACTATTAAGCACTGTGGTAGAAAAGCCCATTCTTTCTCTTCTTGAAGGTTTACCAGGGGGGGGTAGTCATTGGCTATCATTACCACCTTGGCTACCATTACCAACTGCGAACCACTGTGCACTGTGCACAAAGGCTCAGCCAACTATTAAGCACTGTGGTAGAAAAGCCCATTCTTTCTCTTCTTGAGGGTTTACCAGGGGGGGGTAGTCATTGGCTATCATTACCACCTTGGCTACCATTACCAACTGCGAACCACTGTGCACTGCGCACAATGGCTCAGCCAACTATTAAGCACTGTGGTAGAAAAGCCCATTCTTTCTCGTCTTATGGGTTTGCCATGGGGGCAGTCATTGGCCACCATCATCACATTGGCTACCACTCACATAGGCTACCATTACCAACTGCGAACCACTGTGCGCTGTGTACCATTGCTCTGCCCACTATTGAGTGCAGGGGTAGAAAAGCCCATTCTTTCTCGTCTAATGGGTTTGCCAGGGGGGCAGTCATTGGCCTCCCCCAAGCTATCATGACCCAATTTGGCCCTTTTCACACCAGAAGTCAAATCTCGCTGCTCGCTGAAAAATCGAGGTTGACCTTGATTGTACCTCGATCGAAATGGCTCAGCCGAACTTTTGATCCATGGGGGTCCAGGGACCTGGGAAAAGGTCTTCAGAACCCTGAAATCCCCTAAAACAACCAAAATATTGGTTTCTAGGTTTTGACACATTCAAGTCCGGACCGACATAATCTGTGAAGAAAAAAAAAAAAATTGGGCCGTCGGAATGTGTCGGAATCGCTCAGAAGCTCGCAACGCAATAATTATGGTCACTGGGTGGGTCATGTTAGCTTGGGGGAGGCCCATTGGCCACCATCATCACATTGGCTACCACTCACATAGGCTACCATTACCAACTGCGAACCATTGTGCACTGTGTACCATTGCTCTGCCCACTATTGAGTGCAAGGGTAGAAAAGCCCATTCTTTCTCGTCTTATGGGTTTGCCAGGGGGGCAGTCACTGGCCACCATTCTCACATTGGCTACCATTACCAACTGCGAACAACTGTGCACTGTGTACCATGGCTGTATCAGGGATATTTTTTCCGGAATATATTCCGATCAGAACACGAGACCCTGTTTCGGCCAAAATTGCCGGAATAAGAAACCAAAAAAACAAAGTTTTTTAATTACTGAAATTGACTATAAATGACTAAAATCGACAAAAATCGGAATAAGCATGCTGTTTTGGGAGGAAACAAGGGAGGGAAAAATTAAAGGGGATAAGATTTCCTCTTTTTGATTTGAAAAAAATATCCCTGGGCTGTATCCACCATCATGCGCTATGTACTGCCATGACGTGAAATGAACAAGTCCTAGGCGCGTGGCAAGCGAGGCAGAAAATTGGCGGAGAGTGTTGGCTATCGGAGCGGCAGGTGGCACTGGAATCGAGTGCAGCGGATCAAAGCCAGGGTTTACGACAGGGCCAGGGGCTAGTTACGGCCAGGCGAACGTGTGGACAACACGACAGACAGACAGGCAGACAGGCAGACAGATAATAAGACAACGGGGTGACTCTGAGGGCTCCCTCCCCCCAGAAGGGGGGGCTCCGCCAAAAACATAGCATCTACAAACCCGATGAACAGACTCGAGAGCGCCATGTGTGTGCGAGGTCTACCAGGGCTCGTGATTCGTGCTCCTCTACACTTTACTCCCTTTCTCACTTCACTCTCATTTTTCTCTCTCTCCTCTTCACTTTACTCACTTTCTTACATACAACAACAAACGACACACAACAACAACAACAACAACAAACGACACACAACAACAACAAACGACACACAACAACAACAACAACAAACGACACACACAACAACAACATTAAAAACGACAAAAAGGCCCAGAACAACACCAAACAGGGCCATGCACCATTGCTCTATCCACCAATATGCACGACTACTGCCATGACGTTGACAGGATGAATCATACTAATCTACCAATGCACATATCATTAGGGAGCGGCAACATGATATCATATGATGCTGGCAGTCAGACTAGGCCAAAGTTACCATTTAAATACAATATAATCTGATGCAATTTGTATGATATCATATGATATCATACCCACCTTTGGCCAAAATCATATGATATGCCGATTCATTCATATCGGTCATCTGTTACAGGTAGTAGTTAAAGTAGTAGGAGCAGTAGCAGGTGTCGAATACGTGCATTGGTATACTAGTATAGCTAGGAAACGACAATATGATATCATTTCATCATATGATGCAAGCAGTCTGGCTAGGCTAAAGTTACCATTTATATACAAAATCATATGATGCACTTTGCATGTTATCATACGATATCATACTCGCCTTAGCACAACATCATATGATGTGCGGGTCCCTAAGAATAGCTCATCCTGCCAGACGCACACTCACACACTGCTGCATCCATCCCCCCCCCCCCCCCCCCCCCACACACACACACACACTGCATCCCTTCCCCCACACCCACCCACCCACCCCCCCAACACACACACACTGCATCCCCCCCCACACACACAAACACCACCACCACACACACACAAACGTAAATACTCTCAGCTGCATCCATTCCCCACCCACCTACACGCAAACACTCACAGCTGCATCCATTCCCCACCCACCCACACGCAAACACTCACAGCTGCATCCATACCCTCCCCCCCCCCCCCCTCCACACACACACACCCCACCCCCCGACACACACACACACACTGCTGCAAAAAGGGTCCTGTACCTGTACACCGCCTTGTCAATGTTGGGATGCGTCTTGAACTGGAAATCTTTGTTGGCACCGGCAGTGATGGCGACGCTGATGAAAGCATCGCCAGGGTTGTTGACAACCAGAGACATCGTGCCTTGCACCTCCAGGTTCTCCAGGCCACCCTGTCTGTCAAGCTCCACTGTGAGCTTCTCCTCCACCACTAGTGACACTGGGTCTGCTGACAAGTTGACTACAGCTGTGGTGGAAGGACCAGATCCGTAGCTGGGTGCCTCCATCTCCACTGACTCACCCTCCTTGGCCATCGACGCCAAGATGTCGTTGCCCTTCTTGGCCTTACCCAGCTGCATGCCCTTAGAGGGGCCCTTGCTGGCAGCAGGCTTGGATACAGGGGGGGGGGCAGGTCGGCTGAACTGGGGTGTGGGCTCCATCTGGGACTCCAGCATGGCGGAAGCTTTGCTGCCAAAGGCGCCCATGCTCTGCTGCATGAAGCTGCCCTTGTTGCTCTCCGCCTTGCTCTTGTCAAGCTCCAGGGCCTTCTTCTTCATGAGTACTGGGGGCGGGAGAGAGAGAGGAGGGGTGGTTAGGGGGAGGGAGGAGGGGGAGGGAGGGGGAGGAGGGGAAGGGGCGGGAGGGAGAGGAGGGGTAAGGGTAAGGGGGGAGGGGGGAAGGGGCGGGGGGAAGGAGGAGGGGGCTAGGGGTCAAGGAGGGAGAGGAGGGTTACGGGGGAAGGGGCAGGAGGGAGAGGAGGGGAATGGGGGAGGGGGGAGGGAGGAGGGGGCGGGAGGGAGAGGAGGGGGTACGGGGGGAAGGGGGAGGGGGGAGGGAGAGGAGGGCTTAGGGGGGAGGGGGGGAGGGGAGGAGGAAGAGGGACAGGAGGTAGGGGGGTAGGGGGGAGGGAGGAAGGGGGATGGGGAAGAGGGGCTAGGAAGGAGGGGTTAGGGGTGTGAAGGAGGGATGGGTTTATGGGGTGAAGGAAGGAAGGGGGAGGGGGGTGAAGGCGGGATGGGTTATGGGGTGAAGGAGGGATGGGTTATGGGGTGAAGGAGGAAGGGGGAGGGGGCAGAGGGCAGGAAGGAGGGGTTAGGGGGTGAAGTGAGGAGGGGTGGGTTATGGAAGAGGGGTTAGGGGTGGTTGGAGGAGAGAGGGTTAGGGAGGAGGGGTAAGGGGGGTAGGGAGGAGGGGGGTTGTAATGGGGGTGAAGGAGGGAGGGGAATACGGTGATGAGAGAGGTAGGGGGTGAAGGAGGGAGGGAGGGGTTATGGAAGAGGGGTTAGGGGGTGAAGGAGAGAGGGGTAGGGGAGGAGGGGTAAGGGGGGTGAAGGAGGGAGGGGAATACGGGGAAAGAGGGGTTAGGGAGTAGGGGTTATGGGGTGAAGGAGGGAGGGGTTAGGGAGAGGAGGGTTTAAGGGGTGAAAAGTAGGGGTTAGGGAGGATGGGTTAGGGGGTGAAGGAGGGAGGGGTTAGGTAGAGGAGGGTTTAGGAGGTGAAAAGTAGGGGTTAGGGAGGATGGGTTAGGGGGTGAAGGAGGGAGGGGTTAGGTAGAGGAGGGGTGACGGGGGTTGAAGGAGGGAGGGGTTACGGGGAAAAGGGGGTTAGCGAGTAGTGGGAAAGGGGGGGAGAGGGCTTAGGGGGTGAAGGAGAGAGGATTAGAGGGAAGATGGGTTAGGGAGAGGAGGGGTTAGGGGGTGAAGGAGGGAGGGGTTAGGGAGAGGAGGGGTTAGAGGGTGAAGGAGGAAGGGGTTGGGGGGGAAAGGGGGTAGGGGGTGAAGGAGGAAGGGGTTAGGGGGGAAAGGGGGTAGGGAGGAGGGGTCAGGGGGTGCAGGAGAGAGGGGTTAGGGACAGGAGGGGCCAAGGGGTGAAGGTATGACGAGATGCGTGAGTGTCTGTGTTCTAGTGAGTGTGATTCTATGTTTGGGTGAGAGAGTGTGAGTCGGGCAGGGGAGCTTGTGTGTGTGCAGATCAAGTTAGGAAGCTGGGTGAAAGCTGGGTGTGTGGTGGTAGTGTGGTGGTGTGTGGGTGTGTGGTGGTGGGGGGGTAGGTGTTGGTGTGTGGGGTGTGTGGGTGGGTGGGGGGGTTGTGTTTGTGTGTGGGTGTGTGGGTGGGTGGGGGGGCATGAACACGTGCTTGAGGCAGCATCTCAAGGTGACCACAGACAGCCCGGGGAGTCGGTGGATCCAGCGATAGTGCAGCGACAGTGGTACAAGGGCAGAATGGACTGCGTGCTGCTCTGATTCTTTTGGGGGCTGCACGTAGCAGCATCTAGGCAGCTTCCTTTCCTTGTCCTTGGGCCAACCAGAAGCTAGCTAGTGCACCTGACAGCCAACATGATGGGCATTCCAATGTAGCTGAAAGCCAACATGATGGGCATTCCAATGTAGCTGAAAGCCAACATGATGGGCATTCCAATGTAGCTGAAAGCCAACATGATGGGCATTCCAATGTAGCTGAAAGCCAACATGATGGGCATTCCAATGTAGCTGAAAGCCAACATGATGGGCATTCCAATGTAGCTGAAAGCCAACATGATGGGCATTCCAATGAAGCTGAAAGCCAACATGATGGGCATTCCAATGTAGCTGAAAGCCAACATGATGGGCATTCCAATGTAGCTGGAAGCCAACATGATGGGCATTTCAATGTAGCTGAAAGCGTTTGTCTTCACCCAGTGTCTGGCTAATGGGGCTGGCTGGAAGCTGCCATGCATAGCACAAAAAAGAGACAATGGCGTGCCATTACAGTCCATTACAGTGCCAGTACGGTCGCAGCCGCTGCCGCTGTTGCCACCAACATAGCACAGCCCACTCACACAGCCACATAAAGACCAGCTATTTCTGCCACACCCCTGCCTCCGCCAGCAGCTATCAACTTATCATATTGCTACCAACAAAACACAGCCCACTCACACAGCCACATAGATACCAGCTCATTCTGTCACACCCATGCCCCTGCCAGCAGCTACCAACTTATCATATTGCCACCTAAGCACAGCCCACTCACACAGCCACATAGATACCAGCTCTTTCTCTGCCAACCCTGACCTCGCCAGCAGCTATCAACTAATCACATTGCCACCAACAAAGCACAGCCCACTCTCACAGCCACATAGATACCAGCTCTTTCTGTCACACCCCTGCCCCTGCCAGCAGCTACCAACTTATCATATTGCCACCAACCAAGCACAGCCCACTCACACAGCCACATAGATACCAGCTCTTTCTCTGCCACCCCTGACCCCGCCAGCAGCCATCAACGTATCATGCCTTACACCAGAAAGTTGCATCCTCACCTTAGTCTCATTGATCTTGCTCTGCGCCACGAGAGATTGCAAGGGGAAAGGGGTTAGGGAGGATGGGTTAGGGTGGATGGGTTGGGGGGTGAAGGAGGGATGGGTTATAGAGGATGGGTTAGGGGGTGAAGGAGGTAGGGGTTATGGGGAATGGGTTAGGGGGTGAAGGAGGGAGGGGATAGGGAGGAGGGGTTAGGGGGTGAAGGATGGAGGGGTTAGGGAGAAGGAGGGTGGGGGAAAAGTAAGCATGTGGTAGTGATCAGGACAGAGACAAGGGTGAGAATGAGAGATTCCTTTTCAGCTGCGAGCACCAGCTTCTAGGTAGCTCCTCTTTCTGGCTATTCAGCTTAACCCAGAGCAGGCTATTGCACCTGGAAGCTAGCATAATCGCTTTTCTAGGACTGCTGAAATGTGCGAGCTTTGCACAATGGCTGGCTTAGGGAGCCACCAAAAAGCTTCTGCTCGTAGCTGAAAAGAAAAACACTGGCGAGAACGGAACTAGGTGGCATGGCCATGAAATGAAGTGAAGAATGTCATGGCATGATTTCAGTGGGCATGTCATGAAATATTCCATTTTTTGAAGTAGGAGGATTCGGATATGAACTAGGTAGTAAGGTTGTTAGATGGACAATTCCAAACACCGTAGGCAAGTTGAGTTGATCTGCCTTTGATTGACATACTGTTTGATGATAATGATGATGATGATGATGATGATGATGACGACGACGACGATGATGATGATGATGAGCATTGATCCTCAATGCCTCTGATCCTTCATACGCCACATTCTTATAATTTGCATCCTCATCATCATCATGTCGCATGGCAGAGCTCCTTGAACGACGTAGGTGCCGGGTTCGAATCCCCACGGGTGCACTTAAGTGTTCGCGGTCGCTGTCAACCGCCATGGTAGCTTTGTCCAGGTAAGATAGCAGCCCGTTCCCTACCGCCATAAGACGAGGCTCCCTTAATACCACGACCCACTAGGCGTTATCACTTAATTTCATCATCCCACACACCTGGATGACCATCATGTCATCATACGATATCAATTGATATCATATGGTGCCGGCAGTCTGGCTAGGCTAAAATTACCATTTATATACAATATCATATGATGCAATTTGCATGATATCATATGATATCATAGTCGCCTTTGGTCAAAATCATGTGATATGCTGGTCCCTACACACACCTGGATGATCATCTATAACACCTACCCTCCCTCCAACTCAATGAACCAAACACTCACCCACCCTCCCTCCAACCCACTGAATCACCCACTCTCCCACTGGACCCAACACCCACCCACCCTCCCTCCGACCCACTGAACCACCCACCCACCCACTGAATCCACACACCTGGATGATCATCTTGTGCAGCTTCTCCTCATGACTCTCCATTTCGCAGTTCTGCCTGACTTGCGCGATTGTGATGTTCTCCTTGTGTCCCAGAGAGATCACCTCATCGAAGGCAAAGACTAGATCAAAGGCAACTTCTGATACTGCATCCTCATCTAGTTCAGGGGCGAATTCCGGAATGATCTTGGACAGGAGTCTCAAGGTATCCAAATCTTCCAAGATGTTGCTTCCTTTATTGGTGATCAGCAGAAGATACAGGCCCTGTTTATAGGAAGGGGTGTAAGTAAACAGTGGTCTCGAAGTAGCCAAATCTTCAAAGATGCTGCTTCCCTTATTGGTGATCAGCAGAAGATACAGGCCCTGTTTATAGGAAGGGGTGTAAGTAAACAGTGGTCTCGAAGTATCCAAATCTTCAAAGATGCTGCTTCCCTTATTGGTGATCAGCTTAAGATACAGGCCCTGTTTATAGGAAGGAGTGTAAGTAAACAGTGGTCTCGAAGTATCCAAATCTTCAAAGATGCTGCTTCCCTTATTGGTGATCAGCAGAAGATACAGGCCCTGTTTATAGGCAAGGGTGTAAGTAAACAGTGGTCTCGAAGTATCAAGATTTTCCAAGATGCTGCTTCCCTTATTGGTGATAAGCAGAAGATACTGGCCCTGTTTGTAAGCAGGGGTGTAAGTATACAGCAGCCTCAAGGTATCTACATCATACACATAGTTTTTCTTCTCAGCTACAAGCAGCAGCTTCTAGGCAGCTCACTGGGCTCTCTATTCATCCAGACATTAAGCGACCTAGGCACCTGGAAGCTGATATCGCCAGATTTCCAGTGCGCCTGGGATATTTGGGTTTGGCCCAGCGGAAGTCTCAGGGAGCTGCCTAGAAGCTGGTGCTGGTAGCCTGAAAGGGAAAACAGTGATCATCCAGGATGTGGATCCACTTATCAGTGAGCAACAGCAGGGGCAGGAGGGGGGGGGGGGGGGGGGGCTAAAGGAAACGGTGGGAGGGGGTTGGGGTGGGTGGGGTAGGAGGACCAGTGCTGCAGTACCTCATAACCTGGCAGCAGCATAGATGTCTGTCTACACTTGTCTGCCACTAGCTAGCCCCTGCCAGGAGACTCCCTCCCTGGAGTCCCGAAGCTGAATCCAGCAGGTGTCTAGCATCATAAACTCACACATCAAAGAGAGGATTCGAGAGCACATATTTGTAATATACAGCCGGAGAAGCTCAAATGAGTGTTCTACGTTCTCTAAAAGTTTGCAGCATCTGGTGGCATATTGACGCAGAAGTTGAAGTATGCTAAAAAGAATATCAGCTGCTGCATTCAGAATCAAATAGGAATGAATATATGAGAGTGGTTTCTGGAGGGAGGGAGGGGGGAAGGGAGGAAGGGAGGATAAGATCTATGCTGAATGACTTCAGCTGATATCACCCTGATTATTGATAATGCAGTTGGCAGCAATTACTGGCCCTGAGGTATGGGAGAAATCAATCCACGTCAACGACCTGGACGTATGAGATTTCCTGGAACCATAACGCATGAAAGGGTAGATCTGATAGAAGGAATATATACCAGGCAGAAGAGGGTGCCATATCCATCACAGTGGCTTACCTCCATGGGTTGGTACACATAGCGCACATTCTCTGTCTCTATGTAAGTGTGTTGCTTCCCAATGCCCACCAGCTTGGGAAAAGCTGCAAGCAGTCCTTCGATGCGAATCCGGCTCATCTCCATGTACTGACGAGATACCAGAGCTGCGGCAAGTTGAAGGACACATCAGAATTTGTTGATTCGCAGTCTTGGTAACTTGCAATTCAACGAATTCCGAACTCACCCTTGCCAGACTTGGAGATGACAGATGCGGCGAGAACAACCATGGCGAACTATTTGCAGCACAGAGAACAAGTCAGGAAAGAAGCAAAGCACAGATCTGGTCTGTCTCGGATTACACGGATGAATGAAATATGCTGTCACCACCGATGCACATATACTGATATTGATGCAGCTCTAGTCGCGCATCAACAAAATGTGTGATCTCGCAAGCGCGCTTCGAGCAGAACGAATCAATGCAGATTGAATGCAGGCTGTACAGTCGCCCCGAATCAGTACAGCAGAACGTGGATAGCTGTCTCCAGGATCCGCACAACTTCTGACAGTCTGTCGTGGGCTGTTACATCTTGCAAGCTTCAATTCAAGGGCAGAGCGATCCATTGGATACTCCGCAGTAAAATGCATAAGCCTGATATATCGAGCACGTCTGATTTTAAACATTTTGATCCGATTTTGTCCATCGGGCACCCAGGTGTGCGAAACGTTTTCGGATTTCAGATGCTTGGCTGGAGCATCGGGCGCGCACGATAACAAACGTGTACGGATTGCAGGATGCTTGGGCATCGGGCGCCCGTTTCTAAAACATTCCGGCAGTCCGAAGTCTCTCATCGGGCGGGTCACTCGGGCTCTCGTCTACCCCCCCGTCTACCCCCAGACCTGGTGACCTAAGCCGGGGAGCAACATGAGCATTCCCAACATCGTGGACATTCGCTTGCACTAAGCAGTCCTCTGTCACTATCGCTATATACCCTCTGGGTGTACTCTAGCGTTGACATTACAAGGGATGACATCATTTGGGGAATGGGGGCGAATATCCGTAGGTGAGAGGGGGTCATAATTGGTGGTCTGGTACTTGTATCTGGTGATTGTCCACTGGATGGAATTTCTCCCACCCACCCACTTTCAATTACCGTATGCGATTCTTCTGGAACCGTTCAAGATGAACTTCATGTGGTTCTTTAATATACTGACGAAGCTTGACAGGATTCGAGAATTTAGCATCAGAACCTGATTTCCCAATTCGAGGGCAAAATGATTCCTCTACATTACCTGATGCGCAATCCAGAGGTGGAAAGAAGAGCCAAGCTGCTTCCGTTTATCCATGAAGCGATTTAATCAGGTTTTTCGACAGGAATTCTTAGCTGGGTCAGCTTTTCTGATTATTTTTATTGTTATAAACGTGTTAAAAAGAAAAAGGTAAAAGAAACGATTTGTTCACATTGACATTTTCCTGGTAAAAATTATTTGTACTAATGGCGAGCAGCCCAATTGCTGGCTGAAGCTTAGCGACCAAGTTCAAGTTCAGGGGTTAGCCACTTACTAGATGGCTTAATGTATAAATGTATAAATAATCAAATACATCACTCCTTATTACGGGGCATGAGGTCGAGGGGGCCAGCCCGTTTGCTTGCACTGGGGCCAACCACCGCCTCCTGTATTTGATAATACTTAAAAGTTGGTTCCTGGTTGGCTGTCTAATTGTTTCTCGGTTGTGAATTGAGATGTTTTTGTTTAATGTGTGGCTAGACCAAAGCCAAGTTGTCAAACACCGTTTACCAGACGGATGGAGGGGGGAAAGAGAGAGAGAGAGAGAGAGAGAGAGAGAGAGAGAGAGAGAGAGAGAGAGAGAGAGAAGTCTCTATTTGGCTATTCCTGGACTGTAAAAACATCCTGACCGCCCTCATCAACCTGAGGTGACCGGTTCATGTAGTTCGGGTTCAAGCGCAGGTGGCGTGGGCCGAAGGCCTTGGTGGACGTTGAATCCTAAGGTATCGGGCTCCACACCCGATGTAGCCAGTGTTACAGTGGAGTCTCTGCTACATTGAGGTAATAAATACACACAGGATGGGTTACAACGAGTATGAAATCATCCCAATGATGGTGATGTCTTCAGTGTCTGCATTTCAACCTTCAACCATACACCTTTTCATCCCCTATTGATATGTCAAACCGTGTCACACATCACACATGTGACTGGGTATAGTCACAAAACAATTCCAATAAAGATACCTCTGAAACATCCTTCTAAATAAGCAACCAGAACAAGTATTTAAACTGTCTAATCCGCTTAACCGCTGTAAGTTCCAGTTTAAACTGTCTAATCCGCTTAGTATGCTCCCTGGTTTCTGCAGGGGTAGCACGGGGGGACTTGGAATTGAAAGACGGTGAGCAGCCCTGAGTTGGCCGAAAAACCATGTAACAATTCAAATGCTAAACAAGTAACATCGCAACACGAACTGGCACTAGCAACTAGAACTAGCAACATAGCCACACACACAAGCTACACGCTTCTTGCAACATGAACTTTCAAGCCACATCTATGCCATCCATTCTACACAGTGGTTTTCTTTTCAGCTACAAGCAGCAGCTTCTAGACAGACTCTCCTGACTGGGTATTCAGCCAAACTTGGCGCAATCTCGGGCACCCTAAAGCTGACATAATCAGCTTTCCATGACTGCTGAAATAGTTTGGTGTAGCCCAGTGGTCGGCTCAGGCAGCTGCTTAGTAGCTGATATGAAGAACGAAAAGAAAAACCCCGGTTCTACAAATCAAAGGCACGCATCACTCAGAGTTCACGAGGAAAGCCTTCGGGCTGCTCCCACTAGTTTATTTAGGGCCTGGTCCCTCCAGCTTAGGCCACCACGATGTGGGGGGGCCTGGTCCCATTAGCTTGGGCCACCACGAGTTGTGGTAATGGCCAAATTCTCCCATCCAATAAAAAGTTGACCCCCCGGAACGCAAGGAAAATAAATTACAGCTCAGTCTTCTTGTCCTTGTTGTTCCTCTTTTTGTCCTTGGCCTCCTTGTCCTTCTTCTCCTTGTCAGCCTTGTCCTTCTTCTCCTTCTCAGCCTTCTTGGGGTCAGCCTTATCCTTCTTATCCTTCGCCTCCTTCTCTTTCTTTGCCTTGGCGTCCTTCTCTTTCTTAGCCTTGGCGTCCTTGTCCTTCTTTGCCTTCGCCTTCTTCTCCTTATCGGCCTTGTCCTTCTTCTCCTTCTCAGCTTTCTTGGGATCAGCCTTCTCCTTCTTCTCCTTATCAGCCTTCTCCTTTTTCTCCTTCTCGACCTTCTTGGGATCAGCCTTCTCCTTCTTCTCCTTCTTGGGATCAGCCTTCTCTTTCTTCTCCTTCTCGGCCTTCTTAGGGTCCACCTTCTCGTCCGTAGCGTCCTTCGTCTCATCCTCCTTGCCATCAGCCTTGGTCTTGCCATCCTCATCCTTGGCATCGCCACCCTCCTTGGCATCGTCACCCTCCTCACCTGCACAAACAGAGGGTTTGTTTTTCGTAAGCAGAGATTTCGCCAGCACAGTTAAGTGTAAAGTCAGCAGAGGGTTTGGCAGCAGAGTTAGCGTTTTGCTAGCAGAGTTCGTTTTACTTAAGCAGAATTTATTTTGATGTCAGCAGAGGGTTTGGCAGCAGAGTAAGTGTTTTGTTGACAGAGTTCGTTTGAAGTCAGCAGAGTTTGTTTTACGTCAGCGGAGGGTTTGGCAGCAGAGTTAGTGCTTTGTTAGCAGACTTCGTTTTAGTCAGCAGAGTCAGTGTTACGTCAGCATGGTTAGTGTTATGTCAGTATATTTTGTGTTACGTCAGCAACTCAGCAAGGTCCCTGATAGTTAACAATTGGCGTTACCCCTCAAACCTACGGGTGCGCAGCAGGGCACTTAACTAGACTGGACACTAAATGGTGGACAGACAACAAAGCCAGTGATTTTTTTCCAAATCTGAAAGTGGGTTTTTTCCAGCTTCATGGTGTTAGGTTTCCTCCAGGGACAGGGTAGTAGTGCTTTTTATAGCTATTTCTAACTTTTAGGTGCATTTGGGGCACCAAACGGGCCAGGACTGGGCCGCTGTTTTGTATACAGGGTCCCACTTCTTGAGGTGAAAAGCAAGGGCAGTTTGCTTGGCACCAAACTGGCCAGGCCTGGGGCGCTGCTTTGTGAAAGGGGTCCCACTTCCTGGAGTGAAAATAAAAAAATGTGAAGCATGTTGCCAGAGCCTCCTTCTGCCTCCTTCTGACTCCAGCGTTTTAGTGCTTTATGTAGCTTTTATAGCCTTTCATGGCCTTTTAAGGGCCATACAGGGCAAACAAACCAACGTATAAAAAACTTTTTTATAGCGACATTTCCGCAAAAACGGGGTCAAACTAGCGATCGCTATATGTAGCGAGATATAGGTAAAACAAGCTATCTCCTTTACCAACCAATTTGGAACAATCCTGTAAAATACAGCAACGGGGTCGCAAGCTCCGTGGAAAATTGGCGGAGAGTGTTGGCTATCGGAACGACAGGTGGCAACGAAATCGGGTGCAGCGGACAGAAGGCAGTTAGTTACGAGACAGTTAGTTGAGGCAGTTGGCTTCGTGTAGTCCGACGGTCAGACAGACGGACAGCGGGGTGACCCTGGGTGATCCCGCCCCCCACTAGGGGGGGCTCCGCCAAAAAAATCACAGGAAGATGTTGCATATTCACATTTATCAAAAATAGTATATAATATGAAAATGGTACATGATATAATCAATAATAGTACATGATATCATGAATACATATTAACATTTATCAAAAATAGTATATAATATGAATATGGTACATGAAATAATCAATAATAGTACAAGATATCATGAACACATATTAAAATATATCAATAATAGTATATGATATGAAAATGGTACATGAAATAATCAATAATAGTACATGATATCATGAATACATATTAAAATATATCAATAATAGTATATGATATGAAAATGGTACATGAAATAATCAATAATAGTACATGATATCATGAATACATATTAAAATATATCAATAATAGTATATGATATGAAAATAGTATATGCTAAAATCAATAATAGTACATGATATGAAGAATTACGATATACTTCAGAAGACAGGGCTCACCGTCAGTCTCCTCCTTCTTCTCCTTCTTGGACTCAGGTGGTGGCCTGGGCTTCTTCTTGTTGCTGATCTTCTGGTACAGCTTATCCATCTGCAGGGGAGGGGGGGGGGGGGGGGGGGGGGGGGGGGGGGGGGGGGGGGGGGGGGGGTAAAAAACTTGGTCCACGTTGTCAACAGTGAAAGCGGCATTATCATGATGAGCCTTCTTGGCTTGACTTGGCTTGGCTTATCATGACTTGGCTTGGCTTGACTTGACTTGACTTGGCTTGGCTTATCATGATGAGCCTTCTTGGCTGGTCTTAGTTTCACAAAAACACAAGGTAGTAGTGGACGGAGCATCCCCAACCATATAAAAACTTTTCCTTAACTTCGTCAACAGTGAACAAAGCATCCTCATGATCAGCCTTCTTGGCCTAACTAGGTTTAAGTTTCACGCTGTCATCAGAACCACAGAAGCTTGCACCTTTTGGAACTTGGGCTTCGCTTCGTCAACAGTGAACACCACATCCTCATGATCAGCCTCATAAAAACACAAGGTGATACTTGTAATGGAGCATCTTCCACCCTCTGGAACTTGGACTTCACGTCGTCAACAGTAAACGCCGCATCCTCATGATCGGCCTTCTTGGCCGAACTAGTTTTTTGTTTCACGCCGTAATCGGAACCACAGAAGCTTGCACCTTTTGGAACTTGGGCTTCACGTTGTCAACAGTGAACGCCGCATCCTCACAGCCTTCTTGGCCTAACTAGTTTTTAGTTTCACGAGGTCAACTTTAACACGTCACGCCAAGTTGCTCAATATGCGAGACGTCGAGGTGTTAGTTTCACTAGGTCATCGAAAGAACGGATTCTCTCACCTTCTGGAACTTGGACTTCACGTCGTCAACAGCGAACGCCGCATCCTCATGATCAGCCTTCTCAGCCTGCTCCTTCTCCTTACCTTCCAGCCACTCAGTGAACTCAGTCATCTAGAAGCACGCAGCACAGGAAACGGGCGGGGTGAGGCAGTGGGGTTAGGCAGTGGGGTTAGGGAGAGGGGTTAGGCAGAGGGTTAGGCAGAGGGGTTAGGGAGAGGGGTTAGGCAGTGACAGGGGTTGGGAAGTGAGAGGTTTTAGGGTTTAAGGTTTTTGGGTTTTGTCGGGTTTTTGGGTTTTAGGGTTTAGTGGTAGTGGTTCGGCAGTGGCAGAGGTAGGGGTTAGGCAGTGTGGGACAAGGGATCAATCATGCATTACATGACACTGGTGGTGGCCCCAGTGCAAGCAAACGGGCTGGCCCCCTCAACCTCACGTATTGTAATAAGGCGTACTATATAGGCCATTGTCTACCCAAGACAAGACAGTGCAGGGGTGGGCATAGAATCAATACTACATCAAATTACATGGTCATAGACAGGCGATTGTCGACACAAGACAAGACAGTGCAGGGGTGGGCATGGAATCAATACTACATCAAATTACATGGTCATAGACAGGCGATTGTCTACCCAAGACAAGACAGCGCAGGGGTGGGCATAGAATCAATACTACATCAAATTACATGGCCATAGACAGGCAATTGTCGACACAAGACAAGACAGTGCAGGGGTGGGCATGGAATCAATACTACATCAAATTACATGGTCATAGACAGGCGATTGTCGACACAAGACAAGACAGTGCAGGGGTGGGCATGGAATCAATACTACATCAAATTACATGGTCATAGACAGGCGATTGTCTACCCAAGACAAGACAGCGCAGGGGTGGGCATAGAATCAATACTACATCAAATTACATGGCCATAGACAGGCAATTGTCTATACAAGACAAGACAGCGCAGGGGTGGGCATAGAATCAATACTACATTACTTTACATGGTCATAGACAGGCCATTGTCTACCCAAGACAAGACAGCGCAGGGGTGGGCATAGAATCAATACTACATCAAATTACATGGTCATAGACAGGCAATTGTCGACCCAAGACAAGACAGCGCAGGGGTAAGCATAATTTAGCACAAATAGCAGTAAAGAAAAACCCTATCCCCTACCTACTTTCTTGATTACGACCCCAGTCTCCGACTCAGAAATCCATGGCTTTGTCTCAGACCACATGTCGACCACCTTCAAGAACTCCCTGGCTGCTGTTGTACATATGAGCGAGTTGACAGAACCCCCCCCCCCCCCCCCCCCCCCCCCAACACACACCACACACACCTTCTTGGTCACGTCCCCAGTCGCTGACTCAGAAATCCATGGCTTAGTCTCAGGCGAAATGTCGACCACCTTCAAGAACCCTCTGGCCGCTGTTGTACGTATGAGCAAGCTGACAGACCCCCCCCCCCTCCCTTCCCCTCCCCCCAAACACACACCACACACACCTTCTCGGACACGTCCCCAGTCTCCGACTCAGAAATCCATGGCTTAGTCTCAGGCGACATGTCGGCCACCTTCAAGAACCCCCTGGCTGCTGTTGTACGTATGAGCAAGCTGACAGAACCCCCCCCCCCCCCCCCCCCCCCCCCCCCCCCCCCCAAACACACCTTCTTGGTCACGTCCCCAGTCGCTGACTCAGAAATCCATGGCTTAGTCTCAGGCCACATGTCGACCACCTTCAAGAACCCTCTGGCCGCTGTTGTACGTATGAGCAAGCTGACAGACCCCCCCCTTCCCTCCCCCTCCCCCCAAACACACACCACACACACCTTCTCAGTCACGTCCCCAGTCTCCGACTCAGAAATCCATGGCTTAGTCTCAGGCGACATGTCGACCACCTTCAAGAACCCCCTGGCTGCTGTTGTACGTATGAGCAAGCTGACAGAACCCCCCCCCCCCCCCCCCCCCCCCCAAACACACACCACACACACCTTCTTGGTCACGTCCACAGTCTCGGCTTCAGAAATCCATGGCTTAGTGTCAGACCACAAGTTGACCACCTTCAAGTTCAGCTCAACAGCCTCGCGGGCAGCTGTGACAATACCGGGGCGTTTGTTCATCTCCTACAGCAGTAGCAGCGAGGAGGAGAAATGAGGAATCCATGCTTGAAAAGTACAACATTTATTATAATTGTAACATTTCAAATCAATATGTTGGAATCCCCCCACCAGGGCGTTTGCTAAGGAAATGAACCAGTGTCTTTACATAGAACCATGGTGCTCCTAGCAGCCTTTGGGGTGCTACTTCCAGCTTTTCTGGCCCCCCGAAAATATATAAATATAAATGTAAAAAAAAAAAAAAAAAAAATATATATATATATATATATCATGAAGGACAGGAAAAAGCGTTTCCTTGTAGCATCATGGTGTTCCTGGTAGCTTTTTGGGTGCTACAAGCAGTTGTTGGCCCCCAAAAGCAACCCCAGAAGGCTTTAATGTAGCACCACCTAATGTAGCACCACCAAAACACTAACGTACATAATTTAGCTCTCGCGCAGACTTGTGCCACAAGTAGCACCCTACACGTAGCAACACAAATCTGCAAGAGGCCCAGTGTTTTATATTTCAGATTTCTGTAGTCCAGGTTGAGTAGATTTCAGGATAGTTGCGTAGCCATCGCATGGCGGAGCGCGGAGCCTGGGGGGTCGGGGGGCAGCGCGTCCCGATATCGGGGGGTCTGGGGGGTGTAGCATTCTACGGAATGGCGACGCGTCGTCGAAAAATGAAACACTGAAGAGGCCTGCAACCATATGAACTCATTACAAACAAACAAGAAGATAATTACAAACAAACAAAATGATAAACATCACGCTTAATTACAAGGCATGCGGTTGAGGGGTGCAGCCCATTTGCTTGCACCGGCGCCGACTACCAAACACTGCCCCCCCAAAGCAACCCCAACACATACATCAGTGCGGCGCTGCATGGGGTTGCCCATGCCCTTCAGCTTCTGCAGCTTCTCAGGCTCACAGTCAAGACCTCTCCCTATCTCCCCCTCCCCCCCCCTACCCCCCCCACCACCCAACCACTGCAAACCACCCCCACCCCACCAATACTCACATCGGCGCTGCATGGGGTTGTCAATGTCCTTCAGCTTTTGCAGCTTCTCACGGCTCACACTCTCACAGTCAAGACCCCCCCCCCCACACACACCCAACCACTGCAAAACACACCCAACCACTGCAAACCACCACCACCCAACCAACAATCACATCAGCGCGGCGCAGCATGGGGTTGCCTATGTCCTTCAGCTTTTGCAGCTTCTCACGGCTCACAGTCAAGACCCCCACCACCCACCCACCCACCCAACCACTGCAAATCACCCCCACCAAACCGACACTCACATCAGCGCGGCGCAGCATGGGGTTGCCTATGTCCTTCAGCTTCTGCAGCTTCTCACGGCTCACAGACAAGACCTCCCCCACTCTCCCCGCCCCTACCCCCACCACCACCCCACCACTGCAAACCACCCCCACCCGACCAACACTCACATCAGCGCGGCGCTGCATGGGGTTCCCTATGTCCTTCAGCTTCTGGAGCTTCTCACGGCTCACAGTCAATACCCCCCCCCCCCACACACACACACCACCACTGCAAACCACCCCCACCCCACCAACACTCACATCAGCGCGGCGCTGCATGGGGTTGCCAATGTCCTTCAGCTTTTGCAGCTTCTCAAGGCTCACAGTCAATACCCCCCCCCCCCCCCCCCCCCCCCCCCCGCACCCCACCCACCCACCCCACCACCGCAAACCACCCCCACCCCACCCCACCAACACTCACATCAGCGCGGCGCTGCATGGGGTTGCCGATGTCCTTCAGCTTCTGGAGCTTCTCACGGTACACCGGTCCAGTCTCATGCTCTCCATCCTCATACAGCCAGTCCTCGGCCTCCATCAGGGACTTCGAGAACTCCTCACGCATCTCCTCGGTGGTGACCTGTGTATGTGTGTGTTTGTGTGTGTGTGTGTGTGTATTTGTGTGTATGTGTGTGTGTATGTGTGTTTGTGTGTGTGGGGGGGTATGTGGTGACGTGTGTATGTGTGTCTCCAGCCTCCATCAGGGACTTCGAGAGCTCCTCATGCATCTCTTTGGTGGTGACCTGTGTATGTGTGTGTGGTGTGTGTGTGTGTGGGGGGGGGGGGGGGTCTGTGGTGACGTGTGTATGTGTGTCCCTAGCCTCCATCAGGGACTTCGAGAACTCCTCACGCATCTCCTCGGTGGTGACCTGTGTATGTGTGTGTATGTATGTGTGTGTATGTGTGTGTGTGTGGGGGGGGGGGGTCTGTGGTGACGTGTGTATGTGTGTCCCTAGCCTCCATCAGGGACTTTCGAGAAACTCCTCATGCATCACCTCGGTGGTGACCTGGTGTATGTGTGTGTTTGTTTGTGTGTTGCGTGTGTGTGTGTGTGTGTGTGTGTGTGTGGGGGGGGGGGGGGGTCTGTGGTGACGTGTGTATGTGTGTCCCTAGCCTCCATCAGGGACTTCGAGAACTCCTCATGCATCACCTCGGTGGTGACCTGTGTATGTGTGTGTTTGTTTGTGTGTGCGTGTGTGTGTGGTGTGTGTGTGGTGTGTGGGTGTGGGGGGGGGGGTCTGTGGTGACGTGTGTATGTTGTGTCCCTAGCCCTCCATCAGGACTTCGAGAACTCCTCATGCATCAACCTCGGTGGTGAACTACGCACATGGGGTGGTTGGGATGGATTGGAAGGGTGAGGATGGGGGAGGGGGGGGTGGGATGATCTGAAAAAAGGGTGGGTGGATGGGTGGAAAGGGTATTGGAAAGGTGGTGTGGGTTGGATGGAGGAGAGGGGTGGATGAATGGGGTGGATGAGAAAAAAGGGAAGGGTGGGTGGATGGGTGGAAGGCTGGATGGAGGGAGGGGTGGATGATGAAGAGAGTGGATGGAAAGGTGGGTTGGATGAGGTTGGAAGGGTGGATGGATGGGGGAGGGAGGGGTGGATTGATGGAAAGGGTGGGTGGATGATGGGTGGAAGGCCTGGATGGAGGGAGGGGTGGGGATGAAGGGAGGGGGGTGGATGATGAAAGGGGGGGATTGAAAGGGTGGGTGGAGGGTGGAAGGATGGCATTGAATGTGGTGGATGGGTGGGTGGAAGGCGGATGGAGGGAAGGGGTGGAGATTTGAGAATGAAAGGGTGGGGGATGAGTGGAAGGGGGAGGTGGATGGATGGAGGGGTGGATATGATGAAAGGGGGTGGATGGAGTGAGTGGATGGAAAGGGTGGATGGAGGCTGGGGATGAAAGGGTTGGGGGATTGGGGGAAGGGTGTGGATGGAGGGTGGGTGGTGGGGTGGATGAAGGGTGGGTGGAATGGGGGTGGAAGGGGGGAGGATGGTGGGGAGGGAGGGAGGGGTGGATGAAAGGGTGGGTGGATGGGTGGAAGGGTGGATGGAGGGGAGGGGTGTGGTGGATGAAAAGGGTGAGGACCCGGGGGCGGAAGGCCTTGGACGGTGGATGGATGGATGAATGGATGGATGGTTGGTTGGTTGGAGGGAGGGGTAGAAGGGCGGATGGATGGAAGGATGGGTGGATAGATGGAAGGGTGGGTGGTTGGATGGATGGGTGGATGAATAGATGGATGAATTTATGGATTTAGGAAAGGATGATTGAATGAGTAAGCCAACACAGGAGATGGTGAATGAATGATTTGGCTCAATTCACAAGGTGGGTGTAGGTGCGGGGCTGTGTGTGGGGGGCTGGTGTGTGGGGGTTGTGTGTGTGTGGGGGGGTTGTGTGTGTGGGGCTGTGGGTGCGGGGTTGTGGGTGTGGGGCTGTGGGGCTGTGGGGTTGTGTGTGTGGGTCTCTGTGTGTGGGTCTGTGTGTGTGGGGCTGTGCGTGTGGGGTTGTGTGTGCGGGGTTGTGTGTGCGGGGTTGTGTGTGCGGGGTTGTGTGTGTGGGGCTGTAGGTGTGGGGCTGTGGGGTTATGTGGGGGGGGCTAAATCATAGCTAACCCTCACCTAACTTGATAACGTCCTCCTCATTTCCGATGATGCTCTGAATCTTGATGACGTAAGCCTACAAATCACCCCCCCCACCACCACCCCACAAAAAGTCACATCTGCGCAGCGCTGCATGGGGTTGCCAATGTCCTTCAGCTTTTGCAGCTTCTCACGGCTCACAGTCAAGACCTTCCCCCCCCCCCCCCCCCCCCCCCCCCCCCCCCACACACACACACACCACCACCATCCACCAACACCCAACCACCGCCAACCACTGCAAACCACCCCCACCTTCACCTCAGTGTGTGAGTGGGACAAAATCACAGCCAACCATCACCTACCTTGATAACGTCCTCCTCATTTCCGATGATACTCTGAATCTTGATGATGTAAGCCTCCAAATCGTTCTTGGCAGCAGCAGTCTCCCTCTTGGAGATCTCAGCCTTCACCCAAGCATCCAGGGTGTCTTCGGCGAGCTTCAGGCTCTCCCCCGCAATGTGGGGGAACTGCCATCCAGCACCACCAATCTTGAGCTGGACCTGTGGGGGGCATAGACGGGGCAGATGAGCAAACTGAATGTTGTGCATACAGCAGGGGTCTAGTCAACCTATTGAGGCTCTCCCTCTCAATGTGGGGGAACTGCCAGCCAGCACCACCAATCTGGAGCTGGACCTGCAGGGAGCATAGGTGGGGCAGATGAGCAAGCTGAATGTTGTTTATACAGCAGCAGGTCAGGTCAAACTATTGACGCATGGTGACTGGGTCTGCCCAAAGTATTGTACTGTTACATGGAAGTCTTCCAATGCCAACTCCCACAATTGAATGCCGTTCATAGTCAGGTCAGCTTCTCCGCCTTTTGGACTTCCATAGGCTGAATCTACTATTTTCCTCTGGTATACATGTTTGTATGCATGCATGTCATCTAAACACCCACACAGTCTTGGGTCAAACTATTGAGGCATGGTGACTGGGTCTGCCCAAAGTACTGAATTGTTACATGGTAGTTTACCGTTTCTGCTCACCGTCTTCCAATGCCAACTCCAGCTGCTGAATGTTGTTTTTACAGCAGGGGGGCAGGTCAAACTATCGAGGCATGGTGACTGGATCGGCCCAAAGCATTGTATTGTTACATGGTAGTCTTCCAATGCCAACTCCCCCTGCTGAATGCTGTTTTTACAGCAGGGGGTCAGATCAGCTGTTCTGGCTTTTGGACTTCCCTAGGCTGAATCTACTATTTTCCTCTGGTGAACATATTTGTATGCATGTCATCTAAACACCCACACAGTCTTGGGGCAGACTATCTAGGCATGGTGACTGGGTCTGCCCAAAGTATTGAATTGTTACATGGTAGTTAACCGTTCCTGCTTTCTGTCTTCCAATGGCAACTACCGCTGCTGAATGTTGTTTTTACAGCAGGGGGGCAGGTCAAACTATCGAGGCATGGTGACTGGATCTGCCCAAAGTAATGAATTGTTACATGGTAGTCTTCCATTTCTGCTCACCGTCTTCCAATGCCAACTCCGCCTGCTGAATGTTGTTTTTACAGCAGGGGGGCAGGTCAAACTATCGAGGCATGGTGACTGGATCGGCCCAAAGTATTGTATTGTTACATGGTAGTCTTCCAATGCCAACTCCCGCTGCTGAATGCTGTTTTTACAGCAGGGGGTCAGGTCAGCTTTTCCGCCTTTTGGACTTCAATAGGCTGAATCTACTAATTTCCTCTTGTGTACATGTTTGTATGCATATCATCTAAACACCCACACAGACTTGGGCCAAACTATTGATACGTGGTGACTGGGCCTAACAACAAATATTGGATTGTTATATGGTAGTTCACCGTTTCTGCTCACAGTCTTCCATGGCCCTGCCGCAATCCATGGCTTCGGTCCGCTGCACTCACCCACCCACCTACTGAACCGAACACGCACCCACCCTCCCTCCAACTCAATGAACCACCCACCCACCCACCTAACCAAACACCCACCCACCTTCTGCCCACTGTCTTCCAATGCCCCTGTCGCAAACCGAGGCTTCGGTCCGCTGCACTCACTCACTCACTCACCTACTGAATCACCCACCCACCTACCCACCAAACCAAACACCCACCCACCCTCTGCTCACTGTCTCCCAATGGCCCGGTCGTATACCGTGGCTTCAGTCCGCTGCACTCACTCACTCACCTACTGAATCACCCACCCACCTACCCACCAAACCAAACACCCACCCACCCTCTGCTCACTGTCTTCCAATGGCCCTGTAGTAAACCGAGGCTTCGGTCCGCTGCACTCACTCACTCACCTACTGAATCACTCACCCACCTACCCACCGAACCAAACACCCACCCACCCTCTGCTCACTGTCTTCCAATGGCCCTGTAGTAAACCGTGGCTTCGGTCCGCTGCACTCACCCACCCACTTACTAAACCACACGCCCACCCACCCTCTGAACCACCCACCCACCCTCCTACCCTCTGAATCACCCACCCACCCTCCTACCCTCTGAACCACCCACCCACCCACTAGCACTACTCCTAGAACTCCTCCCTTAAGTCTAGTTGGCCTACCCCTGGACTGTAACCTACATACACTCCCACCGCCACTTCTCGCAAAAGAGGGCCTGCCCACCTTAACATTCTTCTTCTTGGGCCCCAGGATCTACTGCACCTTGCTGTTCTTGGTGTCCTTCACTCTGGATTCCTCCTCAGAGTCCTCAGCCTTCTAACCCTCCTCCTTGGCCTTCTCGCCCTCCTTTGCAACGCCCTAGTTAGCCTACCCCAGGACTGTAACCTACATACACTCCCACCGCCACTTCTCGCAAGAGAGGGCACACCCACCTTGGCATTCTTCTTCTTGGGCACCAGGATCTTCTGCACCGTGCTGTTCTTGGTGTCCTTCACTCCGGATTCCTCCTCGGAGTCCTCAGCCTTCTCACCCTCCTCCTTGGCCTTCTCGCCCTCCTTTGCATCGCTCTTGGACTCCGCATCAGCCTCGGGTGCATCATCAGCATCAGCGCCTTCTTTGTTGTCCACCTCACCCTCAGGTGCGTCCTCAGTTGGCTTGGCCTCCTCTTTAGAGCTCTCATCCTCAGGTGCGTCCTCGGTTGGCTTGGCTTCCTCCTCACCTTCGCTGCCCTCACCCTCAGGCTTGTCTGCCTTCTCTGAGGGCTCCTCAATGGTGACGTTGCCTGGAACCAAGGACAGGAAGGTTTAGCTTGACAAACAATTGTGTTTAGTTGGGCAAGTCCCTTGAAGCCAGCATGACTTGCTCACAACTTCACGACTAAAATACACCTAAGTGTGCATGTAAGGGATGGTATGTGTGTATGACTAAAATACTAGGTATGTATGTAAGGGACAGTTCTATGTTGGTCAGGCTCAGTGTTTTTCCTAAGTATTTGGCCATAAACATTAAGTACATGGCAGCCTGATGGCCAGGCGTAGACTTTGGTGGGACAGAAACATTAAGTATATGGCAGCCCGATGCCCAGGTATAGCAATTGGGTATGAGGGTGGGTGGTCGGGTGAGTGGTTGGGTGAGTCGGTATGGGGGTGGGAGGGTGGGTGGGTGACTGGGGAGTCGCCCTCTGATGTGTTGTGTGTATGACTAAAATACACCGATGTATGTATGTAAGGGACAGTTCTACGTTGGTCAGGCTGGGTATGAAGGTGGGTGGTCAGGTGAGTGGTTAGGTGAGTCGGTATGGGGGTGGGTGGGTGGGTGGGTGACTGGGGAGTCGCCCTCTGATGTGTTGTGTGTATGACTAAAATACACCGATGTATGTATGTAAGGGACAGTTCTACGTTGGGCAGGCTGGGTATGAGGGTGGGTGGTCAGGTGAGTGGTTGGGTGAGTCGGTATGGGGGTGGGAGGGTGGGTGGGTGACTGTGGAGTCGCCCTCTGATGTGTTGTGTGTATGACTAAAACACACCGATGTATGTAAGGGACAGTTCTACGTTGGTCAGGCTGGGTATGAGGGTGGGTGGTCGGGTGAGTGGTTGGGTGAGTCGGTATGGGGGTGGGTGGCTGGGTGGGTGACTGGGGAGTCGCCCTCTGATGTGTTGTGTGTATGACTAAAACACACCGA
>JACBWV010000364.1:17116526-17136526 GCA_013435795.1 Chlamydomonas sp. ICE-L
GGAGATTCCTCAATGGTCTAGTGGGTAGGGTTGGGTTGGCTTGGCTTGGGTTTGGCTTTGGGGTTGATTTGGGACAAAGACTAGACATACTAGGCAACACACGATCATCACACTCACAGGCAACTCCTCAAAGGTCTAGTGGGTAGGGTTGGGTTGGCTTGGCTTGGGTTTGGCTTTGGGTTTGGGGTTGATTTGGGACAAAGACTAGACATACTAGGCAACACACGATTATCACACTCACAGGCAACTCCTCAAAGGTCTAGTGGGTTGGTTTGGTTTGGTTTGAATTTGGGTTTGGGTTGGGTAGGAACAAAGACTAGACATACTAGGCAACACAAGATCATCACACTCACCGGCGACTCCTCAGTGGTCTAGTGGGTTGGGTTGGGTTGGGTTGGGTTGGGTTGGAACAAAGACTAGACATACTAGGCAACACAAGATCATCACACTCACCGGCGACTCCTCAGTGGTCTAGTGGGTTGGGTTGGGTTGGGTTGGGTTGGGTTGGGTTGGGTTGGGTTGGAACAAAGACTAGACATACTAGGCAACACATGATCATCACACTCACCGGCGACTCCTCAGGCATGGTGCCATCCTCCAAGGGCTCTTGAGTGCCCTGATGGAGTTCCTGGGTGTGGAACTCAATACCGTACATGGTGAGGTCTGTCATGCCGAACTTGCGCAGGCGGAAGCTGGTTGAGAGATTGGCAGCGAACAGACCGGCTCCCATCACACTTGCTTCGTCGGAGTCCAAGTGGCGGTCCAGGTTGCGGCCTTCCAGAGCCTCCGACAGGACAGCCTGTGGCGAAGTGTCAGCAATAAATAAGTAAATAGTACGCCTTATTGCGAGGCGTTAGGTTGAGGGGGTCAGCCTGTTTGCTTGCAGTGGGGCCAACCACCAATGTCAGCTGGGGCTAACCACCAGTGTCAGCAATAACGTTGCCGGCAGACCTGGGGATCGCCCAGTTCAATCGGATCTGGTGGGCCGGAACATCCCACCCACCAACAGGAGGTAAGACCAAACTGTGTGTGACAAATGTTACCCAATAATTGTAGCTTTTGGCCCAAAAAGAACAAGCCTTAGCTCCTTTTCTTGATTTGCGATGCTCATATGTGGTCTCGTGACAATATGCCCGGTATCAATAAGTCTTGTAATTGGTATATCTTATATAATGTTTTTTGTGATTTGAAGTGAAACCTGAAATAGTTGTTAGTGACACACACACGGACACACACAAAGTTGTATTGCTCAACGGAAGTGTAGGAGGGTGGGCGTTTGGTTTGGTTTGTATTGCTTTGTGTTGCTTTGTATCGCATTTGTTGTTTTGCATTACTTTGTATTGCTTCGCATTGCTTTGTATTGGATTGCTTTGGTTTGTATTGGTTCGTATTGTTTTGCTTTGTTTTGCATTGGTTTGTATTGGTTCGTATTGTTTTGCATACATTTGTATTGTTTTGCATTTGTTTGTATTGTTTTGCATTGGTTTGTATTGTTTTGCATTTGTTTGTATTGTTTTGCATTGGTCTGTATTGTTTTGCATTGGTTTGTATTGGGTTGTATTGTTTTGCATTGGTTTGTATTGTTTTGCATTGGTTTGTATTGGTTTGTATCGGTTAAAAATTGGTTTGTATTATATTGTTTTCTCTGGCTGTGCTGTGTAGTTCAGTGTTGTGCTGTGTTGGCTTGGCTTAGTGAGTCAGTCAACAAATCAATCATTTGATCAAACGTTCAGCCAGCCAGCCAGCCAGCCAGTCTGCACACACACGATCACACAAAAAATATCATTGCAGCACAAACTCAGCGCCCCCAAAACGATTGTTCGGGGTTCACTGGGGTTCAGTTAATCAGTGCTTTGTTCGTTTTAGCCCCTCCTGATATCATGGTTGGGCAAGTCCCTTCAGCCCATTTGGCTACCCCTGGACTGAAACAACATACGCACTACATACACACAAGGTGAGAGGCCCCCCAAAACTACAACATACTTACTGCATACACACAAATCTTCGTTCAACGAATGGCTCAACGGCAGAGCTCCATGAACGACGTAGCTTCCGGGTTTGAATCCCCACGGGTGCGCTGAAGTGTTTGCGGTCGCTGTAAACGGCCATGGTAGCTTTGTCAAGGTAAAGTAGCAACCCGTTCCCTACCGCCGTAAGACAGGGCTCCCCTAAGCCCACGCCCCCCCCAGGCGTTATCATTACATACACACAAGGTGAGAGGCCCCCCCAAAATACAACATACATACTGCATACACACAAGGTGAGAGGCCCCCCAAAAATACTTACCATGACCCTAGGGACGCGGCTGCCTCCTCCCAAGAGCTCCACACCAGTGATGTTCTCAGGCTTCAGACCCGACCTCTCAAGCACACGCAGCAAGGGAGCAGCGGCACGGTCAAAGAAGTCCTTGGCCAACACCTCAAACTCCTCGCGTGAGATGGTGCTCTGCAGGCGGTCAGGAGCAGCAATCACAGTTAGTAACAATCACAGTCAGTTACAAGCACAATCAGTTAAAATCACAGTCAGTTACAAGCACAGTCAGTAACAATCACAGTCAGTTACCATCACAGTCAGTTACAATCACAGTAAGTAATAATCACAGTCAGTTACAATCACAGTCAGTTACAATAACAGTCAGTTACAATAACAGTCAGTTACAATAACAGTCAGTTACAATCACAGTCAGTTACCATCAAAGTCATTTACAATCACAGTCAGTCACAATCACAGCCACAGTCAGTTACAATCGGCGATTAGCAACACGAGGGTCGTCATGGCCCGTGGGTCAGTATGCTTGTTTTGAACAAAGTGAAAGACTTCATATAATAAAGGCAAATTTAGATACAAATACTAAATATCGTTTAAAAATGGCCTACAGAAATCTGAAATAAAACCACTGCATATCATCAACATATCAAATCCAGGAAACTCTCGTCTCACCCTTGATGGTTGGCCCCAGAGCTAGAAACGGGCCGGCCCACTCCACCCCACACCGCGTAATCTGAAATAAAACCACTGCATACCAGCAACATATCAAATTCAGGTAACTCTCATCTCACCCTTGGTGGTAGGCCCCAGTGCACACGTAGCGGCAGGTACACACACACACACTCACACAGTTATACACACTCACAGCTATACATACAGGTACACACCTGCAATACATACTGGTAATTGGCCCCAGTGCAAGCAAACGGGCCGGCCCACTCAACCCTACACCTCATAATCTGAAATTAAACCACTGCATACCAGCAACATATCAAATCCAGGAAACTCGCGTCTCACCCTTGATGGTTGGACCCAGAGCTAGAAACGGGCCCTCCCACACCTCGTTATCCGGAATAAAAACCCACAGATCACTTACGGAGAAGTCAATGCCGTTGTAGAACTCCTCCACAGAGATAGGGGCGAACTGATTGGCACTCAGCATTTCCTTAGTGCGCCTGACCTGCTTCTTCAGCTTGGTCATGGCCCTTACGTTGGCCTTCAGTTCAGCCAGGTCGATCTTGTTCTTTTCGGCGAAGATGGCAGCGAAGTGGTTCATCAGCGTTACGTCCAGCTGGTTGCTGCCAAGGCGGTGGTCCCAGTCAACGTCGCGTACCTGTGCAGTTGAATGGAAATATTGTGTGTGTGTGTGTGTGTGTGTGTGGTTGAGTGTTTACTGCCCAGGCGGTGGTCCCAGTCAACGTCGCGTACCTGTGCAGTTGAATGGAAATATTGTGTGTGTGTGTGTGTGTGTGTGTGTGTGTGTGTGTGCGTGTGGTTGTGTGTTAACTGCACAGGCGGTGGTCCCAGTCTACGTCGCGTACCTGTGCAGTTGAATGGAGATGATTGTAACTCAGGAGATGATTTTCTTTCGGGGCAGACATCTATAAGCATCTCAACATCGAACTCAATTGCACCCCACCCCACCCATGTAGGGACAGACAACCACTCATCTCCCCCCCGCCCCCATCATCCCCACGACCCCCCCCCCCCCCTCTACCCCCCTGGCCCCCTCACCCCAACGGCCCCCACCCCCACCCGACCCATCTAGGAGCGGACGACCCACACATCTCATTCTGCCCCCCCCCCCCCCCCCCCCGTCCCAGCCCCCTCACCCCAACGACCCCCACTCGACCCATCTAGGAGCAGACAAGCTTAAGTATCTTACCTCGAGCTGGGAGAGCTGCTTGGGCTTCCCATTCTCCTTCACTGTGTAGGACGAGTACCTGCAGGCAGCGGACAGGCAAAGCATTCAGTTCAGCTACACGTAACAGTTGGAAGGCACCTAAATTAAATTGTTTTGAATTAAATTAATTCTCCTTAATTCCACTGTGTAGGAGGAGTACCTGCAGTCACGGTCAGCCCATGCATTCAGTTCAGCTACACAAATCAGTTGGCAGGCATGCGGAACAGTTCAGCTACACATAACAGTTGGCAGGCACACGTAACAGTTCAGCTACACATAACAGTTGGCAGGCACACGTAACAGTTCAGCTACACATAACAGTTGGCAGGCACACGTAACAGTTCAGCTACACATAACAGTTGGCAGGCACACGTAACAGTTCAGCTACACATAACAGTTCAGCTACACGTAACAGTTGGCAGCTACAAATAACAGTGCTGCTACACGTAACAGTTGGCAGGCACACGTGGCAGTTCAGCTACACGTAACAGTTGGCAGGCACACGTGGCAGTTCAGCTACACGTAACAGTTGGCAGGCACACATGGCAGTTCAGCTACACGTAACAGTTGGCAGGCACCTTTATTCAAAAGTTCCAAGTTCAATTGCACTTTCAATCTCTCTCAAAGTCCTATGTTTTGACAATCTAACTTAAAAGCAATGACTTACATCTTACAATGTGATAAAGCCGTCATACCAATGTCCCTTATCTATCCACAAATTCTCAATACAAGTTCTATGCAGCGTCGCCTGCGACGCTACAAAATGGCGGAGAGTGATCGCGAGGGAGCGACAGGTGGCAACGGAAGTGAGTTAGTTACGAGGCCGTTGGCTGACGTGTCGGACTTCATCACGGTCAGATGGATGGTCGGACGGACAAATGGGTAACACTGGGGGCTCCCGCCCCCCAGAAGGGGGGCACCGCCAAAAATGAAGCTACGGCCCACTTGATGATCAAATGTGGCGATAGAATTCAGGGTAATGCGTACAAGGTCCAGGCCCTGGTCCAGGCCCACGGTTAACATCAGCGCCCCACTTTACTTTCAGTCTGTGCTGTAAGGTATGCAGTGATTCAACCAATTGGATTTGTTGACCCTGACGAGACCAAGCCACCTGCCAACACCAGGGCTTTCAACCGACCCGCTGGGTTTGTTGACCCTGACAAGACCAAGCCACCTGCCAACGTCAGGGCATTCGACCGACCCACTGGGTTTGCTGTCCCTTACGAGACCAAGCCACCCGCCAACGACAGGGCTTTCAACCCACCGCTGGGTTTGTTGACCCTGACGAGACCAAGCCACCTGCCAACGCCAGGGCTCTCAACCGACCCGCTGGGTTAGTTGAACCTGACGAGACCAAGCCACCTGCCAACGCCAGGGCTTAAAGAGTCAGGAGCAGCAAGCGCAAGGGTTGAGTCAGACTAGCTGGCTGTGGATTCTCTGGGTTTGTTGACCCTGACGAGACCAAGTCACCTGCCATCGCCAGGGCTTAAGGAATCAGGCGCAGGAAGTGCAAGGGTTGGAGTCAAACCAGCTGGCTGTGGATTCTATGGGTTATTTGCTTGGGCTACCTGTTGGTGATCTTGGAGATTCACAGCGCCACTCTTGAGTGAAGTGGGTTGGAGTGTGTATTTGTGGGTTGGAGTGTGTGGGTTGGACTGTGTGGGTTGGAGTGTGTGTATGTGTGGAGTGTGTGTAATTGTGGGTTGGACTGTGTGGTTTTGTGGGTTGGAGTGTGTGGATTGGAGTGTGTGTATGTGTGGAGTGTGTGTATTTGTGGGTTGGACTGTGTGGGTTTGTGGGTTGGAGTGTGTGGATTGGAGTGTGTGTATATGTGTGGAGTGTGCGTATTTGTGGGTTGGAGTGTGTGGGTTGGAGTGTGTGTATTTTTGTAGAGTGTGTGTATTAACCTTGGCTAGGCGGATGCCCCTCTCTTCATCACCCACGACAGCCCAGTCGAAAAAGTAAGGAACAGCGATAGTTAGTTACTGCCCCCTCTGTCTGCCAACCACTTTGAAGGTGAATCTAAATTCACTACCTAGACGTTCATTTCATTACATTATATTACATCACATCACATTACATTGTCAACCACAGGCCATTGTTGGCCAAAGACAAGCCTGCTCCACAACATTGAGGAGGGGTCTTCCAACAAATCCTCAGAGAAAGGAAGGCAATCTGATGTTAAAAATGATGCAAAGCTGAGGGTTTGACACTTTTCTGCGGCCACTTACTTGATGAGTGCAACCTCGGTGCTAGCTGGGCCCATATCGTAGAGAATGATGTGTTAAACACTTTCCTGCAGCCACTTACTTAATGGGTGCAACCTCGGTGCTAGCTGAGCCCATATCGTAGAGAATGATGTGTTTGACATTTTTCTGCAGCCACTTACTTGATGAGTGCAACCTCAGTGCTAGCTGAGCCCATATCGTAGAGAATGATGTTCTCAGTCTTGTTGGCAAAGTCACGCTCAATACCGTACTGCAGAGCGGCAGCCGTATGAGAGTTGATCATGCCAATGACGTTGAAGCCTGCCAGCTCAGCGGCGTTCATGTACGCCTGGCGGTGGGCCTGCCCAAACCATGCAGGTACTGTCAAGACGCAGTCTTTCACCTCGCTGCCGGCGTGCTCCTCGGAGATGCGCATGACGTATTGAAGGGTACTGGCCTGGGGGGATGGGGCAGAGGGCAGGAAGGGGTTTCAAAAGTGATGCTGTGTCTATCTGTCTGCTTCTGTGTCTGTCTGTGTCTGCCTAGTTCTGCGTCTGTCTGGTTTTATGTCTGTCTGTCCCTGTCTGGGTCTGTCTAGTTCTTTGTCTCTCTGTGTCTGCCTGGCTCTGTGTCTGTCTGGGTCTGCCTGCTTCTGCGTCTGTCTGTCTCTGTCTGGTTCTGTGTCTGTCTGTGTCTATCTGTGTCTGTCTGGGTCTGTGTCTGTCTGGTTCTGTGTCTGTCTGTGTCTATCTGTGTCTGTCTGGTTCTGTGTCTGTCTGTGTCTATCTGTGCATGTCTGGTTCTGTGTCTGTCTGCCTCTGTCTAGTTCTGTGTCCTCTGGTTCTGTGTCTCTCTGTGTCCTCTGGTTCTGTGTTTCTCTGTGTCCTCTGGTTCTGTGTCTCTCAGGTTCTGTGTCCTCTGGTTCTGTGTCCTCTGGTTCTGTGTCCTCTGGTTCTGTGGCTGCCTGGCTCTGTGTCTGTCTGTGTCTGCCAGGTTCTGTGTCTGTCTGTCTCTGCCAGGTTCTGTGTCTGTCTGTGTCTGTCAGGTTCTGTGTCTGTCTGTGTCTGCCAGGTTCTGTGTCTGTCTGTCTGTCCCTGCCAGGTTCTGTGTCTGTCTGTCTCTGTCAGGTTCTGTGTCTGTCTGTCTCTGTCAGGTTCTGTGTCTGTCTGTCTCTGTCAGGTTCTGTGTCTGTCTGTCTCTGTCAGGTTCTGTGTCTGTCTGTCTCTGCCAGGTTCTGTGTCTGTCTGTCTCTGTCAGGTTCTGTGTCTGTCTGTCTCTGTCAGGTTCTGTGTCTGTCTGTCTCTGTCAGGTTCTGTGTCTGTCTGTCTCTGTCAGGTTCTGTGTCTGTCTGTCTCTGTCAGGTTCTGTGTCTGTCTGTCTCTGTCAGGTTCTGTGTCTGTCTGTCTCTGTCAGGTTCTGTGTCTGTCTGTCTCTGCCAGGTTCTGTGTCTGTCTGTCTCTGTCAGGTTCTGTGTCTGTCTGTCTCGGTCAGGTCTGTGTCTGTCTGTCTCGTCAGTTCGTTCGGTCTGTCTCTGTCCAGGTTCTGTGTCTGTCTGTCTGTCTCTGCCAGGTTCTGTGTGTCTGTCTGTCTCTGTCAGGTTCTGTGTCTGTCTGTCTCTGTCAGGTTCTGTGTCTGTCTATCTCTGTCAGGTTCTGTGTCTGTCTGTCTCTGTCAGGTTCTGTGTCTGTCTATCTCTGTCAGGTTCTGTGTCTGTCTGTCTCTGTCAGGTTCTGTGTCTGTCTGTCTGTCTCTGTCAGGTTATGTACCTGTGTATGTGACTAGTTGAATGCTGCGTGTAGTCGCAAAAAAATAGTAATAGTATCTTCAGGTGAAACTAGAGTAGAGCAGCAGTTCTGCCGACAACTCCAATGAGCCATAGAGGGATGGGTCCACTGCAGTGATTTTGTTTTCCGATCTTCATGTTTTAACCCCATTTCTGCGACATAGTCGCTGTTAAAAAGAAATAAAGAGTTTATTTTTGCTCTGAATGGCCCTAAACAGCTACAAATAGCAATTGAAGCTATAGAAGCTATCTGAACTAAAAAACGCTGTCCCTGGAAGAGGATTAAAACCATGAAGCTAGAAACTCAAACTTCCAGATTTTTTAAAAAACTGGTCCACTAGGCCTAGAAGTCATATTTCAGCTTGAGTATATTCGTATTTTTACAGTCCAGGGGTAGCCAGGCCTAGGCTAAAGGCACTTGCCCTACCTTCAAACAGGAAAGGGAGTTCAAAAAAAAGAGCATTAGTAAACTGAACTCCAACACATCGTAAACTAAGGGGAAGGCAGAGTTCATGCTTAGCAAATAATTCAACTTTGCTGTCAAGCTTCACTGTATACTGACCTATGATGATCATGCGGTGGAACAGTAAAACTTGTCATTTACGTTCCTTGTCTGATAAACAGGTCCCCTTATCTTTAGCCAGCCATATTCCCCAGTGTACCAATTAGCACAACCTCAGCCAAAATCATTTACAGCAACTTTCTTTCAAACCGCGCAAAAGTTAGAGTTATGGTGAAGTATAGCTGGCATCATATGATTAGGGACCGGCATATCATATGAGTTTCATCAAAGGCGAGTATGATAACATATGATATCATACGAATTGCATCATATGATATTGTATATAAATGGTAACTTCAGACTGCTGGCATCATATGATATCATATGATATTGTATGATGACATGATTTCATATGTCATATCGCTGTTCCCTACATGTGATACCATATTTCGCTGTTTGGAATGAATCCTAAGCTATATGCAGTATAGATTGTCATTTATGTTCCTTGTCTCATAAACAGGATGTCCCGTTTTCTTTATCATATTCCCCAGTATACAACTAACGTGATACTGAGCTGTTTGAAAGCTCTCTGCGCCTCGTGAGCCAAAATATGACATTGGCCATGTTTGCCATAAACATATGAATCAAAACTGGCAACACACTGGCACAGGCACCAAGTGGGAACGCAGTAAATCACACTCCCACAAGAGATACTGATTGCCTCCACATGCTCTAAAATGCATTGCTTATTCCACCGGAGATAGGGAACGGCGTGATATCATATGATGCCAGAAGTCTGACTAGGCTAAACTTACCATCTATACACAATATCATATGATACAATTTGCATGATATGGTATAAGATCATACTTGCCTTTGGTCGACATCATATGATATTGTATATAAATGGTCACCTAGGTCATGGGAAATGCCATATCTCAATTATACTGAAGAATCGTATGGACAACTTTTGAGCACTCGTTCGACCACATGCTTTCTCCCGACCCCCACAATCATAGCCACTCCATTCGATGCACAAGCATTGTGCATTTTCAGGCTGCTGCACTATCTTGCTGACATGAGTTCTTCTCGTGCATGAATTTCTGATCGGTGATGATAATGATGATCATGTTGTACTATTTTTTGATAAATGTTCATACTGATGATAATAAATTTGATGATGATAATGATGATAATAAAACACATATTGATGATGATAATGATGATTATGCTGTGGTGTGCTGTGGCCCACAACTTGGATGGCATCCTGCTGTAATTCAAGGATAAATAGGACCTAACTTATCACCCACATGGTGAAAAATCCTAGCAGCATATTTGACATGCCTTTGATAATATCACGCAAGCCCACAACGCATGCACCATTAGGATCCTAGGGCACAGCACATGTGTGTGTCCTGTAAATGAGCCCTAGACCAGGCTAGATCTGACAACTCACCACAAGCTCCTCAGGGGACAAGATCTGGTCCTCGGTGATCTGAATACCTGCCACCTTCCTCAAAGGGTGCTCTACCACCTTGTACGGCAGGGCATGATCCTTGAGGATATTTGCGATGGTGGGGTCGTCGTGAGCCTTCCCGAGCAGGTCCCTGGCCATGGCGATCATGGTGTCAGGGTACCTCACAGCCATGGATACGGCCTCCTCTCCCACTAGACGCTCGCCATTCACGAATCCGACAAGCGCTGAGGACTTCCTTTTGCTTACTTCATTGACAACAATTGAAATTGGCGTCCTGCCAGGCTTAATGAGGGACACTTTCAAGAACTCGGATCCCAGATCAATAGCGATTAAACTCGAGGAAGCGATGGCGACGACTCCAAGCAGCATTAGCGCTTGGAGCATGAACTTGGCGCCATGAAAGGCAGCCATGAGATCTAGATGCGGTGACCGAACTATTCGTTGGTGTAACAAATTTTCGTCGGGCTGTTGAGTATGGCTGGTGAGAAAGATTGACTCCAACAGGGATGCGATACAATTGCTAACTCGACGTCGTGCTAATGTCTATCGGTCTCCCCAACGAATTGGTTGGTGCTCAAGTATGGTTGGTGTGTTGCGCGGCCGTGAGAAGCTTCCAGACTAGAGGCGGTAGGTGTCCTAGGTGTCCAAGTCTGTTCACGCGTCCTAGGTGTCCGTTCACGCGCACGCGTCCGTGGACGCGCTTCACGCGCCCCTGGTTACGACGCGTAACTGACTATAACCGACTCTAACCGCAAGTCAAAGCAGGCAGAACCGGGCAGAGCGCGAATGGGAAGAGGAGAAGAACCGGACGCATGCATGCGCGCATGCTGTTACGCACTGCATTTTGTTCTGCGTCCATCCGAGTACGTATAATTTGTGCTCGCTGGACACTTGCAGCCGTACTGTATGAGTCTCATGCGCCAGATCGACCATTATGGTTGACATATTGTATTCATGAAAATGTGGGCTGGTCTTGTGCATGGTTGTTCGAGGGAAGGCTACAGGAGAATCTACGCTTTTCAGACGTTACTGCTCTTCGTAATCTATGTCTCACGAGCCAAGATCAATGTTTGCTACGGAAGGAAACCTCCCTGGTCTGTGTTTGAGGCGTGAACCATTACGTTTTGAGCAATTCTGGTTTTGTGCAGTAGCCTGGGGCAAAAACTAGATGAGAGAGTAAATACGGTAGGTTTGAAGACTTAACATGCCCAACCAAGAAAAACAAACAGCTTTACCACTTTACCACACTTGCGGTATCACAAGGCATAAGTATTTAGCTATGTGGCAGTTTTAATCTTTCACCCTGACGTGGTCCCCGAAGGATGGCTACACGAAGGATTGCAGCGTTAGGAGAAACTGTTTGAATCATACCAAGGGACACACAAGTAAATAAATGCAGGTGCTGGGGTATGACAGCAGCTTGCAGGCAGTGTAACAACAGTTAGGATTGTAGGAATGGTTGAGCACTGAGCATCTACCGGTAAACAAACTTAGGATCCTGCGAGTCTCGTAGGTATAAGATTTTTAGGTTTCTATGAAAGTCTGCCTCATGAGCAATGGCGAATGAGATCACTGCTGATAGTACCGGTATATATATACCGGTAATTATCTTGCTTGTTCGAGTTGAGGCACGTCCATTTAGCCGAAGTTGACTAACCCTGGAGTGTGAGTTACAAAATCGTGCAGTCATATAACATACATACTAACATACTGGTAACAACATACGGACATATAACACATTTAAAAACTCGCGATCTCACGAAGTGCTGCTACTACCGGTATTCTATTTGTATTGACAGTATTTTCACTCCAGGAGGTGAGAATGCGAGACTTCTTAGTTCCTCACAGAAACCAGCTACAGCAAAAGAGGAAGAGGAAGATAGGGTGAGAAAGATTGGGCGCGCATTGGCTTGTGCTTGCTCGTGCCAATAAACGATGGGTGATGGTGTTTGTAATTTTGTATGTGGTGGAAATCCTTGTTGTAAACAAACAGTGGGAGTGTGGGCAATTGGGCCAGCGAGGGACTTGGGGATGGTGGAGGACCGACTATCCACTCGTCAAGAACTCGATCACTCCGGCTGGGAATTCGGGATTTATTGGTGTGTGTGTGTATGTGTATGTGTATGTGTGTGTGTGTGTGTGTGTGTGTGTGCGGGGTGGTGGTGTGTGTGTGTATGTGTGTGGGTGGGTGGGTGGGCGTTGGGTGTGTGTGTGTGTGTGGGTGTGGATGGGGGGGGGGGGGCTTCGCCCAAAGCGGGGTCTCGTCCTGGTCTCATCAGAGCTTCGGTCGCTTCGGTACAGACTGAGAGGCATGTACCGCTGTACCTCGACCGCTTTTCTCAGAGTTACGGCCCATTGATATTTGCAATCAGCGCTGGATCGTGAAACAGCAGCAGCAATGGCGATTAGCACCGCTTTGCGTGGATTGGTATGTAACTTTGGCTTATTATAGAGGCGTGATCGGGCGTAGCAATATTAACAGCGTGCCTCTTTCGATCTGCAGGCTTCCCTGTCCAGGCAGGCTATTCCTGTCGCATCAGTATGCGCTCGTGAGCTGCAGACGAAGGGTTTCGCCACAGGTACATTTCTGCGTTTGCAGTTGGCTGCCCTGGGAGAGTTACTTACTGCATCATTGTTTCTTCGTAGATGCCTTGTCGCGAAAGGATGTTGCTTACATGCTGGACAACCGTGATGATCCTGAGGTTGATGCCGCTATCAAGGACTACATGAAGAGCGTTTACTCTGGCAGCGCTCCCGCTGAGGCTCCCGAGGAGACCCTGGAGCTGGCTAGCAAGATTGAGCGAAAGTACGTTGCTGCCCAGATTGTGGACTACGGAATGCTGGTAAGATGTCACTCCTGTTACCTGATGTCAAGTGCTGCCAACATTTAGTGTTGTTCTCCAAACTGTTTTCCTAATGTTGTACTTCCTTGGTGTCACGCAGAACATTTCTGTTCCCTTGGGAGCAACTGGTGCCCCTGTGAAGCGCTACGCTGAGGAGCTGATGAAGCTTGGATCCAAGGTACGCCTATCTGAGCATTGGAGCCGGCCTGTATCAGCGTAACTTTTTCCGAAGCTATCATACAGATTAAGTTTCTGGTTACTGATGCTGATTCAGGTGGAGTTGCAAACTCAGCAACTCAGGATATATGCAGCTAAGCATGCATGTTAGGGTGGGCTGCTTGCTTCTTCTCACAAGTTAGCCACCTGGTTTATGGAATATGACCTTTCTAGAGGAGCTGAACACACAGCTCTAATCAGTATCGTGCGTTAGTTCAACCACTGCTGGCAAGGTCTTTCACCATGCACGCTGTCACGAGTTGAAGAGGAACTCACTATCCCTCGCCGCTTTATATTGCAACCACATCACAGGATCTCCATACTTTCACAAGTGTTACCGTAGAAGTTAAATCATGCCAAGTTCCATGTTAAGAACACGTGGGTTTTAGGCCAGCACCTCATGAAGAGGTCCTAATTTAGGACACATGGGTAATGGACCAATTCCTAGAGATGAGAAACACCTTTTAACCAACAGATGGCTACTTCTCTTTGTGCATGACAGGCTGGATTTGAGTGCCCTGCCACTGAGGTTGCAAAGCACATTACGGAGAAGACCCTGACTGCTGAAACCGCTAAGGAGATGCTCGTACGTATTAAGCCCTTTACTTCCGCCGAGTTCAACGCCGCCCTGACTGATGCTTTGTTGGCTGTTGAGGCTGAGAGTGGTGGCTCTGTAATGCTTGATGGAAGCTCAGATGGCTACAAGAAGTTTGCCGAGAAGGTCAAGGTAAGGATCCCTGTCTAAGGAGTTAGGACCCTTTGGGAGTGTGTGTTCCCCAGGTTGGGCATGGTTTCTTGTAGTTCCCGTGGTGCAGTACATTCCATCTTCACTCGATAGTGAATGAGCTTGGACGTCGAACAAGGTGATCACATTTGTGTGGGGAACTAAGTGCTCAGTGATAGTTCAGTACAAATTAATCGGTTTCATTCCCTTTGTCGGGGGATCATTGCATGTCAGGGTTAAAGGTTTAGGGTTAAGACACGTGTTTGCTTCATTTTGCATTGAGTCTATGGATTGTTGGATTGTAGGAAGTGGCCCTTGATTGCTTGGCCCGTAGGTGTGAATTCAGTGTTTGCGCAGTCCCCATGTCTGTATTTCCACCTAACAATACAGCGGGTGTGATTTGTGTTCTGTCATTTTGTCTGTCCTGATCTATTCTCCACCCCCACCCCACTTGCCCGTTGCACAGGTTATTGCCACTGCACAAGGCATTCCCTGGAAGTTGCTAGTTGCCGCCAAGTCTGGAGGCGACGTAAGTTACGCTGCTCCTGCCATGCATTTTGTCGATTCATTTACTGTCTAGTAACTCGACGAAGGAAACTCTTTGGAGTCATAGCTGTTGAAGCTGTACCATTTTTGGCGGAGCCCCCCTTCTGGGGGGCGGGAGCCCCCGGTGTTACTCATTTGTCCGTTCGTCCATCCATCCATCCATCCATCCATCCATCCATCCATCCATCCGTCTGACCGCGATGAAGCCCGACACGTCAGCCAACGGTCTCGTAACTAACTCGCTTCCGTTGCCACCTGTCGCTCCCTCGCGATCACTCTCCGCCAATTTTTAGCTTCGCAGGCGACGCTGCATAGAACTTGTCAGTCAGTGCTGCGATCCCTTATGTATTTCACCCAGTCTGGTGGTAGCTCAACCAGCTTCAGTCTAGTAGGAGTAGGTCCTATGAAAATTTACATAAGAATCAGGTCAGATTGCCACTTCTGGTCACCAGGTGTAGATACCAGGTTTCCATGCTCCTCCTTTCATTGTATAATCTATTGGTGTTGTGTTATGTCTTTTTAACAGGCTGAATCTTTAAGCCCAACGCCTCCGGTCGCAGGTTTCTTAATGTCCCCAATGTACTGGTGTTGTGTTAATGTCTTCTTAACGGGCATAATCTTAAAGCCCAACGCCTCTGATCTTTAAGCCCTAAGCCTCCGGTCACAGGTTCAAATCCTGCAGTGCCAAGTAAATATACAATTTAAAATGAGCCTTGTCCTCCTGCAGGATACTGTAAAGAAGGACTACGCCGCATGGTTGCAGTCTGCCCGTGTTGCTGATGCTACTGCTGAGTTGTCTGTTTTTGCCGCTGAGGCTACCACCAAGCTTGATAAGCACCTGACCAAGACTGTCGAGCAGGTGGGTCAACTCACCATGCCTTGGTAACTTGTAATGGATGGTCTGGAGACACTACACTAGTAATGATAATGCCTGGTAGAGCGTGGTATAAAGGGAGCTCCGCCTTAAGGGGGTAGGGAACGAGCTGCTACTTAACCTGGACAAAGCTACCATGGTAGTTGACAGCGACCGCTAATACTGAAGCGCAACCGTAGGGATTCGAACCCGAACCTTCATCATTTCAACGAGCTCTGCCATTGAGCCATTCGTCGAAACGGGATCACACCACAATCCTATGTTTACAGAGGTTGCTTCTGATCCAACTTCAAGATGCTCTCTTCTTCCTAGATATTAAGTGACGAGTACCTATTGGTACCATAGTCAGCGCCTGCTCATGATATGCAGCTTCTTGCATTCAGCATGTTACCCTAGAGTTTCATAAGCATGAGGGAGACGTTTAGCCCAACTTGGTTGTCTAAGCAGCAGCTTTTAGGCAAAATTGGAGAGATGATTCTGTCTGTTTCCAGGTGCAATATGTTGCTATATGTTAGTCTTTGTAGCAAGCCAGGGGAGCTGCCTAGAAGCTGCTGCTGGTAGCATAAAATAAAAGTCATGGTTACCGTACTGGTGTAAGCTGTACGAAACTACGTGTACTGAATGCAATGTGGCCGGAAAACAGCTGGTCGCATAGATAGTTGTTACATGGGTCGACCAAGTAGGCTAATTGGACTTGCCCAACCATGACAGGAGGGGCTATAAGGAAATAGCACTGATTAACTGAACCTAAAAAAATGATTTACCGATGGGGGCGCTGATTTCGTGGTGACAATTTAATTATATGATCGCATCAGGAGTAAAACAGAAGTTTGGCCTATCCCTACACTATGGTACACACAATGGCATCCTCATAATTCCCAAACAGGGATTGTTTGTTACTCAAAATACTCACCCTTTCACCCACCCATCCATACCCATCCATACACACCCGCCCATATGCACCCACATTATCCACCCATCTCTCAATGGTCTCCGAATGTCATATGGAGGTCTGAGTTCAAAAAATGAGGAGGGCTGCCCCCCACTCACCCACCCACCCAAAATGAGCTGCTCAGCATGACCTTTAAATGGCTCAAAACATCGCCATGAATTACGCCATTATAGCCCCATTCTCAGAATAGGTCGATCAAGCAAAAAATACCTGGGCACCTCCTGATCGCATGCACAATAAAACATATGGAATCAGGGCTTATCTTATTATCCTTGTCTGGACTGTATTAAGCAAACTTTCTGAAAAACAAGCAATGAAAAGGAGGAGAGAAGGACGGGGACGGAAGGAAGGAAGAAACTAGCCATTTTAGACTGGAGAGCACTGTGTGTGGGGGGGGTTGATTTGTCCCTTGCGTATGTGGCCTTGATCGAGCCTGTGTGAATCGCGCAGGTGAGGACTGAGCAGGCTGCTTCCATGGCATTGCTGAAGAAGAAGATCGCCAGCGCCAAGGGTGCCAAGTGGGCCACTGCTTTCGCCGCTGACCTGGAGGCTGTAGAAGCTTACGACAGGGCCATGGCTTCTGGCGCCTCAGCTTAAATGTTTGTTCTGTATTTAGATATCCCGGTTCTCTATAACTGTCTGTCCACGCCTATGTAGTAAGGGGCAATAGACTGTGAATTGGCATGTAACCTTCCGTCCTCGTAACTGGTGAGCGTTGACGGGTTGACACATATTTTTCTTCCAGTTTGAGCTCGCTTTCTTGTTCAGCAGCAAGCATGGTGTTTAAATGTTGATGTGAGAACCAGGGTACTTCAGGAGGACCCCCAGCTCTGCTGCCGGAGACGTAACCAATGGTATAGCCTGTGTTGCGCGACGCAACGGACCCTTCATTCTGGTCAACGGACCCTCTCCACGTTATGAACTACAACGCAGCGGAACCCTTGATGTTAAAGCTGCGACGGGGGATGAGCGTCCTGAACAACCCTGGTGTCAACTGACAAGAAGCGCTTGTACAGCAATGCCTGTGGAACTTGAAATTGGTTACATATCTTCAGCCAGCAGTTTGGCTGGCCGATGTCTCGATGTACAGAAGCAATGAGAATACCAGCGGGCATGGGACTACTTGATCGATTTCCAAGTTGGTTTTACTGAGGTCGACATCTCTATCAGTATCTTCTTTATGTCAAAAAGCCCTGTGCAGAGCTGCAGCATGACCCCGACATTTGAAATCGGTTACCTAGTGTAAGCCTAAATGCTGCCTGAGACCCTGCCATCTTCGGCAAAAACGATATCATTATTCTCACAAGAATATCGTTTACCGTATTTATCTAGTCTTTCAAGGATCCACACAAAAACTAACAACTTGGTGCATGGCTTTCGGGAATCCGGTGGGCCACTCCCTCGAACCAAGAATCAGACTCATAAACTCATTCAGAAGTGGGCCTTCCAGCGTACTGAAACGTGGAGCAACACCTGCAATACTGTACACAAAATACTTGGAATTGGCCCCTTGACACCACCCGTGTGTCTGTCCCAGGCGCCCGATGCCCAGGTGTAACATTTGAGAGGGCATAAACGGTTGATTTAGGGCTACCTTTTGGGTCTGCCAGATTCAAGAATCGGGCTGCACGTATCTCGGTATCTCCTTACATTTTGGCCAACAAAAAACTATTTCATCAGCATCTGCAGCTTTAGGGCTCGGACGTACTAAGGGCTCATAAGTGGGCATTGTTTTGACCCTATGTGCCAATACGATTTGCACGGGCCCTTGTGCATCCAAGGGACACTTGCACCTAGATCTAAGAGGCTACGACAGTGGTACAGACTACTATACTAGATTAACTTATTCAAATATACCCTACATACTACGGTAACAGTGCCACCATCAGGTAGCGGGAAGGGGTTCTGAATCTAGACATATTACGAATCACCTTGTGAGGTAGGTCTTTGATGAGATAAGAAGGCATTCTCTCTCTCTCTCTCTCTCTCTCTCTCTCTCTCTCTCTCTCTCTCTCTCTCTCTCTCTCTCTCTCTCTCTCTCTCTCTCCCCCCCCGATGCAGTCTCTTTTATCAGGCACAAACACATACAACACCGTGGAGCCCTTGGACCTGGGGCCTTCCTGTTGTACATTAGTACCGTCGTCCTCCTTGTGTTCTGTACTTTCCTCTTGGTTCGTGTGATGATGAGCTGAGATCGTGATCCCTTTCTACGAGGAGCAAAATGTCCGTCACATCACACCTAATCCTTCGAATGTAGGGAGATCCACCTTTTGAGGCGAAAATTCTTCTTGGTAAAAAATGCAATTGAGGATTTTGGGGGTGGGAAGGTAGCACTCCCTTTTGGCTTGGTTAGGTTACCTGGCAAATCAGCCTCCAGGATGTTAATCGTTTGAAGGCAGAATAAACATGGGTAGTATATTAGCATGTTAGAGACGCCGACACATGGTAACAAATACCGGTACGTTTAGAGCAGATGTAGACGGATCTGCATGTATGTTGTTGCAGTCCAGGGGTTGGCCAAATATGCTCAAGGGACTTGCCCAACCGTGACAGGAGTGCTTAAAACGAAAAAGCACTGATGAACTGGAACCCAAACAATCGAAGGATCTGGCCCAGGAGGCAGTTAGGCCCTCTTCATGCACTTCTAAAGCAGATCCTTCAACATCTGCTGTATACATCTATGTTGCCATGTGTCAGCGTCTCTTCGACAGGTACAGTTTGTAAGGTGTTCCTAATGTTAGGTACATGGCACTGTGTGTGTAGGGGTGTGTGGTTTGGGGCTGGGTGTGTGGGTGTGTGCGTGCGTGGGTGGGTGGGTGGGTGGGTGGGGGGGGAGGTCAGATGTACTCCAAGAATTAGTGTTTCAGGGGAGGGCCTCGCCCGATCGGGAGAACGCCGATGAAGACGAAGACCGCCCAGCCTTAAGACAGATCCCATTCCCGACTTCCTCGCACCCCCAACCCTCTGTTAACTGTCCTCCTTCTTCTTATATTTCCATTTTGGCCCTTTAATTTTAATTCGTTTAGGGGCTCTGGAAAAGTTCTGCGTCTCGACAAACCTCCAGCCCATGCATTGACGTACCAGGGCTTCGTTAGTGGTCATGGCTTACAACGTACTGGACGACCTGCAGCCTTGGCAGCTGCGAATCATGCTAGATGAAACCCAGGCCTCGCTAGCTGCTTCGCTCGCGCGCATCGAAAGTTTTAAAGTGGAAAATCGCCTGCTGGCCAACGAAGGTTCGAATCTGCGAAGCAGTGTGCTGGATTGCATACACTCGTCAGATCGACCATCAGAGGGAGCTAGAGAAGGGGGAGAGAAAGCCTCAGGCAGCGGTGCTACTGCCCCTGGGGACGCTGATCCAGCTGGGGCTGACACAGGAGAGCCAGAGCCTCCTGCTGAGCCCCTATGGAGAAGTGTGACAGCAGCCCCTGTGCAAATATCAGAGCTAGAGGGTCAGCACCCCATAGAAATTGTGAACGGGGGGAAGAAGGTGAGCTGCAAGTGGGGCGGTGTTTTATAGCACGAGGCATGATGCATCTCATGTTGCTTTGGCAAGGTGTGTTGTGGCATGGAGTGTGTGCTTTGGTATGGTGTTGGTATGCTGTTTCAGAGTACATGCACACGTGGTGGTGGTGGTGGTGGTGGTGGTGGTGGTGGTGGGGGGGGGCTACCGAGCTGTCATATAGCATGCTGTGTCAGATAGTC